>OX336389.2:276585489-277185489 GCA_946902985.2 Meconema thalassinum | reverse complement strand
AGTCTCAATACCAGCCATTTCTTGGAGCGCCCAAGGAAACACTCAGAAAAACTACACTCAAAATATCCACCTTTAGTGCCGGTATTCGAACCTAGGATCACGAAAGGGTGTAGTCAGTGTTGCCAACTTAAGTGATAAGTCACTTGATTTAGCGGTTTTTATATACATTTCGATGACAAAATATGATTTTAGTACTTTTTTAATGTGGACTTAGCAACTTTATCATGTTTTTTGAACGGTATGTAGTCACATCGAGGGAAAATAATAGTGTACAGTATCGATTGCGGGATATGCTTGCAGTTACCATACGGGATGCAAGCAGAGAAATATTAACCTTTCTGATAACAACGCTAGTTGGGCTGCATAAAACAATATTATTAGGGGCAGCTGATTCACCTGCTATAAAATAGTTAGATTTCGTAAGTTTGTAAAAACGTGTGTAACGTGTCAATCTTTTTACAGATGTTATTGCTCACTTCTATAGTTGTTGTGTTAGTAATAATGAAGTTTAAGTATGTTATCCTGTGATCTATTGAATAATTATTGTGACTAACTTCAGGAATGATGTTGTGTACATTATTTTGTTATTTAAGTACTAAATCAACCATTCATATTTGTTGTGAAGGTTGTGAACGATACATCTAACACCAAGTTTTTGTCATTTCGGAGGTTATGATTCTTCTGCGAAGAAAATAAGTCTTGACAATTTGATTTCTTTGGGAGGGAGGGGGGGGGGGGGGGGGGAGGTGATGGTTGAGGTTCAAAATATGACATTAATGCCATTTTATAAGCTGAACAAGTAGTTGCATGCGGAACTAAGTAGCCATTTTCGTATACCCTACTTATGTTAATTGCCTCTATCAACCTACAAAATTTCAGTTTGATTCCTGTAATAGATTCCTAGATATTGAGAACCATCTAAATATTGGATTTTTAGCCTATTTTAAATTTATGAAAAAAAAATAGGCTTATGAGATCACCTTTTTGTCCGTGGGTATATATGTGTGTGTGTGTCACCCCCTAATAACTTCTAAACGGCTGGAGCGATTTCAATGAAACTCGGTAAGGTCATAGTACTTTTTCTGACGACCCTGACTGTGCCCTTTAAATTGTATTACGTCTCACCAATCCAACATGGCGACTGTGCGAATATTTTACGGACATTCTATATCTCCGAGACTATTACTCATATCACCCTGACGTTTTGTAAGGTGATAAAGGGCACTACTAGACGTTCACCTATGTGACTTTCAAAATCCTGTTAACATTGTAATGCACTGACTTCTAATTTAGTTATTTTATTTTCATAGCCTCAAGATGGCAGCTGTGCGAAATTTTAAAATTACGTTTTCTTTCTTGTGCCAAATAACGTGATCGAAGTCAACGTTTGAATAATGAACCTACGCAATAATCATCATCTAATAGTACATAACTCTATGGCTTGAATACATAAAAGTCCAACATGGCAACCATCCGAAATATTTATCAGTTCTAAATATCAACTAATCTATGACAGCAATAAAACTGAAATTTTGTATGTTGATAATGGCTATGTAATTAAGTTCACCTATGGTACATTCAATAACCTGGTGAACACTAATCCAACATGGCGGCAACGTGAAATTTAAATATTTAAATGGACGGTTGTCGCAATTTAACTACCCGAACGCAGTAAAACTTGGTACTGTAAATGCTTATACAAACTTTAATCCACCGACATCTAATTCGTTTCAATTGTTTTCATAACCTCACGATGGCTGCTGTGCGAAATTTTAAAATCCCGTTTTTATTTCTTGTGTCCTTATCATGCGATTGAAGTTTGAATAGTACACCTACGCATTGACCTTCAACTGAAGATAGCTCTATGGCCTACATACAGTATATAAGAATCCAATATGGTGACCATCCGTAATATTCAGACGGTTCTCAATATCTACGAATCTATTAGAGCAATCAAACTGAAAATCTGTATGTTGATAGAGGCAATTACCATAAGTAGTATTCACGAAAATATGCTACGTGGTTCTTCATGGGACTACTTGTTAACTATGGAAGTCGAAAACCATCGAATTTTATACATTTATGTTAACCAGGAACTCAAAATAATGAGACCTGGTCTACAAAAATTTAGTTTCTCGGGAATAGAAACACTGTTTATTTTAAAAGATGAGTGCAATATATATTTTAGTTTATATCGCTGAAGTTACCTTTCACAAATGAGAGCTAACGAATCAATGGCAAAATTCATTGGACTTTTTCGATTATCTTTCTTTTAGAGTAATTCATATGTATAAAAAAAATATTACTCGCCAAATCAGTTGATAGTTTTTAACATTAATTATAGTCGTATTATTTTAATAATATAAAATAGTGTTGCCATGTGGAAAGTCTACATCTAGGAGAGCAAGCAGGACTACGACACTGAAAAGGGGGCGGGCGGAACGCTGTGAGGCTGCGTACTGACAGTTGTGCCAACAAATGAAGGGACAAATCTAGCAATTATTTTTGGAAGTTGGCACTCGCCAACACTCGCTCCGAACAGACTATTACACTGTTGGGAGTTGTTTGCATTCTTTGATTTGTGTTTCGAAGTAGTGTTTGCGGCCTCGTGTTGCTTGCGGTTCCATCTTATGATTTGGCTACACTCAAAACACATTTCACGCGTTGCAAGAACTGTCTGCGTCACTGGGTCCCGATATTGGTATATTACTTACTTCTAGTGCTCCGGTGTGTTTACAACTACTGTTAGTGAGGTGTGACGAATCAGCATCGTCATTCATTCCGTAATTGATGCATCCTCCCTCTTTATGTTTGAATAAAAATAAAGTTTGCAATTCAATGTATATTTCCCCTATGTCCATTCGATTCTATTTCAATTAAATTGTTGCTTACACATGGTTTTCAGTGAGAGTGCTGGTAGGAGATAGGCGGCCAGGATGCATAAGTGAGGTTATGAAAGTCTCTTAATGAATGCAGTGGGCATTTTGATGATATTATACGAACTTCCCAGCAATTGTACACAGTAATGGATCAATATTTAATTGATATGAGACTAAATATGATGTTAGAGCCGTAAGAAAACTAATTTTAATAATCTGTTACCAAGATTGAAGTAATTGATTGCTATGTTGTTATTCAAACCCACCATGTATGAGCAAAGTAATTCATTGGAGACGCATACATATTACAATAATTTACTTTTTCGCAAGTAATACGGTTGGTTTGCATTCGATATTGTAAATATTCATGTTGAATTTGTCTGCTTGTGTTGGCAAAATTGCCAGAACGCAACATTTTCTGGGGTGGCGTTATCCCGAGGCACGTTTATAACCAAGAGTGACGGATCTAATTATTCTATGATCCTTGAAACTGGGTATTGACCGGCTATCTGGCTACTCGAGCGGGTGGGTTTAGTAGTAGGGATCTAGGCTGTGTAGGAGCGCTAGTAACCGACGCATGCAAATAAATAGTTCACCCCAGAGCTAATAGATGGCAGGAAACTTATCGATTTACATTAGAGCTTTACTTCATACATCGATTTCAATATATATTGCAATTTTATACGTTTCTTAATAACAGAATGCAAATAAAGTGCCTGTTCAGTATTATTAAATGCAAAACGCAACAAGCACAAGTTTCGATTCTCCTTAATTCGACTTCCTAACGACACACGAAAAGACTATCGATCTTGTTAATTGTACCTAGGTATTTAAAAAAGGCCGGTTCATTCTATTTACAGTATGCATTGAAGTTAATTTGTCAACCTTTCTGTGCTAATATAGCGACACTTGCCTGTAGAATTAATTTTAAAGTACAGCAAACCCTCAATATAGCGGATCTTGACTCAACGGACTTCGGATTTAACGGCCAGAATTAGAACAACCGAGATTTCTTAATTAAGTTTCGCGCGTCCACGTACGCACGTTCACGGCGAAAAGGAAGTGTTATCTACTGCACATACGTCCCAATGTATTGTTGTTTAATATGTACAGTAAATAATAATTACAGTTAAATCTCATTAATTCGTGGTCATTGGGGGAGAAAAAGAGGACTTAGAATTAATCGAACAAACCCCCGTCTGCCAAAACCATCCAAAAGTCCAAACCTTGCGATCAATGAAGGCATGCCATTACAGATAATCCCTTTTAAACTATTGAATATTATAGGAATCTCTTTGGAATGCAGTGGTATGAACGGAGAAATTGTTGAATGACGTGAAACATATCCTATAACACTCACATCATTGAAATAACCTCAATCGTATGGAAAAAAATAAACAGAAACGAGGAGAAATCTGTTTAGAACGCAAAATATGCAACAGACTATATTATTCGTATAGTGAAAAATAATTTTCGAAATATATTCTTGGTAACCATCATGGTCAAGCGCGGGAAGAAATTAGCGGCAGGCACGATATAATCCAATATGAACATAACCTTACTGCACCTACTGTAAAATGACTGAAACCGCTTACAACATTCATGTTTGTTACCGCAACCAAATGAAAATATAAAAAAGATACGAGCCTTACAGTACAGTAGTCGCATATGATGTGTAACATCTGACATGTTATCCTACTCGTATACTACACAGCTTGGACATTCTTAAAATGTTAATTTTCACTCCATTTTCATACTGGTACTATGATGAATGTATAGATTGAATTGGAGATATGCTACTGTCACATTTGTGGTGCAGCGGTCAAGCTGTTAGTCTCTCACCAAGGTAGACCGGGTTTGATTCCCGGTCAATACATGTGAGATTTTCGAATTGAAATGCCATGTCCTGTGGCTCGCATTCCACGTAAAAGGGAGGTACCGTGGATCATGATCGTGAGATTAACGGACACGCAAAACTACAAGCTTCCTTCCACCTTTTACATTAATAATTCATAATAACAAAGTGACACACAACGTCGACAGTACCCTCAAATACTGTGAGCACATTCCTCAGTAACTATAACATTCATTATTCTCAAGGTTCTCATACAGTTCGTCGTAAACAATCAAAACATGGCTTCCTACAATCATGAAATGACCTAGTCTCACATATGATGAAAATATAGCTTTTATTCCACTCATATAACAACATTCTGTTATGCATTTAATATTTGACTACTCACCCACAGCTTGACAATAATGCCGCTTATTTAAATGTCATTTGCCGTCATTGTCCTACCCCATGTGATATTCAACCTTGAACGTGAAGCTTCATAAACTGCTCAATGACAAATGAAAGTCGGTGAAACATTTGCCACTGTTCTCGTCAAACCAGTGCCTGCTAAATGCACTGCATACTGTATTGCCATAACATTCTCGCGCTACAGAGCACACACTGCCTCGTTTCCAACACACACATTTTAAATTGTACATCCAGCTGGCAGTGCGTCTTCACTTCCGTCCGATCCACTTCCGTTCGATCCACTTCCGCCCGATTCACTTCCGTCCCTTTTTTCTGGCAGTGCGTCTTCACTTCCGTCCGATCCACTTCCGCCCGATTCACTTCCGTCCCCAATTTTCAAAATCACTCCCACAAAACTATCCAGCAACCGAGCGGAAAGATGTTACACATCAATAATTTTCCCAGAAACATTGTGTTATCGGCCAAAATCGTGGATGCAAAAACAACATACAGCCATTTTTGAAATAGAAGACAGCTAATCGATCGATCCGCGAAAGATACAATCGTTTGATAATTCACAAACATCGATTACTCGTTAGTACAACGTCTATATTTTAATCGCTCGAAGGCTGCGCATTTGAGGACGGACATCTTTAAGCGCATGGCGATGAATTTTGTAAGAAGAATCGCGTTTTTAAGAATTATTTTATATATTTTGAATTAAAAGTTCTAATTTCTTAATTGTCGATTTAACGAACGTACCTCCACCACAATTAGTCCGCTAAATCGAGGGTTACTCTACTTTAAATTATGATTGTCGTTATTGGTGGCTGCAGGAGAAAGTGTTTACAGAAATGTGCATTAATAATTCTGGTGTTAATCTGCGAAAACTCTTCATTTGAACTAGCCCAGCGTGTCATCAAGGGTGGTTATTACACCTGCGTACCTTAAAATACCGTGAGAAGTGGACATGATTTCTTGTTCTAACTACTTTTCAATGCGATGACAGCAATTTGGAGTACTTTTGGCATTGCTTAACAGTTATGTTAACTGGTTAATAACTTTAATGGAACATCCACAATATATTGTATCTTGAAGCCTTGGACATGAGTGAAGGATGCTGTGAAAGATAAACAACGTTGGATGTTTAGTTCATTACTTTAATGAAACTCGACTACAAGAGAGTCGAACTCATCTCTTCTCAGCTTTGCCTCAGGAGGCTGAGTGTACCCTGTTTCAGCCCTCAGAACAGAATTAAATTTTTCTGTACAGCCAGGAATCGAAACTGGACTTCCAGGGTGACAGCCAAGAATCCTAGCCGCTACACCACGAGGTGGTTTGAAAAAATAATTTTATTACATTACTGAAACAGGTCAAGCAGGCTAATTGTACGCCTTGTTACTTGTTACTTTAGCTATGTTGTGCAGCACAACAAAATAAAAAAAATAGCCGTGATTGATCCGCGAGCGGCGAGTGGTTCTCTTGAGCAATTGCTTTTCCTGAGGCCGTTCTCCGTAATTTAGTCTGACAACAAAGCTTCAAGTGGTAAGAGGGGCTGAGAACAAAAAGCAGGTAAGTGACATTTTATGAAAAGATGCGTTAAGTGCGGGTTGTGGTAGCCCAAGAGGATATCTCTTAGGAGAAAAATCTGGTAAGTGATCACACTGTTCAGTGTTGCCACCTAGGCATCATTCACTTGTACTCTTTGTAAAACTTATTTCTTGTTTAGAGCAAAACCCAGGCAAGTGATATCGTGGACAGTGGTTGTTTTGTTACATCGTAATGTTGGGATTCTACAGGAAAATGGAAAATAAAGAAGTAGGAAGGTTGTTATCCTGGTTTAATGGTATGTTAATACAGTATATAATTAGTATTATGCTTTGTGTTTTATGTGAATGAATTTCTTGTTTGTTTTCAAGCATTAATATTATTCTAGTTTGAAGGAAAAGGTAATGTCTTAATGTAGGTTATGTTTACAAAATTTGAACTTAATAGCTACAAAGTAATAGACATAGCATAGCAATGATAGTTGGCCTATTGCTCCTATTTAAATTATAATTATTAAATAGTTTTAGCATTTCGAAAAGAAAAGAATGCTTTTAACTGACTAACCAAGATATCAACAACTCATTTGTTGACCGATTTTATATTGAATAGGCCTATATTTAAACATTAATTTTTTCATAATTTTCAGAGTCTTCCTCAGAATCAGAAGCTTATGTGGATGAATGGGATACAGATGATGATCCTAGAAATAATTCATACAGCACAGAAAGTGAAGAAACCGAACTGAAAAGACGTAAACTGCACCTAAAGAGAACAGAAAAAATAGAACTCTTACGGAACACTGTGGACGGCTGTGCATCATCTGACCTTCATTCTAAGGGTACTGACATAGTATCAGCGAATGGAATGAAAAGCAAAGGTATGTGGTCGTAGAGATAACATTTGCTGTGAACAAATCCTACAAAGTTGTCCAAGTGAACTGATGTTTATACACCATATTTGTGTATAAAATGTATAATAATAATAATAATTAGTATTATCATCATTATCATGTAGTCCATTGTTTCAGTTGGTACGCCAGAACAAAATAACGGGAATGGAGACGACCATCCTCGAGAGCCTTCATCACCATTGGAAGGCAATGCCACTGGACCTACAAACCTTCTTACAGTCCTGTCTAGGGGGCGTAAGCGACAGAGGGAACCGAGGAAGTCAATGAAGATTTTTTTTACGGAATTCAGGGACGGAATATGTCGGTCACGGGGGTATTGTGAAAAAGGCCAAAGTCTTGCAGGATGTAGGCAATCATAGGTCATGTCGCTTCAAATGCACATAAAATATTAATAAGGAATGTAGGGAAAGCAGTTTCGCAGAGTTTTGCGGACTTTCTTGCTGGAATCTTCAATCGGCTTTTATATGCTCCAGTGTAACTTTGAAGGCACAGAAAAGAAGAATTAAGGCTGCAACCAAGCACAAACAATCCACAAAAATTATAAATCTGAAAGGGCACAGAGTGTGCAAAGATTTTAGGTAGATTTCATTAGAAAGCTAACTATTGCAATGTTTCGACTTCCGGAAAATTTCGACATATCTTCGCGTTTCACATCCCTCAGACCCCAAAACCACCGTCAGTTCAAAAGTTTATATATAATTTATGTATATATATATATGTATATGAGTTTCTTGTGGACACGATAACTGCCGTAATTTTGCCCCATTCAGTATGAATTTTTTACATAATGTTTATCCCATTAAAATCTCGGTCGAGTTCGTTAATCGGCAAAATCAGTCGAAGGGGGTGAAAATGGGGGGCTTTTTTCGAAAAAGTGAAATTTCACTGTAACTTTTAATACGTGAAATATCGAATCCATTCAAAGTTCATAATATGTGCCGGATAAGTGCCAAAAATTTATGTCAAATAAGATTTTTGATCGCACCAACCATTGACCGAAGGGGTGGAAAAAAGTGGGTTTTTCGGGAAACATTAATCATATCTCTCTTAATAGGCACAATATCAAAACCGTACAAAATGGAAAATATTCCCCTAATAATTACCTAAAACTTTTGTCTGATTTTTTTTTATATGACCCACCATTACGCCAAGGGATCAGAAAAATGATTTCGGAATTAAAGAAAATGCCAAGTGCCATCAGAGGTTACCATGACAACGCTTCTAAATTGATGAGGGATGAGCTATCAGAGGTTGCTAAGACAACGCCATTGACGAGATCACATTCATTTTTAGCCTACTTTTCACACTTTGCAAAAATGAGGAAAAAGTAGACTTATGAGATCGATCCGGGGAAATGTCTGTCTGTCCGTCTGTCTGTCTATCTGTCTGTCCTTCTGTCTGTCTGGCTGTGTGTGTGTGTGTGTGTGTGTGTGTGTGTCCCCTATTAACTCCTAAACGGCTGCAAAACCAAATTTAGTATGAGTAAAGATGTATACCGGAATATCTCAGGCCCATATTTGAAAAAGATGTCAGTGCTACCAACTGCTAAAAAAACGCACTAGAAATGTGAGCTCCATGTTGGATATCTTGGAAGGTATACATGGGAGCTATTCCAAAATTGGCACACATGTAGATAATACTATTTCAGTTTAATTTCCAGGAGGCCATACATGACAGTGTTGCCAAAATAATTTTAAGCCTTCTGATAGGTCCAATTTTTAAATGCATATAACGTCTACACTATCAATTGGGTTTCAACCAAATTTTGTATGTAATATGTATACATAAACAGATATGACTGAGTGTATTCTTAAGAGCCACCAGGGCTGCCAACTGTTAATAATTGCTCTCTATATTTTTTAACCAAATACCAATATATCAGAAAGTATGCAAGCCGACAGCTTTAAACTATGCCCACGTATATTACCTGACATTTTACATTAATTTGGAGTAACTTATATACGTCAGTTCTACCAACATGATTCTAAGCCTGCTGATAGGACCATTTTTTAAATACATTTAACTTCTATACTGTCAGTTGGATTTCAACCAAATTTCGTATGTGCTATGTGTAACATAACAGATATGACTATGAGTATTCTTAAGAGCAATCAGGGCTGCCAACTGTTAATAAATGGTGCCTATATTTTTTTACCCTAATATCAATATATCAGAAAGTAAGCAAGCCAACAGCTCTATACTTTGCACACGTATAGCAGCTGAAATTCTAGATTAATTTGGAGTAATTAATATAAGTCAGTGCTGCCAGCATGATTCTATGCCAATTTTAAAATACATATAACTTCTATACCAACAAATGGATTTCATCCAAAATTGGCACAAAAAGATATCATAATATTTCAGATTATTTCTGACCAGCACTCGCATGACATTGTTGCCAACATGCTTTTACGTGTACTAATAGATCCAATGTCTAACTCCATGTAACGTCCTTTGGACTTCAACCAAATTTTGTATTCTGTACCTTAAGAGATGGAATTAAGAATATATTCAGTCACCAGGGCTGCCAACTGTATTGCTCTATTAGGCTACATTATGCCTAGTATACAGTATTTCGAACTAATTAAGACATTTCGATATTACCAACTTAATTTCGTCATTATTCTAGATGAACAGCAACAGGCTTACCAAGAAGATCTTCTCCTTGGTTAAAAGCTACAAGACTGGAAGCCTGTGGCTTAATGAAGTACTAAAGGACTTGGATTCGGCTGGAATTGCTGACCTTGATGTAGAAGATCGTTCCAAATTTTGTGCTATGGTAGAATCTTGGATCCCACCACCTAGAGTCTCTAAATGTCGGAAGCCCCTTTCGCAGGAGAGAAAGGAGAAATTATCAGCAGGGCTCAAGAGATATTGGGAACGGAAAAGAGCATCGAAGAACTAGTCATAAGCGCTCCGTAGTGGGCTTAAATCAATAATAATAGGTTCATATACTGTACATTAATCATTAGCATGAATCTTAATTTTAAGAAAAGTAGGCTCTTTAGTTCGTCACGGAACTTCTTGTTCCATCTGACTATGAGGGAAGCGGCTAACTGGTAGCATGCTGAACTTCTATGCCCAAGGTCGCTGGTTCAAAGCCGGCCAAAGTCGCCGGATTTTCTAAGAGCGCTAAAAATCCCTCAGCATGCTTTCCTTCGGAGGGGAAGTTACAATGTTCGTTGCAAGTTGCTGGTTGCGGTGGCAATCTAGCAGCCAAGTTCACAGCTAGGTGTCGTTGACGGTAGTATTTGGTACAAAATTAGGTACTACTACTTAAAATTGACCGTCTGCAGACCTTACCTGAATTACAGACTGATACAGTCATCACAATTAACACCGTTTATCAGACAGATTCTACACACATCCAATGTACATGGGGTTATATGACCGCGTTGTCGCAGCCCCTAAACTGAGGAACCAACCAACATCTATGCGGGAGATAAAATTTTGCGTGAAGAAGTAACATACTGGGAAATGGTGTTTCACCAAGGGACATGCGTGGAACGGGTGCAGCCAAGAATAAAATAAGTGACACTTTAGTGAACCAAGTAAAAGAACACATTAACGCCTTCCTCGAGTATTCTAGTCATTACAGCAGACGTTATAACCCTGACAAGAAATACTTGTCTCAGGATCTAAGTTTGGCCAAAATGTACAAGTTGTATTGCGAATGATGTAATGAAAAGGAATATGACTCAGTAAAAGAATGGTGTTATCGTAAATATTTAACACCCACTTCAACTTAAGTTTTCATCGGACGCATAGTGACACTTGTAATAAGTGTGATATATTTTACATGAAAATCGCTTATGAGAAAGATGAGCAGCAGCTTGCTCAGTTAAGAATGGAACAAGAATTGCACCTGAGGAAAGCCCAAAAAGCAACTGAGCAGAAGAAGATAGACAAAGAAAAATCAAAACTGGAAGATACCCTAGCTGTTTTTACTTTTGACCTACAGAAAACGTTGCCTACACCTTCACTCACCAGCAACAAAGTTTACTACCTGAGAGTTCTCTGGACTTAAAAAACGTTTCTGTTATTCCAATGAACAATAAAAATCTATTTACAGTTCAGCCCATGGCCAAATTCACAAAGAATACCATCACGAAAGACGAAGAAGGTTTTTTTTTTTTTTTTAGCGTATGGCTTTTAGTGCCGGGAGTGTCCAAGGACATGTTCGGCTCGCCAGTTTTGTAGCTGCTTCGAGACGGACACCCAATGGGTGAGCTACAAGTACCGTTGGGGAGGGAAGGAGGGAAGTTGGAATGTAAGGACGAGGAGTTGGAAGGTAGCGGCTGTGGCCTATAGTTAGGGACCAACCCCAGCATTTGCCTGGAAGGAAGATGGGAAACCACAGAAGACCATCTACAAGGTTGCCGGCGGGGGGATTCGAACCTCCTCGCCTCCCGGATGTGAGCGACTGCCATCAGTCATGCCGTAACCACCACGGCTAACTCACCCGGTCGACGAAGAAGGTAATACTGTGTCATGGCCCAAAATAAGATGGATACGTGTAGAGAAGAAGGATCCTTTAATAATGCTTTTCAAAGAAACATTGAATGAAGACATCCCTTTCAGAAGAGTGAATATAGTAAAACGTCGGGTCGCCAGACCATCAGAAGTTATGCTCTCAAAGCTCTATCCAGCAGATGTACCCATAAAGGCTGCAAAATGCAAGTACCTCCAGGAACTTAAACCACTCATTCCTCCTGTCCATCATACTGTCTTTGACAGTCTGCCTCATCATAATACTCCAGAAACTCGACAAAGGGGACGTCCCCTCACCGAAATTCAGGCCGTGGTCCCTGAATAAACTCGAAACAATGAAGCAAACAGTGAACTTTCCAGTGACTCTGATTAGTAAACCCGACCGAATTCATCGGATTTTTTAAGAGGGTTAAAATCCTTAAGTATGCCTTCCTTCGAGGGAGGGGGAGTAAAGCCGGCGGTCCCATGGCATGAATTTATGACATGTAAAATAACCTTCCACTAATTAAGCTTGTGTGAAGCTAAATTTTCAGGTCAGATTTCGTTGAAACGCTCTATCAAAGTTCCAACGTTCACCACTAGGTGTCATTGACATCTGGTTGCGAAAGTTGGAACTACTAAAATTGAACGGAACTTGCAGCTACATGTCCTCGGACCTTCCCGGCACTAAAAGCCATACGGTAAAGAAACAAAAAATCATGTTGGAATCACTTACCTTGTTTTTGCATTATATAAAAAAATAATCAATATCAGTTAAGTATTTTGGGATATTTACTACAAATTCTGTAATGAATGCTACAACTTAATTTCACCCCGGTAATAATGCTTAAGATATATTTAATTGATACATAAATAAAGGAACTCTACTTAACTATTGTGTAATATTGTATGCCATGTACAACTGTAACTGCAATTTCCTCAAAACTAGGTTTCCGTCACTTACCTGCTTTTTGTTCTCAGCCCCTCGTATGTGTTAATGGTCGGAAAAGTGGTTGGACGGTTTCCCTCCCTCTCGATGAAACCGGTCTTCCTATGACCTGCCTGCGTGACTTTCACCTGGATTCCAGCTGGCTACATGTGTTATCTTGTTGATGTTTACATACAAAACTAGTTTGCTACGTTTCGTCTCCCCGTGTTTACACACAGTTAAGGTCCGAACATTCCAGAGCAGACTGATCACAGCCCCACTTACTTGTGACATTCTCCTCTGTCATTTATCCCGTTGATCCCCTTGGTCAACTCTTGTTCTCTCTCGACCCTGACGGTATTAGGGCATCCAAGGCCTAGGGTGTCCTTCACTTTCCCGTCTTAATAATTGGCCCTTGTCTAATCTTTCCTAATTTCCTCATTTTTCCAGGGGTCAAACCTCTTGTTTTATTTTCATGGTTTCTACTGCCTTCTGCACAAGACTCTAAAGGAGGCAGGGTGCGTGTACCACTTACGGTGCATCCTGGATAGTGCTACACCCTTAACGGCTCACTGCTGGGGAGTTCGGGAGTTGGCGACTCCGGGGGATTCCTGAGCTGGGTCCGCATTCCTCTTCTTCCACTGACTTTGGGTCTGACCTTCTCCTCTCCCCCCCCCTCCTTACCATCTGCCTTTCATGGCTCTACTTCTTTCCCTTAATCCTCATTCTTCGAGGGTTGGGGGCATTCCTTTTCTTCCTATCTTTTCATTTTATTTTCTACTTTTATTTTCCCTTTCTTCTTCGAGTGTGTAAGTCAATTTAAAAAATGTAGTTAAAATAATATTAATAACTTGACTGGTTTTACGTCCCTTTTAACTGCTGCTGCGTTTAGATAAGCCGGAATATTGCACCAAAGGGATTGTTTAAAGCGCCAGTAAATCTACTGACACTGTTCCCTCACATTTGCGCACTCTCAAATGCCAACTGACTGCGTCAGGATTCAATCCTGCAACCTTGAGCAGAGAAGGTGATAACGTTACCGCTGCGCCTTGCGACCAGTCGTTGTAGTTAGTAGTTGTTGCAGTTGGTTAATTTCATTAGCATTTTTCACTATTACCATATCATTAGGGACCGATAACCAAGATAACTTCCTCGTTGATATTTCCCTCCACCCGAACGCGTGAATCAACAACGGAGATGTTTTTGTTTGCTCAGCCGAGGATGTGCCCGCTCTGGTTAGGTCAGCCAGAGATCGCTACATTGACTTCGCCGTGCCTTCAACGCTGACCGCCGTAATAAACTTCTGTAACGAGTATAGTAGTTGCTGTTTGAGTTTTCAGTCCTTTGACTGGTTTGATGCAGCATTCCATGCCTCCCTGTTCTGAGCTAATCGTTTCATCTCTACACGCCTAGCACATTCTACATCCGGGGCAATCTGTTTAACATTTTCTAACCTTGGGCGACCTGCGCGTGATGATGGGGAGGAGAGGATGATGAGGACGTCACATTCATCCAGTCTTCAGGCCAGGAGAATTAACCATAGGAGACGTAATTCATTGTGACTTTGGTGAGAAACGAACCCAGGACCATTTAGGCCAAATACTAACATGCTATTTATTTAGCCACGGAACTGGACGGCCATTAGCTGATAGTACAGTGTTATTCGTGGTCTCGAATGCATGAGAATCAATTCAAATTCTGTTGCCTGGATTAGACTGCAT
The DNA here is from genome assembly GCA_946902985.2 of Meconema thalassinum. Classification (NCBI taxonomy): domain Eukaryota; kingdom Metazoa; phylum Arthropoda; class Insecta; order Orthoptera; family Tettigoniidae; genus Meconema; species Meconema thalassinum. The sequence goes on along the minus strand of OX336389.2, from coordinate 277,170,791 downwards.
TTAATTGAGCCTCGATAAAATAGAAAAGGTCGCAGGCCACCAAATAATTTCAACAAGCATTTCAGGTCTGGAAGCACTTACTATGGTTCGGGAAGAAGTATTGTTCGAGGTGCGTGAAATGGACTGAAAAATCATTATCAACAGCAAGGATTGTTCAAAACATTTGGTTTATTCAATTAACTTAAATTTCAGGTACACTACATAGTTTAACATGCACAGCACAAAATATAAGCACAGAGTCACAAATTATAATTGGAATGCTTCTTTCCAAAGTAACATAAAGTAAAAATTGCCAAAATCCAGTAATCTTTATAAATAAAACATTAGCATCTGTCTGTCCGTTATTTTACTAATCAGAAAGACCCTCGTCTTCAAATTTTAGACTTACTTAAGGTGAATGGCTGCAGAAAATAGATTCATGTATTTCTTTATGTGAATGATTTTGATAAGGAAGCAGTTTGTTTCAAAATTCAGTTGTAATGTTTAATAAGCATTGGCCACACGATTAAGAATTTTACAGAACAAAAAGTGGTCTTGAATTTAATATCAAACATTTCCTTTTGCAAATTTTCAAAATGATGGATTTTGTGAAATTTCCTTGAATCGGAATGAGTGACTGTGAAATTTAACGTCATTGCACCCCTGCCTTGCTCCCGCCAGCCAGAAAATTGTCACTCTGCTGTCCTGGCTTGAAAATGCGTCCCTTATACATTCACACGATAGGTTTGCACTCCATGGTTTAAACAATCCGTTTAAACAATTTCCGTCATTATGTCTGTTTACTTATAACCTGGGAATGGCTCGACAGACTTCCCTCAAATATGCCCTCAGGGCATAGACCTATATTTCACTAGGGGACTGTGTCTACTCGTCATCACCGATTTCGTCCAAATTTATGGCAGAAATTAAAGTGACTCAAGTGGGAGCTCCAGATGGTCAAGCGTTCAGCAAAAAGATAGCATTTTTGGCGCGGGTCCTGCGAGGCATGAGCGACGTATGTCATTTTCAACTTTAAAACAACCATGTAATTAAAACAAAAGTTTGCTGCTTTTCAGTCGGTCAACACGATTGAACCCAAATGAGATGAGTTATTCCCTAATCCTGAAAGAAAAAAAATGAGATTAATAAAAAAATGAGATTAATAAATTTATTGATCTCATGTATTTTTTTTTTTCAGGATTAGGGAATAACCCTTCTCATTTGGGTACAATCGTGTTGACTGACTGAAATTCAGTAAACTTTTGTTTACTAAGGCAACACTCAAAATGGCTTCAAACACCATAATAAACAATGTAATTCTAAAAATGTTGCGTTTATAGCATGTGGAAGATGCCGAGAAAATTACTGCTTCCCCTGTTTTTACGATGATTATCACCCCAGCACGTGCAAATCATCAACTGCAAAATCTTAAAAGTATATACGACGCTCTCGTGTACGCTTTAATTGCAATCCCTTCCTGGAAGTTTATTAGCCATCCCAAATTTTCATTTGCCTTTCCGTTTCATGACTTTCATGCAGATATTAATAGATACAACATTTTGAGATATATCCGCCTTGTCAATACTATGAAATGATGTTCATTAATATTTTAAACGTACATGTTTCAATATAACAATGATATCTCCTTCATCGTTAATAGTTTAATAGTGTACCATTAGGACATCCTCACAAATTTGAATTAAAATGAAATAAAGTAATTACATAAACATTAAATTTTAAACACTAGAAAGATGTTATTGAAATGGAGTTGCGAATGATTCTGGTGAAATGTAAAAACACTGATATAGGGAATTTTTAGAATTCTACCTTATGGAACTGCCCAAGTCACGCTCCATTCTAGCTGGCTTATTACCATAGTAGCTGTTCGAATAATCTCAAACAGACAACAAGATGACGCTGCTTCCAATCGGACCCGCGATGGAAAGAGGTGAAAAACGTAAATCTGATATGGTTATTGAGTCTTCCAACCTCGATATCTGTCAAAGTTAACATCTACACTTTCCGTCTCTCTCTCTTGCTGCATCAAGTGAGTCAGCTGTTCCACAATGCATGAAGCAGTTTTGAACCAAATATAAATGCACATGTTGGTCGAATTATTCAGAATGTGACTGGCCAAGAACATATATAGAATGCTTCAGAATTATTGAGATATTCTCAACTAAGACACCTTTGCTTACTGATAAACATTATATGGTTCATACAATTTGGTGACATAAAATTTTATGACGTAAAATTGTAACCTAATTGTATGAACCATATACTGTTTATCAGTAAGGAAAGGTGTTATAATTGAGAATATCTTAATCATTTTGAAGCATTCTATGTTGTTGGCCAGTCAAAATCTGAATAATTCGGCCAACATGTGCATTTATATATTTGGATGTTGGGTTCAAAACTGCTCCATGCATTGTGGAACAGCTTGATGCAGCTAGAGAGAGCCGGCAAGTGTAGTTGTTGACTTTGACAGATATCGAGGTTTGAAGGCTCAATAGCCATAACAGATTTACGTTTTTCACCTCTTTCCATCGCGGGTCCATTTGGAAGCAGCGTCTTCCTGTTGTCTGTTTGAGATTATTCGAACAGCTACTTTTCATGTGAATTTTTCATTTTATTTTAATTCATATTTGTGAGGATATCCATTTCATTTTATATTATAAACTAGCAACCCACCGCGGCTTCGCCCGGGAACAGTTATGAATGCATTAAGTGATAAGCGCTTTTCTTTTCGATGTCAATGAACTACGACCTATATCCGTTTTACGTCTCGGCATGATGGGTTAAAATCACTGATTGGACTATTAATTATATTATCAAGGAGATGCATGTGCAACGAATTCTTGTCAGACGTGATTTAAGAATGGCGAGTGTATGAAACACAAATCCCCCTTCCGTCCAATCATAACTTGACGGAACGAAAAGTTCACAGGCCAAATGAAGAAAAGCCGATTTGCACTTCCAGGGAAACTCCATATACAATCACTCTTCTCTGAAGTCTCAACTCAAAACGACTCGACAGTTTGCTGCTGGTTGTATCTGGGGTAATAGGCTCGCCCGCTAGCTAGGCTGTAACTGAGGTCATAGGCTCTCCCCTAAATAGCTCGTTAACTGTCCCCTCAGTAATTGAGTGGAGATTGTTGGAAGAAATGAAATCGTAAAAACACGTATAGTGGGCGATGTATTGAAGATAGAGATATGCTGTTGCGGACTTTTTATGTAGAACTTTTCATGTTGAACAATTCTTACATTCATATTATACCAATATTTTTAACTGTTTGCCCAGCGTAAGCTTAAATAGCGCACATAGTCCAGGTTGTTTTTCGACGTTTTCACTGAAATCGTTACTGCTCGCCTTCTTTTGATGATGAATAAATTATTTTCTACAGAATCCTTCCTCGAGATAGCCTTTACAAAATGGTGAAAACCGCATCAGAATCCATCCAGTGGTTCTCAAGATTACCCGTGACATCCAAGAATCGGGGACATTGTTTTATACCAAGTAGAGATGTTAAACTATTATACTACTAACGCTGAAGAAGATATCACTGTTATATTGAATCATGTACGTTTAAAATATTAATAAACATCATTTGACAAGGCGGATCACATAATACATATATTTTCCCATTAGTCAATAAGGATAAAACTGTTACCAATGTAACATGTTTATCATAAACGAATTTTACAATATATTGAGCATAATTTCGGTTTATTTGCAGTGTAAATAACGTAAAAGTAAGAACAAGACAAAAAGGTTTCCACATAGGGTTTCGACCCCATGACCCTCAGATCACCGTTCTATACGCCTATCCTTTCCGCTGCGCCAACCGCTCCCTGGAAACTACGCTAATATACGTTGCTCATGCCTCTCCCGACCCGCGCCAAAATTGTTATTTTTCTAAACGCTTGACCGTTCGGAGCTCCCACTTCAGACACTTAAATTTCTGGTCAAGCCCTGCGTATTCCATAAATTTGGACGAAATCGGCGACGAGTAGGCCTGGTCCCCTTGTCAGGTTTATACAATTGAGTGGTGACAGAGGATGGGGGGTAAATATTTATTTTCATTTCCAATGTGTATTTCCAATTGTTCCAATGGGCACATTTCCTACGGTTGCTGTTAAACCAAGAAGTAAAATTGTTATACATACTGTACATGATGGCTGTATAATTGACCGGCGCTCAATAAATTGTAAAATTGAGGGGGCCAAATTCTACGTGTTTGAATATTAATTTTCATCGAATTTGCTCGTCCGATTGATTGCATCTGTTTTATGAATAGAAGGGTAGCAGGGACAAATGTGTATTACATTCAGGAAATAATTTTCCCGTTGTATAATGAATTGCGGGCGGCTTGGCAAATTTCCCAGTGGGCCGATAGTAGGTCATCGGCCTCCAATGATTGTGATGAAACCTACAACAAACACTAACTACTGTCTTAACTACTTACTTACGTACTACAACAATAAAAAGACGAAAAATAAACAAGGAATAAGGGAAATACAACATAGAGAAAAGAAATGCCCTCAACCCTCGGAGAATGAGGATTGAGGGACTTGGGAAGAAGCAGGGCCATCAAAGGCAGATAGAAAAGGGAAAGAGGGAAGGGTTGGCCTCAGAGGCACTGGAAAAAGGGGAAAACCGGACCCGGCTCAGGAATCCCTCTGGGTTGCCAACTCCCGAACTCACCAGCTGTGAGCCCTTGAGGGTGTAGCACTATCCAGGGTGCACCGTAAGTGGTAGGGCTACACACGCCCTGCCTCCTTTTGGACCTTGAGCAAAAGGCATGAGATACCATGAAAAGAAAAAGAAGAGGTCTGACCCATCGAATAACAAGGGATCAGGACATATGAGTCAAAGACTAATTAAGGTGGGAAAGTAAAAGACTCCATAGACCATGGATATCAGAGTTGACCAAGGGAGGTCGACAGGAAGGAGGCCGGCACAAGTAGCTTACGTGGAAGCAATGCCAGACTCGGCTGAGGCCCGGTGGTCACCAAACCACGTCCCACAAGTTGTGATCCCTTGTGAGAGGACGAAGCAGAGCAATGGACATTAATGAAATAAATTGAAAAATACATGGAGAATTGTTACTTTGGAAAGAAGCTCTTCAGTATTTGGCAATAGTAGAACAAAACACATTACGGTATCAGTACATGTTAGTCCATACCACACAGGTTGATCATCAAATATAAGTTACTGTAGCTCACTCTGAATCAAAACAGTTGTAGAAGATGGGTGTCACAATTGCATGAAAACTTGGACATTGGATTCAAACGAGTGAGCAAATGACAGTGAACACAGATAACCAACCAACAATAATAGTACGGTATCACAAAATTGTAACCTGATAATGGAGATCAGGAAAATACAAGGAATATAATGAAAGCAAAATTTGGGTCATTTATAAACAACAATAATTGTAGTCTTAGACTTTTTGATACAATAAAAATTAATTAAGGTGGGACTGTTAAAACACAGATAAAAAAAACTTGAAAATGCTACTTGACATGTCAATAGGCCTCCTCCATGCTCCTGGCTTCAAAGTAAAATGATGTTGGTAATCTCTTTAGCCATTAGAGATACTTTGTCTGTCCCTGTAGGACAAGAAGCCAATCTCACCTCATCAGTAGCAGCTGGACTATGCATTTCAATATGTTCAGGAGGACATGCGTTTTAAGACATTCAACATGTATTTTAACAAACTACAGCATATTCTTCAAGGAAAATCTAAAAACTACTCAAGATGAACATCACTGATAGAAAATATACTGCTATATATCCGCTGTTTTAAGCTAGTCAAAATAAGACGGAGAATATATTTATATGAAATGAGGTCTTTTCTAGATACATTTGTCATTTCTATTTTTGCAGTGGCAACTTACGAACTGTAGACTGAACTGTAACCTCAGTGTTTTTGACTGGATTTCTATTTATCATACAGAGGGTTTTTAGCTGGTGCAGGAAAGAGACTGTATGTCTCCATCACACGGAAGGATTAAAGAGGAAGCCATATTTTCGATTAATTCATAAGTAGGATCCTTTTATTTTAGTTAGCTTGTCAGCTGAGAGGAGTGAATGACGTAACCAGGTCATAATATGATCCTCTTGTCGGCTGTCAGGACTCTTTAGATGCGTACGAGGGGTATACAGTAAATGTACCACAATACAGTAGTAGTTTGGGAATAGAAAATCAAATCCTCTGCAAAATCGGAGATTCATTTAAAAACGTACGGATATTATGTCGAAACACCGGGTCACGTGATATCTCTGCATATTAAGCAACATTGCTCGTAGTCATCAGAACGTGAATCACTTACAGGTTCTAGGGGACCGCGTGCTGTTGGTGGAGGAAGGGAAGGAGGAGCGGAAAGGTAGTGGCCACCCTACCGCAACTCAACTCCGGCTCAGTACCGCTCTTCTGAGGTGAAAACCAGTCTCCGGGCTAAAGACAATTCTCTCTCTCTCTCTCTCATGTATGTACACATTTCAATTTAAAACGCGCACTATGATGGGAAAATTGTTCACTTTGAACGTTTACAAGGAGGCTCAAGGTGTTCCCGTCTATCATTGACTTAGGAATCAGAAACAAATCACATGGTCTTCATTTTTTTTAAATGATGCTCGTGCATAAAAGTGGAATAAAAACTAATACGTACATTGTACGAATAATGACAAGAATGTTCATGAGTTAAAATCTATCAAAAGTTTTGATTTTGATTTATGTTAACCTTACGAATTGTCTACTGGATATAGGCCTACCATTACAACATTAATCAGTCCATGGATGTATAGAGAAAACGTGACACTATGGGGTAAAATGAAAACACGCCATAAGATGACACGTTTTCTTAAATCTCGGCGAATATCATCGGACGGATTGTTTGCTGAGATGTTGACTGAACATATTTGTGGATTATGGAATCCTGTGACTGACAAATTATCACTTCGAGATAACCCGGGAAGCAAGGGTAGATTTTACAGCTCACAGAAATGTTCTGTGGCTGGAAGATGATTGTTTAAGGAACATAATATAAGCTTTGTGGAACAGATCCTCACTACAAAATTGAGTGAGAATTAATTTAAAACAAAACCAGAAACTTATTAGTTGCTGACACAGTCGCGATGTCGAAACTAGGTCTCGTTTCACAGAGTTCCTGTTTCTGAAAGTGAACGTTCAGAACTGTAACAAAGAAACAAATTAGCAAGCTACATCTCGGTCCTTGCTAAAGAAAGAATACAAGTAGTTTACATACACTTCCAGGAAAACCGTTCATCGACTCCACATGTCTCACACTATTCACTTCTGGTAGACTTTTCGCTATAGTTTAGTCAAAGATGCGAGTAGGGATCAAAGTGATGATGAGAATTCTGGTTGCTGTGGTAATTTTGGTGTCGACCCAACCTCGTATCTTCTTCCACGTCCTCCTCATGGCTGGATGACGTGTCGCCTTGTATGGGTACATCAGAATTACACCAATCGGACAAGCGGGGTGGTTGCTGCTGCTGCTGCTGCTGTTGGAACGTAAACGGCCATGACTGAAAAGAAAAACAAAATTCATTAGCATTGCAGGTTCCGAACATAGGCGATTAAACAAATAAGAAGTTTACAATTCATGAAAATCAACTTTAAAACTGTATCTTAATTATCTATTTCTCATGAAATAGTTGAACTAATTTGGTAGACAACCAGAGAGCTCGAACCTCTCTTCTGTATGACAAATCCAATTTATTCTGAGCTCTGTCGCTTCTTCGAAGAGAGGGTAGTCCTGTGAAGGTTGTTCGTCCCTCTCCAGCCCCACCTAGTGCCTGTGGAGACAGTTTTGAGGCAATAATCACTTGCTATCAGATTTTTAGCATTCAGAGAAATTATCATTATGGAGTAATTTACGAAGTGAGTTGGTATTGATTCATTTAAGGGCATTGCGACATCGTGGTCATGTAGCCTTGTGTACTTGGGTGTGAGCAGAATTTTGTTTGATAACATGTGTAACTGTGATGTCTGTACTAGTGTCTGTATTTGAAAGCCCCTAAAAGAATCAACAACAACAACTAAAATGGATGTACGTTAACTCGAAGAGTGGTCATAGAGAGCAATTAATACCTGATGGCGCAGAGCTGCGAGAACTCGAGGGCTTGGAGGGGAAGCTAGTGGAGGGGGTCACTGCTGCTGGGCTACTGGGGAACGAGACAAAACCTCGTCACCAGCTATCGTCACACCAAGTTTAGAGTGTGACATGTCATCACTTCAGATCTTAACTCTCAATACAATTGCAGATACTAAGAGGTGACGCGAACATTTCCTTACCATGGAGCAAAGTGAACATTCCTCCCCTATGAATCACGCGGAATCACATGGACTCGCCCGCATACGAGATTCGCTTTGTGCGTAGCTAAGGTTTAGCACCATCATGTATTCATTGCAATATACTACAGACCATTTCTGATATGAGCCGTTGAAAGCCCAAGTGGTGTAACTCCTCTCGGAATAACAGGCAAGTCTAACCTTTGTGGCTGACAGACGCAATACTCACTTCCAATGCTTCACACACACTGACCCTGAGCTATGCCTGCTTGCCATAAGGTTTGGACTTCCCTGTAATTCCGAGAGGAGTTACACCACTTGGGCTCTCAACGGCTCATATATAGCCTAGTCCTGACGGCTAACGGATCCTCAGTTAGTGCTCTTTCATCCCCATAATCCTGTCGCCCAGTCCCACCCAACTAGTTATGGGGGTTCGGTGTTAGCTTCCTTATTCTCGACAACAGATACCCCTCGTGGCTTAAAGGCACTGTGGCTGTTGCCAATAGCAAAGATATTACTTCTTGTGACTAGCTGCGTGGCTCAGCGGTAACGTTCTCGCTTGGTTGCAGGTTTGTATCCTGGCGCAGTCAGCTGGCATTTGAGGGTGCACAAATGCGAGGGAGCCGTGTGAGTAGATTTACTGGCACGTTAAAGATCCCCTTCGGGGCAAAATTCCGGCACCCCGGCGTCTCTAAAATCCATAGAAGTAAAAAGGGACGTAAAACCAAAAACATTATTATATTACTTCTTGTATCGATTTTTTAAACATATTAATGTTCATTCTCATGACGGAACATCTAAAACAAGTCGGGTATCACAGGATAAACCAAGCATATTGCTAATAGTGGTTTTCCTTCTTTTCCTGCATAGTGTAACATGAGAGGTGTAGCTTATTGGCAACATTGCTGTAACTATTTGTCATGGAGAGTAGAATCTTAGAGTCAACTGCCGAATTAATCCTATTATACTCATAAAACCGCTGGCTGAGATACACTTATAGGGGCCTGAGGATCAATAGCATGCCGATTCCTCTGACATTGACTGAGAACGCCTTGGCCGTCGCAACCATACCATCTGCGTCGTACAATTCGGATGAAACGTACAACACTGCCGGATATGATAATGCAAAAGCCCACGTTTCAGCTCCTGCCAGAAATATTGACAGCGGTGGGGATGGATATGATAACCTGGAAGAACCTCCCTACTCACCTGACCTCATCCCATGCGACTTTTGATCTCATTCCCCAAATGAGAAGCTGCTACGTGGGAATCGGTTCGCAAACGAGGACATCGTAACAAAGTTTAGACAAGAGGGATTGCACAAAGCACAACAATGCCTTGCACATAGTTGGCAAGGATCTGTGGAAGCAGTGGCGAATTATTTTGAAAGGTTTTGAGTGTGAGTAATGTATTTTTTTGCCTTTTGTGCATACTAAACTAATAATTTCTTTCAATTTCACTTGCCCTGGAACTGTGAATTTCTATTCCCGCTTCTATAGTTGCTGGTAGTTGCCATTACTTAGGATATGGAATGGCCCTTGTATTAACATTAACGGCCTAAGATAATTGAGATTACCTGCACGTGTTGACCGACTGAAGAGTATTTTTTACAGAATATCTAATAAGGCAACACTGAAGACATGGTTTGTAAGTTTTCTATTGAACAAAATATGGTAAAACTGAACATTTCTACATTGGTACTGTGACCGATCCAGTCAGGGTCAATTACCAGCCCCGGATGACAGAAGATGAAGGAACTCGGAGAGTCAGTATGACGTCATGGCATGACGCGGCGAGAGCAGGGGAATGCTCCAGAAGGTTCCAACCCCTCCCACTTTCTTTTTCTCGAAGAAGGACGGAGTTCCGGAATGTTTAGTATGTGAATCAGCAGTATGTGAGTCAGTAGTGCGTGGACGAGAATGTCACACAGCGGAGCACGGAAGATTAGCCCATGTCATGTAGACAGTGATTTTACATCGGGAACTTGAATGGTTTTTGTGAGTAACCAGCAGGCCATGAAGCCTGAAACTAGCGTGCATATATTGCCAGTGAGTTTTTTTTCAGTGAAGCATGTCAGTTTGTTTGTCGAACAGTGTGAATTTCTAGGCGATATCGGACCTGCTAGTATGTGAGGAAACAGTTAGAACTGATAAAGGAAGTCCGTTTATGCCGACAATTTATGTTCATTAAAGATTGATACCAGGAGGTGTTTAAATTTACGAGTATCAGGGGAAGAACTATATAAGGATAGTCGAGGCGAAACATTATCGCGAGGCCCTATATTTTAACTGACATTCATTCGGAAATAGCATAGCAGTACGGCGTTTTAAGACACGTAGTGAAAACGCAGTAAGGGAGGCCACATCTACTTTAAGCTTGGGTTGGAAGACTACGGGCCGCAGGCAACTTGATATGTCGGTCAAGGCCAGCTCGAAATAGCTCCTCGTGGAAGGAAGTGTGTCACCGGGCTAAAGGAAGTGAAAACATATGACTCAAGTGAACCAGGAACTAGACGCTTTAGTGTGCGAGCATAAATGTGCTCTGATATAGTGAGGTGTATATTGCCGCACGGCAGCATGAACTTATTAGCCATGGACTTACATATTCTGGGCATCAACATGCATATTAACACGCGAATTATGCTGCACTGAACTGCTAAGGGGCCATAATGGGGTGAACGGTCTCAACGAGGTGGACGAGTGGACCATGGTTGGGACGTCGATCCACGGCGCTGATGAAGGTGACGGGGGACAACCTGTGGGCAGACATGGGCGTCGCCAGGAGATCGGGAGTTGCCAGAGGCGGATACCTCTGCCAGTACGCTGGGAGACCACATCGCGGGGACGCTGGAGGGACGCCGCCGCCCTGACGCCGCCGACGATGACGACGCCGACGCCATGGATTTCCGAGGACGCCAGATATAAAGTAAGACGTTTCCTTTCCATCCTTGTTCATCAGAAAGAAGAGAACTTCTACCTCGAATAGCCATGCCATGAGATAACCTGAGATCGTGTAACTTAACGCCCTTTATAATAATTTATTCCAGATTGAATAAGAGCATCATTTTTTCCTTTTCATAGGGTCGTGCAGATGTTTTTTTGTCTTTCTTCTCGGGTCATTTGACCTATATAAATTTACAGCATCAATGGTGGGAGTAAGACATGTATTTAGTCTCTGAGTCATAATAATAATAATAATAATTTGAAATTGGGTAACCATAATAAGAGATGCCCATTTTGCTGGGAGATCCTAGCACGTCGATTTCAGAGGTCATTATTCGAATTCTATTCTGAAAGGTTTGTCACGGAATGAACAGATTTTTTTTTATAGCAATGAATATGGTTGAAGATTGCCGGATAAGGTTCCTTGGATAGGATGCCATATTATCATACGACCTCGTGGTCCCGATAAAGTTGATACGCTCTGTTAGTGTGGGTTCTTGACACATGCTGATAATGCCTGATTTATTTTGTAATGATGTTGTGTAAAGTTTATGTGATAATTATGTGGTAATTAGATATGGTATTTTCCCGTCAAAATGTGACGAGATTATTCACGGGGCGACGGATGTCCGTGGAATTGTAGTTGTAAGGACAGGGTCCTCTTGACGAACGTGCCACGTTCATTGATGAGTTGTATTGAATAGCGCAGGGGTGTAATTGATGGTGCGCTCGACGGTCAGGTTGTTTGGATCTTCACACAGAGTGTTCGGCGGAAGGGTTACGATTAAATGTTGGTTGTGTGAGTATGATATACGCTAGGGCGCCTTATTGCGAGGTTCGTAACCTTTCATAAACATTTGACAATGCTATAATTTAATTACAAGGACAAATATGACCATGTGGATCTAGGTTGTTGGAAAGAGGAAGATGAATTAATAATAATAATAAGAATTAGTAGTGTAAATATGTAAGCACAATCTGGGTGTGTTAATAATTTATGATAGGCTATAATTAATTGTTGAAATGTCATCTTATGTGAAGCTGAGTCGATGTTTGTGTGCTATTTGATGTAACATGATGCTCTTTAATTATTCATTTGCAGTTCGATAGAGGAGATCCGTCCAATACTGTATAAGGGTAAACAGTTGTAATTTATATAGACATTCGATATTTTCTTAAGAGTTTTTTTGCCGCAGGTGAACTTTATGTTGATTGGGCTAGTGATGTTTACATGCGTGTGCACCGATAAATTATGGTTAATTTAGCTTTTTGAAAGACGATCTCCCTGTCGGAACTTTAAGAGAGGACACCCACGAGTTTGAATAAGCGTAATTTTCTTTTCTTTGTTTAGGGACTATGAACTTTATTTCTTTTCCGGACTTTGTCCCACCATAACATTATACTCGTGCGTGATAGGCAGGTTGCATACTTATTTATCCTTTGGCCAATAAAGGAGCAGATGTGATTTTACGAGGGCTTTTACTTTCTTTTCTGTTTGTCAATTCAAGTTAGGGTTTTGCTTGTGAATCCTGGTTCAGTCTATTTACCATCCCAACCCGTAAACGACCCGAGACCCTTTGTCTCTAGCTCACTGGAGCTTTTCATAGTCTTGTCTGTATGAACCAAGATTCATGCCCTAAATTTTTTTTTGTACCCACTCCCTTGGCTGTTTCTTCTAATGGGGCCGGGGTGCTAGCCGGGTGATCGCCTGTCCCATTGGAGAAGCGGGCACAGGGGGGGGAAGTGGCGCCGCCAACGTGTTGGGCTCGACGACGATGGTGTGTTTCGTTTCCGTCATGGGCATGTTTTTTTTTGTACTCAATCATTTGTTGTGGTGATGGGAGTATACTGTGTGGTCAGATTCGTGCCTTTGATGGGAGCGCGATACTTGCCATGTGTAATTCTTGTGTAAAATTAACCTCGTATCACACTGAGCCTTTAGTGAACCATTTGACAGGGTTGGTACACGATCTCAGGTTATGGCTATACTCGACGACCTACATTCCCATGTAGGCCCCTATATTTAAGTTGTATTGTAAGATGTCACAGGTAGTAACCACAGAAAATATTGCTGATATATTAAAACAAATCCAAGTTGGATTAACTGGTCTAACCACTGAAATTAATAATGTTAAGGATAGTGTTGGGTCAATTAAAACAAACATGAAGAGCGATATGGATCGCTTATGGACGGCACAAGAGAGTGTCGGCATTCAGGTAGCAGAGGTACAGAGGACACAAGAGAGTGTCGGCATTCAGGTAGCAGAGGTACAGAGGACACAAGAGGGTGTCGGTATTCAGGTAGCAGGAATAAAAAAGGATGTTAGTGATAAAGTCGATGGTCTCAGAACCGACTTATTAGAAGTCATGGGATCTAATCTTAAGAGTTTAGAATCTCATTTGCAGAAAAACATTGATGCTGTAGAACGTAATCTTAGGCTATCAGGAAAGGCTATAGACAATAAGATTAATCTACTCGATAAAAAGGTAGAAACTACATTCCAAGTGCTCACCGCGGAGCTCAAAGATTCTATGGCACGGCAAATCAGGGATACTCAGAGTTCGCTTCGGGGGAATATTGAAGGACTTGAGGAGAAGTTGAACAGTAATATTAAATGCATGGGACAAGATTTGACGGCAAAAATTGAGCAAATTGGTCAGTCTAGCGAGGAAACCCTGGATAAGTTGAAACAGGACGTGTCAGGTTGGAAAGAAGAGGTTGCGAAGGACGTGAAAAACATGCAGATACAGGTTGAATCATTCCAGGACACGTATGACAGGAAAATCACTCATTCACAAACGACATTAATCGAACATGTGAGAGAATCTATCCACACTTCCATTGTTGAGTTGGAGGAGAAGATCATTATTCAACAGGGAAGGCAGCTCACTCGATTAGGCAACTTAGAGGCGGAAATGACGCAGATAAAAGACAAATCGGAGTCAGAAAGGGTTAGATGGTCCGAAATTGAAACCACGCCACATCTTAACGGGACGGAAAGTGAAAACGCCCCATTTTCTAGGAAGGCGGGTGAGGTAGATGCAACGCCGAGAATACGGAGTGCAAATCCCGCGGGACACCTAACTATCATTAGAAGTATAGACCACCAGCCGAGGAAATTCTCGGGGAACAATGGGACTAATAACGTCACACCTATCGAATTTATGAGGGAGGTCCGTGAATACATGGCGGAAAATAAGATACCACGTGAGAGGGAACTAAGAGTTATTGAGAGGTCCCTGGAATCGACGGCATTAACTTGGTTTCGCGCATTTCGATACACGTTCACGAGCACGGACGAGTTCGAACGATTATTAATCAAACGTTTTTGGAGCCCTGAAGAACAATTGAACATACGGGCGGAACTATACGCTAAACGGTATGCGACATCCAATCCGACTAGGTACGCGGGGTACTTCGCGTCGCAACTCGCCAGGCTGCAGTATTTGACTCCACCAGTGCCGGAGGACGAATTGGTCCAAGCTATTATTCGACAGTTACCTGTAGAGGTCCAGAAGAGTGTAATAGCGTCAGGAGCCGAGACTTTAGAGGGATGTGAAGAGATTCTTCGAAAACTGGACCACACTAGCGCACAGTTACAGGCGAGGTCCGGACGACAGGAAAATAGAGATGTGAACACGGTCGTGATTGACAAAATTGCGCAGACGGAAGAGCGAACGCCGCGGGAGACGGACAGGCCAAGGGATACGGGGTACTATCGGAGCCGAGATAGGAGCTACAGTGGAACAGACGAGCGACCCAGATGGAGGAATAAACCGTATGAAGAACGTAGGAGATCCCGATTCAACAATACGAAGGGACGATATGGTGAATATCAACGAAGGCAGTCAAATCAATATTATCAAAGACAGAATGCCTACAGGGATTCTCGTTCGCAGGGATCGCGGCCGAGCTATACGGAAAGACATCGAGAGAGCCAGGAATATTTACAACAATTACGGAGTAATCCATCCGCACCACCGGGGGAAGCTGACCGACCACCTGACACAAGTCGGTCAGAGCAACAAAAAAAAACTTCAAATTAAGAAATTCCTCAAACCTTGGTCCTCCCGAACTGATAGAAATTCAAGAGATATTTCAGGCTACCGACGAAGACTTGATTCATGAGGAAGACGTTATCCGCCGCGGGAAAGTGTATTCTTTGCCGATCATAACAGTAGAGGTGCTCGGTAAACAAATAAAAACCCTGGTTGACACCGGAGCGATGATTAGTGTGGTGTCTCAGTCATGTTTGGACGAGATAATGGAGGCAGGACCCGTACATACTCTACCAGTAGCGAATGTAAAGGTTAGAGGTGTAATTCCCGATCGCTCAGTGAGATGCAAGCTGCAGGCCCTGTTGACGATCAAGATCGCGGGGAGGTTTTATGAGCACGTGTTCGTGGCCATCTCCAACATCAATTTTCAAATAATTCTGGGTGTTGACTTCATTTCGGAGTACGGCTGGATTATAAATATGCAAGAGGGTGTTATGTATGTCGGAAAAGAATCGCCGAGCAGAGGATCGAAAGGTTATATCAATGCCAGCTCGAGCACGCCCTTTTTGGAGAACACACTTGAGAATATCGTGGAACGTGAGGAAGAGACGATCACCCACATGCCCGTTGGTGTAAAGGAAATTTTGGATCCAACCGTCCAGAAACAGTTTGATGACCTAATACAGGAGTTTCAGGATGTATTTAGCGACAAACCTGGAGTTATCAAGAACTTTCAGTACGATATCAAGTTGAGTGATGACTCACCATACAGGAAGCACATATATCCAGTCCCAGAGAAATGGAAGGAGGAGGTGAAGGCCATGATAAACGCCATGGAGAAGGATGGCATAATAAAGAAGGCTCCGACTTCTTTCCTAAACCCTTTAGCGGTTGTAAGGAAACCAAACGGTCGCCTAAGGATTTGTCTAGATGCACGTGGAATAAATGCACGCATTTTGCCAGAATATGACCGCCCACCGCAAATTAGAGAGCTGCTGAGGCGCTTTAAAGGAAAGAAATATTTCTCGACCGTAGATCTCACAAACTCCTATTATCATGTCGAATTAACAGAGAACAGCAAGCAATACACTGGCTTCCTGCATGAGCAGAAGACCCACGTCTTTAACCGCCTTCCCTTCGGTTTGAAAAACAGTGGCCCTGTGCTGATTCGAGCGCTGGACAGCAACTTGAGTGAAGAGGTCAAGAAACACGTACTATGTTATGTGGACGATTTGATCTTGGCATCCACGTCAGTAGAGGAGCACCTGAAACACTTGAGATTGTTGTTTGAGAACTTGCTTACGGCCGGATTCAAGGCAAACCTGGAGAAATGCAATTTCTTTCATCGAGAAATTCGATTTCTGGGACATCTCATTGACGAATATGGATATCGGCCGAACCCGGAGAAAATTGAAGCGATAGCTGAGTTTCCCAGACCAGAAAGGGTGAAACAAGTGAGGCAGTTCCTGGGAATGACTTTATTCTTTTCTAGTCATTGTCCCCGTTACACGGATGTAGTTGCCCCTCTACAGAGCATGCTCAGGAAAAACAATCGTTGGAAGTGGGATCAGGCGTGTGAAGAGGCCTTCACGGAAGCCAAACACATGCTCCTTAACAACGTTAAACTGGAGTACCCAGACTTCTCCAAAACATTTTATATTGACACCGATGCTTCAAAGGTAGGAGTGAGCGCTGTGTTGTACCAGTTGGATGACGAGAAGAAACAACATTATCTGGCATTTACCAGTAGGAAATTGCGACAGCCTGAGCTTAATTACTTTGCCACGGAACTGGAGGCGCTGGCTATAATTTATGCTCTAAAGATGTGGAAGAAGATTCTTCTAGGGCATAAGGTCGTGATTGTGACGGACCATCGCGCGTTACAGTTTATGTTAAAGTCTGACATTTCCAGCGAAAGAGTCACACGCTGGACCCTGTTCCTGCAGCAATTCGATGCAGAAGTTATTCATAGGCCCGGAAAGCAAAACTTTCTAGCGGATGTTTTGAGCAGAAACCCACGTGAGGAGGCTGTTTTGCACCAGGTAGAGCTAATACCGGACGATCAGGAAACGGTGGAACGTTTGAAACGCCTGAGCCAGGCGCAACGGCGATATACTCCGTTAAGACGGATATACCGGTATTTGAAGAATCGCATGGGTGCAGATGATCCTGATTATGCTGGAACGGCGAAGATTGCTCACTTTTATCACATTGTTGGTGACGTGATTCACAAGTTTGTCGATAAAGACCACACAAGGCTACGTATTGTAATACCGCCGAAGTTGATTTCAGCAGTGGTTTGGTTGGCTCACCGATCTATTGGGCACGGAGGATGTGATAAAACCTTACATGCCATAAGAGAAACATTTACCTGGGAGTATATGGGAAAAACCGTACGAGCGGTAATCAGGACATGCGACATCTGTCAGAGATGCAAATTCCCATCGGACGTATCTAAGGAGAAGCCTAGGGCTATTATACCGACTCGTCCGAATGAATTAATGGCTACGGACCTGTATGGCCCCCTTCCGAGGTCCACCAGGGGTAACCAATACATCTTGGTGACGATGGATGTGTTTACCAAATTAGTCATGTTGCACCCTATCCAGAAGGCAACATCCCGATACGTGATTCGCAGGATTGAGACCGGCGTGATTCCAACTGCAGGGAAGCCAGAGTTCCTTCTGAGCGATCACGGAACGCAGTTTACGAGCGCTGAATTTCAAGAAGCTATGGCACGACTCGGCATAAGGCATATCTTGAGCTCCATAAGATACCCAGAAGGAAATCCTGTTGAAAGAGTAAATGCGGAGATTGGAAAGTACTGCCGGATTTACTGTCATGAACAGCATCATCGATGGATGGAAGTGGTACCCATAATTGAACGTTGCTTGAATTCTACAACACATGAGAGTACCAGACAAATTCCTTGCCTTCTGCACCATGGACGAAAACCGAGTAGACCTTGGCATGCTGTTATACAGGCACCCCCAGAGATTGAGCCGTCGGTGCAAAGGAGAAACGAACTGGCTCGGGAGAGGATGCAGCTACAGGCGCAGAAACGGGAGAGAAGGAAGGCTGGCCGCCGTTTTCGCGAGCCACTTCGAGTCAATGACCTAGTGCTGATTCGAAAACCCACGTCATCAAACTTACCACTCAGAGTGTATGGGAAATTTGCGCGCCCATTTTCGGGACCCCATAGGGTTGCCAGAGTGATGGACAACAATTGCTATAGGGTGGTTGACAACGTCACGAATGCACTTGTTGGGAATTTCAATGCTGCGAATCTGCGGAAGTATCACCGGCAAGCCCGTTAGTCAGCATTGAGGAGATGACTGAAAAAGATCGTTCACATGCATCACTTGAGGAAAAACATAAGCTATGTTCCCACCGCTTATATTTTGAAGGCCGCGGGAGAGATGTGACCGATCCAGTCAGGGTCAATTACCAGCCCCGGATGACAGAAGATGAAGGAACTCGGAGAGTCAGTATGACGTCATGGCATGACGCGGCGAGAGCAGGGGAATGCTCCAGAAGGTTCCAACCCCTCCCACTTTCTTTTTCTCGAAGAAGGACGGAGTTCCGGAATGTTTAGTATGTGAATCAGCAGTATGTGAGTCAGTAGTGCGTGGACGAGAATGTCACACAGCGGAGCACGGAAGATTAGCCCATGTCATGTAGACAGTGATTTTACATCGGGAACTTGAATGGTTTTTGTGAGTAACCAGCAGGCCATGAAGCCTGAAACTAGCGTGCATATATTGCCAGTGAGTTTTTTTTCAGTGAAGCATGTCAGTTTGTTTGTCGAACAGTGTGAATTTCTAGGCGATATCGGACCTGCTAGTATGTGAGGAAACAGTTAGAACTGATAAAGGAAGTCCGTTTATGCCGACAATTTATGTTCATTAAAGATTGATACCAGGAGGTGTTTAAATTTACGAGTATCAGGGGAAGAACTATATAAGGATAGTCGAGGCGAAACATTATCGCGAGGCCCTATATTTTAACTGACATTCATTCGGAAATAGCATAGCAGTACGGCGTTTTAAGACACGTAGTGAAAACGCAGTAAGGGAGGCCACATCTACTTTAAGCTTGGGTTGGAAGACTACGGGCCGCAGGCAACTTGATATGTCGGTCAAGGCCAGCTCGAAATAGCTCCTCGTGGAAGGAAGTGTGTCACCGGGCTAAAGGAAGTGAAAACATATGACTCAAGTGAACCAGGAACTAGACGCTTTAGTGTGCGAGCATAAATGTGCTCTGATATAGTGAGGTGTATATTGCCGCACGGCAGCATGAACTTATTAGCCATGGACTTACATATTCTGGGCATCAACATGCATATTAACACGCGAATTATGCTGCACTGAACTGCTAAGGGGCCATAATGGGGTGAACGGTCTCAACGAGGTGGACGAGTGGACCATGGTTGGGACGTCGATCCACGGCGCTGATGAAGGTGACGGGGGACAACCTGTGGGCAGACATGGGCGTCGCCAGGAGATCGGGAGTTGCCAGAGGCGGATACCTCTGCCAGTACGCTGGGAGACCACATCGCGGGGACGCTGGAGGGACGCCGCCGCCCTGACGCCGCCGACGATGACGACGCCGACGCCATGGATTTCCGAGGACGCCAGATATAAAGTAAGACGTTTCCTTTCCATCCTTGTTCATCAGAAAGAAGAGAACTTCTACCTCGAATAGCCATGCCATGAGATAACCTGAGATCGTGTAACTTAACGCCCTTTATAATAATTTATTCCAGATTGAATAAGAGCATCATTTTTTCCTTTTCATAGGGTCGTGCAGATGTTTTTTTGTCTTTCTTCTCGGGTCATTTGACCTATATAAATTTACAGCATCAATGGTAGGAGTAAGACATGTATTTAGTCTCTGAGCCATAATAATAATAATAATAATTTGAAATTGGGTAACCATAATAAGAGATGCCCATTTTGCTGGGAGATCCTAGCACGTCGATTTCAGAGGTCATTATTCGAATTCTATTCTGAAAGGTTTGTCACGGAATGAACAGATTTTTTTTTATAGCAATGAATATGGTTGAAGATTGCCGGATAAGGTTCCTTGGATAGGATGCCATATTATCATACGACCTCGTGGTCCCGATAAAGTTTATACGCTCTGTTAGTGTGGGTTCTTGACACATGCTGATAATGCCTGATTTATTTTGTAATGATGTTGTGTAAAGTTTATGTGATAATTATGTGGTAATTAGATATGGTATTTTTCCGTCAAAATGTGACGAGATTATTCACGGGGCGACGGATGTCCGTGGAATTGTAGTTGTAAGGACAGGGTCCTCTTGACGAACGTGCCACGTTCATTGATGAGTTGTATTGAATAGCGCAGGGGTGTAATTGATGGTGCGCTCGACGGTCAGGTTGTTTGGATCTTCACACAGAGTGTTCGGCGGAAGGGTTACGATTAAATGTTGGTTATGTGAGTATGATATACGCTAGGGCGCCTTATTGCGAGGTTCGTAACCTTTCATAAACATTTGACAATGCTATAATTTAATTACAAGGACAAATATGACCATGTGGATCTAGGTTGTTGGAAAGAGGAAGATGAATTAATAATAATAATAAGAATTAGTAGTGTAAATATGTAAGCACAATCTGGGTGTGTTAATAATTTATGATAGGCTATAATTAATTGTTGAAATGTCATCTTATGTGAAGCTGAGTCGATGTTTGTGTGCTATTTGATGTAACATGATGCTCTTTAATTATTCATTTGCAGTTCGATAGAGGAGATCCGTCCAATACTGTATAAGGGTAAACAGTTGTAATTTATATAGACATTCGATATTTTCTTAAGAGTTTTTTTGCCGCAGGTGAACTTTATGTTGATTGGGCTAGTGATGTTTACATGCGTGTGCACCGATAAATTATGGTTAATTTAGCTTTTTGAAAGACGATCTCCCTGTCGGAACTTTAAGAGAGGACACCCACGAGTTTGAATAAGCGTAATTTTCTTTTCTTTGTTTAGGGACTATGAACTTTATTTCTTTTCCGGACTTTGTCCCACCATAACATTATACTCGTGCGTGATAGGCAGGTTGCATACTTATTTATCCTTTGGCCAATAAAGGAGCAGATGTGATTTTACGAGGGCTTTTACTTTCTTTTCTGTTTGTCAATTCAAGTTAGGGTTTTGCTTGTGAATCCTGGTTCAGTCTATTTACCATCCCAACCCGTAAACGACCCGAGACCCTTTGTCTCTAGCTCACTGGAGCTTTTCATAGTCTTGTCTGTATGAACCAAGATTCATGCCCTAAATTTTTTTTTGTACCCACTCCCTTGGCTGTTTCTTCTAATGGGGCCGGGGTGCTAGCCGGGTGATCGCCTGTCCCATTGGAGAAGCGGGCACAGTACTATTTGTGCCCCGAAAAACGTATCAACAGTCCACCATTTTCCACTGTCATCGTCAGAGCTTTCTATAATGTATTGAAAAAAAGCACTGAACTAATGAACCGATTTGCGTCTTCCTTGGCTTATAGTAATCAGAAATTAACAAAGAGCATAAAAGTACGAGGTTGTTTCTGCTTTAGGGATTCTCTTAGCGCAAAACGACCACCAAAATTGAAAATAAAGTATTGTAACTGATTAAAAGTGAACATTAGTGACCGATCGATGGTTGGTAGAAAAATCCATTTTTAATAGAAATATTATTTGCCAATCACTTTGCTTCTCAGTGACACCTAGTTTATCTTACTACGATAATTTATTGTGTAATATCGGAGTTAACTTCTGAGCATGCGCAAGGTACGCTTAACGGCCAGGATGCCCGGATGCTGCTACGAGCAAAATGATGAGCATCAGTATTCACGCGCCGTTTTCATTTTAATGTTGACGACACTGAATGTGATATTTTAATTAATGCGATTAAAGACGCACCTGTTGATGATTTCAGTTTGATCACATTTTGTTCAATGGTATTGTGCTAAAATTGTTAGGACATCAGGATTTTGTTAAGAAGCAAGGTCAGAAGCGAATGCATGTTCAGCAGGATTCAAAGCACACCGATTGGATTTGTTTGAATCAGGGCTGGCATGCGAAACTAAATGCATGGCTGTGGGGGCGAAAATAATTTAATTTCGCCGTGTGCGCGATATTCGGGAGCGAAATGATGATTGTCGGCGCGTAGTTAAATCAAAGCGAAACTTAATTCGAAGCGAAATGAATTTCGTTCCAGACTTTTAATTTCACTCCTGGCGCGAAATTAATTTCGTTTCGGACTTTTTATTTCGCTCCCGGCGCGAAATTAATTTCGTTCGAGGCGAAATAAAATTCCCAAACGGTATTTAGTTTCGACCCCCGGCGTAATTGAAATGCATGAAACATTTCATTTCGTTGTTGAAATTAAAATACATGTACACACATCAAAAAAAGTTTTGCATCACCTCGGTTCCAAGAGTTCCGGAACCGTTAAATACAAAGGGAATAGAGATCAACACAAACAACATTTCAGCTCGTTTTATTGCTCATGAGACCCACACATTGCATGTTGTACCATCATACAGCTAGACTTTCAGCATTTGTGGTCCAGATTGCAGTACACACCACTACCTCTAATACCCAGTAGCACGACCTCTTGCATTGATGCATGCCTGTATTCGCCGTGGCATACTATCCACAAGTTCATCAAGACACTGTTGGTCCAAATTGTCCCACTCCTCAACGACAATTCGGCGTAAATCTCTGAGTGGTTGGTGGGTCAAGACGTCCATAAACAGCCCTTTTCAACATATCCCAGGCATGTTCGATAGGGTTCATGTCTGGCGAACATGCTGGCCACTGTAGTCGAGCGATGTCGTTATCTTGAAGGAACGCATTCACAAGATGTGCACGATGAGGTCGAGAATTGTCGTCCATGAAGGCAAATGCCTCTCCAATATTCTGCCGATATGGTTGCACTATGGGTCGGAGGATGTCATTCAGGTATCGTAAAGCCGTTTCGGAGCCTTCCATGACCACCAGTGGCGTACGTCGGCCCCACATAATGCCACCCCAAAACATCAGGGAACCACCACCTTGCTGCACTCGCTGGACAGTGTGTCTAAGACGTTCAGCCTGACCAGGGTGCCTCCAAACACGTCTCCGACGATTGTCTGGTTGAAGGCATATGCGACACTCATCGGTGAAGAGAACGTGATGCCAATTCCGTGGGGTCCATTCAGCATGTTGTTGGGCCCATCTGTACCGCGCTGCATGGTGTCGGGGTTGCAAAGCTGGACCTCGCCATGGACGTCGGGAGTGAAGTTGCGCATCATGCAGCCTATTGCGCACAGTTTGAGTTGAAACACGACGTCCTGTGGCTGAACGAAACGCATTATTCAACATGGTGGCATTGCTGTCAGGGTTCCTCCGAGCGGCAATCCGTAAGTAGCGGTCATCCACTACAGTAGTAGCCCTTGGGCGGCCTGAGCGAGGCCTGTCATCGACAGTTCCTGTATCTCTGTACCTCCTCCATGTCCGAACAACATCGCTTTGGTTCACTCTGAGACGCCTGGAAACTTCCCTTGTTGAGAGCCCTTCTTGACACAAAGTAACAATGCGGACGCGATCGAACTGCGGTATTGACCTTCTAGGCATGGTAGAACTACAGACAACATGAGCAGCGTACCTTCGTCCTGGTGGAATGACTGGAACTGATCGGCTGTCGTACCCCCTCCGTCTAATAGGCCCTGCTCATGCATGGTTGTTTACATCTTTGAGCAGTTTTAGTGACATCTATGAACAGTCAAAGGGACTGTATCTTGGATACAATATACACAGTCAACGTCTATATGCCGGAGATCTGGGAACCGAGGTGATGCAAAACTTTTTTTGATGTGTGTATATTGGTTTCTAGAATTAAATTATATACGGTACGTTGTTCAAAGTCCCGACGTTGGCAACTGTATTAGCGTAGGCCACCTGCACAAACTGCTGGGCCGCAGCAGCAACGTGAGTCATTCAATTGTCATCACTCCAGTGTAGGAGAAAGTCAGTGCTATGGCATCAACATCAGCATCGTCATCGACTGAACCTCGGACTTGGGGCTGGCCTTCCCTGACGTTCATAACGCAGTACTTTGCATACAATGAGGCAACAAGTACCTCTACCTGTTCCATAGCGGACAAGAAAACTGTGTGCCGTGCGGACAGACATTGAAGGTAAGTGAACAACTCCCATTTGCCCGCGTCGTCTGGGTGTGCCGTCCCATTATACAGGGTGATTCATAATTCCTATTACAGACTTCTGGGGGTTGTAGAGGGGACTAAGTAGATCAGTTTTTGATTAGGAACCAATGTCAGGACACGTATCGTTTCGATACCAAATCAGTTTGACTAGATTGCACATATCCCACTTCACTACAGACACGTATGCACTACAAGAGTTGTTCCACGTGGCGACCCTGCTGTTCATTACACAACGTGTACCTGCGCAGCATGTTGTGTTATACACACGTCCCACGAGACCTGTTGTGTTTTCAATTATGTACCTTGCCGCAAGAAAGTGAGCATCAAGATCTTCTTCCGACTCGACAGGAGTCGTCTCATAAACAAGGTTCTTCATATTGCCCCACAGGGAAATGTCAAGGGGAGTTAAATCCGGCAATCGTGGTGGCAGCGAAATTGGACCACCTCAACCTATCCATCTTTCCCCGAATGTTTTAACGAGATGTTCACGGACTGCACGTGCAAAGTGCACAGGTGCGCCAGCATGTTGGTACCACATTTGCTGACGTAGTGCCAATGGCAAATCTTCACATAACTCAACCAGTACCTCTTGCAGGAAGAGGACCCGTTGGGCGGTACGGAAGAAGGTACGACACAATCAGATGGCCATCAAGGATACCAGCCCATACATTGATGCCGAAACGTTGCTGAAATCCACGTGGCTGTGGGCATGCGGATTTTCTTCAGCCCAAATGTGACAGTTTCGACAGTTGAAAACAGCTTCCCTGGTGAATTGAGCTTCATCGGTGAAAAGAACATGACGCGTAAAGTGGGGTGTGTTAATACACAGGTGTAGAAACCAAGCACAGAAGTTGGCAAGTGGCGCAAAATCTGCCGGGCCCATTGCTTGAACTTTCTGTGGGTGAAACGGGTGTAGTTGCTGGTCGCGCAAAACACGCCAGACGCTCGATTGGGACCCATTCACGGCATCGGCAATGTTTCGCTTACTCGTCGACGGGTCCTCTTCTACGTGATGAAGGACGTCCTCTTCAAAGTCTGTGGAGTACCACAATCAGCCTTCCTCGGTTGGAATGTATCAGTTTCTCGCAGCCTTTATTGTAGTTTCACAAAAGATGTATGTGACGGGGTGGGGCGATGCGGAAAACGTTCATGATACATGCGTTGTGCAAGTCGACCATTACGTCCATCTTCGCCGTACATTAGTTACACCTCGGTGTACTCATCAAAAGTGTATGCCGCCATCCTGTACCGCTGAATGACTGGATCACCACTGCAGTCAAAGCGGACTCACTGTCACTACCGTTTGTAAACGAACAGACGGCACGTTATCATTGGACTGCGGTCTCGTCCTGTACTACGCCCTGATTGGATCACAACTGCTGTCAAAGCGGACTCACTGTCACTACGGTTTGAAAACAGAAGACATACGTAGCCTACTGCATGACATCAGGGGACTGCAGAGGTTGCCCTCAGCCAATGTTATTTGCGTTCCGTGAAGCGGGTGATGAAAAATGAAAGTGATCTTCAAACTGATTTGGTATCGAAATGATACATGTCCGGACAAGGGTTCCTATTCAAACTGTGATCTACTTAGTCCCCTCTACAACCCCCAGAAGTTAGTAATAGGAATTATGAATCACCCTGTATAGAATGGGGTTTTGTGGTGTGGAGGTCTTGCCTGTTAATCGGTTTGGGTGTCGCCAGTAGGTAGAGAGAGAAGGAAACACTCGGCTGAGTCGGGAGTACATGGTGTGCCGCGAAAGGCCCTTGTGGGCTTCGATGTAGGATTTGACTCGCGGAAGTGACTGTCTGTGGCGCTGTAGGAAATAGATCCGTAGATATGACGTGTTGTAGGAATGGGATAAAGTGAAGAGACGACGTGCCTTGGGGAGGATAGGTGGGGCGGAACGGGGTCGTTGGGATGAGGGGTGGCTTGTTGTAGTGTAGTTTCTATGTGTGCAGTATATGCATCGACCATCGTCTGGTCATCCAGTGGGAGATGGTCCGTACGGAGGTGATCGTAGATGTGGGCGCGGTATTCCTGCCAGTTTGCTGTGCAGAAATTCTGGACCATCCTGGGAGGTGGTAGTGGGGTATTGCGAGGGGAAGAGGGAAGGTGAGTAAAACGGGAGCGTGATCATTTCCATGTGAGGGGCAGGACAGACACGTCAAACAGATGGAGGTGGGAGTTCTGAGCAATGACTGCTTCGGGGGTGGTATTGGAGGAAGGACGGGTAGGTTTTGGGAGAGGGACGAGGGTGGCGTCGATGTGACGTAGGTAGATGTCTAGGCTACGAAGTTCTAGGGCCGAACGGGAATGAAGGTTGAGGTGGGCCATTAGAATGAAATGGAGGAAGACTACAGCCACGTGGGCAATGAAGTCTTTGGGGATGGAGTGGTAGGGACGAATGAAGATGGTGGCTAAGAGTAGGACGCGGGAGGGGAAATAGACGGAGCAAATAAGGCTTTTGGGGAAGAAAAGAGACAGATTTAATTTCAGACATAAAATGGAGTGTTCCATGCATTTTAATTTCAGGTCGGGGAGGCGTCTGGCTGCGTGGCTCAGGGCGTTCTCGCTTGCTGAGCCCAAGGTTGTAGGTTCGAAACCTGGCGCAGTCAGCTGGCACTTGAGGGTGCGCAAATGCGAGGGAGCCGTGTCAGTAGATTTACTGGCACTTTAAAGATCCCCTTCGGGGCAAAATTCCGCACCCCGGCGTCTCTAAAAGCCAGTGTAGTTAAAAGGGACGTAAAACCAATAACATTATTATAGGTCGGGGAGGGACTAAATGCCCGGAACCAAATTTATAGTCGTTAACAAATTTTATTTCGCGCAAGGAGTGAAATTGAAAGTCTGTAACGAGTTTTATCTAGCGCCAGGAGCGAAATTTAAAGTCTGTAAAGAATTTTATTTCGCTCCAGGAGCGAAATTAAAAGTCTGTAACGAATTTTATTTCACGCCAGGAGCAAAATTATAAGTGTGTAAAGAATTTCATTTCGCGCCGGGAGCTAAATTAAAAATCAGTAATTAATTTAATTTCGCGCCAGGAGCGAAATTAAAAGACTGTAACGAATTTTATTTTGCGCCAGGAGCGAAATGTTATTCCATTGAACAATTTCATTTCGCGACGCTAAACTAAATTGATAAGTCATTTCGTTTCGCATGCCAGCCATGGTTTGAAGTGTAGCATGCTTACAAAAAGCTGCAGCAAGTGGTTGAGCATTCATCCCGAGGTTTACTGTTTCTGTAGTTCGTCACGGGAAGAGAAAAGCTCGTTGAAAATTTCCATCTCGAAGTAGGTTAGCTGAAAGTCCAAACACATAATTAATATACTGTACAACACATTACTGTAGATTGTGCAGCGAACATAATGCATGTTTTCAATTAGATCCGTGGAAGTGTTTCAATACGGTGCTGCAATAGAGAATAGGCATACATAGAAACTGCACCCAAGTGCAATCGTCTGACCCCGTGTGCCCAGGCTTGCCTCCTCTGTTAGAGCCCGACACACCAGTCTCTGCCGCGACGCAGAAACGCATTTTAGTTCCTTGACGCCTCCTCTGAAACACGTGACACGTCCTGCCTCCCCGAGTCTCGATGTAGTAATATCGTTCATTCTCTGCTTGGACTTGAACGTGGGAACATTATGCTAACACAATGGAGGGAGAGCTTCGTTCACCCGCCTCGTCGTTGTGCAAAGACTTGACAACATTGCATTGATCTGTGCACTCTGCAGCAGCTAGGTGGCTAGGAACGAGTGATTAATGATCGAACCTCTTTCAAATAATAACATAAAAAGTAAACTACTGGGCGTAGAATTGTGATTCATGTTTCTATATATTCAGGAAAATGTTGCCTTCCATCTTACTCATATGTAGAAACCCTCTCCTGCAAAACCTGACCCAGAAGCGCATGTGATATTTCGTCTCAGTTTTAAAATGACGATCTGTCGAGCCAGGACAGTTCCAATCTTCCCACTGGTCGGTGGCCACGCCTCCCCGGTCATGTCGTGGAGGAGACTGCTGCGTCGAGCTCTACAGCTACCTGCAGCTAATGTACTCCTCCACTCAGTCCTCGGAAGGAGAGTAAGACGAAGCATTATTTGACTGAGGATTTCTATGCTACGCATGATTTCTGGAGAACGTTCAAACACCCTTCAATGGGGTTAAAAGCCGGGTGACCATAATGTTATGAGATGAAAACGGGGCACCTAAAAATGAGTGTAAAAATACTTACAACGTTTTTGCACGAGCATAACTCAGGGTTGCTGCCTGTTCTGTGCTATCATGTGATACTAAAATAGCAAGTGAGTTATTAATTATTCTAACGAGATCAGTGATGTCATTAGAACAACAACAATAACTTAATATACAACATTATCTTATCACAAGGGCAGGCTGTTCCAAATCCACGAGTTTGAATATGCGTACACGCGAGTACTCAGCAGTAATGCTCGGAGCACGGTTGGAGAGGGACTGGGGGTGATAGTCAATACGTCACTGAGCGAAGGTCATAGTACAAGTCCTTGCGCTTCCTGCCAGTCTTGATATATCCAGCAGCCCCTACAGCAGAGCTGTATTGCATATTTCAGGTTTACTCACACAAAGCGGTGAGTACTCAGCTGCTCCCTGGCGAGCAGCTCGGCTGGAACAGCTTGCTAGAGTCTATCCGTAATGCATGAGGCAACAATTAACTTAGTACATTTTCATGCCGAACTCAAGTCGATTTCAGTACGATGTCTGCATACATGAAATAAGTTCATGTTGAAATAGATTTAAATACGGAAGCTAACACGTACAGTAACTTAAATAGTTTATAGTTTATAGTGGTGACCCTGCAGTTGTACATTGAACAGTAAATCATAAATCTCTGATGATTTGGCACCTGACGGTAACTAGTACAAAACAAAATAAAACTCTAGAGTGGGCTTGTTCGCATTTAATACGATACACATCTTGGCTACATGTTTATAATAATAATAATAATAATAATAATAATAATAATAATAATGTCTACCCCTTATTATTCCCGTTTTCCAACGGGGTCGGGGATGAGATGCGATGGAAGTCTTTGTGGCGATGGTTTTTACGGCCGGATGCCCTTCCTGACGCCAACCTCATGAGAGGAGTTAATGAGAGATGAAATTAATGATGGTGAATGAAACTGGGCAAGGATGTGGAAGGAAGCGGCCGTGGCCTGTCAGAAGGTACCGTCCCAGCATTTGCCTGGTGTTGAAAATGGGAAACCACGGAAAACCATTTCAAGGACGGCCGACGGTGGGACTCGAACCCACGCGTCTACCGAGTCAGCAGAGAGCTTGGCCCCATGACCTAATGCTGCGCTTTAGCCAGCGTAGCCACTACTGTCGGTACTAATACTAATAATATTATTATTATTAATAATAATAATAATAATAATAATTTAGTACAGTATCGATTAACCGAGCTTCGATTAACCGAGGTTCCGTATTATCCGAGTCTAAACGAAGGGCAAAAATAAAATTAAGGATTCGCTGAACATCTATCACACTGACGGTTTGAGCGCTATCGAGAAGGTACAGGGATCATCATTTGAAATCATTATAAATCCCCTCTGTATGAGCCGCTAGGTCGGTAAAAACTACCTTGCCAGGCGCAGCCTTATCTCCCTAAGGAAACAGGCGCGCTGTGACCGGCAATGTTGCAATAAGCTGTCAGTAGCTCCGGTGTCGTAAAATCGTGAAGTGCTAGTTGAGCCAGCGAGCGGGTGTCAGTGCGAGAGCTTGCTGAACCTTGATTGGTATCGGAGGGGAGACTTAAATTGATGACCCGGTACAACAACAAGATGACACGTTACCTACTGATATCCGTATGTTGTGGTAACTGCCCTGTATGGCGGCCAAGAAGCGAGGCAGCGCAATCAAGCCGAAGACTGTTGAGGACGTTTTCAAAAAAGTTAAGATGTTTAATTTTTAAGTGTTTCAAAGGTATGTACTGTATTATTTTTATTTTATAAATATTTTAGTAATGTTATATTTAATAGGCTATATCAATACTATGATGCTGCTGCTTACGTCATTTCATCCAATTTTTTCATTCTATAACCTGTATATCCGTGTTAACTGAGAATTTGCTTATCCGAGATTGCTGCGGTTCACATTAATCAACACTCCACTGTAATAATAATAATAATAATAATAATAATAATAATAATAATAATAATGAAAATCCACAGCCTGCTTCCAGTCAACTGACCGGGTCAGGGAATGGAATGAAGGAAGCCCCAATCTAGCGGCGAGGATATGAATTGTGCCGGCTGCTGAAGCCTGTCGCACTCCCCTGGGGCAATGATTAAATGAATGGCAGATGAAATGACATGATAGTGGAGAGTGTTGCTGGAATTAATTTGGTGACAGGGAAAATCGGAGTTCCCGGAGAAAAACCTGTATGCCTCCGCTTTGTCCAGCACAAATCTCACATAAGGTGACCGAGATTTGAACACCGGACCCAGCGGTGAGAGGCCGGCGTGCTGCCGCCTAAGCCACGGAGGCTAATAATATTATTATTATTATTATTAATAATAATAATAATAATAACAATAATGCTAATTATAAGGGTCGAGTTGTATAAAAGCAATGCAGCGATTTCTCGGTAACCATCTCCAGTATTCTGCAAGGAAGAAGTTAGTGTAGCCACGAAACTCTCCCTACATCGCTCAGTATTTAGACCGACCTTGCTTAATGGAAGTGAGAGCTGGGTAGATTCAGAGTATCTGATACATAAGCTAAAGGTAACTGATATGAGGGTAGCACGATTGATTGCTGGGACAAGTAGATGGGAGTAATTGCAGGAAGGTAATCGTAATGAGGAGACAAAGGGTAAGTTAGAAATAAACTCGCTAGGTGAAGCTGATCGTATGAGCTGACTTCGATGGTGGGGCCATGTGATGAGAATGGGGGAGGAGAGATTACCTAAGAGGTTAATGAGTTCGGCTGTAGAGGGTAAGAGAAGCAGAGGTAAATCTAGGAGGCGATGGATAGATTAAGTGGTGACGAACGATCTCAATGTGAGAGGAGTAGAAGCAGAGTAGGCCGCAGTGCTAACTGCTCATAGGGCATCATGGAGGCGACTTGCTCGCAAATAGAGGCTTGCAGACAAAGGCAAATCCGTCGCAAATGAAAGTGTATATATAATAAAAGTAATAATAATCCTTTAAAAACAGGGCCAAATGCTTCTTTTGCTTGTAACCGACGCGATGGGGTGGACGGAAAACAGGACGTATGGCAACCCCATCTAAATGATATAATGTGAACACATGTTAGAAATGTTACAATTACGATGTTTCTATAGACTGTAAGAACGATATGAAGATTATGGACGGATTTTAGTCAAATTTAGCTTTTCACCTGCCAATTCGACATTAATAGGGGTTTCGGATTTCTTTCGACTGCTTTCCAATGTTTTTGTTTTACAGATGTTACAACTGAGAGGTATTTCGACTGCTTTCCAATATTTTTGTTTTACAGATGTTACAACTGAGAGGTATCTCGAGTCTCGCTGGTGTCCATACGCTTCAGCACATTCCTAAGTTAGATAATTCATTGTTTGCTTATTTGCACTAACCAAAACAAAGACGGGGATTAAATACAAACGTAGGCCTAAATGAGGAATCAAGCATTCGGCATAAACGATCACTGCCAATAAATGTTGTTGTTTGAGTCTTCAGTCTTTCGACTGGTATGTTACAGCCCTCCATTCTTCCCTGTCCTGAGCTATTCGTTTCATCTCTACATAGCTACCACAGCCTACATCCGAGGCAATCTGTTTTACATATTCTAACCTTGTTCTACCCCTACAGTTCTTATCCTCGACCCTTCCTTCTATAACTAAGTTTGCTATTTTTGGGTGTCTTAGTATGTGTCCTACCAACCTATATATTCTCTTCATTACCAGGCGCCAGAAACATCTCCCCTCTCCCACTCGTCTTAATACATCTTCGTCCGGGTTCGAATCCCGGTCAATGCATGTGAGATTTTCGAAGTGAAATGCCATGTCCTGTGGTTCGGATTCCACGTAAAAAGGAGGTCCCGTGGCTCATGATCTCCAGATTAACGGTCACGTTAAACTACAAGCTTCCTTTTTTTTTAATACATCTTCATTCGTAACCCTATCTACCCATCTGATATTCATCATTCTCCTGTAACATGACATTTCAAACGCTTCAATTCTCCTCTTTCCTGCTGCTCCAACAGTCCACAATTCACTTCCATAGAGTGCCACGCTCCAGACAAAGACCTTCAAAAATGAATTCCTAACACCTTAATCTATATTCGATGTCAACAGATTCCTTTTCTGTAGAAATGCTTTCCTTGCATGTGCTAACCTACTTTTTATACCCTCTTTGCTTCATCCATCACTGGTTATTTTGCTTTCTAAGTAACAGAAGTCTCCTACTTCCTTTAGCTTTTCACCTGCCAATTCGACATCCATAGGGGTTTCTGATTTCTTTCGACTGTATTCCAATATTTTTGTTTTACATTTATTAATTATCATCATAAATTATTTACTAAAGACAGATTCCATACCATTTAAAAGCTCATTCAAATCCTCTGGTGTGTCGGCTAAGATGACGATGTTATCAGAAAATCATAGAGTTGAAATTATTTATCCTTGAATCTTTACTCCTACTTTGAATTTTTCTCCAATTTCCTTCATAAAATGTAAGCTACATTAATAACCTTACCTTGAGGGCGACGCACAAATACGCCTCCATATTTACTGTACAAGAAAGAAGAGCAACATTCACACATGCTGCAGATCACGCGTTTGCGATAACTATAAAAGAGCACACAGGTTATTACCAATCATAGCACTACTTTAGGCAAACAATCAAACACAAACATAACTCTTTACACACCATGCCATTCACTGTTATGTGACTCACGGGACACAATGCATCAAATATTCTAAATTCATACCACTGGTTACTGCAATGGAGACACGTAGACAGCTTGAGGACCAAGTGAACATGTCACTTAACATGTTTTGCTGAAATCAAACAATTCACAACTTACGATTTCTAGCACATTTCAAATAGAAACAAGAATTATCTTTAGTACAACCAAAGATCCACCAAATGTTACTATAATTATTACTGCTTAGCAAGCCCCGCCAGAAATGGAATGAAATGCAGTCGAATCAGAACACAATATTGTTGTTGATTCTTTAGGGACTTTGCGACATCGTTGCCATTGAGCCCCGTGTACTTGGGTGAGTGTAGAATTTGTCTGATAACCTGTGGCACTGTGATGTCTATACTAGAGTGTGTATTTTTAAATGGGGTGGATTTGGGTAGGAAACGTCCGAGGCCTTCAGTTAGGGAACTATTCTGACATTTGCCTGTAGTAGAAGTGGGAAACCACTTCCAGAATGGCTAAGATAAGAATCGACCCCACCTCTTCTCAGTTTTGCCTAACGAGTCTGTGTACCCCGTTTCAGCCCTCAGACCAGAATTACATTTCTTGGCTGAGCCGGGAATCGAACCCGGGCCTCCGCGGTGACAGCCAAAAATGCTAGCCAAATAAGAATACAAGAGAAGAGCTAACACAAGTGAAGATTCTTGTTGTTTCATTTGAGGGGCTTGGACAGACATCGTGCTCATTTAGCCCCGTTTTTTTTTCGTGTGTCTTCCTGAGAGGCCGAGTGCAGGTCCTTCTAGTTGACGCCTGTGGGCGACCTGCGCGTCGTAATGAGGATGAAGTGATGATGAAGACGTCACATACACTCAGTCCCCGGACCACGGGAATTAACCCCAGGAGATTAAAATCCCTATTGGCCCGGCCGGGAATCGAACCCGGGACCCTTCAGGCCATTTGGCCATGGAGCCGATTTAGCCCCGTACACATGGGTGTGTGCAGAATTTGTTTGATAACCTATGTTGAGTATTTGTAATTCAAGTGAGGATGGGAAAAGGTGGCCGTGGCCGTCCCGGCATTTACCTGGAGTAGAAGTGGGAAACCACTTCCAGGATGGATGAGGTGGCAATTGAAGCTACCTCTTCTCAGTTATGAGTCACGAGACTCAGTGTACCCCGTTCCAGCCTTCAGACCAGAATTGAATCTCTTAGCAGAGCCGGGTACGGAACCTGGACCTCCGGGGCGACAGCCAAGAATGCTAGCCGCTGCACCAGAATATGGACCATTGGGGAAGATCTCTTGGAGAGGGCACAGTGAAGCTTCCCAATTCCTTCTCAAATTGGCAAATGCACTAAAGTGCGCAATAGTGGCCACCAGTGGATCTAGGCCAATGCTTTCTGTTTTTGGTTTTCATTTCTTTCTGTGGGGGAGAATTTTACGTCCCCATTTCTGAATCGTAGAGGCTTATGAGTTGGGGTCTATCCCCCATACCCATTAACAGAAAATTGTACATATTAATTGTGGTAGAATGGTCTCAAAACTGAGAAAATCTCACGCTTTTTCTGCTTAAATGTGGGGACATTGTTGAAAAAATAAATTTGACTCTTTTCACACTCAATATTTATCTGAAAAATTAACTTCTTCTGGCTTCTGCTAATCGGCGCGTTTCATGATCTTCGCCTGCTGATAATTTTCTGCGGTCTCGCAGTATTTAGCCGTGCTTGTTAAAGTGCACCACGACCACGAGGGCATCTGCAGCAAATCCGGAGATCAAAAGTTCGAATCCCGTCACTGATAGCGGGTATCCTGAGTGTGGATTTTCCCCGGGTGTGTCCACACTCCCTCCAGGCAAATGCCGGGATAGTGCCATACTTTAAGTCCCGGGGCACCTACTAGACCTCATCACTGTCCCTAATACAGCTACACGCACTACTGCAGTCACCACATCAATACAGGTTATCAGACAAACACACATCCAACTAAACGGGGCTGATGGCCAAGATATCCCAAGCCCCTAAAATGAATTAATAACAACCAAAACAATAAGTAATTTTGCGCAGAAGAGCGGGGAGAAAAATCTAGTTACCACATCGGGGTAGACGGATTGTTACCGGTACTCTTAGAGAATGTGATAATGGTATTCTACTTTAAACCTAGCTCTGTAGGTCATGTGAAAAAAGAAAAGTGAAAATCCACAGCCTGCTTCCAGTCCACCGACCGAGTCAGGGAATGGAATGAATGAAGCCCCCATCTAGCGGCGAGTATATGAACTGTGCCGGCTGCCGAAGCTTGTTGCACACCCCTGGGGCAATGATTAATTTAATGACAAATGAAATGATAATGGAGAGTGTTGCTGGAATGAAATTGTGACAGGGAAAACTGGAGTACCCGGAGAAAAACCTGTCTGCCTCCGCTTTGTCCAGCACAAATCTTACATAGAGTGACCGGGATTTGAACCACGGACCCAGCGGTGAGAGGCCAGTGTGCTGCCGCCTAAGCGACGGAGACTTGTAGGCCGTGTGAAAATGAAAATCCACAGCCTGTTTCCAGTCGACCGACCGGGTCAGGGAATGGAATGAATGAAGCCCCATCCAGTGGCTAGGTTATGAACTGTGTCGGCTGCCGAAGCCTGTCGCACTCCCTTGGGTCATTGATTAAATGAATGACAGATGAAATGAAATGATAGTGGAGGGTGTTGCTGGAATGAAATTGGGACAGGGAAAACCGGAGTACCCGGAGAGAAACCTGTCTGCCTCCGCTTTGTCCAGCACAAATCTCACATGGGGTGACCGGGATTTGAACCACGGACCCAGCGCCTACGCCACGGAGGCTTTTGTAGGCTATGTAACAATTGAAATTATTTTCCTAAAAAAAGAAACGTTATTGCCCGCTTCTATGGTCTCGGGACCTAGAGGTCCTCACCCGATTCCCATCTCTGCCTAGAAATTTGATTCTAGTCTGAGGGTTGGAACGTGATACACTCAGCCTCGAGAGGCAATACTGAGAAGAGATGGGTTTGAATTCCATCGCAGCTGTCCTAGAAGTGGTTTTCCGTGGTTTCCCACGTTACTCCAGGCAAATGCGTGGATGTTTCCTAACTTTGTCCGCCTCGTTGCGTAGTAGTTAGCATTATTGTCTGTCACCACGGAGGCCCGGGTTCGATTCCTGGCTCTGCCTAGAAATTTAATTCTGGTCTGAGGGCTGGAACGGGATACACTCAGTCTCGTGAGGCAAAACTGAGAAGAGGAGGGTTCAATTCCCACCTCAGCCATCCGGGAAGTGGTTTTCTGTGGTTTCCCTCTTCTACTCCAGGCGAATGCCGGGATGGATCCTAAATTAAGGTCACGGCCGCCTCCTTCCCCATCCCCATCTGAATTACAAATACACACAATAATACAGCCATCACAACCCCCCCCCCCCCCACACACACTCAGGTACACGGGGCTATATGATCACGATGCCACAAAGCCCCTAAATGAATCAACAACAACAACGGTTCCTAACCATGACCACCTCCTTCCCAATAGTAGGTTCAATTTTCACTATTATACACACCACAATCATACAGGTTATCAGACAAATGTAACATACGCACAATTACACGGGACTTATGACCATTATATCTATACCTCTAAATGAAACAACAACAATCTGCAAGTTTCCCTACGTGAAATGTATCACACTAATGTAAAGTATCTGAAATGGGAGTTTTATTAATAGGATTGTGCACACGCATTAAAGTTGTCATGAAGGTGCTCAATTCTAAAGCCATTCGTGTTTCATGTGCCATGTCTATACGTTTTTACATCTTGGGTTAGGCGTGTGCGCGGGGGCGGGTTTCTTTTGTCTTCTAGCAGACACAACAGCTGGCTGCAATCGGTCCGACATCCCACAGTTTAATGATTCTCCCGGAAACAGTTTTATTTTGGGGTGAAACGCGCGTCCGCTCGCTGGCCGGGCGCCATTTTGGTCCAGGTGGACTTCATCACCAGCGCCATCTTTGTTTATCATTCGCGCAGCTCTTGGAATTAGACAAATCATAAAGACACCAAGTGTCGGAGCATGCTTTGTTTCACGTGCCAGCAGCAGTGGCGTACGCAGGATTTCCTTCTGGGAGAGGGGGGCAATTATTATAATAGGGTTATTGTGTACAATATTAAAGGAGCAGATGGCCTTGCTGTTCCGACCCTTAAAACGACAGTCATCATCATAATTAAAATGATATTTCGATTAACATTCATAAAAAAAAGTTAAATAATCGTTCTCTTTGCATGAAAACTATTTTAGGCCTCGTTATTATTTCGAGAAAATAAAAAAAAATCTAAAACATATGGAAAACAGTAACTAAATATTAAAACTGGAACGATGCAGTGGTATCATCATTACCATAGTTACGTGGTTGCTTATAATATTGATATTATGTGAGAGAAAAATAATGTTTTGCTCTCCGTGTTCCTGCTGCCATTACTATTGGCTCTCAAAATCTGCCTAACTTGATGACTTTATCTGTATCATTAATTGGAATAAATTGCAGAAACTCCTCATGTACTGAATTATCTTTAACGAAACGGACACACAATTAAAGCAACCCGAAGCAACGTGAAATAGGTTACCGATCGCACACTTCAACAGTACAACTGATCCATGGCTAGCTTCAACGCTGTCGCTGTGAGTAGAGTGCAGGACATTTACCAAGTGACGAACTTGATCAGTATGATCACTTTTAAAATATATACAGGAGTTAAGACGCCTCACTAGTTGTAGCGTAAAACAGGCGAAATATGGGACAATATAAAGGTTCAAGTAAAGAAATATGGGGGGGGGTTAAACGCTAATCACCACCGTCGGGTCGGCACTGGCCTGCAGAACACAGTTGAGGATTCAACGCACACCCAGGAATTGCAGTTGACACTGTACTGTATTATCAATACATAGGCCTACTGATACGTTTAGGAGTCAGTCACCACATCTCCCGTGATCCCTTAAGCTATTAACTTTAGGAATTCTTTAACCTTAGCGTTTCAATACTGTGTGCCATGTCGGAAGTGGGAGGTTGTGCACAATGCTATTTTAACATTTCTACAGTAGGTGTATTAGGTGCATTTTAGAAAAAGATACGGATCCCATCTGTATAACATTTTGTACACGTATATCTGCATATTTAATGTGTACTGAATATTGCCTATGGTGAAATACTTAAACGTAGAATATATTCTGGTTTTTTAAGTGCAATTTTTTAGCCTTTTTACTGTTTTTATCTCTTCCATTTACAAACACAGTTGTTGCAGTCGTTGATTACTTTAGGGTCTTTGAAACATCGTGGTGATGTCACTCCATGTACTTTGGTGTGTGCGGAAATTGTCTGATAACCTGTGCTATTGTGATGGCTGTGTTATTGCACACGCATCGAAGTTTTCATGAAGGTGCTCAATTTTTTTTGTCTTGTCTATACGTTTTTACCTCTTGGGTTAGGCGTGTGCACAGGGGCAAGTTTCTTTTGTCTTCCCCCCCCCCTCCAGGGGCTCACAGTTAGTGGGACGTGGGTTGGCGACCACGGGACCCCAGCAGAGTCCGGCATTGCTTCCACTTACATGTGCCGGGCTCCTCTCTGTCTTCTTTCCTGTCGACCTCTCCTGGTCAACTCTTGTTCTCTTACGACCCCGACGGTATTAGGGTATCCGAGGCCTAGGGAGTCTCTTCCTTTCCCGCCTTGATTGGCCCTTGTCTCATCTTTCCTGATACCCTCCTTCTGCGAGGGGTCAGCCTTCTTTTTCTTTTCATATTATCTCCTGCCTTCTGCGCAAGGCCCTCAAGGAGGCAGGGTGTACGTAGCCCCACCCCTTTTCGTGCACCCTGGATAGTGCTACACCCTCAAGGGCTCACGGCTGGTAAGTTTGGGATTTGGCGATCCCGAGGGATTCCTGAGCTGGGTCCGTTTTGTCCCGTTTTTCCTCTGACCTTGGGGCGGGCCCTCTCCTCTTTCCCCTTTCCTATCTGCCTTTCATGGCTCTCCTTCCTTCCAAGTCCCTCAATCCTCATTCTTCGAGAGTTGAGGGCATTTCTTTTCTTCCTATCCTTTATTTGCCTTATTCTTTATTTGTTTACCATTTCTTCTTCTAGTATGTAAGTCCGTAGTTAGTATTAGTTATAGCTTTCATTCTCATCTCATCCCTCACTATTACCCAAACCATTAAGGGCCGATAACCTAGATGTTAGGCCCCTTAAAACAACAATTATCATCATCATCATCATCATCATCATCATATTTTGTCTTCTTGCAGACACAACAGCTGCCTGCTGTATTTGTAATTCATATGTAGATTGGGAAGGAGGCGGCCATGGCCTTAAGTTAGGAACCTTACCGGTATTTGCCTGGAGTAGAATTGGGAAACCATGGAAAAACCACTTTCAGGATGGCTGAGGAGGGGATCGAACTCACCTCTTTTCGGTTTTTTTCATCATGAGTGTCAGTGTACCCCCAGTCCACAGACTAGAATTCAAATTTCATGGCAGAGTCGGGAATCGAACCCGGACTTCCGAGGCGACAGTAAAGAATGATAATAGCTATACCACGAGGTGGTTACTTTTAAACACACAAACCAAGTCATTAATTTCCAGTACCTAGTATTGGTTCGGGAGCAGACCTTTCCCTAGAAAAATGTACCTAACTTCTAAATATAAGAGTGCGGGAAAACTCATTTTACTGCCAGTACCTTAGTGCCCCAGTCATCCACGTCTACATCTCCTCCCCTTCCCCTTTTCCTACTCTTGTTATTTTTCCTGACAGTTACTGTTTGGTGAGCAGATCAATTTGTTTGCTACACTAAGCCATTTCATTCTGGCGGTTTAATTCCAGGTTTGATAACTAGTTAAGGCTTAACATTACTTCTTAGTTGTCCTCATACAGTTGGGTATACATTCTCTGGCGGAAGGCAAGGAGGGACGCATTCCTCCAATAATTTCGTCCAAATGCACCATCCCCTCCAATATTTCAAGTCTAAATCTGCATGATTGTGTCTTGTTCAGTTTTCCTATTTCTACCCCACGACATAGCCGTGTGCGATCTATGGGGAGCTGCAGCAAGAGGTTCGAATCCTGGCGCTGGCATTGGTCATCCCAAATGTGGTTTCTCCAAACTTTTTCCACACTTCCTTCAGACAAATGCCGGGATAGTACCTTCTCAAGTCCCAAGGCACCTACTCCATCAAACCAAACCCCGCGGCACTACTGTAGGCGACCACTACCCAGCCATTTGGCCTACAGATTATGGGGTGACGCGTGGTCAGCAGCGCGTCGGGTCCCCTCGGCCCTTAATCTTGATCTCCGTGACCGGGGCGCTGTCTCACTGTCAGACAGCTACTCCATTATCCTCACGAGGCTCAGTGTACCTCGTTCCAGCTGTCATGTCAGTTTCTAAAATTCCTGACGAAGCCGGGAATCGAACTCGGGCCCTCCCGGTGCGAGACAGGCGCGCTACCCTAATAATTACAGCTACAAACACTACTACAGTCACCGCAGAAAAACAAGTCTTTAGACAAATTGATCACACACAGGGCTGATGACCATTGATGTTTGGATTTTCTTTTCTCATAGTCCAGTCAACGCCGAATCGTGCTGGTGTGCGCCTTGAAATCGCGGATATAGGAACTGCTAGAAAGGTTGTTGTTTCATTTAGAGGCATGGACATTTCAGCCCCGTCCATTTAGGTGTAAATAAATAAATAAATAAATAAATAAATAAATAAATAAATAGTTTTGTCTGATAACCTGTGTTATTGTGTTGTCTGTAGTAGTGCGTGTATTTGTAATTGAGGCAAGGATTGGGTGGAAGGTGGCCGTAAACTTCAGTTAGGAATCATCCCGGCATTTAATTGGAATAAAAGTGGGAAACCACAGAAAACCTACCCCGGCCATCGTAGAAATTGTTTTCCATGGTTTACCCCACTCCTACTTCAAGCAAATGCTGGGATGGTACCTAACAAAAGGTCATGGCCACCTCCATCCTAGTCCTAATCCAGCTGACGGACTGAAAAACATGAAATTAGAGAAGAGGAAGAAGAAGAAGAGGATTAAACCAGATGAATGGTACACATAAGGAATTTTCTTACAATGGTCATCTTGATAAGACATTGAACGATTTATCTTTGAGGGCTGGCCATCCATGGAAGCAAAACCCACTTGGAATGTGACAGCTAGTGTAATGAACACGTTGGGAGTGGGGATGCCCCTCCATGGAAACCAGCCAACACTAACAGGCTCTTAGTGGCACGCAGCGGGAACTCGTCTGTACTTTTGTAAGGGGATTTCCTGAAATACCCTGCTCAGCATTCTCGTAAATGGCATGGATTTAAAGGACAATATTTCAGAGTAAATTCCAAACCTAAATTTCAGAAGTCGTGGGTTAGCTTAGCCTATTTCAGTAGACTAGCAAACCCCAATAGGTTTATAATGAGAGATTAAGGAGAAAGGTTGCTGTAACACTCACCGGTTATTCGATATTTATGAAATTATACGATTTGAGTACTCATTCCTTTGATTTACTGTTTCTGAAATCCATGCAAACTGATAAAGGAAAGGCCTCAGAATGTTAAAATGACATGACACAGGCGTCACAGCAACAGTATTTGCAAATCGCACACTTCGTACATTTTTTTAAAAGTAGTTTTTTATACCGTATATAAATATATGAAATTAGAGTGCAATTCGTCACTGCGAATGTCTATTCTCTTTCATTTGAATGCTCATTTGACATGATCGATCGCTTGTGAGCGCCGCAGGAGGGATCTATACTACTGAAATAATATATATGATAATAGCTTGCTTCTGTTCGTAGACTACCTCGTGGCGCAGTGGCTAGCATTCTTAGCTGTCATCCCCAAAGTTCGTGTACGATTCCCGACTCTGCTTAGAAATTTAATTCTGGCCAGGGTTGGACAGGGAACATTGTCATGTGAGGCAAAACTGAGAAGAGGTGGATTAGATTTCCATCTCAGTCACCCTGGAGGTGGTATTCCGTGGTTTCCCACTTCTACTCCATACAAATACCGGAATGATTCCTAATTGAAGGTCACAGCTACGTCCTTCTAATCCTCACCTTAATAACAAATATATACTACTACAGACACCACAATAACACAGATATCAGACAAATTCTACCCACACCCAAGAGTACACGGAGATTAAATAACCAAGCCTCTTAACGTAAAACAGCAATAACAACACTCTTTTTCGCGAGTATAAGGTATTCTTTATCATACAGACTAGGCGTTCTCAACCTGGTGCCCGCAAGCACCACGGTGCTCTTTAAATGACATTTGGTGCTCTTCTCATACCTGCCCAAGAAGTGCTCGCGGGCACAAGAGCCCATGAGATCCATTCTTCAATTCCAATTCTGTTGCACGAACTAGAATAACAGTGTGTATATTACAAGTTTTGGCATTCAGAAATGTCATCATCATGTGAAATAGTATTTTTAATCTACAGTAAAAATAATTGGACATCCCTATTTTGTGAGTAACACGAAAGATTCTGATTCGACTCAACTGGACTGTCCACGCGTAAATGTAACTTATTTTCATGAGTCATGCAAGCAGTTGCAGCATGCCAGGTGAGCAGTGATATTTTAACACTTCAGATGGAGTGAGTGATTGATTGATTATACTTCCACGGCTACACTTAGAGCTTAAGAGCTCCTTTACAGTAGCGCCCTACATACAATAAGATTAGGGCTTATAAAACATTTCACTTATATTCACAACATGAATAATAATAATAATAATAATAATAATCTAACAATGATACTGTAGTTACAAAAAGACAGTATTAATACAACAATAATAATAATAATAATAATAATAATAATAATAATAATAATAATAATAATAATGGAAAAATTATATACAAAGGAGTGCATACAGACAGACTATCAGCCCGAAGAACAAACACCATATACAAGAAAAAATCTTAACGTAGGTAGGTTGTCAGCTATTGTCCTGATGTTATAATTGAACTAATAATAGTATTTTGCCATAATGCAGTAATCAGATGTGAGAGGTATACTGCTCCAAGAAGCAGGATGAAAGACGTCTTTTGAGAGCTGCAGTGCTTGCAATGTTGACGAACTTATATAAATCGAAGGTGTTGAAGAGGCGTGAGGCAGTGCAAACAGAAGATTTATTGAACTTCATGGTTCGGTGTATAGGAATCTGGAGTGCTAATTTTGTATATCCATTTTCTCGATTATGAGAGAGAGAGATAGGCAAAGGAAAGAGAGACATGTTTGTTGCATTATTATTATTATTATTATTATTATTATTATTATTATTATTATTATTATTATTATATTCGGTTTAATGGTGCTCGAGCACTTGGTATAGCATGAGCGTGTTGCTGACAGCCCCAAATAGGTTCAGAACGCCTGATTTAGACCATGGTTTCGGGTTGTTGACAATGTAGGCTACTACATAAAAAGATACATCTAATCAAGACAAATAGAAGAGAAGTGACTTCTAATACCAGAGATTCCAAAACGTTTTCCCTGTAGGATATGCTGGCACAGGCAGCATCCTAGATGTATCATTGCCAAGTGAGGATTAAACTGTCCACCATTACCTCAGAGTAGGTTATAAAGTCGTAGGTTAG
The DNA here is from genome assembly GCA_946902985.2 of Meconema thalassinum. NCBI lineage: Eukaryota > Metazoa > Arthropoda > Insecta > Orthoptera > Tettigoniidae > Meconema > Meconema thalassinum. Next base: position 277,126,811 of record OX336389.2, on the reverse strand, counting down.
AATCCCAAAAGGGTGAGATATTTTAACTCTCTATCTTCCGAGCAGCCGTCTCATTGCGTAGTGGCTAGCAATCTTGGTGTCACCGCGGTGGCACGGGTTCGATTCCGGGCTCTGCCATGAAATTTAATTCTGGTCTGAGGGATGGAACGGGGTACAATCAGCCTCTTGAGGCAAAACTGAGAGGAGGTGGGTTCGATTCCTACCTCAACCATCCTGGAAGTGGTTTTCCGTGGTTACCCCACTTTTACTCCAGGCAAATGCCGGAATCGTACCTAAATTAAGGCCACGGCCGCTTCCTACCCAAATCCTACCTCAATTACAAATGCACACACTAGTACAGACATCGCAGTGACACAGGTTATCAGAAAATTTCTATACACACCCAAGTACACGGAGCTACACGACCACGATGTAGCAAAGACCCTAATAGAATCAACAACAACAACAATGTTTATCTTCCATCTGCATGGCTTGCAACTAATAGTTTAATGCCTTCATCACTCTTAACAGTCCTACCTGCCTTATCCTTCCTTACTTAGATACTTAGTTGGCCACACGAACCGAAGTCGGGTCATTGCCTCACTCTTTAGCCTCTTCCATAGCTTTCTGTCTCCGGTCATATTCTCGTTGGCTCCCAGAGCCTCCAAGTCTTTCCTTACTCCATTCTGCCATCTCAACTTTGTTCTACCAAGGGGTCTTTTTCCTTGTGGTTTTCCTTCTAGCACTCTTTTTATCATCCCTTCTCAGTACATGTCCAAGTCATTCTATTCTTCTGCTCCTTATTACTGCTATCACATCCAGTTCGTTACACAGTGCGTGAATTTCTGTGTTTTTTCTTCTTTTGAAATTTCCCAGCTCTAATACCAACCCGAAGGTTTTATCATTTTAAATGATCTTGTCGACTTCGTCGTTACGCTAGGGTCTGGCGTTACGTTATGGTGACGGGACGAAATGTACCCAGATGCACTGAGGTGTGTGACGTCATAGTACCGCTTGGTGCATGTGTTCCCCGATAATCTCTACTTCGTTAGTATAAGACAAAAATCCCCGACTCTTGGATGTCACGGGTAATCTCGAGAATCACTGGATGGATTTGGATGCGGTTTACACCATTCTGTAACGGATATCTCGAGGAAAGGTTCTGTAGAAAATAATGTATGTATGATCAAAGGAGGCCAAGCAGTAACGATTTCAGTGGAAAAGTCGAAAATAAACTTGGCGTCCGTGCGCTTCTTAAGCTTACGCTGGGCAAACCGTTAAAAATATCAATATACTATGAGCGTAAGAATTGGTCAGCATGAAAAGTTCTACAAAACAGTCCGGGAGAGCATATCTCTATCTTCAATACATCGCCCACTATAAGTGTTTTTAGACTGGATGGAAGGGGCACGTCCCCGCGCGCTCTGGTGAGCGTGCGGCATCCCGCGCGCTTGACCTTGCTTTGGCCTTGGCTTGCACTTGCCGTTCGCGAGTAATTTGAAACAAGATAAGCAACATAAGTATTATGCAGATGATTTTCTAACATGTCAAGAGTCTTTGGCTTCGAGCGAAGCGAGAAGCCTCCAGCCTTTCTAGCATTTTTCAGCATTTGTAGCATTTAAAATGATACAAAGTCTAGTCTTTCAGACTGACTGTCACTTTTTTCTTAACACTTTGTTTTCAAAGGTCAATATTCTCCTCTCCATCTTCTTGCTCAGTGTCCATGTCTCTGCCCCATATATTAATACTGGTTGAACAATTGTCTTATAAACACGGAGTTTTGATGTCCTTGATAACAGTTTACTGCTGAATAGTTTATTCATTGAAAACATGTACCTCTTTGCAGATTTTATGCGGTTCATCATCTCTTCCTCCATGTTGTTATTCCAATTTACGATGCTTCCTAGATATTTGAAGGATCCAGTCTTCTTAAACATCAAGCTTCCTATCTCTAGTGCCCCCATCGCTTCTTCTTTATTCTCCCTTGTAACTACCATACACTCCGTTTTCTCTCGATTGATCCTCAGACCCACATTTTGTGCCTCCTCTATTAACACTTTAGCTGTCCTTTTTAGTTCCTCTTCATTCTCTGTTATGACAACAATATCGTCGGCGAATGCTAGAAGTTTGACCTCACCACCTATGTTCACACCTCTTCGCATCGATGACACCTTCTTTAGTGCCTTTTCCAATACCAGATTATACAGGCTGGGAGTGATGCTGTCTCCCTGCTTTAATCCTGTCACCACATCAAGACTATCAGATTCCCTGTCTCAACCCTCGCTTTACACTTAGTTTTCTCCATGCACATTCTAGTCAATCTAATAAGTTTCGAGACCGGCCGCGGTGGCCGAGAGCGCTAACGCGCTACCGCGTGTCTCGCTGGCATCGGGAGAGCGTGGGCTCGAATCCCACCTCGGCCGTCCTGAAAATGGTTTTCGTGGTTTCCCATTTTCACCACCAGGCAAATGCCGGGACGGTTCCTTCAATAGGTCCACGGCCGATTTCCTTTCATAATCCCTTCCCTGACCCGTCCCGAAAAGAAAAATACATGGCCATTGGCTGCATTAATAAAATTATTAATCAGTTTCGAAAGTATCCCTGATTCTTCCATTGTCCTCCATATGCTCTCTCTGTTGACACTACCATAAGCTTTCTTGAAGTCTATAAACAGGCAGTAAACCTTCTTGTCAAATTCCCACATCTTTTCGATTACTTGCCTGAGTATGAAAATTTGGTCTGTCGTTGACATGCTTTTTCGAAATCCGGCCTGGTGCTGTTCAAGGCTTTCCTCCACATCCTTATATCTTCAAAATTTCTTCTAACTGTAAGTTCAATTTCCTAATTTTTGAGGCATTACACTTTATTTTTTGACGACCACTGGCCCCAGTTGATCACGGCTTCCCATCCAACATCTTCCCTATCAATTTCACTTGGTCAACCCTTGTTCTCTTCCGACCCCAACGGTAATATGTATCCGAGGTCTACGGTGTCTTCCAAAATTCATCTTAATTGACGTTTGTCGTTTCTTTCCTGAGAAGTAGGCCTATAGACTGCCCTCATTATCCAAAGGGTCAGACCAATTCTTTCTTTTTACCTTCTTCCTCTTGGGGGTGGAGGATCGAATACACCCACGGTAATCCCAGCTTGTCGTGAGATGTTGTTGATTCATTTAGGGGCTTTGCGACATCGTGGCCACATAGCCCCGTGTACTTGGGTGTCTGTTGAACCTGTCTGACAACCTATGCTTTGAACAGAAAAGGTAGCTGATCCTGAACATTTAGGAGAAAAAGAGGACATTCTGAGAGACGAGCATTCGAAGATAAAAATTCTGCCTTGTTGCGTAGTGGCTAGCATTCTTGGCTGTCACCGCGGAGGTTTGGGTTTGACTTCCGGCACTAGCATGAAGATTAATTAACTCTGGTCTGAGGGCCGGAACGGGGCACTCAACATCGCGAGGTAAAACATTGAGAAGAGGCGGATTCGATACCTACCTCAGCCATCCAGGAAGTAGATTTCCGTGGTTTCTCACTTCTACTCCAGGCAAATTCCGGGATGGTTCCTAACTTAAGGCCACGGTCGCTTCCAACCCAAATCCTACACAATTACAAATATACACACTACCACAGACATATTGACACAGATTATCAGAAAAATTATTCACCCACACACAAGTACACGGGGCCACATGAACACCATGTCTCAAAGCCCCTAAAGAATCAACAACAACTTATAAAAACAGATCCACAGAGCATTTCACCTTAAAACCAGTTCAAAAGTTCAAACGTGGAAGAAGAAGATCGAGCTACAGCTACAGTGCTGTCGTGTGGCCGTAAGCTCTCTGCGTTACTAACCACATTGCTCACATCTCTATAAAGAAGATGTTGTTGTTGTTGTTTTTGTTGTTGTTGTTGTTGTTGTTGTTGTTGTTGTTGATCAGGGGCGTGGTGGCTCAGCGGTCTAGCTGTATGCCTCTCACCAAGGCGGTCCGGGTTCGATTCCCGGTCAATGAATGTGAGATTTTCGATGTGAATTGCCATGTCCTGTGGTTCGGAATCCACGTAAAAAGGAGGTCCCGTGGCTCATAATCACAAGATTCACGGTCACGTAAAACTACAATCTTCCTTCCTTCCTTGTTGTTGATCATGTCATTGCCATGTAGGGTTGCCAGATTTCAAGAATGGAAAAACGGAACGCACATCCTAAAACATTTTTTAATTTTTATTCAAGGTTGTTAAATGTTGTAATAAATAATACACATATGTATAAAATAGTCGCCTCCGTAGCGAAGCTGTCAGCATGGTTAGCTGCCACCCCGGAGGTCCTGGGTTCGATTCCCGGCTCTGCCACGAAATTTGAAAAGTGGTATGAGGACTGGAATGGGGTCTACTCAGCCTCGGGTGGCCCAAATGAGTAGAGGGGGTTCGATTCCCACCTCAGCCATCCTCGAAGTGGTTTTCCGTGGTTTCCCACTTCGTCTTCAGGCAAATGCCGGAATGGTTCCTACTGTAAGGCCACGGCCGCCTCCTTCCCACTTCCTTGCCTAACCGTCCCACTCTTCCCATCCCTTCATCAGGCCCCCTGTTCGCTTTGCAGGTGAGGCCGCCTGGGCGTAGTGCTGGTCACACACTCCAGTTGTATCCCTGACTCAGAGTCTCAAGCTCCAGGGCACTGCCCTCAGTGGCGTTAGAGGTGGGATCCCTCGCTTAGTCCGTGGGAAAAGCCAACCCTGGAGGGTAAACGATAGCGAAAAAAGCGAATGTATAAAATAAACATTACATAATTGAATACATAAAATTTAAACAAGATATCGCTGATATATCATATAGGCCTATGACACCAGCAACTGACAAATACTTTTCATTTGAACGACCCTTTACAAGGATTTCTTTTTATCTGTAAGTACCTGCTGATAAAATTCACTATGATTTTCGTCATAATTGAAATATGTGAACAATTCTTGTTTTAACACTAATGGAGCTTCTATTTCTATCACCTCTCCGTTTGATATTCATGACAGAAAAAACTCTCCAAAATCATTGGAGGGGAAAATGCTGAGTATGAACTTCACTAGGACTAAGATATTCCTTAATGTTGGTGCCCCTAATAAATCTATAACATGTACCCATCTATCTGACAAAGACATAGAAATCATTTTCTCTTTCAAACTTGCACCTGTACCCTACCACTGAGTAAAGTGAAGCAACGCCGGTGGCAATGCTATTTGACGTCGCTAACAACGATCGCCAATCACGTCAAGCATGGATTGCTCAAGCAAGACATTTGAAAATTGGTGCGAAATTGAATATATTAACCGAAAAATGGAATATTTGGCATTCCGTTAACCCTGCGTTACTCGCGCACGGTCTCACGATCCGGGCGAAGGTTGTTTTTGTTATTAAGTTGGCTAAAAGTGAGGCGAGCGGGTATAGCTTCCGTTTCCAACTCCCTAACCCCACCCCTATTGTTTCGTTTTCAGTCTGCGGTGTGACCTTGAGTTGTAACAGTGCTGTATTCTCCAAGCCCGGTTTGTAATTCCGTGCTTGAGTAAATGTGTTTGTGTTTTTCAACTTTTTACTATAGACTGTTATGTCTAAATCCTAAAGAAAATGGATCATAATGAGGAGAATAGGATTCTTCGTCTACTAAATGAAGTGTCAAGTGAACCTGATATATTTGATGTTCTTCTGGAAGAAACAGATTCAGACTGAAAAGTGTCAGTGTGTATGTGTAAAAGTGTCAGATGATTACATAGTTGACATTATGCTAACCCAAACAGATTTCTTTACATTCACGTTTTCTAAGATGTCATTTACAAAAGCAATGTTGTTTGATAATTTATTTCCAGTAAAAAGGTTTTTCAGTTATTAGTTCTTTAGGTGTACGTTTTTAGTTGATAAATACACATATTATTGTAGGCTTGTACTTACGTAAAACAGGTAATTACCACTAGCATACTTCTATACTTCTTATGTAAATTAGAGTTTGCCAAAAATATCAAAATTTGTTCATTATAACCAAATTTTAACAATGAAAAGAAAACACGGTCTCTGAGTCCGTGCGTGGGCATTGGTGTAATTGTGTTAGCGTGGGTAACGCAGGGTTAAAGATTAAAACGGAACGGGGAACAAAACAAGAAAAAACGGAATTGTTCCGGGTAAAACGGAACGTCTGGCAACCCTATGGCCATGTAGCCCCGTGTACTTAAGTGTGTGTAGAATTTGTCTGATAACCTGTGTCACTCTGATGTCTGTAGTAGTGTGAGTATTTGTAATTTAGGTAGGATTTGGGTAGAAAACGGCCGTGGCCTTAAGTTAGGTACCATCCCGACATTTACCTGGAGTAGAAGTGAGAAACCACGGAATACCACTTCTAGGATGGCTGAGGTAAGAATCTAACCTGCCTCTTGTCAGTTTTGCCTCACGAGGCTGAGTGTACCCTGCTCTAGCCCTCAAACCAGAATTAAATTTCTTGGCAGAGGCAGGAATCGAACCCGGGTCTCCGTGGTGACAGCCACTATAAAGAAGAACATTAGCACCAAATTGCGACCTCCAAAGAAATTTGATTGCACAGTTGATGGCCAGTGTGAAAGAGCCGGTCCCTGTCGCCGAGCAACCTTCAGTCTACAGTGGTCCATGCATCGAATGTGATCAGTAGGCCCCAGATGATTATGTGCTGACATATTTCTTATTTAACTAAATATTTTTAATTTATTTAAATATTTACATATTTATGCCACTTTGACGTATTTGTAAGGTGCGTTCAAAAGGTAACGAGCCGGAGGTTGGAATGCGCAAACCGGTGACTACATTGGCTTATCATGGCGTGTGTAACGAGGTGTGGTTCCGACCAGAGCGTGGAAGGTCACAGCCCGTCGCTAGAGGGCACGCGTGCACGTCACGTGACTATACAAAGCGAGCAGCATCATGCATCAATCGTCCAAAGCTGCCAGTTGCACTGCAAACAGTGACATGGAGGTGTCAACCGAAGAGCAAAGAGGTGTTATTCGGTTTCTGACAGCGGAAGGAGTAAGGGGAACGGACATTCATCGCCGAATGTCACAAGTGTACGGCGAACACTGCATGTCCCTTGCAAGGGTCAAGGCGTGGCACAAGCGCTTCAGGGAAAGACGGGTGTCGTTAGCCGATGATGCCCGGTCTGGGGCACCCCCCCCCCCCCCCCCCTGTATTACCGATGACAACGTCCAGCTGGTTGATGCACTCATTTCCCAGGACCGCCGAGTGACAGTGAACGCCATAGCCGCCGTGGTCGCTCCACGACAATGCACGACCTCATACGGCCAACACAATCGCGGCACTCCTGCAAATGGGAGGTTCTCAGCCACCCTCCATACAGTCCAGACCTCTCTCCCTATGATTACGCCATGTTTGGTCCCCTGAAAAGGGCTCTGCGGGGCCAATGATTCACCTCGGACGCCGACGTCCAGCTGTACGTGCGGAACTGGTTCACATCGCAGCCCAGGGAATTTTATGAGACAGCCATTCACCGCCTCCTGTCACAGTGGGACAAGTGCCTCAACAGCCAAGGCCAATACTTCTAACATACAGGTACTGGTTTCTGTAATTATGCCTCCGGCTCGTTAGTTTTTGAACGCACCTTATATTAATAAACTAGCGCCCCATGTGTACAGACTACCCGCCCGGCACCAGTGCTATGCGGGCTTTACGGGACACAGTTCTGCAAGGGGCTATCGTCTTGTTTATTTGTTTAATAACACTTTATAAACAAATAAATATATTTCCTTTGAGTTTTCAAGAAATGCAAGATTTTTTCGATACATTGAGACGATTTGGAATATTTTTGTACAAACCACACCTTCTAACTCCCTGTGGTTTAGAAGCTTGAGTTTTATGAAACATATACCTTAGCGTATTATTTGTATAGATGGATCTACATATTACCATACTGGGCTGTATGGTCTACATCTTAGATGTCTTCTGCCCAAATTTTTGTTCTTTGGTCATTCGAGCAATTGGCTTCTCTGTTTCATCAGCGCACCCTTGTTCTGAATTCTATATCAAGGCACTGAAGACAGTGATTCCCTTGACAATAAGGACAGCAGGGATTTGAAGCCGACAAGGATTCATTAAACCTCGTACCTCAAATTACTGAGATCTATGAAACTTGTAAGATATAAGCTAAACTTGTGGAATTATCGTTTCGACGATTACGATGCGCCCCAAAAGTGTGAAGAGTGTTACAATGAACCGTTTTGTGCAGGGGTTTGGAGAAATGTTTAAATCTAACGCTCCTTGGCTGTTGACGCGAGTTCAATTCCCGGCTCTGTCAAGAAATTAACTTCTAGTCTGAGAGCTGGAATGGGATATACTCAGCCTCGTGAGGCAAAAGTAAATAACGAAAAGAGGTGGTTTGATTTCTACCCCTCAGCCATCCTGGAAGTGGTTTCCCGCTTCTACTTCAGGCAAATGACGGGATGATACCTAACTTAAGGCCACGGCCGCTTCCTATCTAAAACCTACCTCAATTACAAATACCCACACTAGTACAGACATCACAGTAACAGGTTATCAGACATATCCAAGTGCATGGGCCTACATCACCACGATGTCACAAAGTACCTAAAGAATAAGCAACAACAAACGTTATGAACTGCTTTCCCTTAGTCTAATGGCGGGTAATGAAAATAAAGCTAGTCTCGTTTAAAGCAAGTATGATATATTCGACGAAATTAATGAGTTATCTGCACAACTTATTTTAAAAGTAACCTTTTAAGGGAGAATTACACCCTTCTTTAACATGTCCCCATCACCCCCCCCCCCCCCCCCAGTAAAATTCCATCATGTTTGTTCTGGACCACAAAACTACATTATGGTTTAGCTTGCTGTTGATTCATTTAGAGGCATTGCGACATCGTGGTCATATGGACCCGTGTACTTGGGTGTGTGTGGACATTGTCTGATAAACCTGTGTTATTGCGATGACTGTATTAGTGATTGCATTTGTAATTCAGGTGAGGCTTGGGAAAGAGGCGGCCGTGGCCTTAATTTAGGATCGATCCCGGCCTTTAAATGGAGTAGAAATGGGTAAGCACGGAAAACCACTTTGAGGATGTCTGAGGTGAGAATCGAATCCGCCTCTTCTCAGTTTTACCTCACGAGGCTGAGTGTGCCCCATTTCAGCCCTCACACCAAAATAAAATTTTGTGGCATAGCCGAGAATCGACCCCATGTCTCCGCGGTCGGAGCCGAGAGTGCTGGCCACTACGAAACGAGGCGGACTTATGGTCAAGCTCTCAATATTCTAGGGATGGCAACATTTCAATGAGATAAATGCATGATTTCTTTGACTAACATTTCACAAGTAATACATCGCATTGATTGAGGAAATACGTAAATTATGAATTTTGACACCTAATAAAGGGCAGATGTCCACGAACATTATGATTTAAGGTTCAACCTGAAGATGTCAGGCATATCGATATATCGACATGATTTGACCAAGGGGATTGGCTCACTTCCAAATTTGTAACTCTCAAACTAATAATGATCGACATGTTCAATAAACCTTTTGATGCCAACCAACCTTCTTATGTTAAGAATGCCAAGTTTAGTGAAATTAATAGCTTTCCTCGTAGCAGGTTAATATACTTTAAATGTATTTGTTGCTAAATAATTAATATTGGTTTTCAATAAAAAATACTTTAAAAATACTTTTCCTTTCAAATTTCATTTAGAAATTTATCTAAGTCGTTGTCATTGGTCGAAAATATACTTTCACACGCTTCTCTGAGCGTTACAACATTATCCATTCCCTCTTCCTTCAAAGATCTAGCCATATTTATATCCAAGTATCTTAGGTCCGAGCACGAAACGTCAACGAACAGTACTTCAAAAGACAACACGCGCGAGAAGTCAGCTGATTGCCAGTGATTCAAGTATGTCGCGGGTCCAAACCCGAGTCCTCTGTCCCAACTTGGAAGACAATCATATGAAACATGGTAATCATATCACAACTAAAATCGAGGGCAATTTAGATGGTTAGTAACAAGGGGTATAAATCTAATTTATAAGTGGATTCATATATGTAAGTGAATTGATGTAAAACTGTTCTGAATAGTCATACTTTAGGCTTAAGAAATATTTAGCAATGGTCAGCATGAGTCGATTGATAAGGCGGCCCTTGTCTCAAGTGATTCTCAGGATTTACAATCACTGCGGTTAGTCAGAGTCCAAGCAGTCAAACTTGACTCACAGGAGATCACGAGGTTGACCCCTGAACCGTGACTGTGGTAGGACAGTTCTCAGGTCAGCCACTAAAGCAGCACTATGCAGGGTTCTCTCCCTGGGTAGTGGCATGTCAAAGTTAATTTTCCCAAGGAGTGGGAATTGGTGTATAAATGACCTGTCCTCAGGTCATACGAGGTCAGACTCAAGAGGGAGAAAGTCAGTGTGAGGTCAGTGCTCAATCATCGAGCATGGATCAATTGTGATCTAGCAGTCGGTCATTCAGACCATGAGAAGGAAACTACACTAGCTGTAGCAAACAGCATATAGGGACTATGGTCCAGAGTTTTGAGACAGTCACCACTTCGACCCCAGGGCGGGTCAAGACTGTAATATGTATATATGTACAACTTGTGGCACCTAGTGTCTTTTGTAAATAAACTAGGCATATGGGCAACGAACAACAGTGTTTCAGTTCCGGGGACACACCACTCTACGTGCGAAGGCCATTCAACTGCTCGGCTGTCCTTGGTAAAGTACTACCTTGTCACACCTAAATAACCGGGTCACGACAAAGAATACCGTACTTAATTCGAATCCAGTTATTAACGGAACTTATACGCATAGATATATTTAGAGAGAATGATTCTCGCGTTGTCTTGTTACAATATTGCCTGGCTGGAAACATAAAAAAAGTTTATGAAGACAGGGCCGATAGATTAGCCCGTAGCACTTTTAGCAGAAGCTCCGACGGCCGATATATCAGCCTCCTGGCACTATAAAGGTTAAAACAATAAAATAATAAACCTCCTGCATTATTCAGAACGGCTTGTGAACCGAAGGAATCGTCACTCAACAATACGTGGATATTACGGTCCTATTCTGCAATCGCAACCAGAGTAGTCCGGTATATTTCTGAAATGTTATAATTCCCCAAATATTTTATAAGTTGTAGCTGTGGAAAATCTGCCGGACAGTTAATGATTAGCTGCAGAGTTCATCTCTATTTATCAGTACTACCTATGCGCATACGCATACGTACCGAGTTACAGGGCACATTTCATCGACAGTTCCCATCTAGCAGCAAAATTCGCCTTTGAATAATCATACAATCCATACGAACACATACAGAAATTCTGAATGCATGGAGGCATACTCAAAAGCAATTTTCTGTATGCATTTGACAAGAATACACACATCTGTTATTAAATCGTACAATTATGATAGGCCTACTGAGGATCATAATTGACTTTCCACACACGAAGCAATGAAAAATCCACCACTGGAAGAGAATTACAGCTGATTATGCACGTGTTCTCTTCCTATCAAACGGGGGACATTCACGAGAACTGACCATTTCAGGCAAGTTATCAGTGACTAATTTTCTGGATGAATGTGGGAACCAAGCCCCCTGGTTCGGCCTTACAGCGCGTGTCAATGGCATCGCACCACACCCACTGAACAGTGAGAAGGAGCTCAATTTCTCCATACATTTCCGTTTGACATGAAGAAGCAATTTTTATCAGTGATTCTAGACTTTCAACAAATCCTATCATGATTCAACTTGTGCAGTCGTTAGTCAAAATCTAGTCTATATGCTGTTCAAGGCCACGTAGCACGGATCCCACAACCAAACTCTCAACTGGCCTCCCTCTTCCTCATGAGTACTCACTGCTCGACTCGAAGGCTTGCGTCTACTGACAATATTGGACAAAGCTTCAGGTAGAATCGTCGGCTCGGCTATATTCGTGTCTCCCGCTTTCCCGTGAGTACTCACTGCTCGACTCGAAGACTTGCGTCTACTGGCAATTGGACAAGTTTCGGGTACAATCGTCGGCTCAGCCATAGTCGTGTCTTCCGCTTCTTTGTGAATACTCACTACTCGACTCGAAGACTTGTGTCAACTCTCAGTTGGGCAAAGGTTCGGATACAATCGTCATCTCGGCTATATTCAAGTATCGTGGCTCAGAGCTGTGTAGCTAAAGAGTAGAAGAACCGTAGTGGACGCAACATGGGAAATGCACACTTTGAGCGGCAAATACTGCAGACTTGGTTTGTCTATAGTATTCGTGTGCACGGCACGTCATACTACATTGTCTATTGAATATCCCCCGTAGGACAGCAGTTAGAGGAAACAGTATCTCAAGAAGAAAACAGAATAGACACATTAAACACTACACCATTTCAGACGTAATTATAGCAAACATTCATTCTACCTTAAGCATCCGGCCTTAAATCCCCGGCCAAAACCAAAATGAGCCTGGTTGGCTCCGGTGACCGCAATTAATTGGGAAAAGCCTAGGAAAGTGATTCATTCTACCTTAAATTTAGATTAACAATACGCATGTGCCCTTGAAAAAAAATATCGAAAATGTAGACACGACGGAGATCCGAAACTTGGTCTCCAGTATACCTACAACTGGTGTGCTAACCAATGTACACAGTTTAATCACATTTTCAATACTTATACTCAAGGCGTGCTAAATACATAGATACTATATATGCAATTAATCTCTATAACACAAAAGGAGGATATAGCATACCAACTGATTATAAAGTAATACAATTGAAATAAATATGCTATCATATGAAATGTATTTCACAGTCCTTGTTCTTGAATCTTTGTGTCAGTAACACTAATGTGGTTTTGAAATAGGAAACCGTTTTTGTCCATGATATATCTGGCGAGCGCTACTCAATGTGGAGCTCTCAATCACCAACAACAAAACAACAACAACAACAATAACAGGTACACAGTGCAATTTGATGAAAACAACATAATGTGAAATGAAAAAGTTACGTAATGATCATTTGGAAAAGAGAAGTCTCCCAGAGGTTTGCACTGGATGAGTCCTGTTGGGCAATTCAGGTCAGTAGCCTTTGTAAGCTGGATCCACCCTTCCACAATCATCCAGAGTCTTAGCCAACTGAAGCAAACAAGCTACCACACGTACAGACTATTTGACTTAATACCCGATTCAAGCAGCATGACTTGTATACTGTAGTACTAGACCTATTTAACTTAATACCCGACTCAAGGAGCAAGACTTGTACAGTACTATCTGACTTAATACCCGATTCAAGCAGTATGACTAGTATACTGTAGTACTATTTAACATAATACCGGACTCAAGCAGCAAGACTTGTACAGTACTATCTGACTTAATACCCGATTCAAGCAGCATGACTAGTATATTGTAGTACCATTTAACATAATACCGGACTCAAGCAGCAAGACTTGTACAATACTATTTGACTTAATACCCGACTCAAGCAGCAAGACTTGTACAGTACTATTTAACTTAATACCCGACTCAAGCAGCAAGACTTGTACAATACTATTTGACTTAATACCCGACTCAAGCAGCAAGACTTGTATAGTACTATTTGACTTAATACCCGACTCAAGCAGCAAGACTTGTAATGTACTATTTGACTTAATACCCGACGTAAGCAGCAAGACTTGTATAGTACTATTTGACTTAATACCCGACTCAAGCAGCAAGACTTGTACAGTACTATTTGACTTAATACCCGACTCAAGCAGCAAGACTTGTACAGTACTATTTGACTTAATACCCGACTCAAACAGCAAGACTTGTACAGTACTATTTGACTTAATACCCGACTCAAGCAGCAAGACTTGTACAGTACTATTTGACTTAATACCCGACTCAAGCAGCAAGACTTGTAATGTACTATTTGACTTAATACCCGACTCAAGCAGCAAGACTTGTACAGTACTATTTGACTTAATACCCGACTCAAGCAGCAAGACTTGTAATGTACTATTTGACTTAATACCCGACTCAAGCAGCAAGACTTGTACAGTACTATTTGACTTAATACCCGTCTCAAGCAGCAAGACTTGTACAGTACTAGTTGACTTAATACCCGACTCAAGCAGCAAAACTTGTACAGTATTATTTGACTTAATACCCGACTCAAGCAGCAAGACTTGTACAATACTATTTGACTTAATACCCGACTCAAGCAGCAAGACTTGTATAGTACTATTTGACTTAATACCCGACTCAAGCAGCAAGACTTGTACAGTACTATTTGACTTAATACCCGACTCAAGCAGCAAGACTTGTACAATACTATTTGACTGAATACCCGACTCAAGCAGAAAGACTTGTATAGTACTATTTGACTTAATACCCGACTCAAGCAGCAAGACTTGTGTAGTACTATTTGACTTAATACCCGACTCAAGCAGCAAGACTTGTATAGTATTATTTGACTTAATACCCGACTCAAGCCGCAAGACTTGTACAATACTATTTGACTTAATACCCAACTCAAGCAGCAAGACTTGTAATGTACTATTTGACTTAATACCCGACTCAAGCAGCAAGACTTGTATAGTACTATTTGACTTAATACCCGACTTAAACAGCAAGACTTGTACAGTACTATTTGACTTAATACCCGACTCAAGCAGCAAGGCTTGTATAGTACTATTTGACTTAATACCCAACTCAAGCAGCAAGACTTGTGTAGTACTATTTGACTTAATACCCGACTCAAACAGCATGACTCCACGTTGTACCCGTATTCGCAGTTGTCATATCCTAGATGGAATGGATCAAACATGAGCAATGAACCCGGCTAAAGGAATCACTGCTGACAACTCGAACATACATCCGTACTAATATTTATGGTTTGAATACTAACTACTCGGCAGGAAATTCAAACAAGGAAGAGTGAGAAACAAAAATATCCCAGGGTGTTAAAGGGATCCTAGGCAAGTGAGCTTTTCTCAAAACTGCTTTCATACCATTAATTACCCCCAACTAATAAATGATAAAGTCCTGTATTTTTCTTAAAGTTTTCAAAAATGTCCTCTTCGTTCATTGATTCAAAACATGTATACAAAATGTAAAAATCTGTACATTTTTCTCTATTATGCATATGATAATATCCTAGGAATATTTTAAAAGTTTCTTCATGAATAACTTTCGTTATTAAATCATTTTGCATTTTCCTAACATCTGATCTATATTTTAGGAGACTTAAAACAAAATAACATTTCCAAAATAATGTTAATCCGTCAACCGTTGTATTATTTTTCACGTTTTTTTAAACACCATTTAAATCTTTACTTTGTATTAAAATATTTAAAAATAACTATCACTTTTTTCTGGTGACGTTCCTACCGTCAAAAACATAATTATAATTATACAATTAATATCCTTGTCCTAGTTACAATTCTAATTATCGGATTTTACATTCATCTTCTAATTTGTTTCACTAATTAATAATAATTATTATTGAGATACTATGGAAATTCTTTTCCTAAAACATCTACTCTATTCTCATTTTTACTGCAATAATAATGGATATTGTTTATAAACAGAATACCGGTAATCCTAGTATAACTTTGCTCAATTTCTCGAGTCCATTTTTACTTTCTACTAGATTACTATCCACTTTATATCATATTCTGTTCTACAATATGTCAATTCCTAGCTTAATCTTCCTATTCAATAAAGAAAGGATATCGTTTTTTTTTTACAATCTCGAAATTATATTAATATACCATTCATTACATTGTTAGGCCTACATCTCAGGTGAGTTTTACAACTTTCCTTATTTTTCACATATTTCATTTCATTTAGTCACATGCTAACTTATCCACCGCAATACAGCCAACACAATAACACAGGTCATCAGACAAATTTCACACACACTCAAGTACATGGGGATACATGACTACGATGTCGGAAAGACCCTAAATTAACCAACAACAACAACAGCTAACTTATCGGCTGTTTTATATCATTTCATATAACTACTTGTAATATCCCATTAAACCATTGAAGCTGTTTAAAAACATGTCATTTACTCATAAGCATTATTTTTACATTATATAATTTCACTCTAGCAGAAACTTGTAGATTTATTTCATCGAAGACCTTTCCTAAGCACAATGTTTTATTCGTTTCAAATACTTATCAACAATGTCATACTGCGTCATTGAAGATTTTTCTTTATTACCTTAGCAGATTTCCCTATTTGTATAATATATTTTATTTCACCGAAATAACCATTAGTTTCAGTCATGTCTGCTAATATTTCACATTTCATAACCATCGTGCTTTTATTTCATATAATACCGTGCCACTATATGTATTCATATCATGTTACACAACGCTTTAAATATCATAGAATACCTCTGTCTGAATTTTATATTATTCATTTAATATGACTGTTATTTCCATTCATATATTTCTCAAAAATTTATTCCTGGCTTATATTGTTATAACAATTTAATATCCATTTATCTTCTTTTCATAAACATAGGATTCAATAGCTATCTTACGTTCTTTCTTTTTCTTTTCATTCCACAAAATTCTATATTACATTTTCATAAATACAACTGTTTGTTCACATGAGCTTTGACTGTTTGTTCAATTACGATTACATATTATTCTTAGCATGGCGTTACCTTGCTGAATTTTCTTGTTTCAGGCAATAAAATGGTTATCATGTCGTTGTCATTATTATTAATTGGCATATCAACAAGCCCAAAATAATGAGCTGATATGATCACCACTGTTCAGAATTCAAAAAAACATCGAATACAATTCGTATATCTGCGCTATCCAATTATATAAAAAATATTTAATTAATATAAAATTACCTATTCATAGAATAAATATTTTTGAATAAAATACGTAAATAGCCACTTAAATATAAAAATGTTATTAATTACAAACATCTACAATTTTACGTAGGTTTAATTTTGAGCAATATCGTAGAATTTTAAATACGCTTCGTAGAATCATTGACTATATCTCACGAATAAAATTTTATGTAACGAAATAAGATCAAACAATGACCAAACATGACCTACTAAAATTTCCAACTACCAAAAACATAATGGTGCCAACACTAACTTGATGAACTGCAACGTCGGCTTGTCTGCTTGTAATTTCTCCATGTTACCATTTTTGAATTCCACTTCTTTCTCCTTTCATGTCCCAGATGTAGTCGTACCTCCACTGTTGACTGTCCCTAGGTTAGAATTCGCTGCAACACGTATTTTATATCAAATAGCCGTCATATTCTGCGGTATATTTGTAGAAATGTCTAATGATACCTTCTCGTATGGTCGTCTTCTTCTTTTAGATGTTCCTGAAGCTTGCATTACGCCATTCGTCTGCATTTTGGTGTTTTTCTAGGTCACTCCTGACTTAATCATATTCATTGCTTAAATGTTCCCCTTATCATGTCTTTCTACTCCATATACATCTCTGTAATCCGTTGAATCCAAACATCCCCTTCAACTCAGATTTGTTATTGAAGATTGCATAATGCCATTCGTCTGCATATTGATAGTTTTCTATGTCACTACTGGCCTAACCATGGTCATCAATAAAATAAAAAATAACTGCTTCCCGTTGAGTAATGTGCTAGATAATGGTCTTTTATATTGTTCTTCAATGTTCAAATCTCGCGAATTTCACTCGCACTAGTTAGCAGTACTAGAAATCCAAGCTGGCCACCGCGCGCAATCCAAGATGGCCACCGTTTGGTGCCCCTTGTAGCCTACTTGGGTTGGCACATCAGCCCCTGCACCAGACGCTCTTCACCTACTAATGCCAGTGATGACTTTTTAAGGGACAGTTAATGAGAGAATTTCGAGACATGGTCTGTAATTGGCAGTCGGAACTAAATGACCACGATGTCCAACCCCTCAATTGAAACACCAACAGAAACAATAACAACGAAATTAACAGTTTATTAAGGGCATAATACCAAAGAGGTTGTTTAGTGACGTGTATTGAATGTTAGACTATAATTATTGTCATTCAATTAAAAAGATCAACATAAATGTGATAATATATGAATAATAATAATAATAATAATAATAATAATAATAATAATAATAATAATAATACGTTAACTGTTATGAAATCGAAACAAATCTATTGCGAAACAGGCTACGTCTTGCAAGCTGTCAGACATTTGGAACTCGGATACCGGACACTGGGCGATTGGTAACCTTGGTCTGTTTGCCAGACTGTGCTTGGAGCAGACTCGCACTGTTCATAGTTTGGGCTGTCCAGTGAGCTTTTTGAATGGGATGTGTTTGGGACAGCCGTAACCGGATGGGATGCACTGACCAGTCCTGGCAGCAGGCCCATGCGTAACCAGCTCGAGGTTTGAATAAGCGTGCGAGCCTTGTTGGAGAACAGGCTGACCAAACGAGCCCGATTGACACTTCTGTCATCCGCATTATTTCACTCCAGTGAATATCTGAATGTATAGAAAGGTAATTTTCCCCACAGATACGGTAGGTTATACGGTATAGGCCTAACTGTCGTTATTCTTAATATTGGATGCTAACTTTATACGTATTGTATTTGTACTCATATGTGTCCATAAATATTAATATTGATTTCTTAATCCAATTGAATTTGAGTTATCGAGCTATCCATCACTTATAATTTAGCTGAAAACATCTTGGCTTCGAAATTTAGTATTCTTCGATTGGATTTACAAGCAAAAGACCCGATATTTATTGTACTAATAACCCGTAGAGTTGTATTGTGTACAAAGCATAGACGAGGTATATAGGCCTACATATATACTGCAAAAAAAATCCTGCTTGATATCCACGGATATTGTGCAACATGTTTTCTATATACTGTAATGAGGATAAATATTTCCATCCTGTACAATACATACTCGACTGGACTGCTTGTAACTTTTCACACAGCTAAATCATATGAGATTGATAGCAGGATAACACAAACTCAATTATATTACTGACACGAAAACAACATTCCTCGCCTCTTATTCATAAGAATTCATGGATCAACTTGTCATCATTTCACTGACTGTATGACATATGTGTCTGATCTCCTGCAATATGTTGGTGTCGGTAGTAGAGTAACTACAACGATTAGGGTTTGGTATTGGAATAGGAGCCCCGTATCGTAAAATGGTACACGCTATAAATCAGGCATTCTCAACTTTATTTGTGACTGTGAGCTCCTCCATCATGCCATACCAAGTACCCGAACACCATTAAATCGAATATAATAATAATGATGCAACAAACATGCGCCTCTCTTTCCTCTTCCTATCTCTCTCTCCCTGAGAGGTGCTGAAATAGCTAGGGATTCACCGCTCACCACGCATGCTGCAACTGCTTGTATGACTCATGCTTATAGGATACATTACTGTGTGGACAGTCAAGTGGAATAAGCATACTTCGTGTTACTCATACAATATTTGTACTGTAGATTTTAATACTCTTTCAAAAAAAGGTAATATTTCTGCCTGTCAACACTCTCGTATTGAAAACTCTATTATTCCGGTTCGTGCAACAGAATTTGAATTGACGAATATATCTCAGGAGAGCTTGTGCTCTGTATGGTTCGTATGACGCGAGTGTCAAATTTTATTTTAAGAGCACTGTGGTTGAGATCGCCTGCTCTAAATAAGGAAATTATTTTGGTACCCGAGAAAATGTCCGACATATTTGCTCCTTCAGAACGTCTTGATGTTATAACAGTAGGCACCTTGTCCAGAGTCATCATGCCTACTTTAGGCAGGATGTCCATTGGAATGCGTCACTGCTCCTCTTCCAACAGATCAAACAGTTAGATGATGGAAGTTGCCGCACATCCCGAGAACTAACCCACCGGTCCATTTGTTCCCAACGGATTCGATGCGACTGAGATCAGGACTCTGGGCAATTCAGCCCAATATGCAAACATCGTTATCTGCATACCATTGGACAGTAGCCCCCGCATCTGGCATTGTCATTCTGGAACAACCATCAGTGATCCCAATGTCGTACGAAAAACACCCACAAGCCGTCATATCACCACCACTACACTCAGGTAGAAGGTGATCCTCGGTTAGCCACTAGGAGTAGACGTATGTGCATCCATTCAATCTAAAATGTGTGAACATTGGCTCACTCCACAGAAACATTACATAAGCCTCCGAGCTCTAATCACATCCAGACTTAGCGGCTTATGTGCTGCTACTCTTTCGGAATATTTGATTCGGTGGGCCTCGGTGTGAATTGTCGCATAGGCATACACTCAACAGATACCCCTGCTGCTGCTTGGTACTCCTGCCTGATGGGGCTATCGGCCCTCCATTCTTTTGTCAATTGCACATCATAAGACCTATCTCAATCGATCGCTATCTGCTGATCAGTCTCCGGAACGCTCGCCATTGACACAATGTTCCTCCTTCTCCTGGTTACCCAGGAAAAATGGCACAGTACTTTGAGACCCGTTCAAACACATGTTTACTGTCCTTATGGTCATCCCTCTGTGGTAGCTTCCTACAGTTAAACTCGTGACGGCCAACGCGTGCCCAGATGGCGTTCTTTCATCCCCATAATTCTACCACTCAGTCCAGCCCAACGAGTAATGAGGGTTTGGTGTCGGCTTCCTTACTCTCGACAACAGGTGTCTCTCGTGATTTAAAGGTATTTTAAGGTTTTGTGACTGTATAAATACCGTGTTGTCTAGGAAAGAGTATCTTAAGAGACTGGCTGCGTGGCTCAGTAGTAACGTTTTCGCTTGCTGTGCCCAAGATTGTAGGATCGAATCCTGGCGCAGTCAGCTGGCATTTGAGGGTGCGCAAATGCGAGGGAGCCATGTCAGTAGATTTACTGGCACTTTAAAGATTCCCTTCTTGCAAAATTCTGGCACCCCGGTGTCTCTAAAAGCCGCAGTAGTTAAAAGGGACGTTATACGAATAACATTATTATTATTATTATTATTATTATTATTATTATTATTATTATTATTAATATTTTAGTAACTTAAGAGTCGAAAACAACCTCCACCTGGGCGACAAACACTTACAGTATATAGAGCTTAGGATCAATCGCATGCTGAAACGTTTAAAACCATCTGGGACTCCGTTGGCCGTCGCGACTATACACCCTTGTGCAGAACGCACCATCTTCTCCTAATCTGGTGCTCTTGCTCACTTAGATACCTGAAGGTTCCATCCACCACACGAGTCAAATTATCCTAAGTTGTGAAAAAAGTACAATCCTAACAATCTTCGAGTGAGCATGGATCAGAGGGAAACCACTATTCAAGGACTGCTATTATTAACAGGGGCATGCAGTTCATGGCTTTACCAGCTCAGGTCCAGGAACGGGTATTAATTTGATTTACAATAAAATTTGAAATAAATTATTTCCCGAAGGTTCCAGGTTATATTTTACACTGAATGAGCTTAATGACAAAGTATCAAACTTCAAATATTTTGGAAAATTGATCTGGTTTGATACTGGCTTGAGCTAAGCGGATCAATTTGTCAAAATATTTGAAATTTGATACTGTTTGATTCTCCCGTTTTCCCAACTATTTCATAAATGCATGTAAATACTCACCATGTCATTGCAGTTTTGGTTTGCCCCAGATGATGTGGTGGATGCAGGTGCTGAATAGTTGCTGGTTCTGGAAGATGTCAACGTGTTGCATGCACTTGAGGCTAATGAATTACTTTGAGGTTCAGTATTCACGTGTTCCGTGTTTAACGGCGTAACCCTTGAACTGCTAAAGAAATTGAAATAGGACTCATCACTTGGTACAGAGAACAGGTCTGTACAACTGTGATTTGGCATATCATGTTTAATAACCGTGTCTTTTGGTAAGGCCACATTAGTCCCAGTGCTCGACATCTGAGGCATATAGGAAGTTGGAATATGCCAAGAATTGCCAGGGGTGGAGGTAGTTACATTTTCAGTTATGTTGGGAAGAGAGAAACAGGGAGGCTCCGAAGACGCACTGCTACTTTCTCCGCACATCATCATGTTAGAGCCGTGTTCCCCTCCTGCATTGAGTATTTTACCGTTGTTTACCATAGATGAGGCATTGTCATTTTCGATATGAGGGATCCATGTGGAGGATGCTCGTTTCACAGGTTTCTTCTTGGGAGCCTTCGGGTCGCCATCCTGAGTGTTTAGTCGACGCCTCGTAAGACCTGAAGGAGACATCATTGACACAGTTATCTTTCTATTAGCATCACATTCTATTTCCTGTTGGCGGAAATCGGTGTCGCTGATGGGCATTGGTACCGAGGGCACAGTAGATGAGCAACTCGCAGCAGGCTCTGTAGGAACTGGTGCCAAAGTTTGGTCATCCCCCTTCACAGTATTCAAGTACGCTGGATTTCCCCCCACTTCATTGGAACTGGCAGTTTCATTATTGTTTCTTCTGCTGTCAGATACGGTGTTCAATGGTGGTAAGAAATACAATTTGCTCTCTGGAACAGGGTACGGCTTCATGGTGTTTTTCCACGGGTCAGTGTTGTTGGGGCCGAATAAGGCCCGTCGAAATTTCATGTATTGCAAGGAATTAGGGCCTCTTGTTGTCAGATCCAAGGGGATGCCTTTATTTTCACAGCCAATAGGCGAAAAAGTTAATAGTGGCCCAGGAACGTCCATTGGCAATAAAGGAAGAGGGTTTTCTTTTATAAGGGCCAAAGGGGGCATTTGGTGCATAGGAGTCTCTGGATTGACGTAAGGTGACCGAAGACCAGACCTCCATGTCGGTATACTGCAGCCCGCTGTGCCCTGAGAAATTCCAGTATTGTGAAATTGTTTTTTTTCTTGTCCACTAATGCTGGGTGATGCATAGATCTGGGGTTCTCTATGGATGACTGGATTAAAACTCAGTGGGTCATTTGCGGGCGATGATGTTGCTAAATATTGTCGAGGTTTATCGGCGTGGTAATTAAGTGGGTCTCCCATAAATCCTCTCATGAAGGGAACTCGACCAAGTCCAATTCGAGTTGGTTGTACTCCTTGCGGTACTGTAAAGCGGGGAGCATTTGGCAAGATACCACCGCTGTTTGGTGGCCCACTTGGTAAGAAAGCTCCGTTCAATCTACTACGTATGGTCCTAGGTTGTTGAGGAGGAGCCATATACGTACCACCGTGTATATCACTTGGCTGATAGTCCGCAATTCCTGAGGTGTCTTTAGTTACAGTATTGTCCCATGCCGTAGATTGTAACGTCATATTTCGGGACACATTATTCACAATATTTGATTTACCACGAGTGTTCCTCTTTGGTGGTGCACGGTTAGGAGTTTTAGGCTTACCTCGTGAGGTTTGTTGTTTCCTAATGGGTGTTGTTGGATTGAGTCCATGTATTTCGGGGATGACAGACTGGTATATTGGTGAAGAGGGGTAGTTATACAACGCTGCATCTAACCTGCTCTCTTTACCGTATATTGGTGCACTCGAAGACATAGGACAATCAGTCTGGGAAGAGTTCACGAAAGGGGTGCTCATAGATTGTGCCAGATTGTATGTACTAGGAACTCTGAAGTCTACACCTGGTGTGGCATCCGCAAATGTTGCTGACGGTATGGATGGAGGTTTGCAGAATTCAACGCCTTCTCTAGGAGTTGAAGAAAAGTCTAACCTCCATCTTCCTACATTAGCATCCAGGAGGGTTTCATTGAGAAGATTTTGTTCTCCATTTAAACCACTGTTGAACGAGGTGCCTTGCAACGAGGTGTTAGAAGAGCCACGACGAGAAAACTGGTTGTTGACGGGTTGGCCTAAGTTTTGAACCTCGCTAGCTGTTGTTGGCAGAAGTGAAGGCGCAGGTGTGGGTTCATAAGTTACCGCTTTATCTTGTGATGCCAGCATAACACTGCAACTGTTCGTGGTCATGCTCAAAAATTCAGATATATTTTCACTCTCTTCACTTACTTGTGCTGAAGTGATCGATATCTCTCCTATATGCAACGTATTGACCTGTGTCGACATTTTCTTCCGCAAGGAAGAATGAGCCGAAAATTTCAACATCGTATAACAGGTAGAGCAAGTTAAAGCAGAGTGTGTAAATACTCCTGGAGGCATGGTATACCCTGGCTGATTATGACTATCATTGTTGTTACAGATAGGAGACGAATTTGAAGATAAATCAGTAATCGCATTCGATCCATCAGACTCCAGCCGCTCCTCCAGTGATCTAATTTCTCCAAGGCTGCTCAAGTCCTCTGAGACAGCCCGATTTTCCACATGATTTCCTGATGATTGGTCAGACAT
The DNA here is from genome assembly GCA_946902985.2 of Meconema thalassinum. Lineage (NCBI taxonomy): Eukaryota > Metazoa > Arthropoda > Insecta > Orthoptera > Tettigoniidae > Meconema > Meconema thalassinum. The sequence goes on along the minus strand of OX336389.2, from coordinate 277,102,568 downwards.
TGAGCCATCAACCTGTATCGGTATACACCGAATAAATATTTAGTTAAATATTTCTAATTAAGGTAAACATTAAAGTTGATAAAAGTACAGGAATCGAAACAAATATTGCATTACATGTCCAAAAACGTACTATGATAGCAAATAATTTCCCTGTGGAAAGACAATTGTCTGAGAGCACAATTATCCGGGATACACACATGAATGAAGTTCAATAGTATTAAAGACTTGAAATTAATTCAATTTTGAATTTAATTTGTTTGCTTGTAACCACATGAGATATGCAATCATCTAACAAAGATTTATCGTGTAACATTTGATTATTCATATTGTTAAAACTATGGTAAGCAAAAATCACAGCAAATTTTATTCATAGTTACATTAAGTTATATTCATTGATTGACTTACAACAACGGCGTGTGGCCTCTGGAAAGGCCTGATACAGATCTGTCATATTGACGTCCTGCTCGTCATGATGAGGTTAGAATGAATTATAAAGACGCCACAAACACCCTGTCTCCAAGGCAAATTATCAATCTGAAGTTAAAATCGCATGACCCGGTCGGGAATCAAACCCGGGGCCCTTCGGACCAGTGGCAATTGGCCTATCCAATTCGCCATGAAGTTGTTGACTTATGGTCGATATAGTTTAGTCCAATATAATGCTCATACGGGTATAACGTGGCGATGATTTCTTCGCATTCGCGAAGGTTTACAGTAGTTAGCTTTGATTATTTTTGAAATTTAATAATTCACTTTAGATAATTTTCTAACCCTCGTTTTGTCTCCTCCACCACTGAAGTAAAGTTCAATATATTACATGTATTTCAATATTAGTCTAATAATTAGCATAACTTACTAGTTGGGGGCGTGGTGGCTCAGCGGTCTAGCTGTATGCCTCTCACCAAAGCGGTCCGGTTTCGATTCCCGGTCAATGCATGTGAGAATTTCGAAGTGAAATGCCATGTCCTGTGGTTCGGATTCCACGTAAAAAGGAGGTCCCGTGGCTCATGATCTCAAGATTAACGGTCACGTTAAACTACAAGCTTCCTTTTTTCCTTACTAGTTGTCACTTATGTAGCGAATTTGTTCGTATTTTACCTAATCCTTAAAATCACTGCTTAGTTTTTCTTTAAATATTTATTAAATTGTAAAGCTGCTTTAATATGGCATAGATTTGAGGCATTTCGTTACGAGTGTTTCAGTTGCTGTCTACTGACTTACTACAAATATGCAATATGGCTCAGAAGCCCTGCCTGCTTCGATACGTCACAGTCTTGGCTGTCTTCATTGGTGGATTGATTTCATATCATCTTGCTTGCTGTTCACATGATGCGGCTCCAGAAAGGTGTGGAGCGTATACATCATGCATCTTCAAACCACTATATTAAGGCTTCTCAAGTCTCTAGCTGGGTCTCTTTCTGCATCCACCAAGCCGACTGCACGTCGCGTCGCTTCGTCCGTAAAGGGCTCTCGCCGTTCAACAAGAACTCCCTACTCGACTAGCCATGTGATTGGCTACTCTTCACTTGCAAATTTTTCATCAACCTACAAGGCAAATTTTAAAGTCTTCTTTTAAACTCGTCGCCTCCGTAGCGTAGCGGTCAGCATGGTTAGCTGCCGCCCCGGAGGTCCTGGGTTCGATTCCCGGCTCTGCCACAAAATTTGAAAAGTGGTATGAGGACTGGAACGGGGTCTACTCAGCCTCGGGTGGTCCAAATGAATAGAGGGGGTTCGATTCCCACCTCAGCCATCCTCGAAGTGGTTTTCCGTGGTTTTCCACTTCGTCTTCGGGCAAATACCGGGATGCTACCTACTGTAAGGCCACGGCCGCCTCCTTCCCTATTCCTAGCCTATCCACCCCAATCTTCCATCCCTTCCCATCCCTCATGAGGCCCCTATTCGCTTTGCAGGTGAGGCCGCCTGGGCGAAGTGCTGATCACACCTCCCCAGTTGTATCCATCCCGACCAGATGTTCCATGCTCCAGGACACTGCCCATAGAGGCGGTAGTGGTGAGTTCCCTCGCTGAGTTCGTGGAAACCACCAACCTAGAGGGTAAATTGACTAAATAAAAATAAAATAAAATTATTTTAAACTCAGCACTTTCAACACCCAGAAATGACCATCTACTACCACAAGAAGTTATGTAACCAACCAATAAACTTTTGAATATTTCCACAAACTTGTGAAGTCAACAGTGAAATCTATATATATAAAAATCAATCTTACGTGATAGTTTGTCTGTGGGTGTGTGTGTATGTCTCCTATGCATTCATATACCACTCAACCGATTGCGATGAAACTTGGGTGAGATGTTGAGTACACTCTAAGGAAGGTTTCTGACTTAGTAAATCCATTTTACAATAGGTAGCGCACGCGTAGATTCAACAAATGAGTGACGATGCGCGAAGCGTTTCAAACAAGTCCCGTAAGTGTTCATATACCATTCGTCCGATAGCGATGAAACTTGGGTGAGATGTTGTATACACTTACGTGAAGGTTTCCAAATTAGTGAGTACATTTCACAGTAGATAGCGCACGAGTAGATTCAACAAATGAGCGACGACACGCAAAGTGTTTCAAAAATGTCCCGTATGCATTCATATACCATTCGTCCGATAGCTAGGAAAACTTGCGTAAAATGTTGTGTACACTTCAGGGAAATTTTCTGACTTAGTAAATCCACTTTACAATAGGCAGCGCACGAGTAGATTCAACAAATGAGCTACGACGCGCGAAGCATTTCAACAAAGTCAGTTTCAAAAAAGTCCCGTATGCATTCATATACCATTCGTCCGATAGCTATGAAACTTGCGTAAAATGTTGTGTACACTTCAGGGAAATTTTCTGGCTTATTAAATCCACTTTACAATAGGCAGCGCACGAGTAGATTCAACAAATGAGCTACGACGCGTGAAGCATTTCAACAAAGTCACGAATGCGTTCATATACCATTCGTCCGATAGCGATGAAACTAGGCTGAGATGTGTGCACTCCAGGGAAGGTTTCTGGCTTAGTAAATCCCTTTAAAAATAGGAAGAGCAGGAGCAGAATCAACAAATGAGCGACGACGCGCGAAGTTTTTCATCAAAGTCCCATATAAGGTCATACACCATTCATCCGATAGCGATGAAACTTGGGTGAGCTGTTGTGTACACTCCAGGGAAGGTTTCTGGCTTAGTACATCCATTTTACAATAGGTAGCGCAGCAGTAGATTCAACAAATGAGCGATGACACGCGAAGCGTTTCAACTAAGTCCCGTATAAGGTCATATACTATTCGTCTGACAGTGATAAATGTTTGGTGAATTGTTGTGTACACTACAGGAAAGGTTTCTGGCTTAGTTAATCCATTTTACAATACGAAGCGCACGTTTAGATTCAACAAATGAGTGACTACGCGCGAAGCGTTTCGACAACGTCCCGTATACGTTTACATACCATTCATCCGATTGCGATGAAACTTGGGTGAGATGTTGTGTACACTCCAGGGAAGGTTTCTGGCTGAGTACATCCATATTACAATAAGTAGCGCAAGTAGAATCAACAAATGAGCGACGACACGCGAAGCGTTTCAACCATGTCCCGTCTGCATTCATATACCATTCGTCCGATAGCTATGAAACTTGGGTGAGATGTTGTGTACACTTCATGGAAGGTTTCTGGCTTAGTAAATCCACTATACAACAGGCAGCGCACAAGTAGATTCAACAAATGAGGGACGACGCGCGAAGCGTTTCAACAAAGTCCCGTATAAGGTCATATACCATTCTGCCGTTAGCGGTGAAACTTGGGTGAAATATGGTGGACACTCCAAGGAAGGTTTCTGGCTTAGTAAATATATTTCACAGTAGGTAGCACACGAGTAGATTCGACAAATGAACGACGACACGCGGAGCGTTTCAATACACTCCCCTATGTCTTCATATCCCATTAGTCCGATAGCGATGAAACTTGGGTGAGATGTTGCGGACACTTACGTGACGGTTTATAACTTGGTAAATACATTTTACAGCAGGTAGCGCACGAGTAGATTCAACACATGAGTGACGGAGCGTGAATCGTTTAAACAAAATCCGGTATGCGTTCATATACTATTCATCCGATTGCGATGAAACATTGATCAGTTATTGTGTACACGCCAGGGAAGGGTTTCGACTTAGTAAATCCATTTCACAATAAGTAGCGCAAGAGTAGATGCAACAAATGGGTGCCGACGCGCGAAGCGTTTCAACAAAATCCCATATTGGGTTCATATAACCTTCTTCGATTGTGATGAAACCTTGATGAGTTATTGTGTACACGCCAGGGTAGGGTTTCGACTTAGCAAATTCATTTCTCAATAGGTAGCGTACGAGTAGAATCAAGAAATGAGTGACAGCGCACGAATCGTTCAAACAAAAACCCGTATACGTTCATATACCATTCATCCGATTGCGATGAAACTTTTGAAAGTTGTAGTGCACGCTCCCACGATTGATTCTAAATTAGAAAATCCATTTTACGATAGCATAGGGGCAGTTAACGGAAATTGAAAAACATGTTGTGTAACCAAAAGCACTTCAAAAAACAGAATTTCAACGCCAACACTTTCTTTGATTGGCATTGCAACGCATGCCGGGTACAGCTTGTAGGATATAAAATTAAAGCTTGCTTATCACTCACTTTCTTCTGGGCTCTGTATATCAGGCCGTACAAACTGAAATTGGTCATTCCTACGCCACATAAACTAAAAGACACTATGATTTTTTCTATTATAAGGCACGTCAGCCTCCTTATGATATCCAGTTGCTTCATTTAAATGCAGTTATACGTTTCTAAAGCATTATCAGAGTTAGACCTTTGTTAAATAAATTTTTATAATAAATTGTGCAACTACTTGTACGATGAGGTTGTTCCCTGACAGTTTTCCATTGTCAAATCCCATTCTTTCTTCGCTTACCTTACCACCAACCCGTTATCGAGCTTGGATTTTTCCTTGCTCCGTCTGCCCTACCGTATTGATCCCAATACAAACATTTGTCCCAGACACACATGGACGGTCTCAGTTTTCTTTATTATTATTCAAAATTTTAGTAGCCTATTCTTTGTTCATACAATTGTGATTTTTCAGCATATTCATCACGAAGGAGGCCAAAAAAGTGAAAACAAAGAGGCAACGGCCACTCCCTCCTTCATCTGCCACAAATACTGCTCCTCTCAGTACGCCGCAGTCAACTGCAGTAGAGCTTTTCAAATACACAACGGACACTTCGGTGAGTGAGAAACCAGTTTCCACCAGGCCTCTAGAACGGGCCTGTCCAGCAGTGGCGATTCCTTCAATACCACCGGGTATTACCCTTTCACGAATTGATTGCCGGCGGTCGAGATGGGAACTATTCCTTGTTTACTTGTGTCACACGTCATTCTGCTTCATTGACAGGTACAGTTGCGCGAGTAGGGGATGACTCAGCTCGAATAGTCTCAGTTATCGTTCGACTGTCCGTGGTGACATGAGCTCCTGTGACGCGCAATGCTGCTTGTCTTATGTGCAGAACGAACTCTTGTCATCGCTGTGTTCCCCGCTTCGTCCCACGGGGCAGCTGCTACAATCAACAACAAACTCTGGCGCAGTCAGGCTCAGCGGCAATCAAATGTTAAACGGGTAATAAGCACTGCTTACCTAGCACATTCTCATAAAAAGTAATGTTTATATTATTACTCGTACTTTCTAACGCGCAAGCAGCAGCAAAATCGCCGCTTTGAATTATGTTTCTCGTTCGCTGCCCGCTCTTCTTCTCGATTGGCCACCACTACTTTGTAGGGAAGAGGAGAGTGCGCGGCCGGTTGCTATGACATCGGCTTGGGTACTTCCAGGTGGTTCGCTGGCAGCGAGGTTTCATATTCACTTCAGATATTTCCATTTCTCGTCGGAAAATCATTTGTTTCCAAGAAATGATCTCCAGAATGTAGAAAAGTTAGCTTGTAGTTTTACGTGACCGTTAATCTAGCGATCATGAGCCACGGGACCTTCTATTTACGTGGAATTTGAACCACAGGACATGGCATTTCCCTTCGAAAATCCCACATGCATTGACCGGGAATCGAACCGGGTTCGCCTTGGTGAGAGGCAAACAGCTTGACCGCTGCGCCACTACGCCCCGATAATTTAGAGAAAGATTCTATTTTGAAATGCCTTATTATAAATTATTACATTTGAATGGTTTCTTACGTTTTTTTTTTTTTTTTTCATTAATGGCAACTTTTGTTTTTAGCCTACTTTTGATTTTTGAAAGAAATTAAAATAAACTTAAGAGATCTACACAGGGCCAAAATATTGTGTGTCTGTGTGTGTGTGTGAGTGTGTGTGTATGTGTGTGGGATTTGGTGTGTTTGTACCCCCTTATCAATTCAAACACGGTGAAACCGAATTGAACGAAATTCGGTAAAGAGGCAGCATTATAGAGGTACCAGGTAGAAAAGACTGTTGGAGGCGGGGCTCGCATTACGTAGCTGCTGAAGAGCTTCCCCCTCCATACACGACTTCGGAAGGTCCAGCGACAAGGACAACGAAGCAAGTAGCAGCGAGAAAGAAAGAGAGACACTTCCCCTACCTTACGCACATGCGCAGAAGAAAGACTAGCAGTCGACAGACAAGAGAGCTGGAAACACTCTCCCCTACTTTGGTGCGCGTGCGCATTGAAACATTCTTTTGTACCTGGTCACTCTATAGCAAAGGGCACCTCAGTGTCATGTTTTATATCGCCGCCATCTTTACCAAAACGGAATGGTGGCCACTCAAACGTTCAAAACGTAAAATCAAATTACGACCAAACTAATCATCCGATCTCTATCACATTTGGTAACAACATACCTTCATAAGGGACGCGTCATGCACCCAAATTACAAGGTCATCAGACGTACTATTTCAGGATGGCGGTCATGTCAATAATGGAAGCATTATAATTAATAACTTGGAACCCATTAGTTCCGATTATCGAACCGACAATGGTTTAGACCAGGCTGTTCCAAATCCACGAGTATGAGTATGCGTACACGCGAGTACTCAGCAGTGATGCTCGGAGCATGGTTGGAGAGGGACTGGGGGACATAGCCAATACGTCACTGGTCGAAGGTAATAACACAAGTCCATGGGCTTTCTGCCAGTCTTGATTTATCCACCGCGCAGTGACTGCATCCCCCACAGCAGAGCTGTATTGCATGTTGCAGGTTTACTCACGCAAGGCGGCGAGTACTCATCTGCTCCCTAGCGAGCAGCTCGGCTGGAACAGCCTGGTTTAGACTGTCCTAAAGGACGTGGCCCGTTCGATATCTTAAGTTCATATTATAATATTACATGGTAGCAGTGGCTTTAAATAGCCAAGCCGTCTCGGCTACAAGACAAGATGGCAGCTGATAATGTGACCATGTGATCTATGCACACGGGGCATGCACTCAGGACATTTTGGAAGTCATAGAGAAAACCCAGAGCATGAAGGGTAAACTGAACAAAGAAGGGGACTTGAGAATTAACGAAGGCTGGAAATTGAAGGAAGTTAAGCAATATTATATGGAGAAATCAATTGAATTAAGTATTAAAAGAACGTTCGGAAGGCTGTAAGATTGGAAACAGTTTCACAGAGGCCAAGAAACTGGCCGAGTTGACACTATACTCATGACCTAGAAAAGTGGGAGGTTGTCTATGGAGCCATACTATGTCACTGTCACGAGAAGGGGCGCACTTTCCAAGCCAGGCAAGTCTCTGAAACAATGGGAAAGTGGAGTGATAAATGCTAATTATTTCGTTTTATTAAGATATTTGCCAAACGGCTTGATCCAAGTTGGAACCAAACGTCATTCTGGAAACAGAAAAATACATGCAAAATTATCGAGATGAGAGAGATTCTAATTAATGATGAATTCAAGCTAGACGTGGAAGGCGACAGATGTGAAGCTTAGCGTCACTACATGGAGATCTGAAATCTGTCGTGTGGGAAGTACAGAAGCTTAGCATCACTGGACCACAAGAGGCGCCAAGCTTATAATTAATTAAGGAGCGATCGGATCTGACTCCGCATTACATATTTGGAATCTGCGCAAAATTTCGAGTCAGGAGAGCCCAAGATGGAGACCACGGGTGGTCAGGAACGGAAATTCAGCTCCAAGAGGAGAGCAGGGAACTATTTTCGCTGAGGATGTTTAAATAGAGAGCAGACAGCTCCCACACACACAAGTCTTACAGCCCTTGAGAGGCAAGGTCCGTGACACCCAGCCGTCTGAAAAGGACACCGCGAAAGTACACGAGTTTTTGTTTTGTTTGCGTATGGCTTTTTAGTGCCGGGAGTGTCCGAGGACATGTTCGGCTCGTCAGTGTTGTAGCTGCTTCAAGGTGGACACCCAATAGGGGAGCTATACGTACCGTCGCGTGTGGAGTGTTGTCTGGGGAGGAAAGTTTGAATGTAAGGACAAGGAGTTGGAAGGTAGCGGCTGTGACCTATAGTTAGGAACCAACCCCGGCATTTGCCTGGAAGGAAGATGGGAAACCACAGGAGACCATCTTCAAGGTTGCCAGCGGGGGGATTCAAACCTCCTCGCCTCCCGGATGTGAGTGACTGCCAGCAGTCATGACGTAACGACCACGGCTAAATCACCCGGTAGTTAACGAGTTGAACTAACGAGAAAGAAAGTGAACATCATGAAAGTAAATCATGCAGATTAAAAGTTATAATGAGATTTCATAATCACTATAGGCAGCGGAAATGCACTATACATTATAAGGACACTAGGCAAGCATTCAAAGAGGCCGTGTGCCCAGTATTTTCGGAGACCCGCCTATGAGTATAGAAAGTTTGTCGGGGCGCGAGGCAGGCTACGCTGTGGGAAAACCATGGAATGACATTTGCTCAGTAGAACGAGAACAATCCACAGTAGGAGTGACTTTTGGGGGAGATTTCCTATCGAGATGGAACAGTCAGCCAGGAAGCATAGCAGATCGCTCGAGTCCTCCTGTACGGACGGAATTATTTACGTGTAACCGAAGGAGGCCATAGGAAGTGTAAAGTGTATAGTGAAAGAAATCGTGTTGCGTGAAACAGAAAGAAATTATTAGTGTAGAAAGGGTTAATCAACATAAAGGGTAAATGATAACTGTGAAATGTTAGATGTAAGTGAATTTGTAAAACCAGTGTAAAAATGTGTGTAAAACCAGAGCGAGTGTAAAAGTGTGTGAAAAGCTCTGTACGTGAAAGTGAAGATGGGTGACCACTAAACCATTACAGATGGGCAAAATGCCGACACCAAAAGGAAGATAGCATATATGGAAGTACTATGATTCATTAAAAGAGTATAAAATAGTCAAGCCATGCATCACGACATTAATATCCATATGTAAACAGATCAATGCAGGGGACCCGGCAGCTAGAAATTGCAATCATGTCAACAGTGTATAAATGAAAAGGGACCGACCAACAGAAATGTAATGTAAAGGAAAGAAATGTTAATTTAAAGATAGGATTTTTGTTTGCCAAGTAGTAATAATAATAATAATAATAATAATAATAAACAATTTCATTTTGGTTGTTATAAGAAGCAAGTCATTAAAGATCACACGGAAGGGAAGAGAATCAATGATTTGAAGGTTTTTGATACCAGTTGAATTGAGGTGATTTCAGCCTAGTAAATATTTCAGAATAAAGGATAGGTTGGAGTAAGTAAATTCCGGGCAGAGAAACTTCAGCGATAGTTGAAATCACGCGAAAAATGAAGTGAATGAATTGTTCCCATGTCGTTATTACGAGTGGAGGTTGTATCAGTGTTGTAATACACTTAAATCGTCGAATGTGTGCCCTATGGGCCACAAATTGTTCCCATGCCGCTGGTAATGGATGGAGGTGTAAATGGAAATCCAGGCGAGGAGAGGATTCACGCCTATGAAAGGCAATATAGGTAATGGTAGTGGAGAGTAGAGTGGAGCCCACCTCGCCATCCCATTTCACGATTCAGCTTCGCGAGGAAATAATGTCTATGGCCCGAGGAGAAATAATTAGTAGCCCGTGATCTCGGATCACCCAGGTAAGTAAATAACCCCAACTATTGTGAAAGGTCGTGATTAGATCTTTGGTAGATCGAAGTAGGAGGTCAGAAGAGGTAATAAGAATCCTTCTAATATTATGTAATGAACTGTACAACCCTTCAAGTTAAATAATAAAGTGTACAACTATTTCAAGGTAGGAGTGTGATAATAATTTCAGTTAAATGGTAAACTCGACAAGTAAATATTCAAATGATTTAACTAAGCTGATTATGACAGCTGTTATATGTGTAAACGATCTGTTTAAATTCATTCAACGACGGTCATTGTATGAGCCAGTGAGGGGATGGGCGAGGCACCCCACTGAGTTAGCAGTCTTTTCAGACCATCTTGGAGTCGGTCGTAGGTCGTAAATTCACCGCGCCAAGGGCTAATGTTACAACTTGAAATGAAATCACAAAGTCGCTGGCGAGTAAAGATTTGGAGAAACACTCTTTCCATGTATTCATGTATGTCCCACTAGTAATGTAAATGACATTTGGTGAAGATAAATAATTTAAGGTCGGTCCTCAGAGTGATAATCGTCATAATGAGAAGTCCAGAAATGTTTATTGAATCACAATAATAATAATGAAAGGGAAACATTTTTGTTTTGTAACGTTCAAATATAAATGTGAGGACGGGTTCCCCTGAATTAAGAATAGAACGTGATTGTATTAATTCACGTCAGTCGTGATGTGATGTAGAATGGTTTGATCTGGTACTGTATCTTGCTTGCATGTAATTTGAAATCAAGATGAAGCTAAATGGAGATGGTTTTGGTGAGAGAAAATAAAGGAGGGACAAAGTTTAATATTGTCAAATGTAATTTAAAAATTGAAGATTAGGATTAAATAATGAATGGAAGATGTTTAGTAGAGGAAGTAGTTGGTTTGATTTTTATTTTAATGTAAGTTACAATCATAGTTTCTTGTGAAACGGATGTTGCTAGTGTAACTGATTTGATTTTGCTCATCATCATATGGTCATGGAGGAAGAGTAAGGTCATGATTTCGAAATGGTGAGAAATCGGTATAATTTAAAGGGATAATATTTGATGTCATTTCTTGGGGTTTATTAATTTCTTTGTTTATGTCAGTTATTTGAATAAATTACATGTTAGGAAACTTGTTTTTTTTTGTTGGGATATATTGATCCTTGATAAAATCCCCATATATGTACTGCCAATTGTGGGAGAACGTACCGCAAACCCGAGCTGAGCAACAGGACAGGTAAGACATATATATATATATATATATATATATCCGTTGTCGGATGGGTACAATATCTTGTGCCTGACATATATTTCACTAGTTTGAGTATTGCATGCAATATAGACTACTGGTAGAAATAATATAAACCTTGTATGAAATGCTTTATATATAAAGACAAGCAGTAGTGCCCGGTTTCGCCCGGTGGATTTATTTGTTTTATGGATGATAATTAATACTACACACATCAAAAAAAGTTTTGCATCACCTCGGTTCCCAGATCACCGGCATATAGACGTTGACTGTGTATATTGTATCCAAGATACAGTCCCTTTGACTGTTCATAGATGTCACTAAAACTGCTCAAAGATGTAAACAACCATGCATGAGCAGGGCCTATTAGACGGAGGGGGTACGACAGCCGATCAGTTCCAGTCATTCCACCAGGACGAAGGTACGCTGCTCATGTTGTCTGTAGTTCTACCATGCCTAGAAGGTCAATACCGCAGTTCGATCGCGTCCGCATTGTTACTTTGTGTCAAGAAGGGCTCTCAACAAGGGAAGTTTCCAGGCGTCTCAGAGTGAACCAAAGCGATGTTGTTCGGACATGGAGGAGGTACAGAGATACAGGAACTGTCGATGACAGGCCTCGCTCAGGCCGCCCAAGGGCTACTACTGTAGTGGATGACCGCTACTTACGGATTGCCGCTCGGAGGAACCCTGACAGCAATGCCACCATGTTGAATAATGCGTTTCGTTCAGCCACAGGACGTCGTGTTTCAACTCAAACTGTGCGCAATAGGCTGCATGATGCGCAACTTCACTCCCGACGTCCATGGCGAGGTCCAGCTTTGCAACCCCGACACCATGCAGCGCGGTACAGATGGGCCCAACAACATGCTGAATGGACCCCACGGAATTGGCATCACGTTCTCTTCACCGATGAGTGTCGCATATGCCTTCAACCAGACAATCGTCGGAGACGTGTTTGGAGGCACCCTGGTCAGGCTGAACGTCTTAGACACACTGTCCAGCGAGTGCAGCAAGGTGGTGGTTCCCTGATGTTTTGGGGTGGCATTATGTGGGGCCGACGTACGCCACTGGTGGTCATGGAAGGCTCCGAAACGGCTTTACGATACCTGAATGACATCCTCCGACCCATAGTGCAACCATATCGGCAGAATATTGGAGAGGCATTTGTCTTCATGGACGACAATTCTCGACCTCATCGTGCACATCTTGTGAATGCGTTCCTTCAAGATAACGACATCGCTCGACTACAGTGGCCAGCATGTTCGCCAGACATGAACCCTATCGAACATGCCTGGGATATGTTGAAAAGGGCTGTTTATGGACGTCTTGACCCACCAACCACTCTGAGAGATTTACGCCGAATTGTCGTTGAGGAGTGGGACAATTTGGACCAACAGTGTCTTGATGAACTTGTGGATAGTATGCCACGGCGAATACAGGCATGCATCAATGCAAGAGGACGTGCTACTGGGTATTAGAGGTAGTGGTGTGTACTGCAATCTGGACCACAAATGCTGAAAGTCTAGCTGTATGATGGTACAACATGCAATGTGTGGGTCTCATGAGCAATAAAACGAGCTGAAATGTTGTTTGTGTTGATCTCTATTCCCTTTGTATTTAACGGTTCCGGAACTCTTGGAACCGAGGTGATGCAAAACTTTTTTTGATGTGTGTACTACAGAACTGGCACATGATACTTAAACTTACAGAAAAGAAATCATTTTTAAATATAACTTTTTGTGGTGGTGGTGGTGGTGGTTGTAGTGGGGGTGATAAGAAGTACAGTATAATGGACGTAACATTCAGGTCATTTTCCCGTTATGATAATAATGAATAGGGAAACTGCTGTATGCTAACTACAGCACTGACACATGTAATTTACAAACAAATTTTAAAATATGTTTAGAAAGAGGAGTAAGTGAAATAAGACACTGCCTAGGGCCTATATCTCATTGGCTTTTAGAAATGTAGAGGCCAATAGTGTCGTCTTTTGTCGCATAGCGCCGTAGGAAAATAATCTGAACACTTTGGAAAACTTCGGCTGTCCCGAGCTCCTGAGGTAGAATGGTATCATTTACCGCCACATAGCACTCAACGATAAGTTTCGGAATAAATGAAGGTAAATTTGAAAGCACCAACGCTTATTGCAGCTGATAACCTCAATGTATTGCACCAACACCATTGCACTTATACAGAGGCATAATATGTTCATGATGATAACTGTTTTAAGGGGTCTAAGAAATCTTTTTGCACTAATTACTCCCCGTGACTGCAATTTATAAGCAGCGCAAGATTCAAATATTTTCGCAATTCAGCACCAGAACACTGGTAGGGGCGACGTGATGCAGCCCGAATTGCCAGTCAACAATGGACTTACTAAAATACTCTTACAGTTACACTACTACGGCCATGAATGGTTCTAGGGCCTTAATACGTGGTTTTCAAGTTCAGTTTGTTTGTTATTCTAAATGTAGGGAATGGAGAGCGTTGTCCAAAATATCAAGTGGACAGTGTTACCAGCAGGGTTTCAAAGTGTGAGTAAAATTTGGTGCAATTAGGAGGAACGGTGTACATTTGTGATAAAGGGCCTAAATGCAGGGAATGGAGTAGTCTGTCAGAAATTTAAAGTGGACAGTGTCACCCGCAGGGTTCCAAAGGGTAAGTATACAAAATGTGGTTCAGATCGGTGAAACGGTGTAGATTTGTGCCAAAGGACCTAAATGCAGGGAATGGAGTGGTCTGCTCTAAATTTCAAGCAGACAGTGTAACTCGTCGGGTTCCAATGGGTAAGTATGTGAAATTTGGTCAGATCGGTGAAACGGTGTAGATTTGTGCCAAAGGGCCTAAAAAACAGGGAATGGAGTTGTCAGTCCGAAATTTCATGCAGACAGTGTTACTCGCAAGGTTAAAAGGGTAAGTATACAAAATTTTGGTCCAGATCGGTGGAACGGTGTAGATTTGTGCCAAAGGGCCTACATGCGGGGAATGGAGTGGTCTGTCCGAAATTTAACATAGCCTAAACTATTCCTCTTGAATCTGGCTATCATATACATAAGTAATTTTTTGAATCCAACTGGTAGTTCCAGAGATTAGCGCGTTTAAAGACACAAACACACAGACAAACTCTTCAGCTTTATTATATTATAGATATACTCCAGTGAAGAAATTGTTTAGTCCAAATCATTATTTGCCAAGACGTTGTATTCAAGTAAATTGATAACGACGAATTTTAGTGGACATGTTTGGCTCTTTGATAAAGCACTAGTCTTTCATCCGTATGACATGGGTTGAAATCCTATCCAAGTTGGGTTTTTATGATTGAATTTTTTATATTTATAGTTTTGTAATAATTACTCTGATGTTATAAAATTAAGCGTTATATTGTGCATATTAGAATGTAAAAAATATATTTAATGAAAACATCATTCGCCACCGGATCAACACGAGACATCTAACAGCAACCAAATGAATTATGCAAATGCAAATCCTATCCGAGTTGGGTTTTTATGATTGAAATTTTTTATATTTATAGTTTTGTAATAATTACTCAGTTGTTATAAAATTAAGCGTTATATTGTGCATATTAGAATGGAAAAAATATATTTAATTAAAACATCATTCGCCTCCGGATCAGCACGAGACATCTAACAGCAACCAAATGAATTATGAGGGTGACAATCATGGCCAACTGGTTGCGAGCTGCGAACCAGCCTGCACGTTGGAACAGCTTTAATTGAAAAGTTTCCTTTTATTGCCGGTAGAATGCACTCGCCCTGTTAGGATTAGCTTATGCGAAACTTTTCCGCCAGAGGTCATGACTGGCCTATGTGGGACTCCAATGGTTTGCCTACCATTGACGTTCAATGCACATCGAATTTGAAGAATGGCAAGTTTATAATACGATACATTTTTATTTTAAAGCGTTTGTAACAGCCTATTGCGTGTTATTTGAACCTTTTATTTGAACTAAAGAACAGAACGATCCCACATAGTACCTGTACTCTATCTATTGGTGCTAGTTCAGGATATTAATTAATACTTTCATTGAAGCAAAATAGCAATCAAAAATAAAGAATGAACAAGTACACTAAAATTGCGCTCTGCCGATTTGAAGAGCATAGTCTTTGATTCTTTTGCTACAGAGCTCTAAATTTAAGTGGTAGTGTTCACATGCTTGTCCACATAGGTGGTATACACATGTCACTGTAGGGCCATGGAAAGATTTGTTAATACAATTACGTTGTTTTTTTTTTTTTAGCGTATGGCTTTTAGTGCTGGGAGTGTCCGAGGACATGTTCGGCTCGCCAGTTTTTGTAGCTGCTTCGAGACGGACAGCCAATGGGTGAGCTACAAGTACCGTTGGGGAGGAATGTTGGATGGGAGGGTCGAGGAGTTGGAAGGTAGCGGCTGTGGCCTATAGTTAGGGACCAACCCTGGCATTTGCCTGGAAGGAAGATGGGAAACCACAGAAGACCATCTTCAAGGTTGCCGGCGGGGGGATTCAAACCTCCTCGCCTCCCGGATGTGAGCGACTGCCAACAGTCATGCCGCAACGACCTCGGCTAACTCACCCGGTTAATTACGTTGGTGAAAACCATGGACAGCCAGACGTGTAAACACATGCCTCAACTCAAAGTTGGATGTTGCCCACGTGCGGTCGATTATGTCTCCAGTTCCATAAAATTCTTAAGATATGTCTTCTCTTTTTTCATCAATAACGGTAGTAGTTTATCCGAGGCTCTGGTGTTTGGTAGAGATAAATAGTTTCTAAGGTCTTCAACCAAGAAATGAAAATGATTCTATTATACTCCTTGATATAGGCAAAGAGTTATTACTATATCCATACATTTAGGAGAAAGTAGGCTATGTGTTCTTTACCGAACAACTTGTTATAATATGAGAACAGAATGCACTTGATACCGCATATCAAATATATTAACAATATTTTAAATAGTATTCAAATTATATGGATGTGGGTCAGACACGGCATATTACGTTACATTTAAAAATATGATCTACCCTTTATACCTACTCTATGATTATAATTTGAATTGTATTCAGAGCAACTTTACGGATTTTAGGTTGCTCTGAAGATTCCTACGCCGGTCGTGAAAGCCTGCATCAATATAATTTGAGTGATATTTGCAAAGAAATATTTACGAAACATGCAATTCAATGCCACCATAGCTATCTATTACTACTAACATGTTTATTACTTTAATGTTCACTTAGATCTCATAAAAGAAAATTTACAACTAATAACCTGAACGTTTATATCCTTAGACCAAGAAATGCGAACACCAAAAACGCAATCTGCCACACTGCTCAATTGTCAAATGACACACGATCAGAAAAGGCCCACCATCTCTGTTGTTGAACAATTTACTCCACATTTAATGTAGTAATATGGATTGGCATGCCCGAAATTGGAAAGAGAAAGATGAGTTGTGTTGTCTTACAATTTGTTTCTATTTCCTTATGTGAAAGACTAGTTGTTGCTACTTCAGACATCAACCTCTACAATAACAAGCGCGTAGTTGGAACGGAGTTATAAATTTCCTTTATGGTGTAATCCTATACTACCAGTCTCTTTCACAGCTTACCCTCGAAGAAATGTCACGCCACGCCACTGCTGTCCAGGGATAATGCCACGGTGGCAGTCGTCTGCCACGCTAGTGCCATGACATTTCCTTAGTGAATCGTGGGTTGTGTGGGGAAAGTGGGGGGGTTCAAGGCATGGCTGCAAGCGAGGAAAATGTTGCGGTAACAGAGGTAGCGAGCTGGCGGGCGGCGTTGAATGGAACATTAATAACCAATAATCAGTAGCTATAACAAATCCAATGAATCATACTGCCTGTTTTATTACTTTATAAAACTATTTACAGCTATCAACAGGTACATCGTTACGTAGTTCATGTTTTCGATTTCAATGGAACTAGATTTGCAATATTCTGTTGCATTGCGTTTGCCGAGTGAATTCTGAGAATACAGTATACTCTCGATTATCCGTGCGTGGATTATCCGGTTTGCAGATTAACCGTGCACGTTTTCGCCTAATTCAAATAATTGCGAATACAGTATACAGTACAAAAATGTCTCTGTAATTGATATTGTACTGTAAATTGAATACGTTTGAATTTATTTGTCGTACATATTTTTTTAGTGTAGTCCCGGTGGGGGTAAGTGATTTTTAGTACGGTACTTTGTGACCGGTCGTCGACTTCTTCCTTTGTCCAGTCTTGTTTTGTAATAGCGAAGTGTAAGTTCCGTAAGGAGATGGGGGTAGACTTATTTCAAGGTTGCTGTTTGCATCCGCTAACTTAAATGGTCAACAGGTGTTAGCAAATTGTCATACAGCAAGATACGGCATGTTGTGGTGTCAACAATGTCTGGTGTAAAATGCAAACGAGTAATGCTAACATTCGAACAAAATACCATTCAGAAATTAGATCGTAATGGAGTTTCTGCAAGCAAATTAGCCAATGATTACGCCTACGTATCGAGGCGAGGAAGCAGATGAACAACCAAAATCAGACAACCATTACTGACTTCTTCATAAGGGTGAGTTATCTTTTTAAATGTATTATAGCCTACTGTATATGAGGAAATAATAAAAGGCAATCTTATTGCAATAAACACATGCTTCTGGATTATCCATGATTTCCGATTATCCGTACAATTCGCCCTGGTCATTAGCCTGGATAATCGAGAGTTTGGTTCAAGTGACTCTTCTGTTAAAGTTGACCTCGACTTACATTTGTTCAAATTCATTAATGAAAATAGCTGCTCACAAACGTATGTTGTGCCAAACATAGTGGTAAATTGCAGGGCGAGGCTATGCATGCCAGGAAATTCTCGTTTACTCACGGATTTGTAGAAACTGATAATATCACCGTTAAAATTATAACGCAGCGTGTTTAGGACATGAGTGTGGAGGCGAAGGGGGGGGGGGGGCAAGTCTGTCTTCTCCTCTCTAGTAAGAAAAGGCAGTGAGAGGAGAAGCTGGCGGAAGTAGCGGTGGAGCGGGAAAAGAGCGGGGCTTTTTGTTTGCTACGGAGCGAGTCTCGTGGCAAGCCGTGGCGCCACAGCCACCAGTGGCATAGCTGGACAGGCTGCTCTGGAAGATAAATTAATCAATTCAAGGATCACATACAAGGGTAAACTTGCCGGAGTTCGTAGATTTCTAACACATTTAAGGCGATAAGATCAAAATTTCGATATTCTATCTCATTGTTTACAAACTTGTGAGCAAGCATACGAAAAGTAGGACTCCATACAGTCCGAAATAGAAATAATTAGACCCGATTAAGAGAAGGATCATGGGGAGATCGATACGAGGTACTATGAGGGTTGTGCCGAAGCCACAGCATTAATTGGAACTCTGACTACGACTCAAAAGGAGGAGAAAACAAGATGTTCAGTAAAGAACATATAGCCTACTTTCTCCTAAATGCATTCGTATTGTTATAAGTCTTTGTCCTTTTCAAGGAGTATAATTGAATGTTGGTTGTAGTAGCTTGTTGAAATACTACATGCTATACGGATATTATACGTTGATTTATTGAATTCTCACCTAAATTATATACATACACACTCACTAATACAGCCATCGCAATAACACAGGTTATCACACAAAATTCAACACTCACCCAAGTACATGGGGATAAATGTCCATGATGTCCATGCATCTCATCTGAAACAACTGCAACAACAGCTTCCTACCCAAATCCTCGTATAAGAATACACACACTAGTAAGCCTACATACATCACAGTGACACAGGTTATCAGACAACTTCTACACTTACCCAAGTAGACGGGGCTACAAGACCATGATGCTGCAAAACCCCTAAAGAATCAACAACAAAAACAACAACAACAATAGACTCTACCGCGAATCAAGGACAACGAATTTTAATCGATGTAATCGTGTGTTGAAATATGTGGTGTTAAGTATACCTAGGTAAATATAATAATTTCGATCGCAAATACACACTATATATGCTTAAAATTATAACGTTTGAGTAGTTATAAATAAATAAATAAATTTAAAAAAACTAAATAAAAAATTGTACTTGTTGGGATTAGAACCACACACCTCCGAGTTACGAGGGAGAGACGCTACCACAGAGCCAAATGGGCCCACGATATCAGGCTTTATGAATCGATTTACATACAACGTCTCAGCAAATAATGGCATGGACTAAACGATTTCTTCACTGGAGTATATATTCATCATAATGCATTTCATACTAAGTTTATATTATTTCTATCTGTAGGCTACATTTCATGCAGCATACTCAAATTAGTGAAATATAGGTCAGAACATGTGATCGGCTGCCATCTTGTCGTAAAACTCAGACGACTCAGCTTTTTAAAGACACTACTGCTCTGAAATATTACAATATAAACGTTTGATTTCGTATGCGCCATGTCCTTTAGAACAGTTTAAACGATTCTTGGTTCGATAATCGGAACTGGTGGGTCACATGTTATGTATATATTATAAAGTTTGCATAATTCACACGGCCGCAATCCTGAAATGGTACGGCCGATGGCCTTGTAGTTTGGTCACAAGACGCGTCCCATATGAAGGTATCTTGTTACAAAATTTGGTACAGATCGGATGATTAGTTCAGTCGTTATTTGATTTTACGTTTTGAACGTTTTGGGTGGCCGCTATTCAATTTTGGTAAAGATGGCGGCGATATAAAACATGACACTGAGGTTCCCATTGCTAGTGCTATCGCTGTACCAAATTTCGTTCAATTTGGTTTCACCGTGTTTGAATTGATAGGGAGGGGGGGGGGGAGACATACAGAGTACACACACATACACACACACTCACAGGCACACAGACAGACACATACTTTTTTGGCCCTGTGTTGATCTCATAAGTCTACTTTAATTTCTTGCAAAAATCTAAAGTAGGCTAAAAATACCCATTCTGTCCACCCTGAAAATATCGCTTAACCTTTATTACACAAAATTTAACTTCCTAATTTTCCTGGGGAAGGAGACAAATGGGACTTTACGAACTGTTTGTTTTACTAGTCCATATCAATGTATCTCTCTCTGAAATCCACAAAAAAACTTAAAACTGCATTCAAGGTTCATCCCTTAAACGAATTCAGGCACTTCCATGGACAAGTGAAAATTATATTGTCACGGTTGACTTACTTAAGGAGAGATACGGCAATCCCAGATAACGTATCCAATGTCATATTCAGGCCTTGTTCAATTTACCCGATTCATGTACCGACAATTTGTCAATATTCCGTAGCCTGAGTGACACTGCTGAATTGCATGTAAGAGCTCTAGCACATTTGAATAAGCCTGTTGAACACTGGGATCTATTCCTCATACAGCTTATTGCTTCTAAATTTGACCAAGTTACGTTCAAAGCATGGGAAATATAAGCCAAAAAATTCTGAGTACAATTACGAAGCCTTGATTTCGTTCATAAGAAACCATTATCAAGTTCATTCCGCTGTCGCCTGTCAAGTGGAATGTTCTGTGCCTGTGGGTAGAAGCAGAATTTTCAGAATGGCTGGTTCAGAGAGAAATCCACAAAAATCTCATGTCTTTGCTATACCGTACAGAACAAACCATCTAACTGCATTTTATTCCCTAATTTTTATCCTCTGTATTCTTATCCTGCTTTCAAAGCCTTATCAATGGATGACAGGAGAAAAATCTTGTCTCAAAATAAAATATGTTTCTATTGCCTTTCTGACAAATATGTTATGTCCGACTGTACATCTAAGGGCACTTGCATACTGAGCCAGACTGGCTCATGTTGGTGATATGCTCGGTGCAATATAATCTATAGGTGAGCTGAATGCATTGTAAGAGCTTTGAGTCCACTCAGACGCTGTTGTTATGACTTCTGCAGTACATTCTTGACTCAGAAGGATTTATCCCACTTATCTATTTGTACACCACTGTCGTACTGGTTTTGGTGAATATTTGGCGACATATGTGCAGTGTTGGACTTTGATGGGTGATAATTTCCTCGCAGATATGCGACAAACCTTAAAACAGTCGCTGCATGACTGCATCAGTACTTCCATGAACCAGGAACTTCGGACGGAAGACGTCATAATCTACAATCTACAAATCGATTATGTCTGCTTGACACGTGAGAAGCAGTCCTTGCACGTCATGAACGTGAAAACGCAGTTTTTGATTAAATTGGCGATATTTAGAGCCACAATGAATGGCCAGTACAATCAGTGAAATTTACGAGTTATAGCTAACCATTTGGATAAGTGAAATTCCTCATTTTAAGTGAGAAATGTAATTTTTGTAAACTGTGAAAACTTTTCCTGGCCACGAGGTCAACCGAAAAAGCCAAGAAGCGTGAAGAAATTATAATTTGCTTGAGAACGCTGAACGCTCAGTTTTGTGACAAATCTTGGTAATAAAGCAGTTTTTAACATTTTTATGGTGACATTTTGGAAGTGATTTTCGAAGTATTACCTTAGATCCTTATTTCAAGCTTATATTCAGTGAGCAAACGCCACTCGTGCGTTTATTAGAGTCTGTGGCAGACACCAGATCCATTTTGTAACAGTCTACAACGTGTAAATTCAGTGATATTTGAATTGCCAGTAGTAAATGTTTATTCAGTGATACAACTTCATTAATGATGGAAACCATCATAAAACAGCATGTGGAGGCACATCTATCCACTGATAAGATGTCAAGGATGGAGTAGACCCTAATGATGAGAGGAACGCTGAGAATCTAATTCCAAGACGAAGAAACGTAAACGGTGGGAATTAGGAAATATGTTCACAGGCACCATGAATCCAGAACGCCGAACATGTGAGTTTCAACATGACATTCTATCCTGTTATAGGCTTTGCTTCAGTTGACTAGGTTAAAACCACACGCATAACACCCAATTAGGCAGGGCATGTCTAGTCTAAGCTTATCTATATTTTCCTTAGCTTTTATTTGAGCCCTGGTCCGAACCACTGAATTCTGGAATACACTGTGGAGATGGAATGCCACGAACCAATTATGATGTAACTAATGTAGGCAGCGCACCTATACAAACCCCTACACAGAGTAGGATTGGTATTTTTTAACCCATGATTTCAATACAGTTTTTGTAACACCCTACAGAGGTTCACTGATATATTCTTTGGGATGCAGATGCATTCATAATACCCCTCAGTTTATATTTTCTATGCCGTATCATTTGGCAGATGAACGTTTGACACTGTCGCTTTATTATGACACTTTAATTTTTCTGCACGTAGGCTCTGAAGCCACATAAGATTTCTAAGGTATTTGGAATAAGTTATGAGACAAACATGCCGCTTTTGAAGCAATGATCGTTCATCTACTCATCGTATCATTCACAACATCCAGTGTGCTAGTGTTGTGCCATTGTGGATTATTTTAGTGTCGAGGATGGAACGTACAGTTTCTAATACAATACGTGTAATTATGAGAGAAGTTTGCGTTTGTTTTATAGACTGGCAGAAGGCCTTCGACAGAGTAACTGGATAATATTGATGAACATCCTTATGGAGAGGAATAAACTGGAGAGACCGGAGACTAATTTTCAAATTGTACCAGGAACAAAGAGTAAAGGTGCGACTGAACTACGGAGAAACGAACAGCGTGGAAATAGTAAGAGGAGTCAGACAAGGATGTTGTCTATCGCCAAGTCTCTTCAACCTGCATGGTGAATGGCTGGTGGAAGAAGCTTTCAAAGGATGCGGAAATTTCAGGATAGAAGGACGCCTCATAAACACCCTCGAGTATGCAGATGAACTAGTAGTGCTTGCCAAAAAATCAAAGACAAGTGCAACACATGAAACTGGAAGGATATATGGCATGGAAATCAATATCGAGAAGTCAAAAGTTATGCGGATATCAAAACGGGAGCAACCATTGAGGATCACTATCGACAATCAAGAATTGGAGAATGTGGAGCAGTTCAAGTACTTGGGAAGATTGCTGACAAAAGATGCTCAATGCACAAATGAAATTCGCACCAGAATCGCTATGGCCAAAACCGCATTCAACAAGAAGAGGACTCTGCTCACCAGCAAGTTGAGTTTAGAACTAAGGAAGAAATTGGTTAAGTGTTATATCTGGAGCATTACACTGTACGGGGCAGAGACGTGGATAATGAGAAAAAGGGAAAGAGAATTCTTAGAAAGTTTTTGAAATGTGGTGCTGGGGGAGAATAAAGAAGATCAAGCGGACAGATCGTGTGACAAACGATGCTGTACTGAGAAGAGTAGGTGAGAAGAAAACTTTTCTGAATACAATTCTTCAGAGGAAGGCCAACTGGATCGGACACATACTTAGACATAAGGGCCTCATACACGACGTCATTGAAGGGAAGATCAAAGCAACGACAGAACGGGGAAGACATGAAAGATGGAAGGAGTTACAGCAGACTGAAAGAAGAAGCTGAAGACCGGAAACATTGGCATCAGAAATTATCTGTACAAAGACATGGACCTGCCACTAGGCAGAATACTGTATAATAATAATAATAATAATAATCATGAAAGCAGAAAGAACAGTGAGTAGGACACACGAGGTGTGCTCCAGCTGTTTGGGAATTCCAAAGCACTTGGTTTAAATTGACATATTTTTCCTTTTGTCATATTTGCTTCGACTTCGTATTTTTAGGGAGCTATCGAATAGACTATGCTCACAATGGTACAGCGAATGGACACGTGTTTCAAACATTCTTAGAGCCGCAGGTAGGACTGTCATTATAGGAAAGGCTCATATTTTTATGCATTTTCTGTAGCAGCTAAGTGCTTGCTATTGTGTGTTTGTGAGTGAGTAACCAGTAGACACGAGGTCAGACCGGGTAGATGCTACGTTACCCATAGTGCTCCACGACTTTTAAAGCGAGACGACTCTGATTCTAGACCAACGACTGAAAGTGTTCCCAATGAAATGCGTGTTATGATGTGAACGTAATTGATATGAATGTAAGCCACAGCTGATCACTGTGATGTTTTCTTTTAGGAATGCCAGGTCATGGCAGGAATGTCGCTGATGTACACGACTCAGTTGGTATGTTGTGAGATTGTAATACAATAAAGTACATTTTTCTCTGAACATCAGAGCTGATCAGACCATGTATAAATTCAGTAAACTATGTTATCATTGTGTCAATTTAAGACGTTTCGCTGGGGTTGACGAGTTCACACACATTGTTGTTGTTGTCCTGCAAAGATAAGACTGATTGCTTTCTGATCACCCTAGCCGAGGTCTTTAGTGAGCCTGATGGCCACCGCTGTGCTTTTCGCAGCCTGTGTTATTGTTCTACTCATGAGATGGTAGCTTACTTATGCTGGTACGCCTGCTTTGTATTAAAACGTGTATTATTAGTCTTCGTCATGTGTCTTTAATGGTCATTACGAACTAAACCAACACTGTATGGGATTAAATTGAAGCTAATCACATAAATAAATCATGGAACCTAATTATCCTAAACCGACGATTTTAAATAATAATGTGGATCAGACATTTTTAGGACAAGCTGATACTACTTGAGACGACGAAAGTCATGAGAGCCACGATTAGTTAGTAACTAGTAGGCACCTGACTAAAGCAATAAGTTATTAGACGCAGTTTTCACTGTGCTTTTGCCATCCTAATCTACACGCACTTAGATGACGGTTGGAAGCAAAGAGCTTTCAAATTGGCGCAGACAGGTAGGGTTATACACACATCAAAAAAAGTTTTGCATCACCTCGGTTCCAAGAGTTCCGGAACCTTTAAATACAAAGGGAATAGAGATCAACACAAACAACATTTCAGCTCGTTTTATTGCTCATGAGACCCACACATTGCATGTTGTACCATCATACAGCTAGACTTTCAGCATTTGTGGTCCAGATTGCAGTACACACCACTACCTCTAATACCCAGTAGCACGTCCTCTTGCATTGATGCATGCCTGTATTCGTCGTGGCATACTATCCACAAGTTCATCAAGACACTGTTGGTCCAAATTGTCCCACTCCTCAACGACAATTCGGCGTAAATCTCTCAGAGTGGTTGGTGGGTCAAGACGTCCATAAACAGCCCTTTTCAACATATCCCAGGCATGTTCGATAGGGTTCATGTCTGGCGAACATGCTGGCCACTGTAGTCGAGCGATGTCGTTATCTTGAAGGAACGCATTCACAAGATGTGCACGATGAGGTCGAGAATTGTCGTCCATGAAGACAAATGCCTCTCCAATATTCTGCCGATATGGGTGCACTATGGGTCGGAGGATGTCATTCAGGTATCGTAAACCCGTTTCGGAGCCTTCCATGACCAGCAGTGGCGTACGTCGGCCCCACATAATGCCACCCCAAAACATCAGGGAACCACCACCTTGCTGCACTCGCTGGACAGTGTGTCTAAGACGTTCAGCCTGACCAGGGTGCCTCCAAACACGTCTCCGACGATTGTCTGGTTGAAGGCATATGCGACACTCATCGGTGAAGAGAACGTGATGCCAATTCTGTGGGGTCCATTCAGCATGTTGTTGGGCCCATCTGTACCGCGCTGCATGGTGTCGGGGTTGCAAAGCTGGACCTCGCCATGGACGTCGGGAGTGAAGTTGCGCATCATGCAGCCTATTGCGCACAGTTTGAGTTGAAACACGACGTCCTGTGGCTGAACGAAACGCATTATTCAACATGGTGGCATTGCTGTCAGGGTTCCTCCGAGCGGCAATCCGTAAGTAGCGGTCATCCACTACAGTAGTAGCCCTTGGGCGGCCTGAGCGAGGCCTGTCATCGACAGTTCCTGTATCTCTGTACCTCCTCCATGTCCGAACAACATCGCTTTGGTTCACTCTGAGACGCCTGGAAACTTCCCTTGTTGAGAGCCCTTCTTGACACAAAGTAACAATGCGGACGCGATCGAACTGCGGTATTGACCTTCTAGGCATGGTAGAACTACAGACAACATGAGCAGCGTACCTTCGTCCTGGTGGAATGACTGGAACTGATCGGCTGTCGTACCCCCTCCGTCTAATAGGCCCTGCTCATGCATGGTTGTTTACATCTTTGAGCAGTTTTAGTGACATCTATGAACAGTCAAAGGGACTGTATCTTTGATACAATATACACAGTCAACGTCTATATGCCGGAGATCTGGGAACCGAGGTGATGCAAAACTTTTTTTGATGTGTGTACTTAAGAAATGCATTATTGATTGGTGTTGATTTATTATTATCTGTTGTACCCTTGTATGTATTCGAGAGCTGTAATTGTTGTTGTTGTTGTTTTTTTTGCTTGGTTTAGCAATTGGTTGTTATACTAGTTTTGTTATTTTCTTTCATACAGATGCTTCTCATCTGTAATTTAAAAATCAGTTAGGATTGAGCTAATTAATTAATTTAAAGAAAAATATCGGAGGTGGTACCGTCGTAACATTAGCTTATTTCAATTGGTGCATTAAATGTAAACAAATCTAGTCTTGTGAACAAATTAAATGTTTTGTTTTGCAGTAAATTCAACGCATGTGATTATTCGTATTCTTAATTATTGATTGTATTTGCGTAGGGACTTAATCTTTTCGTGCAACATTCCAAGTCTGTTGTTGTTGGTTTTTTTTTTTTTTTTTTTTTTTGCAAAGTGGGCTTTCGTGAGGGTTTAATTTGACTTCAGTTTAGGGCATGAATATTTATTTGTATTATCGTAATAGATTTACGGACTAGCTGATTTTCAACCCTCCGAAGTAGGCTAGGGATATGCTAATTCCTGAATTAATTTCTAATGAATTTTACCTAAGTCTGGACAACTACTTGCTAGCTTTAGTTTTTTTTTTTGGGGGGGGGGGGGGGGGAGGGAGGGGGTGTTTCCTCGGGCTTGTCTATGACCTACCCCTCATTTACACCCCTTTCTACCCGAGTATTCGGTCTCATGCCTGAGCTGATCTGAGGACACACCCGATCGTCTCAGCGTATGTGTCAGGAGGATGGGGGGCGTCTGGAATGTCACTTGTGGTTGGTGGCGTCCCTACGGCCTTGTCTGACGGGCACAATACATTTCAGAGCCAGACATCATTCCCCCTAGCACCGGTCAGAAAGGCCACAGTCAATCCCTTCAACAACTTGGTCAATGTGGACATCCCTAACTCATGTGCGCAATATTTAACTCAAAGTGAAAATTATTTACGTAGTTCACAGGCCCTTCTTTCAACAGTACACTTACAAATTCAG
Organism: Meconema thalassinum; assembly: GCA_946902985.2. Classification (NCBI taxonomy): domain Eukaryota; kingdom Metazoa; phylum Arthropoda; class Insecta; order Orthoptera; family Tettigoniidae; genus Meconema; species Meconema thalassinum. The sequence goes on along the minus strand of OX336389.2, from coordinate 277,075,070 downwards.
GATTCGACTGGAAAATGGGTTCTAGTACGAGTTTTTTAGATAATGCTGTCGTTCATGACTTTATCACTGAACCTCTTGTTCGAGAATTGGATCTTCAAACACATTCTACTTCAATAGAAATAGCCGGCATCAATAATACTAAGGCTACTTCCTTGAATTTCGTGAAAGTGCGCATTAGCGATTCGGTTGAGTTTGGAATTAATATGCACATGAATTGCTTAGCTGCTGGCAGTAATACACCAAGCAACTCCTTTGCAGCTGTCAAATGGAACTGCCCACGTAATATTAAATTAGCAGGGCCCTTTTTTTCATCAAAGCGCTCCTATTGATGTCTTGCTTAGTGGTAACGTTTTCTGGCCAAGTTTCATACCATCTAGAATCAATCTAGCACAGGGTGTTTTGGCCCATTACACCAAGTTTGGATGGCTCATTACTGGTCAAATCCATCGCAGCACATTCCAACTCGCTTCCGAATGTCATTTCATCAATAGTGCCCTGGCCAAAGATTTAGAAAAGTTTTGGCAAATTGAGACAATCGATTCATCAGCCCTTCAACTTCAGACGCTGAAGTTTGCGAGCAATTATTTTACAAAGTCACTACTCGCAACCACGAGGGTAGGTTTATTGTGAACATGCGTCGTATTTCAAATCCACCGTCCCTGTGTGATTCCCATCCCAGAGCTCCTGGAGCACGTTTTGCGGTAGAGGGTCAATTTAAAAGAGATCTTTCTGTGAAACTCCAATATGGAAGTTCATGGAAGAATATGAAATTCTACCACATGGAAATTGTCACTAGGGGTGATGATGACCTTCATTGCCCTTCTGAGGTTGTCTACTTGAATCACCATCCCGTATGGAAAGACTCTGTATATCCAAGGAAAATATAAGGATTGTTTTCAATGGTTCTGCCCCTATTACCAATTGTATCTTTTTTAAATGACACCCTATTGGCTGGGCCTCCAATTTAGTCTGATATCTGATTCTACTTAACTAAATTTCAGACATTATCCCATAGCAGTCATTGCTGACATCAAGCAGATGAACAGCCAGATTTTTATTAATTCTGAACAACGTGATCTTCAAAGAAATCTGTGGCGTGACGAGCCCTCTAAGCCATCAGACTTCCTGGCTCTTCGCTCTTTGAAGCAATTAACTGACCAAGATGGTCCTTTGTTTCATTCCAAGGCCTCTGAAACTTTATAAACTTTTTATATACATGATTTTCTGCACTCCTTTGAAAACATCTCTGATGATCTTCAAGTTTCTCAAGATTTGCAACCTTTGCTTCAAGAAGATGGGTTTCCACTTCATAAATGGAATTCCAATTCAGGAGAATTTTTGTCTCGCTTTGCAGGCAACAAGCTCTTTGACATTTCAGTAGAATTTTTCAAAATGAAGATACTGTCCAGGCATTTGGGGTTCATTGGGGCCCCAAAAATTATTTATTTTTCTATCAGGTTCATTTATCGGATTCTCTTCCCCAAACCAAAAGTCAAATTCTTTCCGAAATAGCAAACATTTACGATCCTCTTCAATTTATAGAAAGAAAGAAAGAAAGAAAGAAAGAAAGAAAGAAAGAAAATGGAGGAACGGTATTTGGTAAGATCCGTCCCCTTACAACCTACTTTTAAACCGATGAGAGGGGCTCTACTCATGGATATAAGCTAAATGGCATAAATTGACAGTGCAAAACGCTTATACTGGGTTCACTTGCTAACAAGGGAGACCTGTGAACGTCGATCTCCTGGTCTCACTAAAACTGTGGATAAACACACATTTATTTACCTTATCCGGTGAAGATACCGATGTGTTGTTTAAAGATTTTTAATTGGTTATTAATGGGCCATTAATACAACGTCAATACATCAAATTGGCAGGTGAAAGGCTGAAGGAAGTAAGAGACTTCTGTTACTTAGGAAGCAAAATAACCAGTGATGCACGAAGCAAGGAGGATATAAAAAGTAGGTGGCTCAGGCAAGGAAAGCATTTCTACAGAAAAGGAATCTGTTGACATCGAATATAGATTTAGGTATTAGGAAGTCATTTTTGAAAGCCTTTGTCTGGAGCGTGGCACTCTATGGAAGTGAAACTTGGACTATTGGTGCAGCAGAAAAGAAGAAAATTGAGGCGTTTGAAATGTGGTGTTACAGGAGAATGATGAAGTTCCGATGGGTAGATAGGGTGACAAACGAAGAGGTAGTAAGACGAGTGGGAGAGGAGGGATGTTTCTGGCGACTGCTAATGAAGAGAAGAGATAGGTTGGTAGGACACATACTAAGACACCCAGGAATAGCAAGCTCAGTTATGGAAGGAAGGGTCGAGGACAAGAACTGTAGGGGTAGACCAAGGTTAGAATATGTTAAACAGATTGACTCGGATGTAGGGTGTGGTAACTATGAAGAAATGAAACGATTAGCTCAGGTCAGGGAGCCATGGAGAGCTGCATCAAACCAGTGAAAATATTGATGACTCAAACAACAATACAACGTATTTTGCTTTTACCTAAGATTATTAGCAATGGAGTTATCTACACTTAACGTTATTTTAAAAATAGAAGTATAGACTACACTTTTACCCGCTAGCAAAACGGTTCAAATCATTATGAATCCAGGGTTGTAATTAATAAATATCTAGAGATTACTTTCTGAAGTATCAAAAGTAGTCCAATAATTTTAGTCACCTCGCAACGTGCCAATTTCACTGCCCTCGGGTGAATGAGTCTCAAGGAAAGCCTATTTAACTATTTTAATCTCGCATGGATGCCATCTTAATCTGAAAGTCACACATATAAACTTAACTTATTATTCTCTGTTTTCATACAAAATTTTAGGTGGATGGTGGTAATAGTTTCGGAGATATGGAATGCCGCTGAAGTACTTCGCGCGGTCGCCATGGTGGATTGGTGACATATTAAAATTTGAGAAGAACGGTCAAGGTCGGACGAGGTAGTAGTATGTCTTTACCAAGTGTCGTTGAAATTGATCCTGTTAGGGGATGGGGGCACACACACATACGAACACACACGGATAAAAGGTGATCTCATAAGTCTATATTTCATAAGATGAAAGTAGGCTAAAACTGTTCCAAAACCGTTGATTGATTTATGGGAAATCGATTTGGTTACGAATAATATTTTGAGGTTTATATCGTGGTAATATCCAAATATCTAGGCGTCTATCTGGGAAACGGTGTTAAGCACCACAATTTTACTTCTTCGCAAAACTGGACTAACCAAATCGCCTCTCTAATTTAATATATCCAGCCCGTAGCCATCTGCAATTCCTAGACTGGATTTAGGTTGGAAATCTAACATCATGTAAACTCCATGTTTTATGGTCGACTTCATAACATTCTTAACTTGCTCTTCAAGCTCCTCTATATCAGCATTTTCTTTGTCAAATGTCGGTGCGTATATCAGAATGTTATTGATATTATATGTCTGGATTCAACTGCAAGTAACGAAACTCGATTAGAAAATGGAGTAAATTATTCAAGGTGCGGTTAGTTCGTTGAGACACACCCTTATTATGATTAGGATTATTAGTACACCTTGTGGCGACCACCTCGCGGTATAGCGAATAGCATTCTTCGCTGCCACCCCGGAGGTCCGGATTCGATTTTCGACTCTGCCAAGAAATTTAATTCCGGTCTGAAGGCTGCAACGAGGTACACTCAGCCTCGTGAAGCAAAACTAAGAAGAGATGGGTTCGATTCCCACCACAGCCATCCTAGAAGTGCTTTTCTATTTTTACTCAAGGCAAACGCCGGGATGGTTCCTAACTTATCGCCCCAGCTACCTTCATCCCAATCCTAGTCTCAGTTACTAATACACACACATCCCTACAGACGTCACACTAACGCAGGTTAACATACAAATCCTAACACACACAAATGCACGGGGCTAAATGACCACGATGTCGCAAAAGCCCTTAAATGAATTAACAACAACAGCAACATAACAACACCTTGTGGTTGTCAATGGTACATTGTCTTGATCCTAGTCATCTCATTTCACTGATATCAAGGATGTACATTTCTAGCCTCTGATTTTCATGAGTGGTACTGTATGTACAATTTTGTCAGATTCAAACACACTTTTTGCATTCCACGATGCGATCTGGATCGCTGACCGGATATTTGTATGCACCCTCTGTCCATTCAAGATCTTCCGGAGACTGATGGCTTCTTAATAGTATTCTCAGTAGTGATTAATGTACGAGGAAAACATAATATATTGGTTATCTGCTGTTGCCTTCCGTCCAAATTCTATAAAAGTTCCACATTTAATATTACTGTCCAAGAATGTACATGTTGCCATAAAGTCATAGTACATCCTCCATTCATATTTCAAACAGATTATGTCTCATTTTTGCGTAAGTATATATATGTTTCAATTTATTTGTTAGTCAAGTTAAATCAAGATTAATGATCAATAAGAGACATAAGTTATCTCCAACAGTACACTAGCCTACGTGATTGCTGGAAACTCAAGTAATAGAAAAGGTGACAACATTCTTAGCTAAGGTAGAAGGAAACATTTTACGAAGGATTACATTATGGAGGTCTATAGTTGTCTGTCTCCCTTAGTGCGGTTGGGTCTGTCATTCGAGATAATAGTAATAATACCAAGTCCTACGGTAATATAAATTGATGCAAACCATAAAGTATTCCAAAATCTCATCTTTATGTCAGACGTCCATCCCCGTGACTAGAATGCTGGGCTTTGGCTCGAAGGATCCCGGGTTCGATTCCGGGTCGGACTGTGGGTTACAATCTCCTAGTTCTAATTCCCCTGATTCGGGGTCTGGGTGTTTGTGACTTCTTCGTTATCATTTCATCCTCATTACGATACGCAGGTCACCCTGCACCAACCCTTCTGAGAGGTCACGTAACACTTTATTTCATTCACTTCATTGTCCAATAATTGCACTAGCCTAGGTCTTGCAAACAGTATGAACATGGGCAAAGCATTTATTAAGAAGCAATGTGCTTGTCACAGTGACAGATGCTGCTGGGATAACAGGATACCATCAACTGAGACGCATGCTCAATATCACTACATGCTTCGTTCTAAACTTCAAGAGAAAATGGGAAGAGAAAGACAAAGAACTTCTATTTAAAAATATGCAGTAGCCAAATCAAAATCACGCCATATACGGTATCTAATGATGATGTTTGGTACTCCAGGAGAGTAGAGCGTAATCCTAATCTCATGTCGTGTTTTTAGACACTTTTTTTTGTTTTTAAGAGAATTTCAACTGACTTAGTAATGCAATACTTCTTACCATTCCTGTATAACAGAAGTGGCACTTTAAAAAAACATTCAATAACAGTTAAGATCAATATGCCGCCACCACACCACAAAGCAGGCCACTGGCCCAGTGAAGCAATGTTTCTTACTTTCCCAGTACTGATAACAGAATTCAAGTAACACTGATTCTTTATCAAACAACATTGTAACACGTAGATTAAGGCTTTTATGACTCGGAGTACTGTTCATGTTATCCTTTTAAGGTCTTATGCTGTGTGAAAATAATTAAAATACCATAAGCGTTTCGTAAGGGACCGAGCCTGCGTTTTCAATAGAGCAAAACAATATCGCCAAAATATGCGGCAATAAGCTTGGGCTACATTGTTTTGTTCTATTGAAAAGACAGGCTTGGTCCCTTGCAAAACTCTTACGGTGTTAATTAATTTCACACGGCATAGGGCATCGCCGTTTACAATTCTCAGGCCGTGTCATTACATTTGGCAACGCTGCCCATCTGTCATCTGGTAGGCCTAGCGCGAGCACATGGTAATTGCTAACACTGCGTAAACCCATAGATTTTGATTCGAAATGTTTCCGGAAATACAACAGAACATAACGTCCGCTAAATCTACACATAAATATCACAAATAGAGGACAAATGAGGAGCTTGTTTTCGAAACTGAATATCGCCACAATCATAATTTTTACAGGAAAGAGGAAAAACGTATATCTTCAGACAGGATTATCAAAATGGAGTAATATATAGTTTGAATGATAGCTAGATATGTATTATAGCTATCACCAAAGGTGCACCAAATTATATAATCTACATAAAAAGTTATTGATAAAGGAACATTGGATATATTAAGTTTCGAACAAAATGAATGGATATATTTAGTTAAAAAAAAAAGGTTGTTGTATTTAGCTATGGAAAGCAGGATGTTTCACATAATATCAAATAGTTATCCTAATTCGTGATATTTATTTTGAACATAATATTAATAGGTACAATTAGAAATTGAATGCCTTAATTTTTAAAAGAAATATTCATTTATTTCAATCAAATTATATCATAAAATGACCATGGAACGCTGCGTATAGGTCAGAAAATTAATCAGTGTCAATAACACACTGAATACTATTGAAGTGCTGCTATCTATCGTAAAACAATGAAGGTTACATAAAAGGAAAGTGAAAAATTAAAAAACATAAATCGATGGATATATTCAGTTTCGAAAAAAAATACATGGCTGTGTATTGACTTCTGGTGAAAATATTATAGGTGATGAATATATTCAGTTTTCTATTAACATTTGATCAAAAATATTTTACCATCCAATGTAGCTCAGGCAAATGTTACCGAATCAAACATTAATCTTTTTTTTTTAATTTTTGGAGATATTCAGTTTTTAAAACAAGCTCCTCAAATAGTATCATGCTATGTACTGTCAATTCCCGATAAGGTAATAATAAAATGCTGTACTGTACCTCAGTGACCCAATTTATGAAGTTTTCTTTTCTTGCTGCTACTGTATGCTCATTGACGCACCCAGAAAAAAATATTTAAGACTATTCTTACGAACCTAGAGACTGCCTTTGATAATAAATTCTTCACTTTTTGTCCACAGATGCACTCATCATAGTCACAACAGGCTTGCAAGCTTCATGTTGACAGTATAATAATAATGCTCCGCTGGTCACTTAATTAAAAATAGGTAGCTTTCTAATGAATTCTGCCTAAAAGCACTGAGTACAGTTCATAATGTACGGTACTGGAATATAGAGGCCACATGAAGTAATATATACCGAAACTAAATTCCTAGGCATCTGAAATACCTTAATGAAATATTAGTGAAGAAATTGTTGGTTAAATTCATTACCAGGCACGTGTTATATATACAACTTAATACGGGAAATACTCACTTCTACAACTTTCAGCAGGTCTCATTTACCACGAGGAATTTCACGGGTGTTCAAATAGTTAAAACGAACTGCTGACATATCAAAATAAACGATATTTATGGAAAAGCTTAGCATATGATCTTATGTGTTTATACAACTTAGAGCCCTCTGCCTGTGTTGCCAATTCTACCAACAGCACGGCTTAAGAATTATAGACGGTGATGCATAAGCCATATGAATAATATAGTAGTTTAGTTCAATGTCCCACCACCGCAAAGCAGACCACTTATTGTAAGCTTACAAATATACCATGTAAATAAATCTCCCATAATACTAAAATACCTGAACAGCCTTCAAATGAGCGGTATTACGTAATTAGCAACTGGGGTGGGGTTCTTCTCCACACAGGAATGTTGACGGGTGGAATGTAGATCTCTCTTCTCTGTTTTGAAAACTGTTCCGAAAATTATGTTTCAACAGTTACACATATATTTATATTGACCAAGAAGTCTTTCAACCTGAAAGCCTTCTTGATCATCAATGCAGTACCCATTCTTGTTTATATTCATATTGCCTGATGTCACTTAGGCACTGGAACTGTACTAGCTGTCAATGAGTCCTTGTATATGAAAGAATGGGCCAGTTCTCGACCTCTAGTTAAGGAGATATTCCAATTTGAGCTGGAACTTATAAATGTTTCATTTTATGGGCTTGGGATATCTTCGTCATCAGCGCCGTGTACTAGGGTGTGTGTTGAACTTGTCCAAAAATATGTGTTTCTGTGCCGACGTAGTTGTGTGTGTAACTGTATTGGGCACAGGGATGGTGTAGGTACTCCTGGACTTGGAAAAAGGCACTATCCTGCCATTTACCTGGAGGGAATGTGAAAAACTCGGGGAAAAGTCACACTCGGGATATCCACTGTCAGCGCCGATTTTTGAACCTACGATATCCGGACTAACTGCAGCGGTTGTGGTGCGCGATTTAACGCACACGCCTATGCCGTGGGGATGATAAATCTTTAAATCCGTTTATTATGCATTTTAAACCTAGACTGAATGAGTAGACTAAAGGCATGTGCCAGGACATGAAGTTATGGTACTAGTATTTAATTTATTTCTCTAACATCTACATTGGAAGTTCTAAGATTTTGTTTCTACATGAAAAGCAAACTTAAATACCGAAAATGGCATTGAATTTCTTAGAAATAGGCCCCGACAGCCCAGAACTGGTGTAACTCAATAACTAACATACGAAGGCTGATTTTTAAGTAATGCCCGTTGTGATATTTCGCCGTTGCAGCGCTGCGGTCGGCATTCCGTGCAGGTGCGCTGTGTACCTGCATCTATTGGCAAGGCTGAGACGCCATTACGGCAACAGTCGGCCATGTGTGGGTGTGTTGACAAACTTTTGAAATGGCAACGCCTATCGCGAGTGCCGCCGATCGGTAAACGAGAGAGAAAACTCCCCTGAAAGATATCCTGCCGTTTGGCCTCCACTGTCAGGCAATCTGCGTGTGTGGTCAGGAGAACTCCTAAACATACGCAGTTCTCCTGGTAAGCACGCAATTTGCATGACAGTGGTGGCCAAAAGGCAGGATATCTTACAGGGGAGTTTTCTCTCTCTTTTACGGGTCGGCGGCACTCGCGATCGGCGATGCCATTTCAAAAACTTGTCAACATACCCACACATGGACGACTGTTGCCGTAATGGAGTCTCAGCCTTGTCAATAGATGCAGGTACACAGCGCACCTGAACGGAATGCCGACCGCAGCACTGCAACGGCGAAATATCACAACGGGTATTACTTTAAAAACGGCCCTCGTATACACGCACACATAGGCTAGTTGTCCGCGTATGTGAATATCTACAGGAGAAGGGAACTTCGCTTTCCGGAGTTATTTTTTACGGACAGCCAAGTTTCGACAGTATCGTGTAGTTTTTGATGGAAAATGCTATGCGTATTCTTTCTGAACAGCGAGTAGAAATTATTTAGCAACTTATTTAATTTGAATTACATTGAATCAAGGGGAGGATTTAAATTATATTTATTCAGAACGAGTTAAGAACTCATAATCGTGTATTCATACCCCTATATTCAAAATATATTGTGTTTATTTGGGTTGATTGAGGCTTTGAAGGTCCGGTATACAAGACAAGACATATTTTTGCCCTAGGAAATGAAGAACAATTGATGAGATCTCTTCTCCACTTTATCCAGAGTTGGGTGATGAAGCGCATTCATTAAATGTCCAACATTGCCACTTGCCATTCATTATTTAGACGGTCTAACTTTTCATTGGTTTATGATAGAATAGTTTAAAAAAATGCTTTAAAGCTATTATTAAGTCCTGCTAAGAATATGCTTACGACTAAATTTGGTTATTTCTCACCCAAAAGATCCCCTTTCCCTGTCGAACATCACATTGACAAGCCGTATACAAATTGGTGTCAAATATTGTTAGGGTGAATTCTCATGGATAGGGTATGAAGGGGATACTTGATATCAGTCTAGAAATACTTAGGGACTAGCTGAAGCAAGCTAACAATACAAGTAATACAACTTAACAACGTATCGCGAAAAGTGCTCGAATTGACTTCCCCCCTGCTTCGATACACCCACTGATCCATCTTTCTTTGCTTCAACTCATCAATCGTTTTGCAGTAGCTTACTCAATACCGGGTGAGATAGCCGTGGTCGTTACGGCATGGCTGCTGGCATTCGCTCACATCCGAGAGGCGAGGAGGTTCGAATCCCCCCGCCGGCAACCTTGAAGATGGTATTCTGTGGTTTCCCATCTTCCTTCCAGGCAAATGCCGGGGTTGGTCACTAACTATAGGCCACAGGCGCTACCTTCCAATTCCTCGTCTCTACATTCACACTTTCCTCCCCAGACAACACTCCACACACGACGGTACTTGTAGTTCACCCCATGGGTGTCCGCATAGAAGCAGATACAAACTCTGGCGAGCCGAAAATACCCTCGGGCACTCCCGGCACTAAAAGCCATACACTAAAAAGAAAGAAAAAAAAGAAGCTTACTCAATGTTTGATTCTCCCTCTCCTTCAAAACGTGAACACCAGCCACACTATCTCAAAGATAAGAAACTACCCACGAAAGCAATTGTGTGAACTAAGTAGCTCAAACGTCTCCAAAAGATAAGAAACAAGCAATGACGGCAACTGAGCGACCTAAAATCAATGGGAATAAACCCTTACAGCATTTGACACCACTGTAAATCTTGCATTAATACTACGTACCATTAAGTATGCATTGTATCCAAGTAGACATTTGAAGCCATTATTTTTCAGTTTTGCCTATTATACAAATTGACTTTTTGTAGCTTTTCAGTCGGTCAACACGATTGTGGCCAATGAATGGGCGGGGTATCTTGTATCTTGTATCCCGCCTGTTCATTGGGCACAATCGGCTTCGGTGGCGAAGTTGGTAGCATGCTGAACTGCTGTGCCCAAGATAGCGGGTTCAAACCCGGCCGAAGTAGTCGGATTTTTAAGAGCATTAAAATCCTTCTTTATGCCTTCCTTCGGAGGGGAAGTAAAGACGGCGGTCCCATGTCATAGATTTATGGCATGTAAAAGATCCTTTCACAGACTAAACTTGTGTAAAGCTAAATTGTTAGGTTAGATTTCGTCGGAACGCTCTGTCAAAGTTCGAACGTTCACCACTAGGTATCATTGATATCTGGTGGCGAAAGTCGGAACTACTTGAAATTGAACGGAACTTGTAGCTCACGCTGATAAGGGTGTTCGCTGGAAGCAGCTACAGACTGAGGCGAGCCGAACATGTCCTCGGACACTCCCGGCACTAAAAGCCATACGATAAATAAATAAATAAATAAATAAATAAATAAATTGGGCACACTCGTGTTGACCGACTGAAAATCTACAAAAAGTCAATTTGTATCCAAGTGTCATATAAACGTATTAAAGTCATCTCTGTAAGTCATCAAAATATAAACATTTTGATAATTGTTTAAATGGGCCTAACATCTAGGTTCTCAGTCAACAATCTAAAACTCGAAAATGATATCCCTCGTATGGTATAGGCCTATATCGTGACAGTCTAGTCCCTGCCTAGACCACGGCCTACAAGCCCGGACAACGTGTACATAGTTATAAATATTAATTAGCAATTTGTCTAGGTTTATGCCGTGTCTTGTGTAGGGTTTCGCCAAGGAACACCAAGGTAGGCTCATCAGTGGGCTCTTGGTGTCCGTGCCCAGCCCCCATAAGAGTAGCGAACTGCGCGCTACCTCCATTCTTATTTACTGCGAGAGCTAAAATTCAAGCAAGCAAGAAAGCATGGAAGCAAGCAACCAAGAAAGATAATATGAATTGTCTGGGCACAGACACCAAGAGCCCACTGATGAGCCTATCTTGGTGTTCCTAGGTGAAACCCCGCACAAGACACGGCATAAACCTAGAAAATTGCTGAGTTTTAATTCCTTGGCAGTGAAAGCCGATATAACTATTGTATAACTATTGCTGTTGTTTCTAAGACGTCAAGAATGTCAAGTCAACCCTTGGGAGACTAAAAATCGCTCACACTACTAAGTTTGGACATTTTTTCTGTAAATATTATTTTTAGACAATTGTTAATTATAGTACTTCTGTTGTCATAATAATTGTAATGCCCCTTCGATAAAGACTATTTCGGGAAACCTTCTCAAATCAGTGCTTTCATACAACTTCAGAGCACGCGATATACAGTACACGTTAAGTGCAATTTAATTGACACCTATCTTCTTCGAGAAATAATTAATGTCAGCTGAATTATAATTTTACAAAAACAAACTCCCGGTTAATGCACGTGGGGTTTTTGAAGTGAAATATCACGTCCGATGGTTGGATTCCGCGTAAAAGGTAGGGCCCGTTGATTATCCGCGAGATTGAGGGTTATGTAATAATGCAACCCTTTGAATTTTTCGTCAAGGACTCAGGACTAGTGGGACGTGGGATGGTGACCACGGGACCCTGGCTGAATTCGGCATTGCTACCACTTACATGTGCCGGTTTCCTCTCTATCATATTTCCTGTTGGCCTCCCTTAGTCAACTCTTGCTCTCTTCCGACCACGACGATATTAGGGTATCCAAGGCCTATGGAGTATTTCACTTTCCCGCCTTAATTGACCCTTGTCTCATCTTTCCTGAGTCCTCGTTCTTCGAGGGGTCAGGCCTCTTCTTTTTCTTTTCATGGTATCTCCTGCCTTCTGCTCAAGACCCTCAAGAAGTCAGGGTTTGTGTAGACCCATCACTCATGGTGCAACCCGGATAGTGCTGCAACCTCAAGGGTTCACGGCTGGTGAGTTTGGGAGTTGGCAACCCCGAGGGATTCCTGAACTGGGTCAGATTTTTCTCCTTGTTCTATTGCTTTTGGGGTGGACCCTCTCCTCTTTCCCTTTCCTGTCTAACTTTCATGGATCTCCTTACTTCCAAGTCCCTCAATCTTCATTCTTCGAGGGTTGAGGGCATTTCCTTCCTTCTGTCATTTATTAACCTTATTCTTCCTCTTGTTTCCTATGTCCTCTTCTAGCATGTATGCGTGTAGTTGGTTTTAGTTTCCCCTTCATTTTCATTTTCACGATCACTCAAACCATAACTGGCCGATAACCTAGATGTTAGGACCCCTAAAACAACAATTAGTATCATATTCATCATCATCAACATCTTCATAATCATTTCTTCGTCTTGTCCCTCTATCTGGGGAGTTCCTATAGATAGAAGAACCACCACTTTATGAATTTCCATTTACCATGTGTTTTAATGTGTTTCAGTCACTTCGTAAGCATCCGGCGTAAAGGACACCGGTCTTTGGTTCGAAGCGCCCCAGGTTTGATTCCCGGCCGGGTCATGGGATTTTAACTTTGGAAGGCAAGGATTGTGACGCCTTCGTAACTCACATCATTCTCATTGGGATGAGCAATTTGAAAGACCAGCCCCAGGCCTCTCCGAATGTCACACGTTATTATTATTATTACTAGCGCGCCCATGCGAGTCCTGAGTCCTCGGCTTTATTGGTATGTGGGCTTGACGTGACACAGTTCTGGCTGGGGCTATCGTCTTCTTTATTTCTATAAACGCACTATTTAAACACATTATCGATATGTATGAAATCAGAGTGTGATTTGTCAATGCTGCTGGTAATTCTCTTTCTTTTGAATGCTCATTTCTTACGATCGGTTACTTGTATACCCCATGTGTATACACAACCCTCTCGGCTTTACTGTTATGGGCGCTCGTCGTGATACAGTTCTGGCAGGGGCTATTGCCTTGTTTATTTGTTTAAACGCACATTATAAACAAATAAATATATTTCTGTTGACTTATCAAGAAATGCAGGATTTTTCCTGTACTATTGAGACGATTTGGAAGATTTTGGTACAAACCGCACTTTCTAACTCCCTCTGGATTAACAGCTTGGGTTTTGTGAAATACACACCTTAGCGTTTTATGTATTATTATTATTATTATTATTATTATTTATTTTTGTTACATTCGTGTATTTTAAAATGTATGACTTACAGTGACCCGCTTCTTCACCTAATAAATTCATATTACAGTGTTGAAGGCAACTGTTATTGATATAACGAAACTGATGACCAAGGTGTCGCAAGCCCCTCAAATGAATTAACAATCACAACAACATGTTGAAATATTAAATATGAAGGTAGGGTGTAGGACAGAGACTTGGAATATATGTACATTGTATAATAGTAGGGGTACATGTTGAGAATGAGGAGTGGTGTGATATTGTTGCGACTACTTCGCGATTTCAGACTTGGACAGATATTTTCTTACCGAACAAGCCATCCAAAGGAAGCAGCACATTTTAATGTCCTATATACATAAAGAATAATATAATATGCGGAGAATATGATCTGGGATAGTAATTTGAACACTAAGTTATGAATACTGAATTGCAAAATTTGAGGGGTCTATTTTTTTAAATCTTAAAGAGCAAATTTATGCTCAATGTATTTCAAGTAATTTGTACAGGGTTTAATAGATACATACAGCTCAGTAAGTGCAGCTGCCTGCAGTAATAAGAGCTTCAAGAAAGCAGTGTAAACACCTTCTCTGGTTTAGATATGCAGCGGGGCGATTAAATCTAACAGGCGAAAGTTGCAGATTCAGTCACTTGAGATTTTCGCCTGTAGACTCGACCGTCCCGCAGCACACATAAAGCAGAGAGGTTGCGGCCACACGAGGCGTTTTGACTGTACAGCTGTTTTCCTGATGGTCCTATCACTAAAGGCTGCGGAGCTTGCCGAGCTGTATGCATCTGTACCACTCTCTGCAGTAGACTAAATCAGGCGAAACACGCCAGCATTATTTTCCTAAAATTAACAAAGAAGTTTATTCTCGTATACCAACGTCACTGTGTAAATCTTACCTTTCCCAAAATGAAGGTTGCAATTAAGTTACGATAATGAGTACAATACCATTCAGACATAGCTCATATTCGTAATTTTATGTTAATGTGAAAGTATATGCACATTGCCATGCTCGTTTCTTTTGCCCAAGTTGGGTATATAAATGCTAGAATATCATTCCATGCGCATTTCAAATTAAGAGTATTGTTAAATTCATGCCAATCCAAAAGTTTTAAAAATGTATACTTCTCACCAAATTCCTAGGATGGACTGGGACGTTCATCTGGTCGTCCTTCAGGATAGACTGCAGGTGGGCAATATAGCTAGTAGCCAAGCGTAGTGTATCGAGCTTTGATAGCTTTGTATCGGGTGGAACCCAAGGTAGTTTTGTTTTAAGACGGCAAAACGCACGACTTAAAACTCGCATGCGAGCACGCTCGCGAGCATTTGCTGCGTTCCTTTGTTGCGGCCGCCCTCGAGAAAGAGTTTGTTCGTTCGCTGATTCGTCAGTACCGGTGTCGTAATCACGTGGCTCATTGTGTCCATTCGACGACGAGCGCCGACGACGTGGCATCGTCCTGTAAATCAAGAGAACCAAGTAGAGTATATCATCAACAAACTTTCAAATACACCCTCTGTCTGAAAAGTTCAGTGAATGGGTCGATATTACATTGTTGGCTTACCTGAAACAGCCGTTACTATTCTTCGAAGTAATACCCGTGGATGGTAATGCACTTCTTAGAACGGCTGTACAAGTCCTGGCATAGTCTTCCTGAGGGATAGCCTTCAGTTGGGTCGTCACATTACGTTGGATGACCGAAATGTCCGAAAACCTTTGGCCCTTCAGGGCTTTTCGGCGACCCTGGACGCCGATACTCCATACTTTGACGCTTGCCTTCGAGGTCATACCTCTGGCACCAGGTCTCGTCACCCATGACGATGGTTTTCAGGACCAATCCATTCCATGGGACATACACCCTTCTCACTGCCACCCGTCGAACAGGTGTGCACGTTAGGTTGCACAAATTCACCCTTCTCACTGCCACCCGTCAATCAGGTGTGCAAGGCAGCTTGCATAAATTCACGCTTCTCTCTTGCTTTCAATTTAGAGTTTTGACGACCCAAACTGAAGGCTATACCTAAAGAAGACTATGCCAGGAGTTTCCTGGACTTGTTCAGTCGTTCTCAGACGTACGTAACCATCCACTGGGATTACTTCGAAGGACAGTTATGGCTGCTGCAGGTAAGCCAACAATCCGTTCGTAATATACACCCATTCACCGAACTTTTCAGACAGAGGATGTATTTACACAGATATATTGTAAACAAGAAATCCAGAGAGCGTTTCCGAAGGTCTGTAGTCATATTATATGCTATAGAATTATATGCCAGCAGATGAATATTATAACCCTGGCTCATTATACCTACCTACATTTCTATCCCTTGTTTAGGACACGAGAAATATAAACTTGATATTAAAAATTTAGCTCAGCAACCGTTTTAAATTTCACATAGAAATTTAATTACATTAGACGCCAATGAATTAAGCTTTGTATGAAGCTTTACCGTGGTAAGTTTTACTGCTTTCGTATAATTAAGATGCAAGAAATATCCATATAAATATATGAATTTTACGTTGCCACTATGTTGGATTTGTGTTCATCAGGTCATTTTTTTTAGCGTATGGCTTTTAGTGCCGGGAGTGTCCGAGGACATGTTCGGCTCGCCAGGTTTGTAGCTGCTTCAAGACGGACACCCAATGGGTGAGCTACAAGTACCGTTGGGGAGGAAAGTTGGAATGTAAGGACGAGGAGTTGGAAGGTAGCGGCTGTGGCCTATAGTTAGGGACCAACCCCGGCATTTGCCTGGAAGGAAGATGGGAAACCACAGAAGACCATCTTCAAGGTTGCCGGCAGGGGGATTCGAACCTCCTCGCCTCCCAGATGTGAGCGACTGCCAGCAGTCATGCCGTAACGACCACGGATAACTCACCCGGTATCAGGTCATTGAAAGTCCCAGAGATGAACGTATGTTAATAGCCTCTATCAACATACAAAGTTTGAGCTTGATTGCTGTAATAGATTCGCAGATATTGAGAAACGTATAATTATTTCGGAAGAACGCCATGATGGATTGTTCTATATGTAGGCCGTAGAGTTATGTACCATTATATGAAGATTATTGCGTAGGTTTGTTATTCAAACAATCACTTCGATCGAATGATTAGGACGCAAAAAATGACAAGATGTTCAGTAACGAACATATGGCCTGCTTTCTCCTAAATGCAAGGTTATAGTTATAACTCTTTGTCCTTTTCAAGGAGTATAATTGAATGTTCGTTGAAGTAGCTTATTGAAATACAACGTGCTATACGGATATTATACTTTGATGGATTGAATCCTCACCTGAATTATATATATATACACACACACACACACACACTAATACAGCCATCACAATAACACAGGTTATCAGACCAAATTAAATACTCACCCAAGTACACGTTCTAAATGACCTTGATGTCCATGCATCTCAAATGAAACAACAACAGCTTCCTACCCAAATCCTTCCTCGCAGAAAAGTACGCACACTAGTAAGCCTACAGACATCACAGTGACACAGGTTTTCAGACAACTTTTACACACACCCAAGTACACGGGGATACAAGACCATGATGCTTCAAAACCCCTAAAGAACCAACAACAAAACCAACGGCGACAACAACAATAGACTCTACCGCGGATCAAGGACAACGAATTTTAATCGCTGTAGTCGAGTGTTGAAGTATTGCAAATACACACTATATATGCTTAACATTATAACTTGTGAGTAGTTATAAATCAATAAATACAAAAGAAACAAAGCAAAAATATTTGAACCTGCTGGGATTCGAATCACGAACCCTCAGAATATGAGTCTTGGTCGCTACCAGTACGCCACACATGCCGTACAACGTTGTATGGTTAACAAGTGGTTTTGTATAACTCCACAATATTTTGTCTTGCAATAAACGATTTCATTAGCGTTTCCTGCCGTTTCTATAAACCATTTGATACTAAATATGTATTATTTTCTTCAGTACATTCCTAAAAGGATATATACTTACGAAGTTACAGAAATATATGGATTTACGAGCAAGCGATAGCGTCCATTCAACCCAACGGGACGGCACCGGCCAGCACTACACGGTACGGTCAGCCTGACCTGATAGTCACTACTGCGGTTACATATTCTATTTTAAAATGCTAATATCCTACCGATCACCTCCTTGAGGACAGTTTAAACCTATGTACGATGATCGTATTTGGTAAGGCTAGGCCTTGTTGAATCGTAAGTTGTGGTTTGGCTATAATACTTGCATGATTTATTCATCCGCCATCTGAAAACTATTTGGCTGATGACCTTGTAATTTGGGCAAAAGACGCTTCTCACATTAAGGTATACTGTTGCAAATTTTGGTACAGATAGGATGATTAGGTTAGTCGGAATTCGATTTAAGCTCAGAACATTTGGGTGGATGCCATTTCTTATTTGTTATGATGGCGGCAATATACAACTTGACACAGTGTTGTCCCTTGCTAGTGCTACCGCTGTACCAAAGGTGGTTCGATTTGGTTTCGAGGTGTTTAAATTGATAGGGGGGATCGACTTGCACACATACACGCCCGCCATCTGCAAACTATTGGGTCGATGACTTTGCAGTATGGCCAGAAGACGCTTCTCACATGAAGGTACGTTGTTGCAAAATTTGGTAGAGATCAGATGATTAGGTTAGTCGTAATTAAATTTAAGCTTTGAATATTTGGGTGGCCACCATTACGTTTCCGTCAAGATGGCGGCGATATAAAACATGACACTGAGGCGCTCTTTGCTAGTGCTACCTCTGTATCAAATTTCGTTTAATTCGGTTTCACCGTTTTTTAATTGATAGGGGGGTAGGGGTGGATGGAGACAGACAGAGCAAATCCCACACACACATATACACACACTCTCTCTCACACACACACAGACAGACACACAATTTTTGGCCCTGTGTAATTTTAAAATTTTGCATAGCCACCATCTTGCTATTATAATAACAATTGAAGTCAATTATATGCCAGTAGATTAAATCTAGTATAGAAACGTAGGGCGATAGGTTTCACTGCCCTTGGTTGATTAAATCTCGAGAAAATGCATTTAAATATTTTAAATTCATTTGGCAGCCATGTTGGTTTTGTACTTAATATGTTTCAAGCGTCACATAAATGAACTTAAGCTTAGTATTCTCTATCACCTTACACAATTTCAGGGTGATACTGGCAATAATTTTGGAGATAAACAATGCCGGTGAAATATTTCGCACGGCCACCATGTTGGATTGGTGAAACGTATTTCAGTTTGAGGAGAACGGTCTGAGTCGGACACTGCAGTAACTTACTATGTCCTAACCGAATTTCACTGAAATCTCTTCTCCCGTTTGGATGTTATTAGGGGGAAATAAACACACGGACAAAATATGATCTCATAAGCCTTTTTTCATATGATGAAAATGAGCTAAAAACATGCTATAGAGGTTGTGAAAAATAAATTCTTAAGGTATATGTATTACATCGTATTAAATATATTTTGGCCTTACGATTTATTTTTTATTTTTTAGCGTATGGCTTTTTTTTAGTGCCGGGAGTGTCCGAGGACATGTTCTGCTCGCCAGTTTGTAGCTGCTTCGATGCGGACACCCATGGGGTGAGCTACAAGTGCCGTCGCGTGTGGAGTGTTGTCTGGGGAGTAAAGTTTGAATGTAAGACAAGACACGGCAGAAACCTTGAAGAATTGCTGAGTTGTAAGGACGAGGAGTTGGAAGGTAGCGCCTGTGGCCTATAGTTAGGGGCCAACCCCCGCATTTGCCTGGAAGGAAGATGGGAAACCACAGAAGACCATCTTCAAGGTTGCCGGCGGGGGGGGGGGTCGAACCTCCTCGCCTCCCGGATGTGAGCGACTGCCAGCAGTCATGCCTTAACGACCACGGCTAACTCACGGCCTTACGATAAATCAACACAACTGTTAAGGAATATGTACAACTTTACATCACTAGAGAGCAAAAGGCTGTTTATTTCATTACGAACATTGAGGAAAATAGTAATAGGCAAAACTAATTCTATAAAACTAAAACTAATGAATGTTCTCTCTTTTCACGTTCCACACGTTAGATCTTCAAACTATAAACTATCTCACGTTCAAAGGCCAAGAACTTCCCACTACTTGAATTCACCATTCATGAATGCCGGGATGGTTCATAAGCTAAGACCACGGCCGCTTCCTTCCCAATCCTGATCTGAATTGCAACTACACGCACTAATACAGCCATCACAATGAGACAGGTTATCAGTAAAATCACACACACCCATGTACATGGGGATACATGACCACGATGTCGCAATTGCCCTAAATGAATCAACAAGAAGTGAATGTCGTTGATATTCATGTAATGTATAAATTGCTATGTCATGAAGACGCGTTTGGCCTGAAATTGGAAGCCGGCCCAAAATACGTCAATAGCACAACAGTGCAGTACAGTGGTGATGCAGACACAAATCACAACCATATCGATTGCCCACATAACATGAGTTATAGACTCATCAGCATGTGTCATGATTTCATTTAAGATATTTGTATTTAGTTAAATGTTTATTACACTGTCCAACAATGAAATTCTTACATAAACAAAAATATCCAATCTTTATCGATTTTCGTACGCTGAATTCGACAGTGACAATTTTCGTTTTTTAGCTCCCGTTTTCGTGCTATATAAAGTTTGTTACGTCCTTATTTCTGTTTTAGCTCCCGCTTTTTTCTTATTTCAGGATGCCATGAATGCTATGTTTTGTTTCTAGCTTACACAGTCTACGATTGCTTGTCTTCCGTAGTGATCCATTGTGTATTATGGCACGAGTTACAGCGTTACTGCATGGAATAAAAACTGCTCCTTTTGTATTGTGACTTTTACGTGAGATTTTGAGTTATTGTATGGAATCAAAACTTCCGTTATAATGCCCCGCAAATGTGCTATTAACCCCAATAATTTTTGTCCCATTATAATATGTGAAGGTCATAAAAGTTGCATTAACTTCCAAACCTGAGATAATCCAGATTTGTAACTGTCATATTCAACTTCAGCACAGTCAAATCCATGTAAATCAAATATTTTTGCCTTTGTAAAAGACAAAAAGTTAAAATTTGTTTTCTAGTGTTGTCAATGTTATTCTTCTGTAAAATGTCCATGGAATGGGTTCTACTTATATATACAGGGTTATGATTGAAGCGATTTCATAAATTCACTTCAATTGACATATTGTCACAAAACTCAACAGTCGTATAGAAAAACTCTAAAAGTTTTGTACTGTTGCAGCCGCACTTCAGATTTCTGCCACGAAAGCGCAGAAGTGAGCAGTTAGGCAATATGGCGGCAGGTGCCGAGAAAGCGTATGTTGTGCTTGAAATGCATTCCCAATAGCCTGCCGTAACTTCCATCATGATGTTTGAGAATTCTTAAACAGGAAATTGCAAAACCGATGGATCAGCAAATTCATGTCATGGCCTCCACGCTCTCCCGACCAAACCCCATGCGTTTTTTTTTCATGTGTGGTTATGTGAATGATTCAGTGTTAACACCACCTCTACCAACAAACCTACCAGAACTGCGAGCTCGTATCAACAGTGCTTCTGAACAGATTGATAGGGACATGCCACACCGACCGTGGGAAGAACTTGATTTTCGACATGATATCTGCACAATCACTAGGGGGCACATGTGGAGCTCTTGTAATATGTAAACAAAATGGAGTTTTTATATGTGTGTGGAAATCCCTTTGCCAATGTGTCAAATAATAAAGCTTTGGCAGAGCTGTGAAATCGCTTCAATCATTTATAATAATCCTGTAAGACATTGTATATCAGAATGCATTAGAGATATTTCCTTGAAACTTTCTTTAAGTATAAACGACACTAGCAATTACATAGAGAGAGTGTTTCAGTAAGCCCCATTTTGTGGCTTTCTAAAATAAAACAGCATCAATTTTCATTAAAGAACTTAATTTTAAAAGATGTTCACTTGATGTACCATTTTCTAAGAAACTATTAAATATACATTGAGGGGATTTCATTTGCATATTGTTAACTTTGGTTTGTTTATAACTGGTTGTAAATTATTTCAAATTTCATGGTTGGTTATTGAAAAGCAGACCGGTGACTACTGCAATTTTATTGAAAATTGAAGAATTAATATATGATTCACAAACATATTTTTCCTGTGGTTCTAAACACACCAGGGCAACAGTTTTACTACAGATGCTCGGAATCTATTACAAGAATATGAATTTGAAAATATTTCAATGTATGTAACGCAGCTTTTGA
Source organism: Meconema thalassinum (assembly GCA_946902985.2). Classification (NCBI taxonomy): domain Eukaryota; kingdom Metazoa; phylum Arthropoda; class Insecta; order Orthoptera; family Tettigoniidae; genus Meconema; species Meconema thalassinum. The sequence continues at coordinate 277,053,129 of OX336389.2, read as the reverse complement.
GCAAATGGCACAAGAAGTAAACCCTTTTAAGGAAAAATATTCTTGCTTTATTTTAATAAAAAATAGCTGTAGATTTAAAAAGCTATAATTATTTGGAAATCATTTACATTTCAGGAACGTTTCAAAAATATATATTTAATGCTTTCAGATACACATTGTTGTTGTTGTTATTTCAATTGAGGGACTTGGTACATCTTGGTCATTAGCCCCCTGTACTTGGGTGTGTGTTGAACTTTTCTCATAACCTGTATTTATGTGATGATTGTAGATGAGCGGCAGGGATGCGGTTGGTGCCCCGGGACTTGAAGTAAGATACTATCCCGGCATTTGCCTGGATGGAATGTGGATGAACCGGAGAAAACGACAAACAGGTAACCGCTATCAGAGCCGGGATTTGAACCTACGATCTTAGGACTTGCTGCAGCTGCCCTTGAGGTCGTGGGGCACAATTCGTCGATCACAGCTACGCCGCGGGTCAATATACATTTTCAAATATAGCAAGCTGTATTTTGTGTATCAATTCATACCTTCCGGTCCCATTTAGATATCATGCCAATCACCCCAAAATATTTCCTCTGTGTAGGGGAACGATGGTGAGGCGTATAGGTTGCTTGCCTCCAATCAATAGCGTACATGAGGAATTTTCAAGGTGAAAAATCACGTCCTGTGGTTCGGATTCCACGCTAAAGAGGAAGTCGTTTGGCTTATAATCACAAGATTAAAGGTCATGTAAAACAACAAGCTTCCTTTATTCGTCTGTGTTTGGCTGCTGACTGGTGTTGGTGTAGTGGAAGTCCTGGTTTGAGTATCTACTACTAGAAAGGTGCCATGGGACGCAAATTAACTATTAGCCTAACGGGGATGGGGGTGGGGGTGTTAAATCAAAGAATGACTTTTTTAGGCTGGTGTTTGGATTCCACTGACTCTGCTTGGATATCCCTGGCCTTTCATGGTGTTATAGGCTGTCACCGCGGGGGTCTGGATTTCATCCCCGGCTCCGCCAAGAAATTTAATTCTGGTCTGAAGGTTTGAATGAATACAGTCAGCCTCATGAGACAGACCTGTGAAGAGATGGGTTCGATTCCAACCTCAGCCACCTTAGAAATGGTTTTTCAATTCTACTCTAGGCAAATATAGGGGATGGTTCCCAATTTAAGGCCATGTCCACTTCCTTCCCAATCCTAGTCTCAATGACAAATGCACAAACTACTACTGACATCACAATCACACAGGTTAGCAGAAAAATTCTATACACACACACCCATACACACTGGGCTAAATGACCACGAAGTCTAAGCCCCAAAATGAAACTACAAAAAAAAAAAAAAAAAAAAAAAAAAGAATCTTAAATGTTAAACTACTGTAGTTATGACTAGTCAGCAAGCATTTCACTTAGTGCAGTTATATTGTTCTGCACATAATTCGAGGCACAGTGATCAATTGTACAGAAATCATGATGACTACTTCACTTCATTAAGTTCCAGAAATGTTGGCCAACCGCATTAGCCTAAACACCCATACAACGCGGAGAATTCCAACGAACTAAACAACTCACGTATTTAACACGCAAATCACATTACATAAGTTCATAGGTCGCCTTCTATGATCTCGAGGTACGTATTGAAGTTGTTGTTGCTTCATTTGATGGTTGTTGTTGTTGATTCATTTAGGGGCTTTATGCCATCGTGGTCATGTAGTCCCATGTATCTGGGTTTGTGTGTAAATTGTCTGATAACCTGACTTATTGTGATGGCTGTATTAGTGTGTGTATTTGTAATTCAGATGAAAATTGAGAAGGAGGTGGCCGTGGCCTTAATTTAGGATCCATCCCGGAATTCACCCGGAGTAGAAGTGGGAAACCACCGAAAACCACTTCAAAGATGGCTGAGGTGAGAATAGATCCCGCCTCTTCTCAGATTTTACCCCGTTCCAGCCCTCTGACGAGAATGAAATTCCTTGGCAGAGCCGGGAATCGAACGCGGGCCTCCGCAGTGACAGCCAGGAGTGCTGGATATTACGCAAAGAGGCAGACTTCAGTTGATGGGACTTGGGCTTGTAATTTAGCCCCGTATACTTGGGTGTATATATTCGTATACATAGAGATATGTATGAAGTAAAAGAAATGTTCTACGTAGTATTTATAGACTTCACCTAAGCATCTTAAATCGGCAACTTGTGATGCAGAAGCTAGTAGAAACCCTAGACAGAAATAATATATGGACGCAAATTATAAACTCATTACTCCAATGAAACAAAATAAAAAATTCAGATAATATCTCACTCTCAGAACCGATACTCCAAACAAACGGAGCACTACAGGGTAATCCAATTAGCTCTTTACTTTTCATCCTGGCCGCAGAAGAAATTATGAGAATAGACCAAAGGAAGGAAATAGAACGAGTATCATACGCGTACGTCGACTATATAGTTATCGGATCAAAATACATCATGAAACTCCATAACACACTAAAATCATGGAAGAATGGTGCTCCAAACACAAGCTCCAAATCAACATATCAAAGACGGAAATGATGGAAGGTGTTTATACAAGGAGAGAAGGTTCCAGCAGTGGCAGAAATCTTCATTAAGAGGAAGAAATTTACTACCGTAAAAGATTTCAAATACCTGGGCATCACGCTGCAAACAAGTGCTCAATGCTAAACAAAGCATGTGACAGGGAAAACTACACAAGCTGTACGGGCGATGCATGAAATCAGCTACATGAGAACCCTCAGCCTCGAGACAGCAATGGCGCTATTCTGATCTAAAATCTTGTCTATGCTAACGTAGCCTATGGGATAGAAATCATATGGCTATACCTCACAGAAAAGAACCTATCCACACTAGAAAGAGTAAAAGCGCTGTCCATATAAAGAGCGATTGGAGTGTCCAAGACTACAAGATCACAACTCGTCTACCTCCTCGCACGAGAATCATTCCTCATTGAAGACCTTAGAATACTCTTCCCTCTACCCAACACTAGAGCCTCCGAAAAACTTCTAACATCACTGAACATACGAATAGAAGATATACCTCCAGAATTCTATGGCACTGGAGCCATGATAGACCAAACGTGGACGACATCCAACTTCGAGATGAGGCACATGCTTACAAGACTGGCAGTACACGGTTTGCACCATATGATTTGTACCAACACATCTTACCATGAATCAACAGAGGCGTGGTAAAGCCAACTATGTGGAGATACATGTGAACGCTACCATGTAGAACTTAGCAGCAAAAGAATAAAATCAATTATTCATTATTCAAACCAATGTGCAGGTGCCCAATTTTTGCGTATTTTACCTTTCTATTTATGGTTATTTGGCTGCAATAAAAGTATTATAGAGATATTTTTTTAAAAAAAATCTGTGATATTGTGCAGTCTATAGTAGTGTGTGTATTTGTAATTCAAGTGAGGATTGGGAAGAAGGTGGACGTGGCCTTAAGTTAGGAGTGGAAATAGGAATCCACATAAATTCACTGGAGCTCCCACTTTTGTCACTTTCATTTCTGGTCAAGCCCTGCATATACCATTATTTTGGACGAAATCGCTGATGACGAATAGGTGCGGTCCCCTTGCCAGCCAAATCCGCAATATTAAGGGATTGATGGTAAACATGACAAATTGAGGGAAAGGGTTTCAAAATATTAACATAGAAATTAAATTATTACAATTGCATCTGTTATGGGCTGTTTCAATCAATTACTAACACTTCCGGTGAAATTTGAATTTAGTGACTTTTTATTTTGTCGATACCAGTGGTATTAGGGCAAAATCTTTTTTTAAATCGATTTTTCTCTCCAGGTTAATGGCTCCCATGGACTCAGTCAGGGAACTCATCGCTGCCGCCTCTATGGGCAGGGTCCTAGAGCTGGGAACATCTGGTCAGAGTGGATACAACTAGGGAGGTGTGATCAGCACCTCACCCAGGTGGCCTCACCTGCAAAGCGAACAGGGGCCTCATGAGGGAAGAGAGGGGGAAGATTAGAATAGATAGGCAAGGAAGAGGGAAGGAGGTGGCCGTGGCCTTACAGTAGGTACCATCCCGGCATTTTCCCGAAGACGAAGTGGGAACTAAATCCGTTATACCTTGTCTAAATCTGAAATATAATAAGGCTATTAATATGCTTCATTAGTACTAATATCGTTTAAAGGTATCACCGAAATGCATGAGATTTTATAAATACGGTACTTCACAAACAAAATACAAAACACGTTTTCACGATTATACCACTACTGTCGACCAAAGTATTATGTGTACTCGAGTTTGAAGGTTCTTTCTGAAGTAGCCAATAGACCTACATAAAATACAATACCATCAACATTTTTGTCGTTCTATTTTACGTTAGTTCATGTTGGTTTGGATTTTTAAATTTATATTTTAATATTTTTATCGCAGTTGGAACACAAAAAGTGTACGTTTTTAAGCGTGTTTCAACCATGCGACACATTTAAGAATTATTGTCTCAAATGCCCGTCATCAGATCGAATCCAAATTTTAACACAATATACATTGGAATGTTGTATACCTGGTTTATTAATTTCACAATTTTGTGTGTCCAAGAAACAAAGTTGTTATCATTGTTGTAAGGTAACTTTTCTCGGCTCGGGGTGGTTGGAAAATGTAGTTCTTGGTTGCGTTGTAATCGTTATACATCAAAAAGTTATGCTGTATGACTGTGAAATACGTAAATTAATTCACTTATTTTATATCGGTTTGTATTTGTACGAGAAAATAACACATGGTTCACCAGCTAGCTGCTCCGGGAAAAGCTGTACAGCGTTGCTGAGATGGAGCCCATCACTTCCGAGCGAGACGCGCCATGATGCGTGTGGGCACCATTACCGGTACCGTAGTTGACTCGACAAAACTGGTGAGATGAACTCGTCTCTTGCACTGGGGCATATCTGCAGAAAAAGTATATTTCAAGAACTGCGGAATTAGCCGTACCGCGGAATTTGAGAAAGGAACAGCGGGGAAGGCGAAGAAGGAGGAGACAGGCGAAGCGAACGAGAAAAGCGTAGAGAAGCTATTGCTCAAGGTCGAGGAGTGGGGGTTTGCGAAGTTGTCATAATAGAGCTGTGAAATGATTAGGGAGTCTCCAGAGGTTGGTTTCGCGCGCTTTCAATCGGTCACCCACGATTGCCTCCGAGTAGTCTCTCAAGGGCTGGATTTACCAATAGGCCCCATAGGCCCCGGCCTAGGGGCGCACCATGCTGAGGGGCGCAAAATTAATCCGCAAATTGTTTTGACAGAAACTTTCCATAAAATGTTATAATCTTGTTGCACTTCATAAAAGTTCTTTTTACAGTTCAAAAATAGACTAAAGAGACTTTTACTACTTGTGATTTTCTAAAAACCAATTTCGTATAATTTTATGATTTGAATTGAACTTTCCAAAATTTTGACACATTTCCAATTTATATTGTGGCCATCATTTTCCAAAAAATGTTTTGTAACAGCAGCTTTTTCAACTTCAGCTTTAGAACAGCAATGTATTTTGATTTATAAGGAGAACATTTAAGTCTTGAATATTAATATCAGTTTAATTTGAATAATTCATTATGTATAGATGTAGTGTACAGTATATGTATATCTGAATATATGTAAGTGTATAATGCGTCTTAAATGGTTTAAACTATTTTAATAACTTGTTGGCCTATTTATTTATAGTTTTATACAAATTTAGGAACAGTTCATTCTCTCATTATTTTATTTCATTTAATTGATTTTACTTCACGATACATTAGAATAAAATTACCTTCACAAAGACCTTTCTGAGGTCCAAATTTTCCCCCCTTCACGATGGTATGAAGAGGGGGCGGCAAAACCCCACGGGCCTAGGAGCGCATAAACTCTAAATCCGGCCCTGAGTCTCTCCTCCAACCCCTACTATAACGTAGCGCGTCGCTTCCCATTGGCTACATGTTGGTAGAGCGTGGGAAACAAGAAACACCGTACAAATCACTTCTAGCGCGTGTTTAATCTACTGTAATATTCCCATCCACACACCTGTTTTATGTTTTTTTTTTGTTTTTTTTTTTGCAATAAAACAACATTACGGCTTCCAGTGGCAGACTTTCATGCAAAGAAAGAAGAAATGCCACATCATCCTCACTTTTTGTATATTTTCATTTATGAAAAAAAAAATAGTCTTATGAGATCACCTTTTGTCCGTGTGTGTGTGCGTATGTGTGTGTCTCTCCCTAATAAAATCTAAACGGCTGGAGCGATTTAAATGAAACTCTGTAAGGACATAGCACTATTTTGTCCGACCCCGACCATGCCCTTCAAATTTTAATATGTCTCACCAATCCAACATGGCGGCTGTACGAAGTATTTCACCGGCATTCTATATCTCAGAAACTACTACTGATATCACCCTAACATTTTGTACGGTGATAAACGGCATTACTAGAATGTCACCTATGTGACTTTCAGAAAGCTGTTATGTACAAAACGATCATGGCTGCCAAGCGAATTTGAAATATTTAAATAGACTTTACTCGCGATTTAACCATCCGAGCGTAGTGAAACTTGGCACAGCAAATGTCTATACATTGTAATCCATTGACGTGTTATTTTGTTCAAATGTTTACATAACCTCAAGATGGCGGCTGTGCGAAATTTTAGAATTAAGTTTTAATTTATTGTGTCCTAATCATACGATCAAAGTCAACGATTGAATAATGAACCTACGCAATAATCGTCATCTAACAGTACATAACCCTATGGCCTACATATATAAAAACCACCATGGCGACCAACCGAAATATTTAGACGGCTCTCAATATCTACTAATCTATGACAGCAATCAAACTGAAAATTTTGTATGTTGATAAAGTATACTGTATTAACATTAGTTCATCTATGGAATTTGGAATAACCTGATGAGCAGAAATCCATAATGGCGGTGACGCGAAATTTAATGATTTAAATGGACGTTTCTTGCGATTTAACCATCCGAGCGCAGTGAAACTTGGTACGGTAAATATATATACAAATTTGAATCCACTGACATCTAATTTATTTCAATTGTTTTCATAACCTTAATATGGCAGCTGTGCGAAATTTTAAAATCTCGTTTTTATTATTTCTTGTGTCCTAATCATACGATTGAAGTTTGAATAATACACCTACGCAATAATCTATATGTAATAGTATATAATTCTATGGCCTACATAATATAAAAATCCAACATGGCACCCATCCGAAATATTTAGGTGGTTCTCAATATCTACGAATCTATTACAGCAATCAATTTGAATTTTTTATGTTGATAAAGGAAGGAAGCAAGGAAGGAAGCTTGTAGTTTAACGTGACCGTCAATCTTGAGATCATGAGCCACGGGACCTCCTTTTTACGTGGAATCCGAACCACAGGACATGGCATTTCACTTCGAAAATCTCACATGCATTGACCGGCATTGAAGGCAATTAGCATAAGTAGGATATATTAAAATAGGCTAATTAGCTCTTCACGGAACTACGTGTTTTGTCTTATTATTAGCTTAGCAGCGTTGGCAAGCGTGTCACGGTGTCTGAATTAGTAAGGCGTTGGATTATTGTTCGTGTTGTACGCGGTTCGATCCACAGTTACGCTATGCAGTATGTATTGGAAGTTCTATATGTCAATAAATTACATTTTATCGTTAATCACTTCACGAATGTATTCGTCCGTTGGTGGCCACAATGGGTGCTTAAGAAAAAACGAAATTTGTTTTTGTGTATCTTCCAATGTATACTTTAAATACCAAATATAGAACGTAATATTGTTAAGTCCGTAAAAGCTGAAATCCGGATCACCTTTTAAATTCTGATTTGAAACATGGTAATTATCTTCTCCGGAAACAAAATTAAGACTCAAAGGATAATAGACTCAGCTTATTCATTTACTATAATTGTGTACGCCAAGTAATTCAAATGTCTCATTGTTCTAATTCTAGAGGCTCGAGTTGGGGCAGATGGAGGGAATTAATCGCCGATCCTTGAACGGTGCAGCTCTTACCGCCTCAACACGGTAGTGTATTGGTAAGGAAATCAGTGGGCTCAAAAAGAAATAAACTTGCACTCTTTTAAACTGAAATTATATTCTTAGACTTAGCCGACATTTCTACTCAAGGGCACAGAGAAGAAGTTGGAAAATGTCTTCTCCTTATCTCTGTGTCCCTGTGTCCCGTGGTGTAATTTCATAGCACGGCAGACATAAGGGAAACTATTCCAAACCACACTTATAGTTAGGATAAGAACTACAACATTTCCCCTCGTTAGAACCCTGTATGGAACATCAGAAAATACTATTCTAAATTTATGCGTACACGTCCCACTCCTTGCCTTTGGCCACTGCCTTCTAAAGAATGTGTTTGCCGCGTTCTGACAAAGTTTTGTCCGCCTCCTCCGTGGTGTCACCCATAGTAGTCAAACGGTTATACTAGTACATTATGCAACGAGCCTCTAATGGCAAAAATTAAGACACGAGTATGTTTATAAAACGAGCGTATGCGAGTTCTATAATTTCCATACGAGTGTCTTAATTACCATTATAGGCGAGTTGCATACGACTGTTTATGTTCGACGATAATTATTAAAACTATTTTATGTTCGAACATAAATATTCAAAAATATCTGTCGAGATTTCGCCAGTTTTATGTACTGAACAGAGCGCATGAGACGCAGAGAATGCCTTGTATTTGGCCATGGCCTCCTCGATTACCCTACTATGACAGTAGGCCAGGCAGTGATATTTAAATTAGAAGGCCATGGAACTCAGCGCATCTAATTATGTAATTGGTCAAACAACTGTTTCTTGAGCTCTGATTGGTGGGAGAAACTGTTTCATAATGAAAAATAGTGTTATAATGAGCCTCATTATAGTACAGTTTTCTGACATATAATAGTCAGGGTCGAACATAAAGAATATTAACAACTAAATATCAATCGTTGTATTTCACGTGTTACTGGTGGTCTACTCCAGACTTTGTCAGACAGTCCCATTCACGCGCGTGACAGCCTGGCTAGTACACAGTTTTTGGTTGAGCCAGTCTGTGCAATGACTTTTCAGAACCTTCAGGCAATTTTAAGTGTTTCCGTATAGAAGCGATTCGTATGTGATGGCGTGATCTCTAACTGATATCAACTTTACGAACGAAGTAGAAGTAGAAATATTGAGTGGAGAGGTATGGTTTTTTGTCCACGTCGTGCCATATCGACTAGCATTTTTGACTGTCACTGCAGAGGTCCAGGTTATATTCCCGGCTCCACCAAGAAATTCCTAAAATGATCAACAACGACATTAATGAGGAGTGGTTTGGTGGAGAGTCTTCAAGAGTTGGCTCATAGAGGCGAGTAAAACGCACTGATGGCTCATGAGTCACTACACATGACAAGCGATAAGGGGAACGATCTTTAATAACGAGGTAGTTGTTGTTGCTTTTAATTCGTTTTAGGAGCTTGAACATATTTGTTCATAATCCCCCTGCACTTAGGTGTGTGTTCAATATGTCTGTTAGCGTGTGTGTAACCGTAATTATTAGGGTCGGGAATGGGGTAGGTGCCCCGGGAGTTGGAATAAGGTACTGTACTATCCCGATATTTACCTGTAGAGAGTGTGGGTAACCCCAGGAAAAAAAACACAATCCGCATAGCCAGTATCAGTGCTGGGATTCGAACCTCCGATCTCCGGTCTTGCTGCAGCGCTCCATCGCGACCGGGTGAGTTAACCGTGGTCGTTATGGCGTGGCTGCAGGCAGTCGCTCACATTTGGAAGTCGAGGAGGTTCGAATCCTTCCACCGGCAACCTTCAAGATGGTCGCCTGTGGTTTCCCATCTTCCTTCCAGGCAAATACCAGGGATGGTCCCCAACTATAGTCCACAGTCACTACCTTCCAATTCCTCGTTCTTACATTCACACGTTCCTTCCCAGCAACATTCCACACGCAACGATACTTGTAGCTCACCTCAAGAGTGTCCGCATAGAAACAGCTACAAACTCTGGCGAACCGAACATGTCCTCGGACACTCCCGGTACTAAAAACCATACGCTAAAAAATAAAATAAAATAAAAACCACCATATCGTTCGTGGAGGCGATTTATCACGGGGTCACTAAGAAGGAAATACTTTCCAGCCACCAGCACAGAATTAAAGAGGCTGAGCTCTTCCCTTGTCACACATAAAGTAAGTGGCGGAGTTTCATCCACGCACAAGAATCAAGAGGGAAGACATAGCTCCTCCGTTTTTGGACATGAAACGGGAATCGTGACACTGGAAGCCATCCTACTAAAGTAAGTAAAGGGTATTTTGCCCGAAGGCAGGCCCAAGCCTCCCGAGAGGCTATCCTCAGCCAGGAGTTTACGTGCGGAAGTTGGCCAGGTCCGTTCCACTCCTCCGAATATGCGCCAAAAGCACGTGGTCCCACCGAAACTGGCATACCATCCAAGTTCCAACCACACTCAATGCTGCTTAACTGCCGGGTTCTTATGGGATCCGGTGTTTCAACATGGCCAGGCCATTGGCTCCATCCTACTGCTTAGTTAAATCACATAGTTTTATTAATTGAAAATTAATGAAGCCTTCGTTTGAGTTGATTCAGATGGTGGATTCATGTGACGAGAGAGAAGGTGGAGGGAGAGATTACCTTGTAAGTTAATGAACTCGGTTATAGAGGACAGGAGAAATAGAGGTAAACCTAGGAGGCGATGGCTAGATTCAGTGTTTGACCATTTCAAGATGAGAGGTGTAAGCGGAGGAGGCTGCAGGGAATCATGGTGGCAACTCGTTCACTTGCAGACTAGACTGGACGGTGAAAGGCAAAACAGTCACAAATAAAAATGAATCTGATTTTTTTAGATAAGTGAAAATGTCACTAGTACAATTGCTCAGAATTATCTGACTTATTACCAGTTAGAACCAGCCTCCGTGGCTTAGGTGGCTGCACACCGGCCTCTCACCGCTGGGTCCGTGGTTCAAATCCCGGTCACTCCATGTGAGATTTGTGCTGGACAAAGCGGAGGCAGACAGGTTTTTCTCCGGGTACTCCGGTTTTCCCTGTCACAATTTCATTCCAGCAACACTCTCCACTATCATTTCATTTCATCTGTCATTCATTTAATCATTTCCCCAGGGGAGTGCGACAGGCTTCGGCAGCCGGCACAGTTCATATCCTCGCTTCATTCATTCCATTCCCTGACCCGGTCAGTCGACTGAAAGCAGGCTGTGGATTTTCATTTCATTACCAGCTAGACGCAAGTAGCTTGCTTATGTTGCACCCTGTATTTACTGTACAAAGCCGTTGACACAACAAAAGAGATTTTTTTAGCAGTATTAACTTATCTCGTTTCTCTTAGAGCTAGGTCCTTCAAGGAGGGAAACCACATTCTCAGGAGTGACGCTTATCGCCACGATAACCACAAGAATTGACATTGTAAGCAACTCCATTGTTCTCAATACTGATAACATTACCCTTGTTGCTAGTTTGCTCTGTATGCGTCTATTGAGCTATTTACCTTGAAATCAGCAGGATACGGTACCATCTAGCCAACAACTCTTATCGGGTAGTGTAGGTGTGCATTGCGCGGCGCTAGGTGCAAATGACAAGGAAGGGCTGTGAAAAGGAGCGATTCAACCGCTGATCGAGTGCAACACCGAAGCGGAGATCTCCGGTACTACCGCCGGAGGGGAACAGGCTGATCATTGAATTTTATCGCTTAGCAGGCGTAGTTTCGTGAACATTTAGACCCTAATATATTCATTCGAAACGTTACAACTTATCCGGCATATTTAATCAATTGCAGATGCTTTTAAGAAGTGGGGAATTGTATCTAGGTACTAGCATAGAGATAAACTTTAAAATACGTAAATATCAATATCAATTCAGTCATTACCGGGTGAGTTAGCCGTGGTCGTTACGGCATGACTGCTGGCAGTCGCTCACATCCAGGAGGCGAGGAGGTTCGAATCCCCCCACCGGCAACCTTGAAGATGGTCTTCTGTGGTTTCCCATCTTCCTTCCAGGCATATGCCGGGGTTGGTCCCTAACTATAGGCCACAGCCGCTACCTTCCAACTCCTCGTCCTTACATTCAAACCCCCCCCCAGACAACACTCCACACGCGACGGTACTTGTAGCTCACCCATTGGGTGTCCAACTCGAATCAGCTACAACACTGGCGAGCCGAACATGTCCTCGGACACTCCCGGCACTAAAAGCCATACGCTAAAAAAAAACAGTCATTGACAATATCTCTGCACATTAGTTATAATAATGTTATTGGTTTAACGTCCCTTTAACTGTCGTGGCTTTAGAGGAGATGGGGTATCGGAATTTTGCCCAAGAGAGGATTCTACACATGCCAGTAAATCCACTCATCCACTCACACGAAGCTGTCGCATTTAAACACCCTTTAATGCTATCAGACAGATCGAAACCGCTATCTTGGGTTTTGAAGGCCAGCGTTTAACCAACTACGTCACTCAGACCGTCTAGTAATAATAATAATAATAATATATTATCATATAATAATAGTTATAATATTCTGTATAATTGTATACTCGTATACTGTATAGGCTATTGTATAGTCTATTATATAATGTACATATCATGATAGTGAGATATTATTATTGTTATAATTATCATCACAAGAAGAGCTAGAAAGTAGATACAGCTGAAGTTGAAAACTCCAGGTTTAAGAAAATTTTGACTGTTCAAAAAGAGGGGCGGGGAGGGGTAGGCGAAGAAAAGGAAGGCCTATGAAAGACAGGAAAATACAAGACTCCCCTAAGCTCATATTCCCAGTATCGTCGAGGTCGGAAGAGAAAAAGTATTAAAAAGCATTGTAAGATAAAGAAACAAATTATTTCTAAAACTCTTTATCATTGCCGAAAATCGAACCACAGTACATTAGGTTAGGAAACATGCACGTTTCCTATTGAGCCACCGAGATGCTTATTACACCTTACGAGTAGAAAGTGATATACTTATTGAAAATGATTTCGTTCTCATCACACAAAAACACACTATTGACGCTTATATTGCAATTTGTATTATTGAAAAGAAAAATATTAGGTGTATGATTGAGAGCAATGCATATGCCTTGCCAGCTGTGGAAATTCCACTGTTAAGCTAGCTACATAGTTCTGTGATTATAAGAATTTCAATAGCCTATTGCACTCGGTAGCAGTGATTGAAACACGGAGAAGGGTACTCCTGTACTACCGTCGGAGGGATAATTGTTATACGCTATACCGACGCATTTGCATGAACTGTTGGAGATTATTATGAGCATACCAAAACAAGATATTGATCAAGAACATACTTTACAAACCCTGCCTTTTTTAAGATCTGATACGAAACGCTCGAAAACCATACAAATTTGGAGTAACAATACGCAGGGAAACGTTTATTTGTTCACGAAGCCACCACAAATATTACATACGGTATCGTATTTTAAAAGACGAAGGTGAAGTGAAGTACAGGTACTTACAGTGGATTGATTTTACAGGATATTACACTCGGTAGTAGTGATTGAAACACGGAGGTCACAACAATAGTACATTATGCAACGAACCTATAATGGCAATAATTAACACACGAGTATGTTTATAAAACGAGCGTAGCGAGTTTTATGATTTCCATACGAGTGTCTTAATTACCATTATAGGCGAGTTGCATACGACTGTTTATGTTCGACGATAATTATAACTATTTTATTTTCGAACATAAATATTCATAAATATCTGTCGAGATTTCACCAGTTTTATGTACTGAATACAGTGCATGAGACGCAGAGAATACCCTGTATTTGACCATGGCCTCCTGGAATTCCCCACTATGACACTCGCCACGCAGTGAAATTTAAAATAGGGGGCCATGGAAGTGAGCGCAGATGCGATGCTATCCTCACCTAATTGGTCACACAACTGTTTCTTGAGCTCTGATTGGTGGGAGATACTGTATCATAATGAAAACTTATACTATAATGAGCCCCATTATAGTAGTTTTCTGACATATAATATTTACATTTCGCCAGGGTCGAACATAACAAAGTGTTTATGTTCGACCCTGACTATTATGTCAGAAAACTGTATCATAATGATGGTCATTATAACAGTATTTTTCATTATGAAACAGTTTCTCCCACCAATCAGACTCAAGAAACAGTTGTTTGGCCAATTAGGTGAGGATAGCAACGCATCTGCGCTGAGTTCCGAGGCCTTCTAATTTAAATTTCACTGCCTGGCCTAGTGTCATAGTGGGGCAATCGAGGAGGCGATTGTTAAATACAAGGTATTCTGTGCGTCCCATGCGCTCTGTTCAGTACATAAAACTGGCGAAATCTCGACGGATATTTATGAATATTTATGTTCGAACATAAAATAGTTTTAATAATTATCGTCGAACATAAACAGTCGTATGCAACTCGCCTATAATGGTAATTAAGACACTCGTATGGAAATTATAAAACGAGCGAAGAGAGTTTTATAAACATACTCGTGTCTTAATTATTGCCATTATAGGCTCGTTGCATAATGTACTATTATGTTCGACCCTCACTATTATGTGTCAGAAAACTGTATCATAATGATGGTCATTATAACACTGTTTTTCATTACGATACAGTTTCTTCAGCCAATCAGAGCTCGTTCATTGACCAATTAGGTAACGATACCTTCGCGCATGCGCTCAAAATCCAACATGTCGGACATAAACACAACATCGAACTATAATAAATTACCGACATGGAATACGCACCGTCCATATGTTCGCGTAAATAAACTGGCGAATATGAGACAAGAAATAGCACTGTACCTTAATATCACCAACCCTAATTTCTACACAGCGCATTGCCTTCAAACGACTCCGGTGACAATATTACTGAGGGACGGCAGATGTAAACATATGGCCTGCATAATATGGCATTGTAAGCACACAGAGCGCATGCGTCGGTCGTTCAGAGATCTTGAAAGACAGAGATAGTATACCCAGCCCTCGCTCTCTGATCACAAAATTCAAGTGGCTGACTCTCAACAGATATTTATGAATATTTATGTTAAAACATATAATAAAGTAATAATTATCGTCGAACATAAACAGTCGTATGCAACTCGCCTATAATGGTAATTAAGACACTCGTATGGAAATTATAAAACTCACATACGCTCGTTTTATAAAAATACTCGTGTCTTAATTATAGCCATTATAGGCTCGTGCATAATGTACTATTATCACTCTTAGGATCAGAAGGAAAATTTAGTTAGTTAGTTATTATTGATTTAAGGGGCGAAACAGCAAGGTTATCATCCCCTAGGTTAGGTGTGGTTCCTCGCATATAATGACTATCTACTAATAATAAGCAATGAACACTACCTTTCTCCATTAACGATCCTTTTTATTGTTGGTATATATATATATATATATATATATATATATATGTATGTATATACTCTCTCTGGTCGGCATAGATAGACAATTCCAGACTAGACACAGTAACTGACTGATAAGCCGATAGAGTGCGACTCAATCCTTAACATCTTCCCCACCCTGATCTGATCTATCGCCAGGGGGATGACCGGCTGCACTCGACGAGTTACCACAGTCCCCTTTGAGTCCTATCACTGCGTCTCTCCCAGCTTGGAGTTCTGCTATGCGGGCATCTTCCTCACGTGAAGGGGCGCTACGTCTCCAACTCTTAGTTGCGAACTTTTGCCTCGAGGATGACAGACTTCGTAAAAGCTCCTCAGAACCATAACGTATTTCTTAGTCCAGCGCTTCCAGAAGTCGTCGGAGATCTTTCGTCATGCTGCTAGCTCCTTTGTCGGTTTGTCCTTAGTGGTAGTGGTGATGGTTCTTCGTCTCGGAATTTTCAACTCCAGTGTTATATGCAGGGCCGCCGAAAGGATTTAAGGGCCCCTATGCAATGCATTGCTCGGGCCCTAATCCCCCCCTACCTTGAAATACTTTTAATTATTACTCTCCACTACCAGCTATTCTGAAAAAAAATGTCATTTTGAGAAAAGCATCTGATGCACAGTCAAAATTTAAAAACCTACACATCTTATTTCATAGAAAACATTTTAGAATTTATTTTATGATTTGTTTTTTAAGTTCACAAAACGATTTGGGATTTTTGAGTAATTTTAATACAGTTAACAAGCACCATGGAAATATTTTGCAATTCTGTAAGTCTTCACGTTAATTACCAGTACGTACCGTAATGAAAAATAAGTAACATTTTAAAACTCCGAATTAGTTAGCTAGCAGATTCAACAATACAATTTATAGCACATTATTTCTAAACAGTTATAACTTTTAACTTATAGATTAATGTCAAAAAAACTTTCCTTAACTTCATTGGTGCAAAGTGATCAATTACATCATCATAATTTAAACACCTAGAAAGATCGCTCTTCAAGGAAAGCAAGCCAAGGTTACACAGTCTTTCCTGGCACATTGTAGATCTAAAAACTTTTTTACTTCTTTCAGTTTGCTGAAGGATCATTCAGAATCAGCAACTGTCACAGGAATTGTACAGAACATCCGAATCGCTATACAAATATTTGGAAATAAACTGTCCAGTTTAGTTTTAGTTCTCTAAGACAGTTTAAAAGTTTCAGAGGTTTCAATGGGCCTGGCCCTAAATTAGATGTTTGAATTGACTTTAAATAGTTCAGTTCATCACTGATCTCTCTGTTAATATCTTCAAAATACTTGTCATCCAAAATAGCACCCATATTTTCAATATCATGTTCTTCAATGTTTGAAAATTACCATAAACACCTAAATAGCCTATGTAATTTACCTTTTCCACTAGATTGAAACGATTCGTAAGTCCACAAACAACTGAATCAATTACTCAATAGAATACACTGTGAACTCCCGTACTTCATTAGCTTCTCCTTCACTCCCACGAAATTCTAGAAGATCTTCTTTTCTTTCGCCGAAGGAAGTTTTTGATGTGTAACATCTTTCCGCTCGGTTGCTGGATAGTTTTGTGGGAGTGATTTTGAAAATTGGGGACGGAAGTGGATCGGAACGATCGAGCTGGCAGTGGTGGATCGAACGGAAATATGCACTGCCCGCTCGATCGATCGAACGGAAGTGTACTAGCTGGCAGTGGTGGAAAACGGAAGTATGCACTGCCCACTCGATTAATCGAACGGAAGTGTACTAGCTGGCAGTGGTGGAAAACGGAAGTATGCACTGCTCGCTCGATCGATTGAACGGAAGTGTACTAGCTGGCAGTGGTGGAAAACGAAAGTATGCACTGCCCGCTCGATCGATCGATCCAGCGGGCAGTGGTAAGACCCAGCTGGCAGTGGTACGAGAAACAATGAGCGCGCGGTGTCGGAAATTGATACCATGACGTACTCTCGGCCATGTGGAATGTATATGACATACTGAACGGAAAACGCTCAGGCGAACTCTGGTGCCAAGTGATTGAAACAAATGACATGGTACATGTTCGAAATCTTCGTATCAGTATTTAAATGGTAAAATGCCTTAATATCAAACATTGTAAGTAGTCGGCATTGCCGGTATTATGTTTCTGCACAATGGCTATTCAAATATTAACCCACATAACGGTAATGCAGTCATTAATATAATATAATCGTTGTGGTTATACGAGAATTGAGCAAGCCTTCATGAACTATTACTAATACTGAATACATTCTCTTTACTCACAAGAGGGCCTATTCATAAGGCATTTTAAACTCAATTTCACGCAGGAACATTATCGAAACAAGCAAAATATAAATGAAACTTAATTCCGTATTGCAGTATTATTGGAACGTGGAAATAAGTCACCATCTTGTGCACAAAATTTGCGTAGTCGAAAAAGCCGTGGGGTTAGTGCTTATGACTGTGAATCGGGAGATCTTGGGTTCGAATCCCAGACGGGGTAGATATTTTGCTACCAGATTATCATTTTAAACGATATTTATCATATCAATATGACTCATTTTAACAGAATCCATATGAAATTACGTGTTGGTCTGTGAATGAAGTGGACCTGTTTATAAGGAATTTAAGGTTATGAGCGGTGTCGCTTCTATTAATCTAGTTGATCCATATCGTATTCTTTATTTAGGCTAGTGCTGGTGGAAGCTACAAATCATCTAATAAAATGAGTTCCGTATTATAAACTACAGTATCTGTAAAACACTCCCTTTTACAATAGAATAATATTTGTGCCAATAATAGTATAAAATACCGGTGTATCAACAATTTCACGTGAGGTTTCTTCTATGTCAGATGTTCCACATCATATGCGACTACTGTAAGGCTCGTAATTATTATTTTTTTCTCTCTCATCTTAGGAAGTTCTGTTTCTGCAGGAAGATCATTTAATAATGAAGTGGCCACTAGTTTTGCTTCATTTCATAACTGATCCCATTTATCACGCAGTTTCTTCAGCTCCTGGATTCATCATCACCATCATCAGAATATCATCCAGTGAGCCGGGTAGGAACATTGTGAACGATATGCCTCCATTTAGTCCTGTCCTGGTGTAGCTCTTGGATTAGTTCGCGAATGTTATCAACCTCCAAATCAAGAGTTGCATCACGAGCTTTTAAAACTTTGTTGCGAATATCAGTTGCTGAGAGAATTTTAAACCAGATGGTTGCCATCAAAGTGCACTTAAATGATTCAAGGTATCTTTTTATTCCCATCAATTACGTTTTACTCTCAGCTGAGAGATTTAAATTCTTGCATTGATTTAATACATGCTTGTTGAGTTATAGTTGTTTACCAAATGGTTTAACACTGTCAACACGAGCTGACCATCTTGTTCTGATAGGCCATGCGAGGAACAACCTATTTTATTCTCTAGTATCTCCCATCTTTGAGGACTTTTTGAAAATAAATTACACCTTTTTAACCATGCCAAAAACGTAATTGCATCTTCACAGCATTCAGCAGCATTCACACCACACAAATTTAGACTGTGTGCACCACAGTTCCTTTTTTTTTTTAGCGTATGTCTTTTAGTGCCGGGAGTGTCCGAGGACATGTTCGGCTCGCCAGTTTGTAGCTGCTTCTAGGCGGACACCCAATTGGTGAGCTACAAGTACCGTTGCGTGTGGAGTGTTGTCTGGGGAGGAAAGAATGAATGTAAAGACGAGGAGTTGGAAGGTAGCGGCTGTGACCTATAGTTAGGAACCAACCCCGGCATTTGCCTGGAAGGAAGATGGGAAACCACAGAAGACCATCTTCAAGGTTGCCGGCGGGGGGATTCGAACCTCCTCGCCTCCCGGATGTGAGCGACTGCCAGCAGCCATGCCGTAACGACCACGGCTAACTCACCACCACAGTTACTAAACGTGACAAATGGATTTTTATCACTGCGCGCCGTTGTATGCACCAGCCATATTCGCTCCATTGCCATATTCCTGCCCTCTGCAATCTTTTAAAGGGATTTTGTGCTTATCTAATTCCTCAGTTATTGCACTAGCAATGTCTCGTCCAGTTTCTTGTTGCACTGTACAAAACTTACAAACCTCTCCATTACTTTATATGAAGAATCACAGTCCAGAACATATCCCAAATTAATGTCATTTGCTTTTTATGCGAAGTATCCGGAGTCGCATCAGGTAGTATTGCGAAGTACTTAGATGTTTTCCTTTCTGAGAGTACAGCCTGAAGGATCTTGTTACTGCAAGCTGAGATGAAGTAATTTTGGGAATCTGCTGAAAGATAAGAGAGCTTGAAGTCTTCTCACTTCTTGCTGTGACTCATGCTGTTAACGTAACAGCGGATCATATTGAGCGAGCATCTCAATAATTCTGAGGAAGTTGCCATTGTCAGATGATCCTCTTTCACTAGAACTTCGGAATGCCAGACCCCTCTCACCAAGAAATAAAGTGACAGACAGAATCCTGTGAAATAAATCCCTCCAATATTTCAGTTTTGAGACAATTTCAAAATTGAAATGAGACAGAGTGTCAGCCATGTTGAAGTCTTATTTCTAATCCTCTTCATTCATTATAGCTTGTGACTAGCACTCAATTCATGAGCTGGCAGCTTATTATACAGCTTACGCCAAAAATGATCATTTTTCCAGACTTCGACACTAAAACTGACTTATGGAACTCAGAGTTGCGACCAAATAATCTGCAAGGAGACCAGTACCGGTATATTGACTGATTTGCATCATTCGATACTAACCAGTCTCTACTAACACATTCTCCATTCTGTAGTTTTGGAAATAAAACTGTTCTCGGGAAAGCTCTTGTTCAGTCACTCGGAAGGTTATTGGGCAGTGCAGGGGGACCTTTTCGAACAACATGGTGTCCACAGAATTTTCAAGGTCAATTTTCCTGACTTTTCCTGACTTTTCCTGACCATGTTTCAACAAGATTCCTGACTCCCGAAGTCATCGTAACATCGGAAAAAAGGTTTATTGAGCATATATATATATATCTTTTTTCATTTGCAGGATTTGCCCAATGCTCGCCTCTTTATTCATTAAAATAGAAAATAAAGTAAATTATAATGCAATAATACATAAATCCAAGTACTTAATGAGGAGCAGATGACCTCGTAGTTCCGTCCCTTAAAATAACAATAACTAACATATAACTGAAGTACTTAATAACCTAAACTATAGTGATGGGGTCGCCACATCCATACGCCAACGCCAAAAAAGTGTGGAAAAAATAGGTAATAGGTTTTTACTATGATGTACTGTAAAAATGGAAACTTACCATAATGTCCAGTGAGTCATTGCTTTTCATCTTCAGAGATTAGTTGAACTAGTAACATCAAAATATGGCTGTAAAACACAAAATACTGTATGGTTAATATAAAATTCCTAACTTTCTAATACTTTTCGCAATTTTATCCTGACTCACGCCATTTTTTCACACTTTTTCCTGACTTTTCCTGACCAAAAATAAAATTCCTGACTTTTCCTGACTATTCCTGACTTTTCCTGCCTGTGGACACCATGAACAATATCTACAATATCGCTTACACTTGGCTTACCAGGTTTTAATTTTCCAAGGTCGCATGTTACTTGCCATGACTCAGAGTTGGGAGCTACACTTTCATATTTTCTTGATTGTTCACCGTTTTTGCTATTGTCCTCTTCTTCCAATCCGTCATTGGTGTCAACAGAGTTCTTTTATAAATTATCACAATCATCATTCCTCTCTGTACGTGAAATGTCTTTATTCTCTTTAACCAGAGCAGACGAGCTTGTGATTTGTTCAGTTTTTGCACCTTTAGTACCTTCACTATCGACACTGAATTTCACACCGACCTCAAACAATGTTCTACTACTTTTATTGATACCGTCCAATCTTTTATTTCTTTCCTTGCGCTTCTCAGCTCCTTACACAGTAGTTGCTCATCGTTCAACATATATCACTACACAGTATGACGATGAAATGGTGAAGAAACATGATAAATAGAGACAACCCAAACTGTTACTACAATGCACTGACAACGTTATTACAACTGCCGGCAACAGAACAATGGGCACTGTTGCCAGCAACCCGCGAGAAATGTATCCTAACAACGATTCAAAAGACCGCGTTGTCGCAGTCCCTAAACTGAGGAACCAACCAACGATTCAAAAGTATCGTATTTCAAACCAAAGTATCGTACAACTCCCTCATCGAAGGAAAGTGTAAGAAAAATGTCATATTATGTAATTATGGTAGCATACTACCATTTCTATGAAACGGATTATATTAACAAGCACACAAAGTAGGCCTAAGCTGGGTCTTTGATAACGAGAACTCGTTCATCAGTGCAGAATGATTGAAACAAACTGCCAACAGCATACAAGTGTTGAGTCCTCAAGTTTCAGTAATAAGAAATAAATGGCCTACGGTTAGTCTTCATCCCGTTCCTATTCAGCAAGCTCTGTATTAGCGACCGATAAAACTTTGATGAGGCTATTTTGTCAATCAGTGACAGAAGGAAAAACGAAAGAGTCAGGCAATTTTTAAGGGCAGTTCATTGAATTAGAAGTATCACCGCACCTGTACCCTTCTTCACTGTTGTACATAACAATCTTTATTTCATTCTGGTCCGTTTGAGAAAATGAGATTGATTTCTTCATCAAGTATCCTGGAACGCATATGCACAATGTAGACATCCAGATCAAAGGGACTTGAAGGGTAGGCCAATCAAATAGGCACATTATATATTATTATTATTTTGTGATTGTAATAATAATATTATCGTACATTATAATAAGGACCAAACTAGCATAATCCCATTTAAATCGTACGGGCTGGAGACACTGATCGCGCGGATTTGACTAAAGAGAGTCTAAACAAAGCGAGGTACTCCTGGGTGGTATGGTTAACACAGTAAGATCAACTAGAGCGAGGAAAACGGTATTCTGTTGCTTTTAAAAATGGATATGAATGTTCCGATTACTGGTTAATGGGTATATTAAAATCATCAAAATAAATAATGTTGTTTTGTATAGTAGACTGTCAGTACATACCCATGTGAGATCTTCGAAGTGAAATATCATGTCCTGTGGTTCGGATTCCACGTAAAAATAAGGTAAAGTGGCTCATGATTGCGAGATTAACGGTTACGTTAAACTACAAGCGTCCTTCCTCCCTTTATCAGTACAAAAATAAAAAATAATCGCAAAAAATGTAAAGAATCACTATCTTACGGGCCCCCATTGCTTACGTGCCCCTATGCATTCGCCCCCTTGACCCCCCCCCCCTCTCGGCGACCTGGTTATATGTGGTTCTACGCGTATATCGACTATTTCCTAATCACCAATGAGTACTTCCTTTCTCCATTAACGACCCCTTTTATTGTTGGTATATAAAGGAAGAGTCAACTAAAACTTGCACCGCAAATATTTGGGAAATGGGAAGTGCTATTGATGTGCGGTTTTCACAGACTGGCTTGGTAGTCGGGCACTCGTATTTTTGGCCTATAAACATATTTGAATAATACCTCGAACGTGTATTGTTAGAGCAAACATACGCTTTTTTAAATGGAACAATTCCTATTGACATTAACAAAAGAGACAGTCAGTCTGAAAGACTGGACTTTATATCATTTTAAATGCTACGAACGCTGAAAAATGCTAGAAAGGCTGGAGACTCTTGACATGTTAGATGATCAAGAAACAATCAGGACGCTAGAAAGTTACAAGTTATGAGGGAGCTAGAGCGCGCGGTGAAAGGAGGGAGCTGGCTGGATGACGTCACGCTCGCCGTGTCGTTGCCATCTCATAACTCCAGAGCTCACCAGTGAACTCAGTACACATGCACCAAGCGGTAATATGACGTCACACACCTCAGTGCATTCTCGGTACATTTCGTGACGTCGCCGTAACCTAACGACGAAGTCGACTAGATCATTTAAAATGATAAAACAAGAAGTTCCGTGACGAACTAAAGAGCCTACTTTTCTTGAAATTTACGATTCATGCCAATGATTAATCTATATGGATCTATCTAGAATAATGACGAAATTAAGTTGCTAATATCGAAATTTCTAGTTTGTTCGAAATAACTTACTGTATACCTGGCATAATGTAGCCTAATAGAGAACTACAGTTGGCAGCCCTGGTGACTGAATATATTCTTGGTTCCATCTCTTACGGTACACAATACAAAATTTGGTTGAAGTCCAATGGATAGCACAGACGTTACATGCAGTTAAACATTGGATCTAATAGCGCACGTAAAATCATGTTGGCAACAATGACATACATGTATTGGTCAGAAATAATCTGAAATAATATGATCTATTGTTATGTCAATTTTGAATGAAATCCATTAGTTAGTATAGAAGTTACATGCATTTTAAAATTGGACCTATTAGCAGGCTTAGAATCATGTTGGTAGTACTGACGTATATAAGTTACTCCAAATGAATATAGAATGTCAGGTACTATAAGTGTGCATAATTTAAAGCTGTCGGCTTGCATACTTTCTGATATATGGGTATTTGGATTTAAAAAAAAAATGAGAGCATTTATTAACAGTTGGCAGCCCTGGTGGCTCTTAAGAATACGCTCAGTCATATCTGTTTATGTACACATAGCACATACGAAATTTGGTTGAAATACTATTGATAGTGTAAAAGTAATATGCATTTAAAATTTACACCTATCAGCAGACTTATAATCATTTTGGCAACACTGCCACGTATGGCCCCCTGGAAATTAAACTACAATATTATTATCTATACGTGTGTCAATTTTGAAATAGCTTCCATTCATACCTTCCAAGATATCCAACATGGAGCTCAAATTTCAATTGCGATTTTTCAGCAGTTGGTAGCACTGACATCATTTTCAAATATGGCCGTGATATATTCAGGTATAGATCTTTACTTTTACCAAATTTTGTTTCGATTGCTGCAGCCGTTTAGGAGTTGATAGGGACACACACACACACACACAGCCAAACAGACAGAAGGACAGACAGACAGACAGACAGAAGGACAGACAGACAGACACACATTTGCCCGATCTCATATGTCTACTTTTCCTCATTTTTGCAAAATGTGAAAAGTAGGCTAATAGGGTATATTAGAATGTCAATGGCGTTTGTTGCAGGATTCTAGTGTAAGTGGTATGCGAGAGGCCGTATGTTGAAAAATTTCCACACCGACACTTGTACATACCCGTGTTAGCACATACTAAAGAAAAACAAACGTGAATACACTCCTTATGTGGGTTCTGACAAGTAATGAGCACACTGACCTTATAAGGTTATGTTCAAAATGACCGAAATATTTGCAGTGCTAGTTTTAGTTGAATCACCCTGTATATTCTCTCTGGTCGGCGTAGATAGACAATACCAGACTAGACTTAGTGACTGAAAAGGCGATAGAGTGCATCTCAATCCTTAACACCCTAGAAGGAAAGTTTATTGATATCATTTTCTCAGAGTGGTCTCCTCTATCACCAGCTGAATTAAATACGTATTGTTTGAATTACAGTACGCAATGTACAGCTGTACAGTATATCGACTATGTGGATGGACGATCCCGTAACCCAACTTGCTGCTCCTTTAAATTCTCTTCCTTAGCCTATGTCTGGTACACAACGCCTAGCCGGATACACACTCCCGTAAACTTAATATTTAAGTTTCAATGTCCTCTGCATTTGGCCACAGAAGACTCAACCATCCACCTCGTAGCATTGTGGCTTGTATTCTCGACTGTTATCGCTGAGGTCCGGGTTCAATTCCCGGCTCTGCCAAGAAATTAAACTCTGGTCTGAGGATTGGATACAGATCCACTCAGCCTCGTGATGCAAAACATAGGTGGGATTCGAACCTATCTCTCCTTAGTTTTGTCTCACGAGGCTGACTGTACCCTGTTTCATCCCTCAGAGTTAGCGACAAAATCTCTTAACTGTTAATAAGGCACCAAACTTAGCAACTAAATCACTTAACTGGCAATAAGTTACTAAACTTAGCGATAAAATCGCTTTATTGGCGATAAGTTACTAAACGTAGCGACAAAATCTCTTAACTGATAGTAAGTTACTAAACGTAGTGACAAATTCTCTTAACTGATAGTAAGTTACTAAACGTAGCGATAAAATCTCTTAACTGATAATAAGTAATAAAACCTAGCAACAACATCGCTTAACTGGCATTAAGTTACCGAAACATAGGAAATCTGTTTTCTTCACAGTCGGTCAGAGATAAATAACTCGACAAAACAATCATCGGGACACCCAGATGGGCAGAGCCTCATTCTGGAAGAAGGGGGAGGGGGAAGGGATTCGCGGCCACCCAACCTCGCCCAAATGGCGACGTCCCTGCTCTGAAGTCGATGCAGTTTGAAGGGACGTTAAACGCGAAACACACAATCAATGGAGGTCATGGTAATTTACGGGTAGCGACCCACACTTTCCCATTGCAACTCCAAGCATACATACAGTCCCGGTCTGCTTTCTTCCCATCCTAGCCCCAATGTCAAACACAATCACTACAATAACTCAGGTTATGACAATCATATTTCAAGCACAGCATTGACCACGTTGTCCATAGCCACTGTCCGGCTCCGTGCCTAAATGGTTAGCGCACTAGGCTTTGGCCCAAAGTGCGCCGGGTTCTATTCCCGGCCGAGCCATCAGGGAATTTAATCCCCTGGGGTAAATTCCCGTAGCTCGGGGACTGGGTGTATGTGCCGTCTTCATCATCACTTCATCCTCATTACGACGCGCAGGTCGCCCATGGGCGTCAACTAGAACGATCTGCACTCGGCCTCTCCGGAGGCCACACGATCATCATCATCATCATAATCATCATCATAGCCACTACGTGAAACAAAACCCATCATATGCGATGACATGCAATGAAAGTGTATGTGGCGGGTGCCTTTTACGGCCGGATGCCCTTCCTTTCGCCAACCTCATGAGAGGTTTAATAAAGGGTGAATCGAATGAAATTGGGCAATGAGTTTGAAGGAAGTGGCCGTGATTCATTGGAAGGTACCGTCCCAGCATTTGCCTGGAGTTGTAAATGGAAAACCATTTAAAGGGCGGCTGACGGTAGGGTTCGTAACCACGTCTACCGAGTCCACAGATTGCCGGTCATTAGCGAGCGTCGCTACTGCTTCTTTTTTTTTCTTTCTTTTTTTTTTGCGTATGGCTTTTAGTACCGGGAGTGTCCGAGGACATGTTCGGTTCGCCAGTTTTGTAGCTTCTTTTAAGCGGACACCCATGGGGTGAGCTACACGTACAGTCGCGTGTGGAGAGTTGTCTGGGGAGGAAAGTGTTCATGTAAGGGCGAGAAGTTGGAAGGTAGCGGCTGTGGCCTAAAGTTAGGGACCAACCCCGGCATTTGCCTGTATGGAAGATGGGAAACCACAGAAGACCATCTTCAAGGTTGCCGGCGGGGGGATTCGAACCTCCTCTCCTCCCGGTTGTGAGCGACTGCCTGCAGCCACGCCGTAACGACCACGGCTAACTCACCCGGTGTAGCTACTGCTATCGGTAGCGTATACCCAACATATCCCTGCTATACATTTTGATAGAGGTGTAGAGGAAGAAAGTGAAGAAAAAAGAAAATGTACTCAAAGAATCTTTGCAAATCTATTGGGTAAGGTTGATTAGCATATGCAGAAGAGCAAAGGGGAAATTATGCTAGATATACTGTGGGGCTGCAGGATATTGCGGTTGGAGTAGGAACAAACAGAGTTGGGCATAATTATCACAAAATGTATTTTCGATACGAAATTCAAAATACAATAACTGACTCCTTAAAAATACAAAATTGTGTTTTAAAATTAAATTGAAAATTCTGAACATTTTCAGTAAATTTTGCTTGCAAACCACTAACTTGGAAAATCTTAATGGAACGGAAATCTCCTTCGCTGGAAGTATCAGGTATTTTCAGATTAATTTTAGAATACAATTTTGTATTTTGCACTATTCAGTTATTGTATTTTGAACTTTGAATCGAAAATACATTTTTTGAGTATTTTGTACAACTATGGTAACAGATTACCTTGCTGTTCCATCCCTTAAAACAAACATCAGCATACCACCACGACCGGGATTCGTGTCGCCACAGCGGTTGCAATTTACAGATGAGTCGGCTTAAAGTAATTTCTAAGAATACAAACAAATATTTGTGTCAAATTTAGCTATATCAACCAGAGCTTTGCAAAATATTATCTTTCTAATTGTTCTCTTATTTACAACACCCAAACAATTCCATAGAAGCTAATAAGGGACGGTACCCATACTACGGGACCCGTTTAGGGGGGGGGGGGAGGGGGGGGAGGGAGGTCTTCAAAATACTACGCTCAGTCACAGGAGCGGGAAGGAGATTTTTGTTACGTAGTCGATTTCGCCGAGAGAAATTTCTCGCTTTTTCGACCTACTGTACTGTATCTTTGAATATGGTGCGCAGTGTTTAGTTCTTCTTCAACTTACAGTTGGTGGCGCTGACGCACATATGTCGAGACGTCAGCTGATCGAAAACAGACACTGTTTGTCAGGCAGTTTGTAGTTCAGTGAAGTTGTCAAGCAAGTCGACGAGAGTTCATGCTGTACAATAATGTCGTTGTACGATCGGCTGTATAAAGCTTTCTTCATAATATTTAATTTACTAGTAATTATACGCATGCATGCAGTCTTATGCAATAAACGCCGTATTCATCAAGACGAATATGAGTTAAAGTATTTTCATTTGTTTCACTTTCTGCCTGTGAAATGATAAAACATTATACTTGTCAATACTACGTAAAACCTTTAAGGGGGGGGGGGGGGTCTTGGCATATACTACGAGTGGTCACCGAGGGCAGGGAGGGGTCAAAAAATCTTAAAAAACAGGTCACGTAGTATGGGTACGTTCCCTAAGATCACGAAGAGAAACCTGCAAACAATATTGTAATACGTTCATGAAAATTCACTCTGATCTTCTTGTTTAACACTAGAATGGTAGCGCTAATTGCAACGTTGTTATCAGTAGCGCTTCGCATCTGCGACGACTACGATTCTAGAAACTGATAATAAATACCACTTACGTCAACGTTTATTTCACTCTCTAGAATAGCAAAATGGAGGCTGTTTATGAATGATTCTGTTTGGTTTTTGTTATTTCTTTTATTTTTAATTATTATTATTATTATTATTATTATTATTATTATTATTATTATTATTATTATTATTAATTTTTGGGATTTTGACTTATTCTCCAGTCATTTATTTATTTATTTATTTATTTATTTATTTATTTATTTGAAATTTTGAGCTGGTGTTCACTAATTTTGACAAATTCTAACATAATTGTTTCCTTTCTGTATTTTGACTCACTTTGGGAGCCTCCGTGGCTTGGGCGGCATCACGACGGCCTCTCACCGCTGGGTCCGTGGTTCAAATCCCGGTCACTCCATGTGAGATTTGTACTGGACAAAGCAGAGGCAGACAGGTTTTTCTCCGGGTACTCCGGTTTTCCCCGTCACAAATTCATTCCAGCAACACTCTCCACTATCATTTCATTTCACCTGTCATTCATTTAATCATTGCCCCGGGGGAGTGCGACAGGCTTCGACAGTCGGCACAGTTCATATCCTCGCCGCAAGATGGGGACTGGTCGGTCGACTGGAATCAGGCTGTGGATTTTGATTTTGACTAATTTTGATGTTTTGTGTTTTTTAAGATATTCAGCATTTTTTTGTTTTTTTTACTTTTTGAGCTATTTTGACAAATTCTGCCTGTTTTTCTTTTTATGGATTTTAACTAATGTTTTTGTGTTTTTTGTTTTACTAATTTGCTTTGCAGTTTAGGACTGCCAACGCTGGTGGGGATTGAACAAAACGGAGAGGTGGAGGAAGCAGAAGTATATCCCACTATCGTCGTGGAAACGAACTCTACCATTCTATACCAAACGCAAAATAAAGGCTGAGGCCAAGCTTGCGACTGGCGACATTTCTCACTGGCCAAGCTAGAGCAACTGTCGCCGACTTCCATGGCCTCCTATTTCAAATGTCCCTGCGTGACTAGTGTCATAGTGGGGTATTCGAGGAGGCCGTGGTTGAATACAAGGTATTCTTTGCCTCACAACTATCCTTTTATGTAGGGGGGACGGCTACGTCATAGCATGAGGGGGGAGGGGTCTTTTTGACGTTAACAAACTGTAAAGAGAAACCTTGCAATGTTCTATTAGTTTGCTTGAACTGGCCTTCTCTACAAGCTGCTGGCGTTCATAAAATGAGCTAGAGAAACATGTACTATGATTTGTTATCTCCTTTTCTGCTCTAAATTAATATAACAGCAATACCCTCCTCCCCAAGAACTGAACACATTAAGGTTAAAATGTGACATTTTCCGATTATTATCTCTTAATAATATTTGATGTCTCCTGAATAGTTTGATGCTTTATTTGTCGAAAAGTTCCAATTGGAAGTGTGCTTTTTATTATTTGAAAGTTAATATTAGTGCAAATGTAAATACATTCAGTTGTTATGCAGTAACTTTCTTAAATATCTGTATCGCCAGAAATTTTCAATCTAGAAGACGTTTCCATGGAAATGATCATGTGCCTGGATCTGAATCCAATGCTGATGCCGAAATTAACGTAAAAAGTGCGATATTTTTTCTTACAGGTAGACGATACGGACACGCCCACTAGTGCTACGATGAGTACACAAGAAGACTTATTCATTCATAAAGAACGACATGTAAATTGTTTACGCCCCGTGGCGTAGCCGTGCTCGTTAAATCGTACACCACGACCACGTGAGCACCTGCAGCACATCCGGAGATCGTAGGTTCGAATCCCGGTGCTGACAGAGGTTATCTTGAGTGAGGTGTTTCCCCGGGTTTTTCCACACTCCCTCCAGGAATATGCCGAGATAGTGCCTTATTTCAAGTCCCGGGGCACACTGTCCCTAATACAGCTACACACATAACTACAGTCATCCCATAAATACAGGTCATCAGACAAATTCAACACACACCCAACTACATGGGGCTGATGACCAAGATGTCCCAAGCTTAATTTGAAAAAGATAACGAGAGATATTGTTGCTTTATATGGTGTCTGTTCTTCAAATTCATCAATATCTTTTTATAAATAATATTATTATTGTTCCTACCATTGACACAATTTCCTTATAGTCACACACGTTCAAGTTAAAACCAATATTTAAAATGACGTAACATACAAACTTCGTTTTGTCCAGTGACTAAATCTTCAAATGAAAATGAAAATCCACAGCCTGCTTCCAGTCTCCGACCGGGTCAGGAATGGAATGAATGAAGCCCCCCATCTAGCGGCGAGGATATGGACTGTGCCGGCTGCCGAGGCCTGACGCACTCCTCTGGAGCAATGATTAAATGAATGACAGATGAAATGAAATGATAATGGAGAGTGTTGCTGGAATGAAATTTTGACAGGGAAAACCGGAGTACCCGGAGAAAAACCTGTCTGCCTCCGTTTTGTCCAGCACAGATCTCACATGGAGTGACCGGGATTTGAACCATGGACCCAGCGGTGAGAGGCCGGCGTGCTGCTGCCTAAGCCACGGAGGCGAGACTAAATCTTCAAATAATTATCTAAAATCATTTGACGTAAGTAATATTTGTAAGCCAGAACATGGCCTACTGGTTAAACTCAGTACTTAATTTCCGATTTGTTATGTAACCAGTAAATAATACACTAATAATAATTATTATTATTATTATCAAAAATTCTAAGAAAGAGAAGAATTTCTTTCTATGGCCACTTGATTCGAATTAACCTGGAAAGATTGACAAAATAAATATTCGATCATGCTGACAAAAATCTCAAAATGCAAATTAGTTGTATCATCGAAGTGAAAATGGATTTAACAGAAATGAACATTAACTTACAAATCAAGAAAGGCTTACATTTAGAAAAGAGATTAGAAAATTCGGGTTTTTTAGGAAAAACGTTAAAGTGCTAAATTGTCTAGGCCGATTAAGGAAGGAAAGAACACAGAAGAAGGATGAATAAATAGCCTAGTGGAAATATACTAAAATCAAGAAAGGAGATAAAAACATGAGAAATGTATTTCATGTGGCCCATAGATGGCCGAAACCAAAGAAAGAAGAAGAGGAAGAAAAAGAAATATACTTACAATGCGAAGTTTTAAGGCCTATAGATGAGTTTTGTAATTTTATTCAGGTTTTGGTTAACATTTTCAGAATTGTTGTTGTTGTCTACCGTGTATTTTCAGTGTGTGTGGCATCCGTCTAATGCTAATAACGTGCGTACTTGCAATTGGGGACGGAAGAAATGTGGTTGTGGCCTTATGTTAGGATCAATGGCAGCAGTCGTTTGGAGTAGAGCTCTATGATTGCGGAGAGTGCCCCGTTTCAATCCTTGAAATTCTCGGTAGAGCCTAGGTTCAATACGTACCCCAAGACAACTGAAGGTCCAGTACCAGTACCTACGTACAGGTGGAAAGTCCCATAAATTATCAGGCACATTTCAATGGCTGTTTATGGAGCTATGAACTGAGACTCAAGAAGTCGAAGGCATTGTGAATTATCTAATGTCGCAAGCAAATGGATCACTTATCGTCCATTCGCCTCAACGATGCGCGGCCATGAAGAAGATGATCATTTTCTGATAGCTATAGCCATTGCACATTACTTAAAAGAAGCGAAAAAAAAAAATACAGCGTTCATCCAATCAACGAGCAAAGACTCACAAGGGGACAGATTCACACTTTATTTAATGCCCCACGGACCCACGATGCCAGATTTGTTCAAATTTTAGAATGAGAGTGAGAACTTTATGTGTAGGCCTATCTCAAAAAAAGAAGGAATTGGAGAATAACTACTTTTATTAACTCAATCTCAGTAGAAGAAAGACTTGCAGGTACTTCGAGGTATAATAAAATGCACATACAGTAGCTTTATAAACTAGGTGTATTCGAGTTTCTTGTAGGGTTTAATTGTAGTAACAATATATGATTTATTCATTCATTTATTAATTTATTCATTCAATCATTGATTAATTAATTTAGTTAATCATTTATTTATTTGTTGATTATGGAGCGCGTCATTCGCACAGAGCCTAGCATGCTAGAGCGACTCTGCCTATGACTAATGCTATTACAGTATATGCGCCCAGTGTCGCGCTAGCATGGCCGCATCGATAACAAACTACGCGGAGCATCTTTGTCGCTGCGCCGAGAAAATGCTCTTCCTAAAGGCTCCAAGTCGCAAATAATTTTTTTGATGCAGTTCATGATGTGCCGCTCCCGCCTTCACTAGTTCATGCAAGATGGGGAACGTGGCTCGAAGCTGCTGTTTATTATGCCAATTATTTCGAGTTAGTAAAAAAGGTAGTTGAAGACCTCGATTCTGAAATAGCTGCTTCTATTGAAGAAGCTCAAGAAGTCTTGAGCAAAGATGGTGTTCGTGAGCAACTTATATTCATTCGTTCCAATTTGCGTTGCCCTCAATAAATTGCAAGAAAAAGGACTGCCTCTTCACGTTAGCATTGGAATTGTTGAAAAAGTCGATCGATCCCTAATCATGGTTTCTCGAAAAAATTGCAGAATGTAGTGCTGAAAAATTCCAGTCTCCTCAAACTTAAAAGCATTTGTGGTGTTATCCAAGGCAAAGACAAAATTGACAGTGCATCGATACTAGAGGTCTCTGATTTCGTTAAGTTGGAGTATGCTCCAATTGTGGCATGTGATGTGGAGAGAGTGTTTTCTGAGTACAAAGTCATTTTAAGTGAAAATAGGCGCAAATTTGTGTTTGAAAACCTATTACATCTTGCAGTGATTAAGTGTAATCAAGACTTGTAAATTGTATTGACAAACTGGAGCAATCTATTGTAGTACTGTAAGTAATTTTCTTTATTTTGGCGATATTTAATATGTGACATTAATTTCTTGTAATATAAACCACTACCGGTAATTGATATCAGATATATGTTTATTTTTAATGCATATACTGCCAACCCCGGGACAACAAACATACCCCAAGTATTTACTGGCGAACGGAGTAACTTAAAATTGAAAACAATTTAACCCAAATACCAGGGGTTACATTAGGCATAAGGACAAAGTGTGTGGTTGAGGTTTCGCCTTCATTATTCAGACGAGTCATGTTTAGTGTGGCAAGCAGAAGACACGACTCGAAGCTCGCAGTATGCACATGACCTTCCCCCTGAACACAAGGCGCTCCGAATCTGAATCCACGTGCGAGATGGAGGGCTTACTAATCCTACGAATATCCATGCTTACAACGAAGTCCGCACATTCAGCCAATTGCGGTATGAGGCAGATATAGTACACTAGTGTCCAAAAGTTAAGCATAAGTTACGAATAAGCAGGGCAACAGAAAATAGACCGCAAATTGCAAATTATGCACCTACCAACCTTACGTGTTCGCTCTGTGTAGGAAAGGAGTATTCCCTGCTTTGACTAGCGGCGTAACCGCAAGGTAAACACAGCCAGTGCCTGCGCCCCATATTCCTTAGTCGTGTTTGCCCAGTTATAGTGTGCGGAGTTTAGCCTCGTGGTGAACGTGACAACATAATGGAACAACGACGCCATTTGGACCCCGTTTTGCAGGGTAGAATACTCGGCCGCCTGGAAGCAGGCAGACACAGACCGAAGTCGCCGTATTCTTGAATGTGCAACGAAGTGTCATTTCAAGGCTTTGGACATGATTTCGAGACACAGGAAATGTTAGTCGTAGGCCAGTAGCAGGTCGACCAAGAGTAACCACCACATAGCAGGACCGATATCTGGCCTTAACCGCCCGACGAAATTGGAGTGCACCTGCAAGACAATATTGTCGGCGGAGCTTGCAGCCGTCTCAGGGTTTGCCGTTTCGCGGCAAACTGTGTACCGGAGGCTCAGAACAGCAGGGCTGTTTGCCAGACGTCCAGCGGTGTGCGTCCCGCTCACTCCAGCACAGAGACGGGCCCGTTTACTGTGGAGCCGTCAACGTCGAAACAGGAGCATGAAGGAATGGAAGCATGTGCCCTTCACAGATGAATCCCGCTTCAGTTTGCGAAACGATTCACGCCGCACATTAATCTGGAGAGAACAGAGTAGCCGATATAACCACATGAACATCGTGGAACGGGACCAGTATGGTGGTGGTGGCGTCATGGTGTGGGGCGGCATCATGTTGAATGTCCGTACATACCTGCACATCTTTATGGGTGGTCCGAGGAATACAGTGAACGCTCGGAGATACAGGGATGAGGTTCTGAGACCACATGTTTGACTCTTCAGAGGTGCGGTTGGTCCAGAATTCCTCTTAATGGACGATAATGCCCGACCGCACCGTGCTGCTCTGGTGGATGAATTTCTGGCTAGGGAAGACATTCATCGCATTGATTGGCCAGTGAGGTCTGCGGATCTGAATCCTATAGAACATGCCTGGGATACTTTGGGGAGGCGAATTGCAAACCGTCAGCCTCCACCAAGGACCCTCCTAGACCTTCGCATTGCCCTTTCGGAGGAATGGGATCGACTGTCACAAGAGCTCTTGGACCATCTGATAGAGAGTATGCCACGTCGCGTCGCTGCGAAGCATGTGTGGCCGTTAGGGGTAACCATACACTCTTTTAACAGAATATTTTGTTGTGGAAGACATTGCCAAGTTTTGTTAGTTGTTGTCAAAGGTGTACCTTAGCTATCAGAGCCTTTCTGACACTGTTTTTGGACAAGTTGTGTGACATATGGTGTGTGATTCTGCTTCCGTTTGTTTAGCAATCCGTCTGACATTCCTATCAGGCGGTATGGCCTCGTTCAGTGATTATGCTTAACTTTTGGACACAAGTGTACATATTAGATGACACACAAAAGTTATTCGTGCATGTGTCCTTCTCCTTGTGTAGCGACTAGCATTCTTAGCTATCGCCCTGAGGTCCGGGTTCGATTCCCAACTCTGCCAAGAAATGCAATTCTGGTCTGAGGGCGCTGGATCGTGGTACACTCAGCCTCGTGAGACAAAACTGGGAAGAGGTGAGAGTTCGATTCCCACCTTAGCTATCCTGGAAGTAGTTTCCAATTTATACTCTAGGCAAATGCCGGGGTGATTCGTAACTTAAGGTCACGGACACCTCCTTTCCAATCCTCCCCTGAATTACAAGTATACACACTCGAATACAGACACCACAGCAACACAGATTATCAGATCAATTACATATAGGCTATATATATTATATACATACACATAAGTTATTGCAGGTCAATGCCATGTCCTATGGTTCGAATTCTATGTAAAAAGAAGGTCCCGTGGCTCATGATCGCATGATAACCGGTCACGTAATACTACAAGCTTCCCTTTTTTCCCTTTTCACACACAAATACATGGGGCTAAATGACCAAAATGCCCAGCTCCTCAAATGAAACAACAACGTTACCTTCCTTTACATGACAAAATCTACACCGCATGTCATTTTGGGTAATATTGCTTGTGGATTCATTATAAGAAAAAGAATTACAGAAAAGTCAATGGGATCAGTGTTCGTTTATCGGGGACCCCCTTGTGGTGTAGTGGCTAGCATATTTAGCTGTCACCCATAAGGTCCGGATTCGATTCATGACTTAGTCAAGAAATGTATTTCTGGTCTCAGGGTTAGAACGGGGTATGCTATGCCTCGTGAGGTTAAACTGAGAAGAGGAGAGTTTCCTCGCCTCAAATATACATACGCACACAATTGCAGACACAGCAATAACATAGGTTGTCAGATAAATTTGTGTTATCACGTACTTCTGTATTTTTTTAAGCGTATGTCTTTTAGTGCCGAGAGTGTCCGAGGACATGTTCGACTCGCCAGTTTTGTAGCTGCTTCGAGACGGACACCCAAGGGGTGAGCTACAAGTACCGTTGGGGAGGAAAGTATGGATGTAAGGACGAGGAGTTGGAAGGTAGCGGCTGTGGCCTATAGTTAGGGACCAACCCCGGCATTTGCCTGGAAAGAAGATGGGAAACCACAGAAGACCATCTTCAAGATTGCCGGCGGGGGGATTCGAACCTCCTCGCCTCCCGGATGTGAGCGACTGCCAGCAGTCATGCCGTAACGACCACGGCTAACTTACCCGGTACTTCTGTATTAGAAAGCTTCTTTTAAAAAGCCATACAGACTGGAAATTATATTTCTTGCCTGGCTGTGTCGAACTGTTCGACTGCCACTCGGCTTGCTAAGGGACATTATTATGAGTTCAAAACTTCAGCTCACAGCACTTCTTAATTAAGGAACTTTAAGCTCTACTACTGAATTCATACAGCAATACTGTCACTCTTCGTTTCCTTCCCCGGCGAACCTAAATATTTCAACACCTAAATCATTCTCTCTCTTATTATCCCTTCAGTACAAGGGTATATGTTATCTCCCAAACTGCTGGTCGTAGCGCCGAGTAGTTTGGACAGTGAGCTTCAAAATGTTTAGCTCTGTTGCATAGGATCATCAAAATAATTGGATATTTAATGATTTTCCATCGCGGAGAGAATGAAAGATTTCATACGGCACAGCGAGCCGAGACCTTATAGTTATCTAGGCAACGCCGCGCTATTCTATTGGCTGGCGCGGGTGAGCGAGCGAATCTGGCTCCTCGTATGGAAATTATAAAACTCGCTACGCTCGTTTTATAAACATACTCGTGTCTTAATTACCATTATAGGCGAGTTGCATACGACTGTTATGTTTGACGATAATTATAACTTTATTATGTGTTTTATCATAAATATTGATAAATATCTGTGGGATTTAGTAACTTCAGTTAGTGAACAGAGCGCGCTGGGTGGTTTGCTGACTGAACAGAGCGCATACGTTGGTCAAAGAATTCCGAAAGCAGAGACCATTTACTTTGCTTGGCAATGCTATTGTTTACAGCCTGCATGATGTCTAGTAACGATCAGAACGAGCATTCACTAATATTGTCACCGAAGTCGTTTGAAAGCAATGCGCTGTGTAGAAATTGGAGTTAGGGATATTAACGTACAGTGCTATTTCTTGTCTCATATTCGTCAGTTTATTTACGCGAACATATGGGACGGTGCACTTTCCATGTCGGTAATTTATATAGAAGGATGCTGTGTTGCTAACTTCTGGACGTAGATTCAAAAATTTCTTGCATATGTCATAGTATTTTCTTGTTACCGTAAAGGTTCATGCTGATTTTGTCTTTGTGTTTGGGATTGTAGCTACAATGGTTGATCCGATATCCAATTTGAACTTTCAAATCATGTAATTCATGTCAGACATGTTGAATTTTGAGTGCGTGCGCGAAGCTATGCTTACCTAATTGGTCAATGAATGAGCTCTGATTGGCTGGAGAAACTGTTTCATAATGAAGAATAATACTATAATGACCCTCATTATGTTACAGTTTTCTGACATAAAATATTTACATTTCGACATCGTCGAACATAAACACTATTAAATGGTGTAATTTAGGATTACGGGTTTCGACCCTCAAGAGGCCATCATCAGATCCTGAGCACTGTGTTGAGGTTTACATTTTCACTAATGTAAATGCACTGTTATTGTACAGTAGCTAGTCTTAGGTAATTATAATACCATTAGCGGCCCGTGCGAGAAATTTCGCATGTTCATAAGCCACACATTCCCCAATAGGTGTATAATAAGAGTCGTAAGGAGAAAGGTTGTTATGTTTTTATTTGAATCAAATGATTATAGAACACTATTTACGTTTCAGGCGTACCTACGGCCAAAATGCGAACTGAGCAGCAATGATGCCGCGTATTTCCCTACAGCAACAGTATTTGCAAATCGCACACTTCTTACAAAAATTAATATTTATGAAATTAGAATGCAATTCGTAACTGCTAATGCCATTTGTGTGCTGAGTCCATTGATTGACAGCTTGGCCATAACACTCATCGGTTATTCGATATTTATGAAATTATACGATTTGAGTACTCATTCCTTTAAATTACTGTTTCTGAAATCCATGCAAAATGATAAAGGAAAGACCTCATGTTAAAATGACATAAACAGGCGTCACAGCGGCCAAAATGTGAAGTGGACAGCAATTAGGGAGAGTATCTTCCTGCAGCAACAATATCTGCAAATCGCACACTTCGTACAGTCTTTAAAAAGTCATTTTTTAAAGAAATTATAGATACGAGGTCAGATCAAAAAATAAGTTGCACTTCCCAGTTAAGGCCATATATTACACCACATATACAACAGCATCACGCCTATAACGACATACAACGTAACGTCACTTTTCCACATAGTTTTCAAGAGACTCCGAACATTTCTGCGAACGTACAACCAACTTGTCGATGCCGGATGCATAGAAAGTTCCTCCAGCGTTCTGCAATCACACGGAGACAGCGGCCTTCACCTCCTCATCGGTCTGGAAACGTCGATCACCGAGCTCCGTTTTGAGCTTACCGAACAGATGAAAGTCACATGGCGCTAGGTCGGGACTGTAGGGTGGATTTTGCCAGACCTCCCACTTGAAACGCTGCAGCAGTTCGCTCGTTTGGCGGGCCTTGTGAGGTGTTGCGATCCCTTGCCGGGAAATGGCCCACTCCCCGTACACAGCACTAATTTCACGATGAATTTTCGTGCAATTCTTCCTTTTGGCCCATAGGAATCGGATTGTCGCACGCACCTCATATTTGGAGTGAACGTCCAGTCGACGCGCCTTTGCATTTCGCCGCTATTCACACCATACAAGACGATACACCACAGCGACCTGCCTAACAGACGAGTGGGCAGTATCTGCCCCTTTCTCCGCTGTGCCCACGTTTGCGACACACAGCGCGCTGTTGCAGCGCGTCAGTGCAACTAACCTTTTGATCCACCTTCGTATTTATGAAATTATAGTGCAATACGTCACTAGTAATGTATATTCTCTTTCATTTGAAAGCTCATTCTTCACGATCGATCGCTTGTGAGCGCCGCAGGAGGGATCTATACTACTGAAATAATACGAGTATATATAATGATTCGCAATTTGAATCTCGTTAGACGTTAGGTTTGTTTTGTCTTAAAGGTTTTGTGAATTACGTGAGTCAAGGATTATATGTACAGCGTGTTCCGATTCAACACGGAACTGTAATATGGGTTGCCTACCCACCCGCAATTGGCTTGAAATCTGCTCGCAGCGCGCTAGCGACGGGGCTGAGTTCGATTTCACTGATTGCCGCCTTCTATGCAGCATTGCAAAGCAATTTGCTGTTTCAAAATATATTTACACAGGCTTCACAATAAGTTTGAACGATTTTTGTTTCAGAACTTGTTATTTTACGCTTCTGTTAGTGGCTTTTGTAGAGCATTTCTATGAAATAAAATGTTATTTTACAACATAGTTTATTACAACACATTGTATTTTTGTGTTGTATTTTATTTACAACACAATTTATTGTTTTTTAACCCAATACCACAAAACAAGATACAATTTGGGAATGATTTGTTACAAAATTGTAATCAGTCTTCGATGCGACTAAAAAAGTTGATTTATCACAGACGTTACATCTACTACAAATGGACATTTACAGAAGGTGTTCGAAGTGGCGTCCATCATTTTCCAAGCAGAGGGCCACTCGTCGCATGAAGTTCTCTGAGAATTAATTTCCGCAAAGGCTTCTGTAATGACGATCTCCATTTCTTCGGGTGTTTGTGGTGATCTTAAAAATGCTCTCGGCCTGACGTTGCCCCAAATGAAGAAATCCAGGACGGCCAGATCAAATGAACGTGGTGGGAATTCTATAAAGCCGCCAATTCCTATCCACCGGCCAGGAAACAAACGGTTTAAAACTTCTTCCGCCAGTCTGGAGGAGTGCGCTGGATGACCATCTTGTTGAAAAAGGATGTTGTAATTGTGTTGTAATAAACTATGTTGTAAAATAACATAGAATTGCTCTGCAAAAGCCATTAACAGAAGCGTAAATTAACAAGTTCTGAAACAGAAATCGTTCAAACGTATTGTGAAGCCTGTGTAAATATATTTTGAAAGAGCAAAATTCTTTGCAATGCTGCATAAGAAGGCGGCAATCCGTGAAATCGAACCCAGCCCCGTCGCTAGCGCGCTGCGAGCAGATTTCAAGCCGATTTCGGGAGGGTATGCAACCCATTTTACAGTTCCGTGTTGAATCGGAACACGCTGTACGTGTATATAATATATAATAACACACTGTAATATTAATAAATTAACTAAATTAACAAATTTAGCATGCACGAGATAACTCTTATTATAATGTTTACTATCTTGGTAAAGTACTCCTCACACCAGTGTTGATTTGTCGCCTAGTGCATGCTAAATATGTTAATTTAATTTATTTATTATTATTACAGAGTGTTATTATAAATTGTATACACGTG
Organism: Meconema thalassinum; assembly: GCA_946902985.2. Classification (NCBI taxonomy): domain Eukaryota; kingdom Metazoa; phylum Arthropoda; class Insecta; order Orthoptera; family Tettigoniidae; genus Meconema; species Meconema thalassinum. Next base: position 277,012,366 of record OX336389.2, on the reverse strand, counting down.
CATATAAACCTTTACTCACGTAATTCACTAACCCTTTAAGACAAATCACACCTAACGTACAGTGGCGTAGCCAGAGGGTTTTACTGGGAGTTAGAATACCCCACCCCCCGCTTTTGGAAATTTTACACAAAAAAGGAATTGATAATAATTAATAAGCTAAATAAACATTTCTTAAATTAAATAATGACGCATGCTGACCATTCTATAAATCATGCTTTGTGGGAAATCGGTCTGGTTGTGATTTGTCACCACTGCGTGGTGATGTGTTGTTGTCACCTTTCGGTCCGGCAACACACTTCTTCTTGACAATGCATAACTCCGTCCTCCCAGGTTTGCCAATCCAACCTTTCCCTCGCTAAATATAGCTTTTTTCAAACTGAGCCTAGCCACAGATAATTCTAAATCCCGCCTAGTGGAGCAATTAGCGTTCTTTCTTTATTTCTTTCTTTCTTTCTTTCTTTCTTTCTTAGTAGGAGGGAAATTGTATTTAAAATAATGAAATGAAAATCCACAGCCTGCTTCCAGTCTCCGACCGGGTCAGGAATGGAATGAATGAAGCCCCCATCTAGCGGCGAGGATATGAACTGTGCCGGCTGCCGAGGCCTGACGCACATTAAAAATAATAATAATAATAATAATAATAATAATAATAATAATAATAATAATAATAATAAGGGCCTAGAATATTCTATGGGTACATTAACACTAATTTGGAGATCGTTGTTAACTTCTTGAGTGTGAGATAGCCGGTTTCTTTAATATTCCGAATTACGGTTATCCCCCCCGTTAGTATAACCCCTCCCATTAGTCGATCTTGCCTACGCTACTGCTAACGTATAACTAGATTCAAATTGCGAATCGTATTATAATCACGTAAGATTAGCTACTGTACAATAACAGAACATTTACATTAGTGAAAATGTAAACCTCAACACAGTGCTCAGGATGTGATGATGGCCACTTGAGCGTCGAAACGCGTAATCCTAAACTGCCCCATTTAATAGTGTTAATTAACTAATACATGTATTTTTTCAGGAATGTATTCACATATTTATACGTTGTACTCCGCCAATTCATAGGTCAAATTCGTGTAGACCGACTGATGAGTTACAAATGACTGTTTGTATAGGCACAGTATAGATATCATTACAGTATGGACACTTAGGCAAACCCGGAAGAACGGATTTTCAAAAAAAAAAAACAATTGATAAGAGGTGGCACCAATTCACCTGTAAGCCGCTTGGTAGCACCACTTATGGACAAACACATGATAAATAGCTGGGTGCTGAATGTATATTTTATGTACGAGTAATTTATTTAACTCGATTTCAACACACTAGCTCTCTTTATAATCAGATACCGTATTTTAAGAAAATACATAACAAGAAAATAGAAACTGTTACTATTACTGAGTTTTAATTCTAAGAAATGTGTGATTTAAATTATTAATGTTTAACACCACATTCCTTCAGTCCTGTGGTGTCGCATTGTAATTGCATCGTAACGATGTTTTAAATTATTAAAATAACACGATATATTGAAAAGTGTGGGGGAAATGTGGTTTTTGTTTTGAGAATTAATGGATAGGTGTTTTAGGGACTGATATTTCATGGGTATTAAAACCAGAATCATTCGGTGAAACGTTTGATATTTGTATGTACCGCTCCAATGCCCGAGGAAACCGGACTGCTGGTATGTCCAGTGTGATAAGAACTGCGCAAGAAATTACCGCACAGATGTTGATTTCCCACATTTCTGCTATTGGTTAAATTGCAAAATTATATTTCTGAGTTGTTTTTAATAATTACAAGCACTGTTTTCTTCAGACAAAATCGACAAGCCGCACTCAATTAATGAATATGGGTAGACTGCTCTCTCGCGGATACATGGTGAACCGTCGCCGTCATGCGTGCGTGCGTGTGGTGCTTCCGGTGATGGCCGTTTCAAAACCATGACGAAAAAATTACATGGTAAAGGCCTGATGTGTCCATACTGTATATGATTACTATACTGTGGTATAGCCAACACAGAAATAATGACTTCCAATCTTTACATTTATATGATGCGTCCAGTGCCGCGCTAGCATGGCCACATCGATAAGACGCCGAGAAGACGTCCTCTGCAGCGTCTTTGTCGCCATGTCGACCAATCATGGACACCTACATTTGAATCAATGTAACGTACTAAACAACTAAAGCGACCGTGCCGTGGCTTTTCTGAGTCGTAAGCTTGGCCGTAGCCTAGATTGAAGGGTGCAGTAGTCTTTCGAAGCTGCAGAGGGGTGTTTATGAAGCAAGTCAGTAGGCACATTGCAATGACACAACAGATCATCACAACAATCACGACCATACATGCTTTCTGACTACAAGTGGGCTTCGAACGTATTCCAGGTCACTTGATACCGCGCCTCCGACTTTAAGCGACAAAGAGAATGCCGCCCTCAATCATAATTTATTACTCTGGATCTGCGGCCACCTACCTCCCAGAGTTTCTTAGAGCCGACAAATAAAATATTATAATTCTCTCAAGTGAGGAGTCTATGTATACTCGTCATCATTTTAAAAATTACAGTGAAGTATATTTCTGAGCCTCCGTGGCTTAGGCGGCAGCACGCCGGCCTGTCACTGCTGGGTCCGTGGTTCAAATTCCGGTCACTCCATGTGAGATTTGTGCTGGACAAAGCGGAGGCAGACAGGTTTTTCTCCGGGTACTCCGGTTTTCCCTGTCACAAATTTCATTCCAGCAACACTCTCCACTCTCATTTCATTTCATCTGTAATTCATTAAATAATTGCCCCAGGGGAGTGCGACAGGCTTCGGCAGACCGGCACAGTTCATATCCTCGCCGCTAGATGGGGGCTTCATTCATTCCATTCCCTGACCCGGTCGGTCGACTGGAAACAGGCTGTGGATTTTCACAGTGAAGTATTTTCTGCTACACTAATAAAAGGCAGCACATCCAATTTTGTTACCAACCGCGAGCGCGAATCCAGCGATCCGGTGGGGGTGGGAATGCATTGCACCAGGCATCAATTCTTGTAAAACTTAGAAATAATAATAATAATGCTGTGGGTTGAACATCCCTTATAACTGTTGTGGGTTTAGGGACTCCTGAAAGGAGTAGTTTATAGATGCAACGTGTCAGTAAATCTGCTGATATGGTTATCTCGAATACAGCATCAGATTCTAATCGATGGTGCCGGGACCTTTGTTACTGGGGGTGAAGGCCAGACGAAGTACAACATAAAGCTTGCCTAAAATAGAGAAAGATGCTCGCGAAATACATATGTTTCAACAAACGGACTAGAAACATATTCATTACATTCAAAAAATATTTATTTATATATTTATTTATTTATTTATTTATTCGGGCTGGTGGGGATACATTTTACAATATATTTCTGATGTACGGAAATTAGAAAATATTTGATCCATAATATAAAAAACCTCATGTTCAATTTATCTCGAACTATCGTATTTAAATTATAATAACCATCAGACGATATGCACCCGAATGTGATATTATCATTATTATTAGTCTATTATTATTATTACTAAAGCGCAGCTGAGTCGGTAGGCGCGTGGGCTCGAGCCTCACCGTCGGCCGTCCATGAAATAGTTTTCCATGATTTCCAATTTTCAACACCAGGCAAATGCTGGGACGGTACCTTCTGACAGGCCACGACCGCTTCCTTCCACATCCTTGCCCAATTTCATTCATCTTCATCCATTCCATCTCTCATCCCGGCGTGCAAGTCGCCCACGGGCGTCGACTAGAAAGACCTGCACTCGGCCTCTCAGGACGCCACACGACAAGAAAAATATTACTGTATTATTATTATTATTATTAATAATAATATTATTATGCACTGTATAGTTATACTGAGTTAATGTATGGATAGGAATGTGAAGACCGATGTGCTCCTCTCCTAGTATTTGGTGATGAACTACATTTTAGAATGATAGATGGAATAAAATACATCCCCATTAATGTATATCTGATTACGTTTGGAAAAATAACTGCTGACAATCCAGAAAACTGTAGATCCTGATGAAGGTGTTGAATAGATGCCGTCACGTTTTTGTCTTTGCAGTGAAAAAAAAATCCACAGCCTGCTTCCAGTCGACCGACCGGGTCAGGGAATGGAATGAATGAAGCCCCCATCTAGTGGCGAGGATATGAACTGTGCCGGCTGCCGAAGCCTGTCGCACTCCTCTGAGACAATGATTAAATGAATGACAGATGAAATGAAATGAGAGTGGAGAGTGTTGCTGGAACGAAATTTTGACAGGGAAAACTCGAGTACCCGGAGAAAAACCTGTCTGCCTCCGCTTTGTCCAGCACAAATCTCACAAGGAGTGACCGTGATTTGAGCCACGGACTCAGAGGTGAGAGGCCGGCGTGCTGCCGCCTAAGCTATGGAGGCTCTCTTTGCAGTAAATGGATAACATTGAAAGCTACGAGCTGATTAACTTTCATGTGACTGCGAGGACTAGGAATAATCTTAATGTGCCCAATAAAGATACAGTGATACATATCAAAGTTGGTGATGGCTCGGAAAAAAACATATCAGCTAACCATGACTATGGATGTTACTCTCATCAATGGAACAGATTTAAAAATTTATGAAAACAAATCAAAGGTAAAGCTCATTGATAATTATCCTCCTTGCCTTTGGAGTGCACTAACTACCAATAAAGGTAAAAATATTGCTAGCAGAACAGAGCATCCTGGTATTAGGCTACTTCGACAGTACTGCATTGTCTTACTTCTTCTCTCAGCGATTACATTAGACATGAAGGTAACTTTGTCAACTGGAGGGCCTGTCCGAGAAATCTCGCCCGTGTTAAAACCCTTTGCAAAAGACTGGGGGTATATATATATATATATATATATATATATATATATATATATATATATATATTTGCACATTTGTAATTGGGGGTGATAGATGAGTAGGAATATGCGACAATTTTATGGGTGTGGATCCTATTTTATGAAATATGGGGTGGGAAATTATTATCCCACTGCCCACACTCGACTGTATGTTTTCTTAAATGAGCAATGGGGTAATAATCTCCCACCTCCAAATTATGATGATACTGTGTTTATCACTCAAATGAGGTTTATTTAACAGGATATAATATATTAAAACACCCATCACACTCTATAATTTTAAAATAGACGTAACTCCCACGCAATACAAGGTCAGTGACCTATATCATCTTTGCCGAAAACTGCACAAAAAAATATAAAAGTGATTTTGGAATGTTAAAAGTTAGTATATTCGAATATAATTCAATAATTTCAAAATAGTATTTACTAAAAACCCAGAAAATTAATTTTATATATCTTCTATTCTATGGCCAACACCCTGAGCAGGATAATTATTTCCATTCTAGCTGAAATATATTTACTCAAGTGACCAAAACCATTATTAACATTGTATTTCAGTTATATACCATCGTTTACAAATCTCTTATCTTCAATAAAAACACCTTCTTCTGTAAAACAATGCATTTCTTTCACTCAACACAACCGAACTGGCGAGCACGTGCTCTGTGGAGACCTCTGGGATATATGCTTCCCACCTTTGGTTTCTGATGACAGTGTACATAAAATTAATGGGTTTTCAATATTTCTCTGCATCTAGCTTGTGGATGCATGTGGAAATGCTTGAAATGAAAGGGGTGGGAAGATTCTCTCCCTAACACCGTTCTATAAATACATGGTGGGAAGATAGTATCCCAAGGACCTATAAAGGGTTACCACCCTCCCGGCTTTACTATTCTGCGGGTTCGACGCGACACATTTCTGCCAGGGGCTATCATCTGGTGTATTTGTTAAAGCACACTTTTTAAACAAATTGTCGATGCTTATGAAATCAGAGTGCAATTCTTCACTGACGCTGTTAATTCCTTTTCGTTTGTCCCCCAGGGCTCACATCTAGTGGGACGTGGGTTGGCAACCACGGGACCCCAGCTGAGTCCGGCATTGCTTCCAATTACTTGTGCCGGGATCCTCTCCGTCTTCTTTCCTGTCGACCTCTTTAGGTCAACTCTTGTTCTCTTCTGACCCCGACGGTATTAGGGTATCTGAGGCCTAGGGGGTCTCTACCTTTCCCGCCTTAATTAACCATTCTCTCATCCCTCATCCTTCTAGGGATCGCCTTCATTATATTTCCTTTTCTCTTGAAGATTCTCGCACTGTTTTTTTTAATTGGCTCTACGTGTATCTAAATTCTATTTTGTGAACATTTTGACTCTACACTACATTTTGTAGATATTTTCAATCTAAGTTGCATTCTGTAAGTATTTACAATCTAAATTGCATTTTGCGAGTATTTTCAACCTCAATTGCATTTTGTGGGGATTGACAATCTAAATTGATTTTCAGTAAGTCTTTGAATGTGTGGTACCATTTTTGTGAGTTTTCTGAATTTCAATTGCATTTTGAAAGTATTTTCAACCTAAACCTAAGTATTTTCAATCTAAATTGCATTTGGTAGAATGGGCATTTTGTAAGTACATTATTTTGATTCTCAATTACATTTTGTGAGTATTTTGAATCTAAATTACATTTTGTAAGTATTTTCAGTCTAAATTGCATTTTGTAAGTATGGTCAATCGAAATGAGTATTTTGAATCTAAATTATATTTTGTAAGCATGGTCAATCGAAATGAGTATTTTGAATCTAAATTATATTTTGTAAGCATGGTCAATCGAAATGAGTATTTTGAATCTAAATTATATTTTGTAAGTATGGTCAATCGAAATGAGTATTTTGAATCTAAATTATATTTTGTAAGCATGGTCAATCGAAATGAGTATTTTGAATCTAAATTGCATTTTGTAAGTATGGTCAATCGAAATGAGTATTTTGAATCTAAATTATATTTTGTAAGCATTTTCAATTTCAATTGCATTTTGTAAGTATTTTCAATTCCAGATGCATTTTGTGAGTAATTTGAATCTTATATGGCATTTTTATTCTAAATCGCATTGTGTATTTTCAATTTCAATTGCATTATGTAAGTATTTTGAACCTCAATTGCATTTTGTACGTATTTTCAATTTCAATTGTATTTTGTAAGCATTTTGAATTTCAGTTGCATTTTGTGAGTATTTCGAATCTACAATGCATTTTGAAAGTATTTTGAACCTAAACTACATTTTGTGCGTATATTTCAATCTATTCCTTTTGTGAGTATTTTCCTTCTAAATTACCTATCGTAGGTCTAAGTATTGCCAATCTACATTTCGTGACTCGTTTCAATCTGAGTTCCATTTTGTAAGTATTTTCAGTCTAACTTAATTTTCGTTATGGTTTCCATATCATTGTCATTTTCGCTTTCACCCAGACCATTAGGGGCCGATAACCTAGATGTTAGGCCCCTGAAAACAACAATTGTCATCATCACCCTTTCTTTTGAATGCTCATTTGTTACGATCATTTACGTGTTAGCGCCCCATGTGTATATACCACCATCCCAGCATTGCTGTTATGCGGGCTTGATGCAACAAAGTTCTGGCAGGGGCTATCGTCTTGTTTATTTGTTTATGTTCGACCCTAACTATTATGTGTCAGAAAACTGTATCATAATGAGGCTCATTATAACACTATTGTTCATTATGAAACAGTTTCTCCCACCAATCAGAGCTCAAGAAACAGTTGTGTGACCAATTAGATAAGGATACCTTCGCGCATGCGCTCAAAATCCAACATGTCTATATAAATTACTGAAAGTGCACCGTCCATATGCTCGCATAAATAAACTTGTGAATATGAGACAAGAAATAGCACTGTACCTTAATATCCCCAAATTCAATTTCTACACAGCGCGTTGTATTGAAACGACTTCGGTGACAGTTTTACCGAATACACAATCTGAACATATGGCATTGAAACACACAGAGCGCATGCGTCGGTTGTCCAGAGCGCTTGGAAAACAGAGATATACTACTCACCGTAACACCCGATCACAACATTCTAGTGACTGAACAGATATTTATGAATATTTATGTTAAAACATATAATACAGTTATAATTATCGTCGAACATAAACAGTCGTATGCAACTCGCCTATAATGGTAATTAAGACACTCGTATGGAAATTATAAAACTCGCATACGCTCGTTTTATACAAATACTCGTGTCTTAATTATAGCCATTATAGGCTCGTTGCATAATATACTATTAAACACACTTGATAAGAAAGATACAGTCAGACTGAGAGACTAGACTTGATATCATTTCAAATGACGCATGCTACAAATGCTACACATGTTAGAAAGGCTCAGGAGGGCTTCTCGCCCAGGACTCTTTGCACTCTGCTGCATGACGTCACGCACTCGCCGTCTCCGTATCGAATAACGCCATACCCCAGGAGTAAACTCAGACTCAACAGACTCCATTACCCTTTAACTTAGGCTTCCCGCGCAGGGGCTGCATGACGTCACGCACTCGCCGTCTCTGTTCGCATAACGCCAGACCCCAGGAGTAAACTCAGACTCAACAGACTCCATTACCCTTTAACTTAGGCTTCCCCCGCGGGGGCTGCATGACGTCATGCACTCGCCGTCTCCATTCGCATAACGCCAGACCCCAGGAGTAAACTCAGACTCGGTGCATATGCACTGAACAACATGATGACGTCATACACGCCGTAACCATGACGCATAACGGTAGACCTAAGCATAACGATGAAGTCGACAAGACCATTTGAAATGATAACAAATAAATATATTTCCGTTAACTTTTCAAGAAATTGCAAGCTATTTCTTGTACAATTGAGACCATTTGGAAGATTTTGCACAAACCGTGCCTTCTGACTCCCTTTGATTTAAGAGCATTACTTTTGTGAAACATACACTTAGCAAGGGAAGTATCAGGTAAAACAGGTCGAAACCTATCTTTGTGGACGCAATCGTTGTACTATAAGAGGACAACGTGCGGAATATCAGCCACCAGATTGAACTACAAGGATTCAAAATCATGCGACGAATCTCTCATAAAAATCAAAGGGAATTAGAGAGTACCGTATATGTTGGAAGGGAGAGCCCTGACGGCCCAGGCACTCAAGGCCAGTGGGAAGCAGCCACACGCTCCAGTCAGCATAATCATACACCCCGCCTCGCTACTACTCCGAGTGCTACAGGGATGTCCAGCTCCACCAGCCGTCATGCCTACGTACCAGGATGTTAGGTACGATTTCGGAGCTTTGCAATTCAATCAGGCGGCTGATTTTATGCACGTTGTCGTCTTATAGTACAACGATTGCGTCCACAAAGTTTCAAGATAGGTTTCGATCTGTCTTACCTGATACAGGCCGGACGTTTGTTTTAGACGAGTGAAAAATCTTAATGGAAGCCTGGAGGCGAGTTACTACAGTACCTGTGTTGTTATCAGCTGCCTCAAGCGGTCCGATGATTGACAACGCTCTTTCACACTACTCCTGAAGTACAGTCATTGGCAAATATAATGGTGATCTGATCGTAACTATGTAACTTGTACTTCCGCGTCACTCAATACTTCGGCGTGGACTGTACTGTCTGCTAAGTCTGGAATTCAATTACATCAGATCGGTGGTGACAAGTGTGAAGCGATAGGGTGAGAGATTGAGTGTGTGTAGGCTCGCCCACAGGCTTCAAGGTCAAGGGCAATCGTCTAAAACAAACGTCCGGCCTGTACTTCCCTTGTAACCATTTTATATACCAGGTAAATCAGCTGCCCCTAATAATATTGTTTTATGCAGCCCAACTAGCGTATTTGTCAGGAAGGTCGATATTTCTCTGCTTGCATCCCATATGGTACTAATGCACTGCAAGCATGTCCCGCAAACGATACTGTAAACTACGGTATTATTTATCCCTCGATGTGACTACAGACTAAATCGAGTGAAAGATAACAAAATTCCAGCACCCCGGCGTCTCTCGAGCCGCGTGTTGAAACTTCGGTTGTTTTATCGGTGGTCAACGTAATTATTATTTATCACGAGTTCGATGACTTTCTAACAGCCAACCATACATTCAGGCTTAACAAAGAAATTACTTGGATAAACATTACTCCATTGGATTTCAGAACAATGAAAATCCATTATTGCTTTTAAGCATCGTCTTCTGACCACGTGACATTGGTTTTACTGATAATGCAGAATAATGCATCCTTGATTAACATCTTAGTAAATTCAAAGAGTTTTTGTTTCTTAGTATGTTACTGCACTCAAGCGATTGATGATTAGGGCTCGGATTTTTAGGAGCTAAAAGTCGGGAAAATATTTATTTTTTATGTATTAAAAATACCTGAAATATGTGACAAAAAAGTAAAAATATGTTATTATAATTTAGTTTATTAATGTGAATATAATCAATATGCAGTACTCATGAATGCAATTTATTCTATGCCTCACTGACTGCTGAAGAATTACAATACACAACGAGATACATCTTCAGGTTGTCCATCACAAATGACCGACGATTATCGCAAAACATTTCTTCTGAAGGCGCGAAACTGCGGCAATATGTTTCTTGCGCTTACGGTGTTGTGTAACTTGAGATCGCTGTTCAGCCTTGATTGCTTTCCCACATGGTTGGCAGATGTTTACAGAAGTTAAATTATCTGGAAATCCCCAGCTTCCACAGTGAGTGGCACGGGGCGACAAGTTAAGAATAACACAGCTGCAAGCTGACATACGCTCTGCATGAACATTAGATAGATAACAGGTTCTTCCCCGTTGAAGTAACACAGAACAAAATGCAATAAACTGAAATCTCTAGCATACTGATCTTTTTAAATGTAAATATGATGTATTTTTATGTGCTAATAAGTGCAAAGCAGGAATTTATGTATTTAAAGAAAAAATGCTTAAAATATGTATTTACATAAAAACATATTTATTTACCTAAAAATTCGAGCCCTACTGATGATAATGGTTTTGATGTCATTCCCAAATAATGTAAACTTTAATTTCCAATAATATGAATATATATAGTAATAATAATAATAATAATAATAATAATAATAATAATAATAATAATGTTATTTGTTTTACGTCACTTTAACTACTGCGGCGTTTAGAGACGCCGGGATGCCGGAATTTTGTCCCTAAAGCGATCTTTAGTGTACCAGGAATTCTTCTGACGTGGCTCCCTCACATTTAAGGACCAGGGGCCGATAACCTAGATGTTAGGCCCCTTTAAACAAGAATCATCATCATCATCATCATCATCATCATCACCATTTAAGGACCCTTAAATATCAACTGACTGGGCGGGGATTTGATCCCACAACCTTTCCAATAACATTTCTGGGCATATGACCTAGACATTACGTGCCTTAAAACAACCACAAACTATCAAATAACAGGCTATTTCTCAGATCTGAACTACTTATTACTAACTGAAACAGTTATAATATAGCACTGTGTTTCAAAAGGCTTGCATGGTATTCAATCACACACTCTGTACACAACGTTCATCAGCCTTACGAAGCCTCGCCGCTACCCATGTCCACCTCCCCTGCCTTCACGACCAAGCTAAGCAGCAGACCGATGCGCTCCCAAGCTCCTCTACTTCTCCGGGAGCGCTCAGCTGTGCATCACTGAATTGGCACGTTAAAGATCCCCTTCGGGGCAAACCTTCATCACCCCCACGTCTTTAGAGGCCACAACAATTAACAGGGACGTAAAACATTCAACATTATTAACATGTAACGTTCTTTTTACTAAATCATTACACCTGGACATTGTTAGCAATAATAATCACGTTCTGCTGATATTAGTTAACCTATTACTTTACTGACAGTGGTGGCTACGCTCGCTAAAGCGCGGCGTTAGGTGATGGGGCCAAGCTTTCTGCTGACTCGGTAGACACGCACGTTGGAGCCCCCCTCCTTCGACCGTCCTTGAGATGGTATTCCGTGGTTTCCCCCATTTTCAACACTAAGCAAATGCTGGGACGGTACCTTCTGAAAGGCCACGGCCGCTTCCTTCCACATCCTTGCCCAGTTTCATTCATCATCTATTCTATCTCTCAATCCGTCGCGCAGGTCGTCCATGGGCGTCGGCTAGAAAGACCTGCACTTGGCCTCTCAGGAGGCCACTCGACAATAAAAACCTGTTACTTTTGACTTTATTTGGAACAAATTTAAAATATTAGTTAGAGATCTGCACGGTCCGCGAGCTATTGACGCTTTGATTGTTTTGCCCACTGATATGAAAAAAGTTGGCGATCCCTGACACACACAAGTAAGATATTTGCTCACCTTATCTTCATATTAAGACTCGTTAAGTAGACACAGCAAGGAATGGAAAACACTATACACTATTACTGTATATCTCACCGCTCGGGCTCTCTTGAGACTACTGGCAACCCGATCAAATCAGAGAAGGAGCATGTTTTGATATTTGCCAATACAGCCGCCGCATCGCGACTCCTGGGAAGTTCTTGTCCCATGGGTTCTCATCCCAGCGCAAGCGGTGCTGTTTGAAGACTTATGCACGTGTACTGGGCAAGCTAGTTTACTATTAACTGGGCAAGCTAGATTACTACATTATTAAAGAAAGACACACGTCGGACCCAGGGGCGTATATACAATTTTTCTTCGGGGGGGGGGGCTGACTATCCTGGAAAAATGTGAGTATTTTCAGGGGCTTGTTACCGCAAAATACCCAGAAATATCAACCTATATCTTAGAGCATATAACTTTGTTTAATTATTTTAGATAAAATTCAAAGTTTATATAGCCTACAATTATTACGCAATACAAAATAGTTGTAAAATACAACACAACACACAAATAAAATTTTATACTTAATGAATTTTCTATTATGATCTATGGAGTATGAATGGCAAATAACGAAATATTTGTCAATTTACTAAGCAGAAAGGTAAACATTTTTAGCCTACTTTTCACATTTTGCAAAAATGAGGAAAAAGTAGACTTATGAGATCGGGTAAATGTGTGTCTGTCTGTCTGTCTGTCCTTCTGTCTGTCTGTCTGTCTGTCCTTATGTCTGTCGGTCTGTCTGGCTGTGTGTGTGCCCCCCCCCCCCCTTATCAACTCCTAAACGGCTGGAGCAATCGAAACAAAATTTGGTAGGAGTAAAGATCTATACCTGAATATCTCACAGCCATATTTGAAAATGATGTCAGTGCTACCAACTGCTAAAAAATCGCAATTGAAATTTGAGCTCCATGTTGGATATCTTGGAAGGTATGAATGGGAGCTATTTCAAAATTGGCACACGTATAGATAATAATATTGCAGTTTACTTTCCAGGAGGCCATACGTGGCAGTGTTGTCAAAATGATTCAAAGCCTGGTGATAGGTCCAACTTTAAATACATGTAACTTCTATGGTATCAATAGGATTTCAACCAAATTTCGTATGTGCTATGTGTACCATAACAGATATGACTATGCGTATTCTTAACAGCAACCAGGGCTGCCAACTGTTAATATGTGCTGTCTCTATTTTTGTTACCCTAATATCAATATATCAGAATGTATGCAATCCAATAGCTCTAAACTTTGCACACGTATAGTACCTGGCATTCTAGATGAATTTGGAGTAACTAATATACGTCAGTGCTGCCAACATGATTCTATGCCTGCTGATAAGTCCAATTTTAAAATGCATGTAACTTCTATACTAACTAATGGATTTCGTTCAAAATTGGCACAACAATAGATCATATTATTTCAGATTATTTCTGACCAATACATGCATGACATTGTTGCCAACATGTTTTTACGCGCGCTGTTAGATCCAATGTTTAACTGCATGTAACGTCCATTCTATTCATTGGACTTCAACCAAATTTTGTATTCTGTACCTTAAGAGATGGAACTAATAATATATTCAGTCACCAGGGCTGCCAACTGTAGTGCTCTATTAGTCTACATTATGCCAGGTTTACAGTATTTCGAACTAATTAGACATTTCGATATTAACAACTTAATTTCGTCATTATTCTAGATAGATCCATATAGATTAATCATTGGCATGAATCTTAGATTTTAAGAGAAGTAGGCTCTTTAGTTCGTCACGGAACTTCTTGTTTTTAACAAGTTGATAATTTATTTCTCAAAAGTACCGTACTGTGGAATTCACAGTTTTGCCTCACAAGGCTGAGTTTACCCCGTTCCAGCCCTCAGACTAGAATTAAAATTTCTTGGTAGAGCCTGGAATCGAATTCGGACCTCCGGGGCGGTAGCCAAGAATGCTAGCCACTACACCACGAGGAAGTCTAATTTGAATCTTAATATTGTTTATAACTTAGCCAATAAGTTAAGATTAGGGTACAAACAAATTTACAATTATTTTATGATTTTATGCTCTTACCAAAGCGACACTTTTTTCATTTTTATTGGCTTTTTCGGGGGGGGGGGGCTAGAGCCCCCTCAGCACTCCCCCCCCCCCCCTTATATACGCCCCTGGTCGGACCCATTGTTATGATTGTGCCGACAGTTGCTTGGTTGAGGTGTTATGATTATTTATGTGGCGGGTTATATTTTGTGATGGATGTCCTTCGTGACGCCAACCACATGAAAGGAAGCACTATGGCCAATTAAGATATAGTGTCCCGCTATTTATCAGGAGTTTAATAAGTGATGCACACACAAATCACAACCATATCGATCGCCCACATAACATGAAGTATAGACTCATCAGAGGTCTGACTTCGTGGCTAATGGGTTAGCGCGCTAGGCTTTGACTCGAAGGATCCTGAGTTGGATCCCTGGCCGTGGGGATCTTAATCTTCTGTAATTAATTTCCCTGGCTCAGAGACTGGGGGTTTGTGACGTCCTATAAATACCGGAAGTAAAAGTTTAAAAAAGTAAGCTTTCAATAAAACATAATGAAAAAGAAAATATCTAAGAAATAAAAAGTACGCAAAAAATCATCAAATGCCATTATTTCACTAAGAAATGTTTGTTTTGCTTATTCATTATTTTCAGTATTATTCTTAATTCCTTTTGTAAACGTTTCAAGGGTTATAACCCCCCCCCCCCCAGTAAACTCCCCTGGCTACGAAACTGAACTTGTCTCCTACCAAGGAGGCCTCTGGTCCACTAGGAATTTATGATCTGACATGCGGGCTGGAACGGGGTGAACTTTAGCCTGGCTTGAATTATGAGAAGTAGCACCCCATAGCCTAAAACCTAGGTAATACGATTGAGGGTATCGTCACGTTGGCTATGAGCAGGCAGGCTTGAATTATTGTTGTTTCTTACTTTAGGGACTGCGACATCGCGGTCATATAGCCCCGTGTATTTTGTGTGTGTGGAATTTGTGTGATAACCTGTGTTATTGTGATGGCTGTACTAGTGTTTGTATTTGTGATTCAGGTGAGGATTGGGAATGAGGTGGCCGTCGCCTTAAGTTAGAAACCATCCCAACATGTGCCTGGGTTAGAAGTAGGGAAACATCGGAAAACCACTTCCAGGATAGCTGAGGGGGGAATCGAAACTTTCTATACTCAGTTTTGCTTAACGAGGCTGAGTGTACCCCATTCCAACCCTCACACCAGAATTAAAATTTGCTGGCAGAGCCGGGAATCGACCTCAGTCCTCCGGGGAGACAGCCAAGAACGCTACCGCCGCACCACGAGGTGGTCTGGCTTGAATTATATGTGGCAATAAGATTTTGTGTTAGGCCCAAAGTCAAAGCATTAGTTTATCTATCTTCTCTCTCTATAATGAAAATCCACAGGCTGCTTCCAGTCTCTGACTGGGTCAGGAATGGAATGAATGAAGCCCCCATCTAGCGGCGAGGATATGAACTGTGCCGGCTGCCGTGGCCTGACGCACTCCTCTGGGGAAATGATTAAATGACAGATGAAATGAAATGATAGTGGAGAGTGTTGCTGGAATGAAATCTTGACCGGGAAAACCGGAGTACCCGGAGAAAAACCTGTCTGCCTCCGTTTTGTCCAGCACAGATCTCACGTGGAGTGACCGGGATTTGAACCACGGACCCAGCGGTGAGAGTCCGGCGTGCTGCCGCCTAAGCCACGGAGGCTTTTCTCTCTCTATATAGCCTACAGTATAAATAAATGTTACGTGATAGTTTGTCTGTCTGTCCCCTATGCGTTCATGTAACATTCATCCGATTGCGATGAAACTTGGATGAGTTGTTGTGTGAATTCCAGGGAAAGTTTCTAGCTACAAATTATTTATGTAACACAAAAGGGTGAGGAACTTAACAGGAACCCTTAATTACCACAGTAACCCAAGTGCACAATCTGTATACTTTTATATACTCTGTGAGCTGCCAGAATGGGATTGACAGTTCTCGCCTCGCCATGTGGTCAGGGAACGAGGTTGCCAAACTGTTCGCTCCTACCGCGCACACTGACCAGGCACTGAAGCACGTGGGCTGTGATACTGCAACGCAGAGTATTATGACATCAACTATGCGAACATGGATTGGCCAAGAGGCAGAGGGGTGATGACTGACGTGGAATTTCCGGCCAAATGTCAATCCTCTTCAGGCAGCTCACAGAGTTATAACACAGCAACGCCAGGTGTGAGAATGGCGTGCTGATTCATCGCGAGGTGACATGAGGACACTGTCAGCAGCCCGCCGTGTTATCTGGTATTGCTATCTATTCCAATACAATTCACGCCACGGGTTTTGGCCGGGGGTTCTTAAAACTAAACTCAAGCTTGGAAGACTAATAACATTATTATTATCCTCCTTTCTTTCTATACAGGTGTCTTTTATGTACCTTTGGAGAATGATAGGTCGTGTAGGGGACGGGTATAGAAGTAATTTGAGATAGGGAACTTGGGGTTGGAGCGGCCTCCTTAGCCCCTAAAATAAGGGTTGATTCAGGCCCTCCACCCTGTCAGTTGGGCAACCGACCCAAGCCTCTATTACCTATCTCAATCCTTTAACTCTTGGTAAGATTCGTTTCACCATGTGACGCTGGCGTTATTGGTAGCGTTGCGGTGCGAAAGGCCGGTAGTCCCGGGTTCGATTCCGGGCTTGGGCATAATCTTTTCTTTTTAATGTTATTTATCGTATTTGCACTCTCTTCTCTGACGTAGCACCAGACTGTATCATGTGACTACAATACGACAAATAACATTAAAAAAAACAGATTTTGCCCAAGCCCGGAATCGAACCCAGGACTATCGGCCTTTCGCACCGCAACGCTATCAATTACGCCAGCGCCACATGGTGAAATGAATCTTGCCAAGAGTTAAAGGATTGAGATAGGTAATAGAGGCTTGGGTCGGTTGCCCAACTGACAGGGTGGAGGGCCTGAATCAACCCTTATTTTAGGGGTTAAGGAGGCCGCTCCGACCCCAAGTTCCCTATCTCAAATTACTTCTATACCCGTCCCCTACACGACCTGTAATTCTCCAAAGGTACATAAAAGACACCCTGTATATCTGTCTTTGATTTGAATTGCAACGCATGCCGGGTATAGCTAGTTTTAAATAATTGTTTCATTTAGGGACTTCGACATAATGGTCATCAGCCCCATGTACTTAGATGTGAGTTGAATCAGTCTTATAATCGTGGCATTGTGGTGACTAAAATAGTGTGTGAACTTGTGATTGGGGTTGGGATGGGGAAGGAGC
Organism: Meconema thalassinum; assembly: GCA_946902985.2. Classification (NCBI taxonomy): domain Eukaryota; kingdom Metazoa; phylum Arthropoda; class Insecta; order Orthoptera; family Tettigoniidae; genus Meconema; species Meconema thalassinum. The sequence goes on along the minus strand of OX336389.2, from coordinate 276,994,771 downwards.
CACCTTGTCCTTAACTGGGTACTGTTCCATCTCAGCATTTGACCGTAACAGAAATTAGAAACCACTGACCACCACTTGTAGAATGTCTAAGGTGATTCTCAGTTAGCCACCTTCTGGTGTAGCGGCTAGCATTCTTGCTGTCAACCCGGAGGTCCGGGTTAGATTCCCGGCTCTGCCAAGAAATTTAATTCTGGTCTGAGGGCTGGAACGAGTTACACTCGATCTTGTGAGGCAAAACTAAGAAGAGATGGGTTCGATTCCCATCTCTGCATTCCTAGAAGTGGTTTTCCGGGGTTTCTCCACTTCTACTCCAGGCAAATGCCGGCCACGGCCGCTTCCAACCCAAATCCTACCTCAGTTACAAATACACACACTAGTACAGACATCACAGTGACACAGATTTATCAGACAAATTCTACACACACAAGAGTAAACGGGGCCAAATGTTCGCGATGTCCAAGCCTCTCAAATGAAACAACAATTCTCAGTTGCCCTGTCGAGGCTGAGTGAAGCCCGTTCCAGCCCTCAAACCAGATTTTAAAGTGTATACCACAAACTGATAAGTTTTGTGAAGAAATTAACACTTGATTCGAGTATAAGAAGAAAGAGTTCATGGAGGAGTGCTAGCAAATAAGATTATTATTAACATGACTATTTGGATTTAATTCTAAAATTAAATACATTGTCCAGTTACCTTGGAAACCAGAATGTGAAGTGTACTGCTTTTGATATGTATAGTGTGCGGAACAAAGGTGAAACATTGTTCTAAGGAAGATGTGCTTACGCTCAGGCCCGACGAGAGGGAGGGGAAAGTGGGGCTGTAACCCCAGGGCCCAGATTTCCTGAGGGGCCCGAGGCGGTAAAAGGACTTAGAGTGGACATCTTTATTTAATTTAATGTCTAAACTAAGTCTATTATTAAATTATCTGATATGACTCTGTTCGATGTAAATACAGCCATGGATTAGTAGCCGATACAAAACATTACAAAGAGAACATATAAATTGATTATATAAATAACTATTGTTTTTCGTTTTTCTTCCGGGGAAATGGCAAAGTTGCCAGAGTTGTCCATTTAATTATAACGTGCTTAAGTGCCTTAAAGCGCGTAGAGTTTCTAATTAAGAAATATTGACTCTTTACTTCTTACATTTCTGAAGGAGTATGGCTTATTTTTGTGGTGCCTGAACACGTTCAGATAATACGAAAATGGAATTTTAATGCAGAACCTTAAAGTTAAAGAACAACCAATGAGAGAAAATAATAATGGAATAACTAAAAACAAAGTAAATTAATTTTTGGTTGGGCAAGACAAATTCACGGAGCAATATTTTTGAGGGGAGGGGGTAAAAAATTCGCAAGACCTTGTCCTAGGGCCCGTGATCGCTCTCTACGGCCTTGCTTACGCCAGAGTTGCTACCAGACTCTATATAGGCTTCATTGTTACTGTTGTAGCGCCAAAAAGAATATTAAGAAAGTAATTAATAACCAACAACAGTTGACTAGTAAGATTATAGAAAATAAATTACCCCAGAGGAAGTATTAGAGTCTACACCAGTGGCAGACCAATCTTTCTAGTACCATGAAACTTGAGGTTAGGGGAGGAGTTGTTATTGGTTTAAGAGGCGGAACATGGAACTAATCTGCCTCGAAGCCTTTGATCAACGGCTACAATTGGGCTACATTCAACAACATCCAAAGATATGTTATGCCCTTGCAAGAACCTTACGTAACCTGCTTTCATATGCCAATCAACTAGCGAAATTCAACATTTTTCATTTTACTGTGGTTGTTGTACAAAAGCTGACATGTCAAAATGAAGTTGGAATTTACGTCCTGCAGTTTTTCAGTTTCCATTGATCTCTAGAAAGCTGGCATTTCCGTCATTAAAACTACTATCATTAAAACTGATACCGTAGCAGTTATCAACATTCATATACAGTAGAACCTCTCTTATACAGTAAGTTACGTTTCTCACTTAGACCTATACGTCATATCGTCAAGACCTTTTCTTCATAGAAACTTTACACAGCTACATTTTTTCAATAAACGTGCAGATTTTCATGCGTTGTAGGGTAAGTACCCAGCCGTCTTTCACACCACAGTAGTTAAAATAATGCTCAATAATAATAATAATAATAATAATAATAATAATAATAATAATAATAAAATTCTCCGGAATATCTACGGAGCAATCAACAGAAACGGCATTTGGATGAAGAGACCTAGTACTGAACTTTATCAAAACACCTTTACGATAACAGACGAAATTAGAAAACGCAGGGCCAAATTTTACACTCACATCCACAGGATGGCCACCTCCAGATTGCCCAAGAAACTACTCGGTATCATAACACAGAGCAAATGCGGCTCAGAATGGCATAAAGAGGTACAGAGAGACTTACAAATAATCAGTATACAAAATTTCGAAGACTGAACTGAGTGCCAGACGAAAATCGCGAATGTTAAGTTTGAACCAAGATCATTACGACAACCTGGAAAAAAAGTGGACGGATGAGAGGAAGAGGGAGCATTTCTGCGCGAATGAAGAGATTTTGGGAGGAGCGGAGGAGACACGCCTCCAAATGACATCATGTTATCAAGTTTAATCGCTCTCCTGTAGGGGAATTTTCGCTTAACTAAAATAATAATAATAATAATAATAATAATAATGATTTGTTCTTTCTTTTTTAATGTTTAGGGGCTTTGCACACTCCTGGTCATGCACTCCTGTGTACTTGGGTGTGTGTGGAATCTGTCTGATAATCTGTGTCATTGTGATGGTTGTAGATATGTGTGTGTATTTTTAACCGAGTCTAGGATAGGAAAAGAGACGGCCGTGGCTTTAGGTTAGGAATAATTCGGGCATTGCTTTTATAGAAATGGGAAACCACAGAAAATAATTTCTAGGATGGCTGAGGTAAGAATCGAACCCACCTTCTCTCAGTTCTGCCTCACGACCCTGAGTGTTCCCCGCTCCAGCACTCAGACCAGAATTAAATTTCTTTAAATTTCCCAGACCCCAAGGGTGATAGCCAAGAATGCCAGTCATTGCACTACAAGGTGGACTAAATATAATAACAATAATAATAATAATAACAGTAACAATAACAATAACACTAATAATAATAGTAATAATATACATCTTGGATTCAGAAAGTCACAATGATCACAAAAACTGACAGCCACAATACTCAACAACTACCACCACTATCGCCAGAAAGCCTCCAAAATATGTTGATCCAAACAAAATGTATTTGTTTCCAAAATAAGAGAAGAATTATACGTTTGAGTATTACATTAATACTGCAGTGTAACCTATATAGTAAGCTCGAAGCTAGGAGTGGCTATGAATTTAAGGCTTCCGACAATTCAATTCAATTTATTTAATCAATCATATTACCGTTTTCGTTTTGCATGCTTGCATTCCAGTGTATTTCTTAGCATTAGAAACCAAGGAAAGGGGCCCAAACACCTGACAATTGGAAGGGGGTAATATGGATACCTGATGAGACTGATCTCAAAGTAATCAAATACACAAATGTAAAAATTACATGGATTTATTATTATCAGGCTAAAGTCGGTAGACATTTCAAACCGCGCTAAGTTTAGGTCAGTTATCGACAAATTTCAAGGATTCCACGACGAACCAAAAATGAACAGGGGCTGAACCAAAGAACGAAGACAGGCTGCTAGAGAAAGAATTCGAACATTTTGGGCGGCGAAGAGGGCTTCCAATAATGTGTAATTGTTGCCTAGCGTGGTCTTTAAAGGCCTTAAACGAATATATATATATATATATATATATATATATATATATATATATATATATATATTATACACCCCCAATTTGGGAATTGGATAAAAAGTGTATAATTATATAATTCGTATTCCGGGTTAGTAAGCGCGAGTTCCCCGCCCAATTTAAATGGTCACATTAATGTGTTGACTGACTGAAGAACAATTCTCTCACTCAAGCATAGGCTATAGCAGTACTTCATGGTGAAGAACCATTCAGTCAGTTAATTTATTAAGAAGTGGGAAGGTTGGACGTCGCAACTCAATGGTGAGATGCGATGGACCACATCTTATCTCACGAGAAAGGAAATTTGACTGAGAACATCATTTGATAAGAGAGCCGTCTCTCCCGATGATGATGTGTATGAGAGATAATGATAAGATACCTTCAGTCTAATGTTATAAATATTTAGATTAAAATGAGATAGAGATTTGTAATATAAATAGCAGAAAGAAAATAATTGGATTAGTGACACTGAACACTTACGTGGAACAGTGTATTTTACAAAATAATGTATCTTATCTTTATGGAACAATGGCATTCATATTGTCTTCACAACGAGCTGCTTTTGGAGAAACATTTTGTAACAAATTTTATTATTTTTAAATATTTTAGGCAGAAACCATTTCTAGAAATATTGAATCTTACCTCCTATATTATAAGTTTAAAAAGTTTTTACTTGTTGAACCATTTCTCTCAACAGCACTAAGAAAACTATAGTTTTAACTTTACTTTTAACTATAATGTAGAGGCAGATGTCCTCGTAGTTCCGCCCCTCAAAACCTCAATAACTATCATGTAATTTCATTGACTTACAACTCCATACTTGTTTCCTCTTTAAAATATTCATTGTACATTGCTGATGAAGGTCATAATGTTACCAAAACCGGTTCTTTAGAACAATCATAATCATATGTATTGAATACTAGCAACCCGCCCCGGCTTCGCCCGGTATCTTTAACGGTTTACCCAGCGTATACTTAAAAGGCACACGGACGGCAGGTCCCAGACGCAATTCAGAAAAACCAAGGTGAACAGTGAAACTACAAACACATATACCTTTCACTGAAGTCTTAACTCGACACGACTCAACAGTTTAATCCTGGCCAAAGCTGGGGTGATAGACTCGCTCCGAAGCTAGTCATTTAAATTTCCACTGAATGGAGATTGTTGGAATAAATGGAAACGTACAAACACTTACAGTGGGCGATGTATTAAAGATACGGATATGATGTCCCGGACATTTTTTGTAGAACCTTTCATGTTGAACAATTATTACACTCATAGGGCTTAGGCCTATATACTTTACGGTTAACCCAGCGTAGGCATAAAAGGCGCACGGGCGGCAGGATTTTCTTCGACTCGATTCATTAAATTCGATATTGCTCGGCTTCTTTTGGTCATAAATGAATGTTTTTTTACAGAAACCTTCCTCGAGAAATCTTTTACTGAATGGTGAAAACCGCATCAAAATCCATCCAGTGGTTCTCGAGATTACCCGTTACATCCAGGAATCAAGGAATTTGTTTTATACTATGTAGAGATTTATTACGTCTCAAACTTTGTAAATAAGGGTCATTTTCAAGAAAAGTTTATTTTCTTGTCTCCACGTACTCATGATGAAAATGAACAGAATTAAAACGCTACATTGTCTTCCGATGGGAGAGAGATACATCAGCTATTTTATTCAACTTCGTGCAAATGGACAGCTTGGAAGTAGGCCTAATTTGTTTCACAGTGAAATGAAAATCCACAGCCTGCTTCCAGTCTCCGACCGGGTCAGGAATGGAATGAATGAAGCCCCCATCTAGCGGCGAGGATATGAACTGTGCCGGCTGCCGAGGCCTGACGCACTCCTCTGGGGCAATGATTAAATGCATGACAGATGAAATGAAATGATAGTGGAGAGTGTTGCTGGAATGAAATTTTGACAGGGAAAACCGGAGTACCCGGAGAAAAACCTGTCTGCCTCCGTTTTGTCCAGCACAGATCTCACATGGAGTGACCGGGATTTGAACCACGGACCCAGCGGTGAGAGGCCGGCGTGCTGCCGCCTAAGCCACGGAGGCTTCACTGTTTCACAGTAAATATTGTTAAACAATGAAAAAAGTTAAGTGTTTTATTATGTTCTGTGGGTTATCATATAGTTCTTCTGATCAATACTGAATCTAGACACTTTTCGTGCATGGGAAGGATTTTTGCCACCCTCAGGTTTGGCCAACCGTGTGCGCTCCGTGAGTCATTCCTGTTCTCTCTTCACGTGTGGCTGCCCTTACGTTTTTTCTTAAGCCAAGGCTTTAAAATTCAGACAATTGCTTTAAATAATTCAGTTATTCTTGTTGTTTCAATTTAGGGGCTTGGGCATCGTGGTCATTTAGCCCCGTGTACTTGGGTGTGTGTATAATTTGTCAGATAACCTGTGTTATTGTGGTGTCGGTAGCAGTGTGTGCATCTGTAATTCAGGAAAAGGTTGGGATGGAGGCAGCCGTGGCGCTAAGTTAGGAACCATCCCGGCATTTGCATGGAGTAGAAGGGGAGACCAATGAAATCAACTTCTAGGCTGGCTGAAGTGGGAATCGAACCCACCCTTTTTCAGTGTTGACTCGCAAGGCTGAGTGTACCCCGTTCCAGACCTCAGACCAGAATTAAATTTCTTTGCAAAGCTGGGAATCGAACTCGGACCTCCGGAACGACATCGAAGAATGCTAACCGCTAAACCAGGAAGCTAAACAATTCATTAAACACTCATACTGCTCAGGTATATCATGTAATTCATTATTTATTGTGAGCTGTTCTTCTCCTCTTGTCAAAAATAATTAAACTAACATAAGACTGGAGTGTTGGTATTAATTTTGCTATCCATCGGACGTGCCACCCGGAGCGGGTGTCGACTTTTGCCCACCTCTACATCCAGCACTGCTTCTTATATGCTAGGCTGTACGTTAGACAGGTGTATCAAATACTGGTACGGTGCTATAAAGTTAATAAAGGAACACAGTTCACTCTGTAATAAGTAAATACTAAACAGTTCCACAAGTGGTAAAAGACGATAAGCCCATATTTTTTGCGTATCCTTCGCCTTTAACTCCTCTTGCAAGCAAAATTATGCCACCAATATCAAGAAAACTTAATACAGAACAGTATTAGTTATAAAATCCAAGTTTTAAAAGTACTATTCGTTATTAAACTAAAGTTTTAAAGTTGCAAAGCCCCTAAAAAAGGTTTTTGTACTTTATACTGTAAACAAAGATATTATTCGGATAATTCCCTCAACCGGCCATGGTGGCCGAGAGCGCTAATGCGCTTCCTCGTTCATCGCTGATATCGAGAGATGCCTCGGCCATCATGAAAATGGTTTCCCATGGTTTCCCATTTTCACCCCCAGGCAAATGCCGGGATGGCTCCTTTCAACAGGTCCACTGCCGACTTCCTCCCATGACCTTTCCTTCATTAGACCCAAGTTAGCGGTCGTCTGGGCGATATGTCTGTCACCACCCCGAGTTGTACCTGCTGACAAAATGTGTCCAGATCCCAGACACTGCCCTTGTGGCGGTAGAGGAATGATCCCTCGCAGAGTCCGTGGGTGAAACTGAGCTCGGAGGACAAGCAATTTTTAAAAAAGTTCCCTCTTAAAACTAAGAGCTATGCAAATGTTAAGAATGTATTAGTACCAGTCACCCGTAGAATCGATGGTAAGGCTTCCAACGGTAGGGAATATGTGCCCCATCCACGACCACATAGCAAATAATTCCGGTAGGCTCAGTTTGGCTTCTAGCCAGTTGTTTGAATCGGTAAGACATAATTACGATGCCAAATCATGCCAGCAGTATATACAGTATATTTGTATCCTTTGGATGAGTCTGTGTATATTCCCTGTTTAAGAAGGAAATTGTATACATCCCTGCGATAAGCGTGAAATGTCAAGACGCCTCCCCCAAAATTGTATTATCTAACCATGTGTGTGAGTGTGTGTACACCAACATGTTGGCAATAATGTAAATTCCATTGTTGTAGCTGAAAATGGCGTGTTAACTCCGGAGAAGTCTGGTGCAGGTCTTATAACTTGACGCCCATGGGAGACCTGCGCTTCGTGGGATGAAATGAATGATGAAAACGTCACAAGCACCCAGTCCATGCAAAGGAGGAAAATCCGAACAAAATTGTAAGAAAAACTCATTACTTTGTCGGGAATTAAAATCGGGCCCCTTCGGATCAAAGATACCGCCCTATCCACTTTGCCACGAATCTAGACACACCTGCAGCTATGGGGAATGAAGCACGGCCCATATCGTTGGGAAGATATTAATCCAGCATGACCCAACAAATTAGAGATAGGTTTGGACGTTACTTCTCAAAAGTAACGGTGTTACATTTACCGCTATCTTTAAAAATAATAACGAAGTTATTGTTACAGTTACGTTGTGTAAAAAGTAATTGCGTTACAGTTAGAATTGTCCAAGTAAAACATCGTTAATTTTCCTTTACTTTTGTATGCAATAGTTGTTTATTAGCACTTTCCTCGCTCATACAATTTGCAGGTTTTGATCGGAACAGTGGATTTCAGTAATATGGAAAAACAAAATCGTTTGGCAATACGTAAATTAATAATTAATAAATGACTATATTGTCACAGTCTCATCTCTGTAGGCTTACGACTCGTGAATTAATTCATTAAGGACCAAATTAAAAATAGTTCTGACCACCTAGTGGTGTAGCGGCTTTCATTCTTGGCTGTCTCCACAGAGGTCTGGGTTCGATTCCCGGCTCTGGTAAGAAATTTTAATTCTGATCTGAGGGCTGAAACGGGGTGCACTCAGCCTCGTGAGGCAAACACTAAGTGGAGTTGGGTTCAGTTCCCACTTCAGCCATCCTAGAAGAGGAATACCGTGGTTTATTTATACTCCAGGCTAACGCTGGGATGGTTCCTAAGGCTATGGATGCCTCCTTCGCAATCCTCTCCTCAATTGCAAATAGACACACTAATACAGCCAACACAGTTACGTAGGTTATCAGACAAAATTCCACACAAACCCATGTACACGAGGCTGAATGACTACTCAAATGAAACAACAACAACAACAACAACAACAACAACAACAACAGAAAAGCCATCGGGCACCTATCGCAACCTTAAACCCCAATACTGTATTCAGTTACACTACTGTCACCACAATTCCATACACTCACGGGGCTGATACCCAAGATGGTTCTATCCCTACTTGAAGCAACAACTTCTCATCCACTAGTTCGGATCTGAGAACTGCAATTGACACATTGTTTCATAATACAGATTATTTTCACTCAACCAATCCTATTTTCACACAAGTGTAGGAGACTCCTTTTGAGGTCACGGGGTACATATTAAGATTCAGGATCCAGAGGACCTGGGTTCGATTCCCGGCTCTGCCAAGAAATTTAATTCTGGCCTGACGGTTTGAACGGAGTACACTCAGCCTCGTGAGGCAAAACTGAGAAGAGGTGAGTTCGATTCCCACCTCAGATGTTCTAAAAGTGTTTCTTCGTAGATTCCCACCTCTGCTCCTAATTTAAAGACACGACAACCTCCTCGTCATAATTACAAATACATACGCTATAACAGCTATCACATTGACCGAGGTTATTATACAGATTCCAAAGCCATACACAACCAACTGCACGGGGCTACATGACCACGATATCGCAAAGCCCCTAAATGAATCAACATCAAAAAGACGCCGATGAATTGATTCTGAGAGGACGTATCGTCCTAGCATTTATGGGCGAGGCTTGACGGTGCAGTAGGCATGCTGCTTTCCTTCTACCAGGGTTCGATTCGTTGTTAATGCGAGAGACTTTCGAGGTGATATCTCACATTCATTGGTTCGAATTCAACGTAAAATTGAGGTACGATCGCAAAATCACCTAAAATTACACGCTTGCTTTTTTCTTGTTTTTTTTCTCTTCCTCCGGAAAATATCCAATTTACGTCTTTAAAAAATCTATTTGTGCTTCTAATTAACATACTTTTCTTGACGAACGGTCTGTGAATTGTCGTGGACCAGCTGTAAGGTTCTGCTACTTACCGTCGTGTGTGACGCCTAATACGTGGGCGGGTATGTCGGCGCCGCCTAGCGAATCACCAAAGCCCGAAACGCGGATGGCGATGCGTGGTTCCTGACTGCCGCAGTCTTGCCGGCTCATGTAAGATCCAGGGTGTCGGGAGAAGGGGGCGTGGCCTCTCGTCATTGGCTGACGGAATGGATTCCGGGGGCAACTTCGCTCCTTCTCTTAGTTTGCAGATTTCTACAAGGAATGAGCAGCTTTGACAAGGGTAAAATAACACTAAATTTAACAAGCAATTTATCAAATTACTGACCGGGGTAACTCAGTGGAAGCCTGGATTAGGGGGACAGGCAGTTCGTGTTGCCTGCTCCTTGTGCACGTTCTGCGCCTTCTCACCAATTTCGCGACACCTAGACTAGAGAGGTTCCATAGTGCATGTTCGAGTCCCGCAATATGTGCTACTGAGCATGAAGAGGATTTTCCTGCACCTCATTTAAGAGGCCAGCCGTAGCAAAATAGTTAGAAGGACTGGGTTCAATCCCGCAGGGGCATATATACAATTTATTTTCGGGGGAGGCTGACTATCCTAGAAGATTTTGAATATTCTCAGGGGATTGTCACCAAAAAATACCCAAAAATATCAAGCAATATCTTAGAGCATATAACTTTGTGTAATTATTTTAGATAAGAGCTTATTGTAAAATTCTAAGTTTATATAGCCTACAAGTAGTGGCAATAGAAAAAGAGTTGTTAAATACAACACAACACACAAATAATAGTTTATACTTAATGCATTTTCTAGTATGGCCTATGGAGTATGAATGGCAAATATATAAATATTTGTCAATTTACTAAGCAGAAAGGTAGACAGTTATTATTGTTTTACAAATTGATAATTTATTTCTCAAAAGTACCATACCGTGGGATTCTCAGTTTTCCCTCACAAGACTGAGTGTACCTCGTTCCAACCCTCGGACCGGAATTAAAATTTCTTGGCAGAGCCAGGAATCGAATTCGGACCTCCGGGGCGGCAGCCAAGAATGCTAGCCGCTACACCACGAGGTAGTCCAATTTCACTCTTAATATTGTTTATAACTTAGCCAATAAGTTAAGATTAGTGTACAACCAAATTTACAATTATTTTATGCTTTTACTCAAGCAACACTTTCTTAAATTTCACTGGCTTTTTTCGGAAGGGGGCGGGGAGGAGGCTGGAGCCCCCCCAGCTCCCCCTATATACGCCCCTGCAATCCCGTTACCTTCCAGGTGACTCTCCCAGCTGTGAAAATGAGCATCCGAGGGATACTAAATGGATTTCCTCTGGAGCTAAAGACCGGTTGAGGTGCAGTTTTCATCTTCCGTACCAGAGGTCAAAGAAAATGTGAAACTTAACCCTCAATATCCACCATAGACCAATAAATATTGGCAGAGTATTTTCAAAATATTAACTGTTCACAATGTTTAGACCAACTGCTCATAAAATAGGCCCAAAATTGTCCAAATGAAAATGCCAAGAGGTGTTTTAATCTGAGACGTATGCATACGCCTAGAAAGGCACAATAGTCATAAATATTTAGAAATCAGACACTAGAATGACTTGGGGGAAAAAAGTAACAATTAATGCAACCCTTAAAAGAGCAAGATCAGGATGCTTGCAAATTATTTTTAGCCTACTTTTAACATTTTGCACAAAAAAACAAAAACAAAAAACAAATATGAAAAAGTAGACATATGAGATCAATCCGGGCAGATGTGTGTGTGTCTGTCCTTCTGTCCATGTGTGTGTGTGTTCCCTATCAACTCCTTTTTTTTTTTTCATGTGGCCTCATGAGAGGCCGAGTGCAGGTCTCTCTAGTCGACGCCCGTAGGCGAACTGCGCGTCGGGATGAGAGATGAAATGGATGAAGACGAATGAAATTGGGCAAGGATGTGGAAGGAAGCGGCCGTGGCCTGTCAGAAGGTACCGTCCCAGCATTTGCCTGGTGTTGAAAATGGGAAACCACTGAAAACCATTTCAAGGACAGCCGACGGTGGGACTTGAACCCACGCGTCTACCGAGTCAGCAGAGAACTTGGTCCCATGACCTAACGCAGCGCTTTAGCCAGCGTAGCCACTACTGTCGGTTATCAACTCCTAAATGACTACAGCTATCAAAACCAAATTTGGTATGACTGACGATCTATACCAGGATATCTCAAAGCCATATTTGAAAATTGTGTCAGTGCTATCAACTGCCGAAAAACACACAATTGAAATTTGAACCCTATCTCAGAAGGTATTCATGGGACCTGCTCCAAAATTGACACACATACAGTATAAACAATAATATTTCAGACTCATTTTCAGAAGCTCATATCTGACAGTGCTGTCAGCGATAGTCTCTCTGAAAGTAAGCAGGCCAACAGCTCTAAACTTTGCACACGTATTGAACATAAAATCGCATTAAAAAAAAGGAGGCTCCTTAGTTCGTCACGGAACTATTGTTTTTTTTCTTACCAAGTTTTGAAATTTTGGTCTTTGGAAGTTAATTTACGTTAGGCTATTTCCAAGACATAGTTCATACGATTCAATTTCGAATAGAGTTTGGTTAGTTGGTTCCTCAGTTTAGGGGCTGCGACAACGTGGTCATGTAGCCCCGTGTACTATGGTGTGTATAGAATCTATCTTACAACCGGTGTTAATTGTGATGGCTGTATTAGTCTGTGTTATCTGTTATTTATTCAAATACGGACTGCAGACATTCAATTTCAAGTAGTTCCAACTTTTGCTACCAAACGCCACCGTCAACGACCAACTAGTTTTGAACTTTGTTACTAGATGCCACCACAGTTGGCTCCTGGCGACAAACGTTGGGTCCTAAGAGCGTTAGTCAAATATAACATATAATTTAGCTTCACACAAGTGTAATTAGTGGAAGGTTCTGTATTATGCCATAAATCTATGACATGGGACCGCTGGCTTTACTTCCCCTCCGAAGGAAGGCATACAGAGGGATTTTTAACGCTCTTAAAAAATCCGACGACTTCGGCAGGGTTTGAACCTGCGACCTTGGGCATAGAAGCTGACATGCTACCAACTACACCACCGAAGCCGCCAATAAAGTTTCTGTTGCTCATGTTGGTATGTGCAATTACACATTTTGCTCGGACTTCTTGCGTTACAACCGCGTTCCCTCCTGGACGTTCTAGCGCAGAAAGAGATCAGTTCACGCACGTAAACACACTTCGGGTGACAGATCGTCATTCCCAGTCGTGACATGGTCAATTGGTACAAGTTAGCTCAATAAGCGAGAAGAGAAAAGATCCCTCACACCTTGAACGTAAATGGCTACGATGATAACAATAACTCGGGAACCTGTGCGAGAAATCTCGCATGTGCATAAACCATGCATTACTGTTAAGCGGGCTTCTTGTTCATTTGTTTAAACGCACTTTTTAAACAAATTGTCAATATTTATGAAATAAGAGTGCAATTCGTCACTGTTACGGGCAATTTCGTTTGGATATTCTTTTCAATGTACAATGCACAATGCACAATGCACAATGGGTTATGTACAGACTACCCACCTGGCTCTAATGTTATGCGGGCTGGACATGACACACTTCTGCCAGGAATTTGTTTAAACGCAATCTTTAAACAAATAAATATATTTTCCTTGACATTTCAAGAAATGCAAGATAATTCCGTTAGGTCTACTATTGAGATGATTTGGAACATTTTTGGCACAAACTGCACCAACTAACTCCCTCTTGCTTAAGAGCTTGAGTTTTGTGAAACAAGAAACTTAGCATTTTATAATAATTATAATAATAATAATGATAATAATAATAATAATAATAATAATAATAATAATAATAATAATAATAATAATAATAATTTAACTATTTGCTGTTGTTGTTGTTGATTCATTTTGGGGCTATCTGACATCGTGATTATGTAACCCCGTGTACTTATCTGTGTGTGTGGAATTTGCCTGATAACCTGTGTTATTGAGATGACTATCTTTTTTAGTATTTTGTTAACAAGATCAATTAATGCTATACGTACATAGGCCTACAGTGCTTTATTTCTAAACAAAATTTAAGGGGCACTCTCAGTTGTAGTCGACAAAATTGCAATTTTCGGCAATTTGCAGAGTCCGGTTATTACTTTATGGGCTGACATGTAAAATGAAAGGTAGAATTGGGTTAATATATTAACTCATTAATTCATTCACTTTCAGTCTTTTCGATGCCTGGTTGTATGTAAAATAGTTGGTTATTTTGTTCATCCTTCAAAAATAACCACACACACACAAACTAACAACCTACCCCTCCTCCAAACACTAGCCTACGTGCTTACTAGAACAGAACTTCCTTTTCACGATTGTTAGACTACAGTAAGTTACTTATTTTTGCCTACACAAGTAAATTTCTTCGAATAAGGCAGCAATTACACAAAACTTTCGTCGAGCAGAAAATAATATGGCCTATTGTTTCGATTATTCTGCTGAGTGCCGAGTTGCTGACCAAAACAATCTGATTCAATAGATCGACTTAAATTGAGGACTACTCGAAATCTCCTCCAGCTGTTGTGAACAGCGTGATGATGCCAGCTGATCGATGAACTTTCAAGTCGGAGGTTATATTTGCCAGACTAGACACAAATGTACCAATATTTTTTTCTTAAACAGTTTTCAAATGCTTGAGGGTACGCGTACCCCCACGTTCCCCCTGAAAAGATTCCCTGGACCACCCACAAGGCTTTGCCTTCTGTAGTATAGTCCACAATTATTCTTCCCTACTCTGCTGAATTTGGTATTCATCACATAGATTTCAGAATGTACTGTACATCTTTACACTAATTCTTTTACTTAGCTGAACAATAAGAAATAGACTTAATTTACTATATGATGAAGAATGTAGCCTACTTATCTCTATTTAGAATTAGTATAAAACAAAGTCACCGATTCTTGGATGTCACGGGTAATCCCGAGAACCAGTGGATGGATTTTGATGCGGTTTTCACCATTATGTAAAGGATATCTCGAGGAAGGTTTCTGTAGAATATAATTTATTTATGATCAAAGGATGCCAAGCAGTCAATATTTCAGTGAAAAAGTCTCAAGAAACCTGTCGTCCGTGCGCTTTTTAAACTTACGCTGGTCAAACCGTTAAACATATGAATATACTATGAGTGTAAAAATTGTTCAGCATGGAAAGTTCTACAAAAACGTCAGTGAGAGCATATCACAATCTTCAATACATCGCTCACTATATGTGTTTTTAGATTGGACGGAAGGGGGATTTTTGTGTTTCATGTACCTCGCCATTCTTAAATTACAACTGACAAGAATTCGTTGGACATGCATCTCCATGATAATAATATTATAATTAATAGTCCAGTCAGTGATTTTAACCCATCATGCCGAGACGGATATAGGTCGTAGTTCATTGACATCGAAAAAAAAAGCGCTTATCATATAACGCATCCATAACTGTTCCCGGGCGAAGCCGAGGCGGGTTGCTAGTTTATTATAAAAGGATTCCCGGTGAACAAGAAAGCAAGTAAAATTGTACAGTGTTGTAGTGTCAAGGACAATGTCTATAAGTCATACGCTATGCACTTGAACAATGTACGTGTATGTCCTAATACTTAAAAAATCTATGTATGTGTTGAATTTCTTGCATTGCTGTATGTAATATTGCTCATTCTAATAAATTTAAAAATAACCTAAGAATATAGCATCTAGCTAACCTTTTGTTCTAAATATTGCTATTGGGGAAGTTTCTACACGGTATGGACTCAGTCTTGAGAAAATAATTCATAATAATACAAAATAAATGTATACCAATTATATTGGAATGCAGAAGGAAGACATCAGAAACCCCTATTGACAGGCTAAAGATAAAATAAATAGTTGTTGTTGCTGTTGATTCGTTTTGGGGCTATCCGACATCGTGGTCATGTAAACCCGCGTACTTAGCTGTGTGTGTGTTATGTGTCTGATAACCTGTGTTATTGAGATGAGTGTAATAGTGTGTGTAGTTGTAATTCAGATGAGGATTGGGAAGGAGGCGGCCGTGGCCTTCAGTTAAGAACCATCTCGGCATTCACCTGGAGTAAAAGTGGGAACCACGGAAAACCACTTTCATGATGGATGAGATGGGGATCGAACTCGCCTCTTCTCAGTTTTGTCGCAAGAGGCTGAATGTACACCGTTCCAGCACTCAGACAAGAATTAAATTCCTTGGTAGAGCCGGGAACTTATCCCGGGGCTCCGCGGTGACAGCCAAGAATTCTAGCCATGTAGAAGAAAGACCAGACAGAGTGAGAGAAAGTAAAAGCCACCTACATAAAACGGATATTAACCGGCCGTGGTGGCTGAGAGTGCTAACGCGCTGTCTCGTGTCTCGCTGGCAACGGGAGAGCGTGGGTTCGAATCCCACCTCGCCCGTCCTGAAAATGGTTTTCATGGTTTCCCACCAGGCAAATGCCGGGATGGTTCCGTTCAATTTCATTTCAATATCGCTTCCCAGAACCGTCCTGAAAAGAAAAGTACATGGCCATTGGCTGCATTAATAAAATTATTAAAAAGGATATTTGAAGTTTCGAAGTATACACCATCAAGTTTAGTCTACATTTCGGCAAAGGAGACGTTCCTGAATCAAGACCTGCGTCGGTACCAGCTGCTGCTACCTACTACAGTTGGGTACGACGAGTTTCTGAAAGACCTGCTAGAAAAGTGGATGGATGTAGACATAAGCTGGACAGGGACCTGCCAGCGAATGGGGAATGTCGTCAATCGACTACCGGTGCACGGCTTCCACCACAAAATGTGGAGTGTGAAACGTTTCCACTCAAGAATCCGAAGCATGTACTTGCACGTTCTGCTGGATGGCTGATGTACTCTGGTGCACGAAATGTGACAAATCAGTGACTGAACTAAGTGCTTAAGACTGAATCTCTATGCTAATATATAATGTAAGTGTCCTTTATGTTGTAAATATGCACATCTGCGTGCGATCTTAATATTAATATTTTAGCGTATTTCATTATAAATAATAGACTAGTTCTGATTTCATCGTGATACATTGCAAACTTAACATATGGTTTCTACCAACCTACTGTATATCATCCAATTAATAAATTAATTACCAAAATAAATGTAGAGCTAAGTGTAGTGTATAGTAAATAAATACCGTAAATAAACGAATCAAGTTCAATACACACCCACCTACACGGGGCTGATGACCAATCGAGCAATCAAAAAATTAATTTACAACAACAACAACAACAACAAGCTTTCAGAAAGGAGAACCAAACCCAGCTCACAGCCCATGAAGAACCTTGGCCTACCAAGAGACCGTTGCCTTGCCATTCGGCCTACAGATTCCGGGGTGACGCGTAGTTAGCATGTCTTGTTTCTTCAGCCATTAATCTTGGTCTCCGTAACCGGGGCGCTGTCTCACAGTCAGGCAGCTACTCAATTGTCCTCACGAGGCTGAGTGCGCCCCTATCGAGCCCTCACGTCAGTTTCTAAAATTTCGGACGGAGCAGAGAATCAAACCCGGGACCTCAGGTGAGAGGCAGGGCCATTACCCCAATACTACGGGGCCGGCTCAGAAAGGAGGAGAAGAACAAATTTCGTTGTGCCTGCATGATGAAGATTCGTAGTCTCTTTCCATTCTCTGTCAAGAACTCAATTTCCTGATGAAATTTGCCCGATGTAGCCTATCTTGTCGCATGGCTCCTGTTCATTCTTAGCAGTCGGTACAGTATAGCCTATATTGTTTATCAACCTCAGGAGATTTAGATGTGCACTTACAATATGTCTGTCGTCCTCGTAATGCAATGTTGAGTGTTGTTTGATGCCATTTGAGAGGTTCCGGGTTCGTTTCTGGCTCTGCCAAATTTTAATTCAATTCAGGTCTGAGGGTTATAATGGGGATAATAATTGAGTAGATGTTGTCGCTTTTGTTTCATTTGAGGGGCTTGGACATCGAGATCATTTATCCGCGTGTATTTGTGTGTGTGTGTGTGTGTGGAATTTGTCTGATAACCCGTGTTGCTCTGATGTCTGTAGTAGGCGTGTATTTGTAATTAAGGTGAGGATTGGGAAGGAAGCGGCCGTGGCCTTAAGCAAGGAACCATCCCGGCATTTTGCTGAGGTAGAAGTGGGAAACCAAGGATAACCACCTTCAGGATGGCCGAGGTGGGAGTCGAACCACCTCTTCTCAGTTTTGTCTCACGAGGCTGAGTGTATCCCGTTTCAGACCTCAGACCAGAATAACATTTCTTCGACAAGCCTGGTTGCGTGGCTCAGTGCTAACGTTCTCGCCTGCTGTGTCCAAGCTTGCAGGATCGAATCCTAGCGCATCCAGTTGGCATTTAAGGGTGCGCAAACGCGAGAGAGCCGTGTCAGTAGATTTACTGGAATGTTAAAGATACCCTTCGGTGCAAACGTCCGGCACCCAAGCGTCTCTAAAAGCCCCAGTAGTTAAAAGGGACATAAAACCAATATAACATAAGTTTTATGATTATTATTATTAATAATAATAATAATAATAATAATAATAATAATGTTTTGGCCACGCCAGGAATCGAATCCGGACAGCCAATACACCAGGAGGTGCATTAATTGAGTAGAGCCACTGTTGCCAACCTAGAAAGCCACATCGCCTCCTTCCCAATTCTAGCCTTACACTACTGAGTAGTACATACTGTACACCACAGCAACACGGGTTATCAGAAAAATTGCACACACCCTCACCCACATACATGGGGCTGACCACGATGTTTAATCCTCTCAATGAAACAAGCAACGTAGGCCTATCTAGTTTCCACGTTTCCAGAAGACTATTATCATCTCTTCTTTAACACTCGCTCGACCAAGAGGGAATAAAACTGTGCATTTAAACCTATAAATATTTAGTGTCCCTTTTATCATTAAAGACACAGGTAGCCAGCTCAACAGTACGTCGACAGCTGTGAGGGAGTCTGAAGATAAATATAAAATAAACAAACAAAAGAATGGCGGGTGGATGATAAAAAAGACCGGCTGGCGAATGAAAACAAAATATATTTTTCATCGATAACGCAATCTCGCTTAAACATACATCGCAAACTCGCCGTGCACTTATTGTACATTTAAAAAGATAATTGTTCTTAGTCATTTCCAAAACAAAGTGATCTTCTTGGATAACCTATTTCCAGACCACCTTGTGGTGTAGTGGTTAGCATTCTTGGCAGCGAGCCTTGATGTACGGCTTGCCAAGAAATTTAATTCTGATCTGAGGGATGCAATAGGCACTAGGCCAATCAGCCTCGTGTAGCAAAACTGAGAAGAGGTGAGTTCGATTCCCACTTCAGCTATTTTCGATTACCGGGATGGTTCCCAAATTAAGGCCAAGATCGCCTCCTTCCAAATTGTCACTCAATTACAAATACACACACTGCTACAGACAACACAATAAAACCGGTTATAAGACTAAATAAATAAATAAATAAATACACACCCAGGTATATGGGACTACATTTACTGACGCCCAAGACCCTGACTAAAACAACAACAATAATATTATTGATACTACTACTACTACTACTACTACTACTACTACTACTAATAATAATAATAATAATAACCCCTGGCACTACAGCCCATGAAGGGCCTAGGCCTACCAAACGATCGCTGCCCTGCCATTTGGCCTACAGATATTGGGGTGACGCGTGGTTAGCGCATCGGGTCCCCTTGACTGTTAACCTTGGTATTCGTGAACCCCGCTGCCTTACTGCCAGGCAGCTACTCAATTGCCCTCACGAGGCTGAGTGCAGACCTTCCAGCCCTCACCGTCAGTTTCTAAAATCCCTAATGGAGCCGGGTATTGAACCTGGGGCCTCCGAGTGAGAGGCAGGCGAGCTACCCCAACACCCTGGGGTCGGCAAAATATATTGAACAGGTGCATGGTGAGCAATACATATAATACATCAGTTGCTGTGTATCCATTCGGTTCGTGAAAAGGCTGGCACAGTATTTTGTTGTTGTTGTTGATTTATTTAGGGGCTTGCACCATCATGGTAGGGGCAAATGACCTCGTAGTACCGCCCCTTAAAACAACAATAACTAACTGATATCGTGGTTATGTAACCCTGTGTACTTGTGTGTGGAATCTCTCTGATAACCTGTGTCATTGTGATGGCTGTAATAGTCTGCGTTGTTGTAATAACTACAGTCTAGGGTTTGGAAAGAGGTAACCGGGGCCCTAAGTAGGGTTCATCCTGGCATTTGCCTGGAGTGGGAAACCTCGGAGAGACACTTCTAGGACAGCTGAGATTGGAATTGAACCCATATCTTCTAAGTTTTGCCTCACGAGGCTGAGTGTACCCCGTTCCAACCCTCAGACCAGAATTAAGTTTCTTGGCAGAGCCAAGAATCGAACTTGGACCTCCAGGGCAACAGCCAAGAATGCTAGCCGCTAAACCATGGCCACCAAATATTTAATGATATCTCAACAATTTAACGTAATTTTGCGGAACAATTCGGGGGCTTCAGCTATCAAGTTACTGCATAACCTTTGATGTGATTGTTCATTTTCATGGCGCATAGTATAACATCTTCCTATTAGGCCTATATCTTAATTGGAATATGAAGACATTTTTCTTTTCAACCTGACCACCTCGTAGTGTAGAGTCTAGCATTCTTGGCTGTTACCCCAGAGGTCCGAGTTCGATTCCCGGCTCTACCAAGAAATGTAATTATGGTCTGAGGGCTGGAACGGGGCACACTCATTCTCGTGAGGCAAATCTGATGAGAGGTGGGTCGACTCCCACGTCATCCATCCTGGAAGTGGTTTTCCGTGGTTTGCCACTTCCATTCCAGGTGAATGCCTGGAAGTTTCCCAACTAAACGCCATGGCTGTCTCTTTCCCGATTCTCACCTGAATCACAAATACACACATTAGTACAGCCATCACAATAACACAGGTTATCAGACAAATCCCCCCAACACACACACAAATACACGAGGCTAAATGACCACGATGGCCAAGCCCCTCACTTGAAACAACAAGTTGTCAAGCTCAGATCGTAACTGTAAACAGCCAATCGAATGGCATGGGGCAGGTATTCTCGAAGTGCCACTGCGCATCTCCCTCACTAGAACTATTGCTACTTCCAACGTCATTACGCCATTCTGAGCTGAAATGCAGGCAAGTAAACATGGTTGCTACAATTGATTCTTCCACCAAGTGCGAGTTGTGTACTGTAGTTCGGTTTCTTCAATCAGAAGGGAACAAGACAGTGGAAATTCTTCTGATTCAAGACAACGCCCGCCCTCACAGTACTAATGTAGCCCAACATCTTTTTCTGCAATTTTGATGGTACGTTTTGAAAACCTGGCGTATGTCCCCAACTTAGCGCCGAGCGACTTTCTTTTCTTCCCTGAGCGGAAAAGGTGGTAGGAGGTGTTCCGTACTAATGAAGAGTTTCAAACCAACATTTAGCTCCGCATTGAAATATTAGAAGCCACATTTCTGTGTTGCCTAAGTAATCTATTATTAGAAGCTTTTCAGTCGGTCAACACGAATGTGTCCAAATTAGATTAGGCAGGGAATTACAGTTAATTTCCGAGTGCCTGAAATAAACTGCATTACTGGCTTGCCACGGTGGGTGAGTGGTCAACGTGTCGGTCTACTAACCCCACGCTTGCAGGTTCGCTCCTGGCCGTGGTAAGTGATTTTTGAAAGGCGGCAAAAATTACGACACCATGTCATACGATGATGATGATGATAATTGTTGTTTTAAGGGGCCTAACATCTGGATTATCGGCCCATGCCATACGATGTTGGCATGTCAAAGAACCAATTTGAATTCAGTAGGCCGTATTCACAATGGAAAAGTTAATCTCGGGAGTTTCCGCCAACAAAAAGTTCCTCATACTAGAAAGCGCTATAGTGTTCAAGGAGCTTAGATATCTAACCTCCTTGACTTTCATAGTGCTTCAAGGAACAACGAAATTCGACATACAAGCTACCCTTTGGGTGTCAAGTAACAAAGCTTGCACCCGGCACCCGAGGCCATACGATATTACTATTATTATTATTATTATTATTATTATTATTATTAACTACATTACTTATTTATACACTAAATAAAACACTTCTCAAAAAATGACGGCTAAATTGGATGATTAGATTCGATCGTCACGCCAACATCATCAGGTGCATCATCTGCCCACTTGGGCTTAATTTAGGTTCAGTGGATATATACCTAACATACTGTATTTGTACAGCAGTATTTACAATTATTAAGCTAACGAAGTCTTTAATTAAACTTTATGACGAGTTGGATTTTTTTACTAATTATATTTTACTAGCAACCCACCCCGGCTTCGCCCGGTATCTTTTACGGTTTACCCAGCGAAAGCTTAAAAGGCGTATTTTTTTTCGATTTTATAGAACTACGACCTATATTCGTTTTCCGTCTTGGTATGATGGTTTGAAACCACTGACTGGACTATTAATTATATTATCATGGAGATAGCATGTGTAAGGAATTCTTGTCAGACGTAAATTAAGAATGGCGAGAATTAAAAGAGCATTATGACACTGTTATATCAGTGAGCGGCCTGCGTTCCCATAAATCTCTTTGAAGTTAGCGCCACAAAAGATCCGGCGATTGTAACTTAATCCTACCCTAATAAGTTCCTGAGGACAGTGGCAATATCATGTGTCGCGCCTCTGACTGCTGCGTACCGCACTAATGACTGGGTCTCACACGTAGACACGTGTGTTCAAAAAATACATCTTTGCAGCACTCTTCATATCCTCGTACTAATACCCGACGAACTTGGCAGGTTATCTAACACCCCCCCCTCCCTATGCCACAAAGAGTGTTCTTCAACCCTTGATTTGGGCTATTTTAGTTCTTAAATATCCGGCTCCATAACTAATTGGTTAGCGTTCTAGGCTTTGACCCAAAGGGTCCCGGTTTCGATTCCCGGCCGGGCCATTAGGGATTTTAATCTCCTGGGTTTAATTCCTGTGGCCAGGGGACTGGGTGTATGTGACATCTTCATCATCACTTCATCCTCATTACGACACGCAGGTGGCCCACGGGCGTCTACTAGAAAGACCTGCACTCGGCCTCTCAGGAAGCCACACGAGAAAAAGAAGTTCTTAAATGATCATGATCCAACATACTGTGAAAGAGAAATGTCTACACAAATAAGTGGTAATATGCCAGCTAATGACTTACTGTTGTTTCTATTCAGGGGGGTCATATATCGTGGCCATTTGATAGTGTGTGTGTGTGTGTGTGTGTGTGTGTGTGTAGTACTTGTCTGACAACCTGTGTTATGATGTCTAAGGTAATTGTATATTTGCAATTAAGGCGATGGTTGGGAAGGAGTTGACCGTGGCCTTAAGTAAGGAACCACGGAAACCCACCTCTCCTCAATTTAGCCTCACAAGGCAAAATTTCATTTGTTGGCAGAGCCTGGTGGAGCTCCGAGGTGACAGTTAAGAATGCTAGCCGTCATACCACGAGGTGGTCATGAGATAGAGCGTACGTAGGCCTGTCTCTAGGACAGCTGTACCGATATAGTGCAGCGTCACGTTCACCTTTAATGTTGTTGATCCTTGCGCTATCGTTAAGTATTACGTGTTTTAATGGCCAACGCCATTGTTGTCAATATGTTATTGGAAACAAATATCCCACCTTCGTGGATTTGTAGCAAGTGTGACCAGTCTTCAAAAACACCCTCCTCTTCCCCAAAGTAATTTTGACTCAACTCATCGCCCTTCAGAAGCAAACCCTAGTTACGCCACTGCGAGACAGAATGTTTAATCTCTCGGTAGATAGCAACAGGATTGTGTTACTGGCTGTAGATGATGAATATTTACTTATAATGTTTTATAATGTGCCTCCGTGGCTTACTGTCGACCAAAGTATTATGTGCACTCGAGTTTGAACGTTGTTTGTGAAGTAACCAATAGACCTACATAAAATCCAATAACATCATCATTTTCGTCGTTTTATTTTACGTTAGTTCATGTAGGTTTGGAATTTTTAATTTATATTTTAATATTTTTTATCGAAGTTGGAACACAAAATGAGCCCGTTTTTAAGCGTGTTTCAACCATGCGTCACATTTAAGAATTGTTATCTCAAAACACCGTCATCAGATCGAATGCAAATTTTAACACAATATACATTGGAATGTTGTATAACTCGTATATTAATTTCAAAATTTTGTTTGTCCAAGAAACAAAGTTGTTATCAT
Source organism: Meconema thalassinum (assembly GCA_946902985.2). NCBI lineage: Eukaryota > Metazoa > Arthropoda > Insecta > Orthoptera > Tettigoniidae > Meconema > Meconema thalassinum. The sequence goes on along the minus strand of OX336389.2, from coordinate 276,970,671 downwards.
TTTTGTAACGTAACTTTTTCTCGGCTCGGGGTGGTTGGAAAATATAGCTCTTGGTCACGTTGTAATCCTTATACATCAAGAAGTTATGCTGTATGACTGTGAAATACGTAAATTAATTCACTTATTTTATATCGGTTTGTATTTGTTCGTGGAAATAAGGCATGATTCACCAGCCAGCCGCTCCGGGGTAAGCTGTACAGCGTTGCTGAGATGGAGCCCATCACTGCCGAGCGAGGCGAGGTCGTATTTCCCCGTTCAAATATAAACCGATATAAAATAAGTGAATTAATTTACGTATTTTAAAGTCATACAGCATAACTTTTTGATGTATAAGGATTACAACGCGACCAAGAACTACATATTCCAACCACCCCAAGCCGAGAAAACGTTACCTTACACAAATGATAACAACTTTGTTTCTTGGACAGGCAAAATTTTGAAATTAATAAACCAGTTATACAACATTCCAATATATATTGTGTTAATATTTGGATTCGATCTGATGACGGGTTTGTGAGATAATACTTCTTAAATGTGACGCATGGTTGAAACACGCTTAAAAACGGGCACTTTTTGTGTTTCAACTGCGATAAAAAATATTAAAATATAAACTAAAAATTCCAAACCTACATGACCTAACGTAAAATAGAACGACAAAAATGATGATGTTATTGGATTTTATATATGTTTATTGGTTACGTCACAAACAACCTTCAAACTCGAGTACACATAATACTTTGGTCGACAGTAGGCGGCAACACGCCGGTCTCTCACCGCTGGGTCCGTGGATCAAATCCCGGTCACTCCATGTGAGATTTGTGCTGGACAAAGCGGAGGCAGACAGGTTTTTCTCCGAGTACTCCGGTTTTCCCTGTCACAATTTCATTCCAGCAACACTCTCCACTATCATTTCATTTCATCTGTCATTCACTGGGTGAGTTAGCCGTGGTCGTTACGGCATGACTGCTGACAGTCGCTCACATCCGGGAGGCGAGGAGGTTCGAAACCCCCCGCCGGCAACCTTGAAGATGGTCTTCTGTGGTTTCCCATCTTCCTTCCAGGCAAATGCCGGGGTTGGTCCCTAACTATAGGCCACAGCCGCTACCTTCCAACTCCTCGTCCTTACATTCCAACTTTCCTCCCCAACGGTACTTGTAGCTCACCCATTGGGTGTCCGTCTCGAAGCAGCTACAAAACTGGCGAGCCGAACATATCCTCGGACACTCCCGGCACTAAAAGCCATACGCTAAAAAAATTCTGCCATTCATTTAATCATTGCTTCAGGGGAGTGCGACAGGCTTCGGCAGCCGGCACAGTTCATATCCTCGCCGCTAGATGGGGGCTTCATTCATTCCATTCCCTGACCCGGTCGGTCGACTGGCAGCAGGCTGTGGATTTTCAATGTTTTAAAATCTGTTTTCTGTTTTATGTTCTTAGCATGATATTCGATTCCACTGGGGATTAGCTTTCATTGGATTATCCAAATTAATTGAGGTTGCCAGTGGCGTCTAGGCTCTCTTTGGTTTTGACTGGCAATTTAAGGTTGGATTTCCTTCTAAACATTACGTGATCTTTTAGGGAAAATAACATCCCATTTTCTCAGGGATTCGAACCCAGTCGTTCAGGTGAACGACAAGTGTCACTGCACCAACACGCTCCACGGGGAATTAAAAAAAAAGGATTTTTTAAAAATGATTTCAGGCTCTCAGTGTGTGCTTACGGAACTTAATGGGCTCATGGAACACTTTTTAGAAAGTCGGCGTAACTATGATTAGGAGATGCACATCCCTAAAGACTGCATACTGTACAACATGAGCCGTGGATCTAGAAATCTATTGTGAACTCGCTTGAAGGTAGAGGTCTATAGATAGCAGAAGTGGGCTGCCGGAAGCGGAACTTCTCCCAAGCCTCACTCCTGAAGACTTCCAGCCGGTCATGGAGCATATGACGCCACACTTCCCACGATCTTCAAACTTTGCCCTGTCACATCACCGTGCAAGAGCTTAAAAAATTAGCTGGGGTACCTGCGGAAACTGTGATTAAAAGTAGACCATCCTGAAGAGTTCCAGCGTCTTATCCCCGGATATAATATTGGAATGACTAATGATTTGTACATTTACTCTGCATTTAGGAATGTTGTTTCCGAGAACAGAGACGACATAATGATTATCCCTGGCACAGATCCATTACAATTCTTTACAGGGAGTGCCGGAATGAAAATTCTTTGGTTGGGGGAGAGGGGCAATTAGCCACTGTCGACCAAAGTATTATGTGTACTCGAGTTTGAAGGTTGTTTGTTAAGTAACCAATAGACCGAGATAAAATCCAATACCATCAACATTTTCGTCGTTCTATTTTACGTTAGTTCATGTAGGTTTGGATTTTTAAATTTATATTTTAATATTTGTTATCGCAGTTGGAACACAAAAAGTGCCCGTTTTAAGCGTGTTTCAACCATGCGTCACATTTAAGAATTATTATCTCAAACGCCCGTCATCAGATCGAGTCCAAATTTTAACACAATATACATTGGAATGTTGTATAACTGGTTTATTAATTTCACAACTTTGTGTGTCCAAGAAACAAAGTTGTTATCATTGTTGTAAGGTAACTTTTTCTCGGTTCAGGGTGGTTGGAAAATGTAGTTCTTGGTTGCGTTGTAATCATTATACATCAAAAAGTTATGCTGTATGACTGTGAAATACGTAAATTAATTCACTTATTTTATATCGGTTTGTATTTGTACGAGAAAATAACACATGGTTCTCCAACTAGCCGCTCCGGGAAAAGCAATACAGCGTTGCTGAGATGGAGCCCATCACTTCCGAGCGAGACGCGCCATGATGCGTGCGGGCACCATTTCGGCAATACTGTACAGCTGTTCCCAGAGCGGCTAGCTGGTGAAACATTTTTGTGTTATTTCCCTGTAGAAATACAAACCGATATAAAATAAGTGAATTAATTTACGTATTTCATAGTCATACAGCATAACGTTTCGATGTATACGGATTACAATGCAACCAAGAACTACATTTTCCAACCACCCCGAGCAGAGAAAAAGTTACCTTACAAAAATGATAACAACCTTGTTTCTTGGACACACACAATTTTGAAATTAATAAACCAGTTATACAATATTCCAATGTATATTGTGTTTAAATTTGGATTCGATCTGATGACGGGTTTTTGAGATAATAATTCTTAAATATGACGCATGGTTGAAACACTCTTAAAAAGGTGCACGTTTTGTGTTCCAACTGCGATAAAAAATATTAAAATATATATTAAAAATTCCAAACCTACATGACCTAACGTAAATAGAACGATGAAAATGATGATGTTATTGGATTTTATGTAGGTCTATTGGTTACTTCATAAACAACCTTCAAACTCGAGTGCACATAATACTTTGGTCGACAGTAGTGTGTTAGTAAACGCCGGTCATCTACTGACTAATGACTTCGAGAGACGGAAATGCATTGGACGATGATCTCTCCAAGCTGATTTTGCTATTGCTGGCGATTTTTATTTATTTATTAATAGGTGCTGTTACAGTTAGGAAAATCCTGGTGGTAACAAGGTTGTATATCTCAATTTCTCTCCATAATGACTCTGTGTTCCCTGAATGCAACATTTAATTTCTCCTTGAAAACTTTTAAACTGTTAGGAAAAGGTTCTAATACTTTTCAGGTAACTCATTCCATGTTTGAATACCCCTGTTTTTAAAATAATACTTAGCTAAGTTTGTTTTTTGAATGTTGGGCCTAATTTTGTATTCGTGATCTCCCCTACCCATATAATCTGGCTCATGCATTCTGTTTCGCAACTCATTCCAGGCCGGCTCCCCTGTGTATGCTTTGTACATCTCCTGGAGTCTTCTTTTATGTCCTCTGCTGTGTAGGGATTCCCAACCCAATGACTCTAACATGTCAGAGACACTGTCAGTTTGGGAGAATTTACCAAGTACGAATCTTGCAGCTTTCCTTTGCACCATCTCCAATTTGTTCGTTAGAGTTGATTGGTAGGGCTCCCACCCACTCATGGCGTATTCCAAAATTGGTCTCACAAGACATTTCTAAGCCAATTCTTTGGCCTGAATACTGCTACCCTTCATGTTTCTCATAACGAAGTATAACGACTTTTGCGCCTTATTAGCAACGCTCTCAACGTGCTCACCCCAGTGTAACCCTTTAATTTATGGCAATCCCGAGATAGCTGCATGACTTCACTCGTGGAATAATGTTGTTCCCTAATTTATAATTTAAAAAATTTGTCATTTTTCTGCTGTTAGTAAAAGACAGGCATTTACTTTCTTCTGCACTTATCCTCATGTTATTTCGGATCACCCAGCATTTATACGTTCCAAGTCTTAGGGGTAGGGTCTTCGTGTCCATCAGTCAAGTGGACATACATTTGTGACCGTTTTCTGTAGAACGGTGAGTAGCATAACCAAAATGGGTAGGAAAGAAGGAAGGAAGGGAAGAAGGAAGTAAAGAAGGAAGGAAGGGAAGAAGGAAGGAAGGGAAGAAGTAAGGAAGGAAGGAAAGAAGGAATTAAAGAAGGAAGGGAAGAAGGAAAGAAGGAAGGAAGGGAAGAAGGAAGTAAAGAAGGAAGGAAGGGAAGAAGGAAGGAAGGGAAGAAGGATGGAAGGAAAGAAGGAAGTAAAGAAGGAAGGAAGGGAAGAAGGAAGGAAGGAAGGGAAGAAGAAAGGAAGGAAGGAAAGAAGGAAGTAAAGAAGGAAGGGTAGAAGGAAGGAAGGAAGTAAAGAAGGAAGGAAGGGAAGAAGGAAGTAAAGAAGGAAGGAAAGAAGAAAGGAAGGGAAGAAGGAAGGACGGAAAGAAGGAAGTAAAGAAGAAAGGAAGGAAAGAAGGAAGGACGGAAAGAAGGAAGTAAAGAAGGAAGGAAGGGAAGAAGGTAGGAAGGAAGGAAAGAAGGAAGTAAAGAAGGAAGGAAAGAAGGAAGGAAGGGAAGAAGGAAGGAAGGAAGGAAGGAAGGAAAGAAGGAAGGAAGGAAGGAAGGAAGGAAAGAAGGAAGGAAGGGAAGAAGGAAGGAAGGAATGAAAGAAGGAAGTAAAGAAGGAAGGAAAGAAGGAAGGAAGGGAAGAAGGAAGGAAGGAAGGAAAGAAGGAAGGAAGGAAGGAAGGAAAGAAGGAAGGAAGGGAAGAAGGAAGGAAGGAATGAAAGAAGGAAGTAAAGAAGGAAGGAAGGACAGTAGGAAGGAAAGAAGGAAGTAAAGAAGGAAGGAAGGAAAGAAGGAAGGAAATAAGGAAGGAAAGAAGGAAGGAAAGAAGGAAGTAAAGAAGGAAGGAAAGAAGGAAAGAAGGAAAGACGGAAGGAAAGAAGGAATGAAAGAAGGAAGGAAAGAAGGAAGGAAGGAAAGAAGGAAGTAAAGAAGGAAGGAAGGGAAGAAGGAAGGAAAGAAGGAAGTAAAGAAGGAAGGAAGGGAAGAAAAAAGGAAGGAAAGAAGAAGGAAGGAACGAAGGAAAGAAAAAGGAAGGAAAGAAGAAGGAAGGAATGAAGGAAGGAAGGAAAGAAAAAAAGGAAGGAAAGAAGAAGGAAGGAACGAAGGAAGGAAAGAAAGAAAGAAAGAAAGAAAGAAAGAAGGAAGGAAGGAAGGAAGGAAGGAAGCTTGTAGCTAAACGTGTTTTTTAACCTATCAATCATAACCCGTGGGATCTCCTTCTTAAATGGAGTACGAACCATCAGAAGTAACATTTCACCTCGAAAATCGCATATCCATTGACCAAAAATCGAACGCAGTCCACCTTGGTGAGAGGCAAGCAGCTTGACCCCTGAGACGTCATGTTCCTTAAAGACTAGTTGATTGCGTCTACAAAATTATAATAGAATACCCACAAAACATCGAGGAGTGCCAATCGAGGCATTTATTAGAAATTCGCATTCTTTCACTTGACAGTTATTTGGACCGCTCCTGTTGCAATTTCCCCTCACTGTGCACTGTCAGTCTCGGTGGTGTGGACAAAATCATAAGCAGCTCTAGCTGTGCATAGACAATCTAATTCATGAGCTGTATGGATACAATTTGCGTCAGTGACAACTATCAAAAACGTCTGCCTCGTTGTGCAGTGGGTGTCACCCCTGAGGCCAGGGTTTAATTCCCGGCTCTGCTAAGAAATTTAATTCTGGTCTGACTACTGGAATGGGGTAAAATCAGGCTCGTAAGGCAAAACTGAGAAGAGATGGGTTCGATTCGCACCTCAGCCATCCTGGAAATGGTTTTACGTGGTTTCTCCCTTCTTATTTATTAAGAGTGCCATATCCCCTCCAGGGACGTAGACTACCTGAATTTGTGCCCTTGACGAAGGGATCACTAACCAGGCATCCCGAGCCGGAGGTTGCGTGTGGTAGGGTGGCCAGTTCCTTTCCACTCCTCCTCCTGCCATAGCATCCGGCAGGTTCCCATTTTGCATCACGAGGCTGGGAGACCCCGTACCAGACCATACCAAGACTTTTAAATTCTTGGCAGAGCCGGGGATCGAACCCGGTACCTCGGGGGTGACAGCCAACAATGCTAGCCACTACGCCACGAGGTGGTCTTTCCCCCTTCTACTCAAGGCAAATTTTAGGACGGTTCCTTACTTAAGGCCACTACCACCTCCTTCCCAATATTCACCTGAATAACAAATACACACACACTACAACAACAATAACAACAGACACGACAATAACACAGATTATCAGACAAATTCTAAAATGACCACGATGTCCAAGCCCCTCAAATGAAATTTCTCGCGAGGGTATTTTCAGCATGTTAGTCGATTTTGGTGTTAAATTGCCTCGAAGAACAAATCACATCCTAGATGAAGAAATAGGTTCAAAGCTCCCTTAAAGTAATCTCCTACAGTAGTCCATTGGGGTTTTTAGTTCATAGTAAAACACAATGCATACGTGGCTTTTATTTGACAGCTCCAAGGACCCCATCATTTGTTCATGAATGTGTAAAATCTCACACTGTAGCGTCGTTACAATAATTTTATGAACAAATTAAACATTCAGAAAACCATCTGGAAAAACATAATATTAACTTAGTAGGAGTAATAGTTGCTAATTCATATTTTGGGCTTGTTCGTGTAGTAGAATGTGTGTTGGATGTATCTGATAACTTGTGTTTGTATGGTGACTGTAGTAGAGTCAGATATTGGGGTAGGACAGTGGTGTCTACGCTCGCTAAAGCACAGCGTTAGGTCATGGGGCCTAGCTCTCTGCTGACTCGGTAGACACGTGGGTTCGAGCCCCACCGTCGGCCGTCCTTGAAATGGTTTTCCGTGGTTTCCCCATTTTCAACTCCAGGAAAATGCTGGGACGGTACCTTCTGACAGATCACGGCCGCTTCCTTCCACATCCTTGCCCAGTTTCATTCACCATCATTCATTTCATCTCTCATTAACTCGAGGTAGGCGTCAGGGAGGGCATCCGGCCGTAAAAACCATCCGCCCCAAAGAATTCCATCGCATTTCATCCGCGACCCCGTTGGAAAACGGGAATAATAAGAGGTAGACATACATATTGGGGTAGGTGCTCCAAGACATGAAATAAGGTAGGTCCGCGATACTTCTCTGATGGAAGTATGGGAAGCTACAGTACGTTCAAAATGGGCGCTGTTAGCACAGGAGTCTAATCAATAATTTTCGAGCAAACTGCAGCTCCCGATTGCAGTCGTGATGCGCGATTTAAATATACAATTTTGTAAATATAATAATAATAATAATAATAATAACTTGGGTCTAAGAAAGGAAGGGTCCGGGAAGGGATTTTGGAAGGAATCCGGCCGTGGACCTGTTGAAAGGAACCGTCCCGACATTTGTCTGGTGGTGAAAATGGGGAACCATGAAAACCCTTTTCAGGACGGCCGAGGTGGGATTCGAACCCACGCTGTTCCGATGGCAGCGGGGCTCGAGCTAGCGCGTTAGCGCTCTCGGCCGCCGTGGCCGTCATAGGAGTTAATGAGAGATGAACTAAATGAAGAGGAATGAAACTGGGTAAGGTGTTGAATGAAGTGGCTGAGACACCGTTCCAGTATTTGCATGGTGCTGAAACTGGGAAACCATGTAAATCTATAGGATTCATACCCACTTGTCTTGTGAGTCAGGATACAGCTTATCGCCTTGGCCCTGCGCCCTAACATACGTCGCTAATTGATGAAATTAAAATAGTTACTTGCGTTTCCCATATAAATAATGTAATGTTATCAGTCTAGTGGGTATTCTATGAATCGAAACCAGGCTACGTGACGTACAATTCATCTTATTATCGAAATGGCAGTGGCTAACTTTCGACTCATTATATGAATTTAAAATTGAAGCGGATCAGCCGCTATGCTGCTGAAAATTCTATTGCCATCAATCACCCCAACTAAAACACAGTCCAACATAATAGGACAGACTAAGTTGCTTTTCTCTTTGCACAGTAGACCCGGCATCCTACCGGCAGACCATCATGTCTTCGACCAACCTGGCTACGTACTATTGAATAATAGCGGTCCTCTCCAGGACCAAATAAAGATTCTCTCGTTGGAACAGGTAAATATGTGGCCATAGTACATCCAATGGGAACGGGATTAAGCGAAAACAAAGCCGTACCAGACTGGGAATCGAATCTGTTACCAGGCTGACGCAACAGCAGCGATAGCCTATATGATTTAACCACTGACAGCCGTGGTGTATAGCTGGCACGTATTGAATGTATTCGTAGTCCTTATAGACAATTGCTGTCCAAACGTAATGTAGTGTTATTCAGAGCTGTGATCATCTTAAACATCCAGTCATGAAATGTATTATATAATTATATTTATATGTAACTAGCGGACCCGTGCGAGAACTCTCGCATAATGGATTGTGCGCGCCCCATGTGTACAGACTACCCGCCCAGCTCTAGTGCAATGCGGGATGTACGCGACACAGGTCTTTCAGGAGCTATCGTCTTGTTTATTTGATTAAAAAAACTTTAAAAATAAATAAATATACTTATATTTCCCTTGACTTTTCAAGAAATGCAAGATTTTTCCTGTACTATGGAGACGATTCGGAAGATTTTGGTACAAACCACACATTCTAACACCCTCTTGTTTAGGAGCATGAGTTTTGTGAAACATACACCTTGACAGTTTATTGTATGCATGGAATACCGACCCCCCTACCGGGTGAGTTAGCAGTGGTCGTTACGGCATGACTAATAGCAGTCGCTCACATCCGGGAGGCGAGGAGGTTCGAATCCCCCCGCCGGCAACCTTGAAGATGGTCTTCTGTGGTTTCCCATCTTTCTTCCAGGCAAATGCCGGGGTTGGTCCCTAACTATAGGCCACAGCCGCTACCTTCCAACTCCTCGCCCTTCCCTTCCAACTTTCCTCCCGAACGGTACTTGTAGCTCACCCATTGGGTGTCCGTCTCGAAGCAGCTACAAAACTGGCGAGCCGAACATGTCCTCGGACACTCCCGGCACTAAAAGCCATACGCTAAAAAAAAAAAACTACCCCCCTTTAATTTTAGGAGATAGGCAACCCAACTAACCCGTAAATAAATCATCTTGAAAACATTGCTCTTAGTACCTGTTCCATTCAGGGGCGTATATACTTTTTCGGGAGGGAGGGGGGGGGGGGGCTATCCTGGAAAATTGTGAGTATTCTCAGGGGATTGTCACCGCAAAATACCCAGAAGTATCGACCAATATCTTAGAGCATATAACTTTGTGTAATTATTTTAGATAGGATTCAAAGTTTATATAGCCTACAATTACTGGCAATACGAAAAAAAGTTGTAAAATACATCACAACACACATTTTTTTAAAATACTTAATGAATTTTCTATTATGATCGATGGAATATGAATGGCAAATATTCTAAATATTTGTCAATTTACTAAGCAGAAAGTTAAACTATTTTTTTAGTTTTTTTTAGTTGATAATTTATTTCTCAAAAGTACCGTACTGTGGAATTCACAGTTTAGCCTTACAAGGCTGAGTGTACCCTGTTCCAGACCTCAGACTAGAATTAAAATTTCTTGGCAGAGCCGGGAATCGAATTCGGACCTCCGGGGTGGCAGTCAAGAATGCCAGCCACTACACCACGAGTTAGTCTAATTTCAATCTTGATATTGTTTATAACTTAGCCAGTAAGTTAAGATTAGGGTACAACCAAATTTACAATTATGTTATGCTCTTACCAAAGCAACACTTTCTTAATTGTTATTGGCTTTTTTTCGGGGGGGGGGATTGAATCCCCCTCAGCACCCCTCCCCCCTTATATACGCCCCTGGTTTCTTTACGGCCTTAATACAACTAAGGTATCCCTCGATTTACTCGATGAATTCATTCCGAGTAATCATCGCGTAATACGAAAACGCGTTAAGTGAATGTATTATAATATGGATTAGATAGGTGATACGGACTATTTCAAGGAAAAAATAAAAAGCGTATGAGTGTTAAAGAAATGCAATTGAGTGCTCGTGGGTTCTTGGAATGATAAACCAACAGTGGTTTGATTTTATGGTTTTGAAACCTATTTCCTCCTAAGAACAATGTGAGGCGATCTTTGGAGACTTTAAAGCCTGGGGTCCTCTTTTATCGTATTGACAGAAATGTTCTGGTCGCAGTTTTGCAGCTTTCTTTAATTGATTCTGCTTGACTTCTTATGGTTCACAGAGTTGATTCCGAGATTCCTGTATCTCTGACAACGTCCACAGTGCGCTCATTGTGTTCATATCGCTTTATAACTTTCAGCTTATCTTCAAACGTTATTGATTTCTTTTGCCTTTTGTTATTGTAAGCATTTTGATCACTCTTTCGTTTCTCCATAACGTATTTAGAAACAATAAAACACAGCTAGGTAACTCAATGCTCAATGACCACATGCCGCCAGTCAACACTAAAACAACACAACGCCTTGCAGCGCTGCACACTCGATCACGAAATCGCCCCACAGGGTGAGTGTGAATCCGCAACCTAACTTGTACATATTTTTTATTTTATATAATTATGTACCTTATTTAAATCGCGTTACAGCGAAAACGCGTAAACGAGGGATGACTGCATACTGTTCAGTTCATGTTTATATTAGCGGCAGTGTTATTTCATTGACCTCAACTACAGTATAATGAAAATCCACAGCCTGCTTCCAGTCGACCGACCGGGTCAGGGGATGGAATGAATGAATCCCCCATCTAGGGACGAGGATAGAAACTGTGCCGGCTGCCGAAGCCTGTCGCACACTCTGGGGCAATGATTAAATGAATGACAGATGAAATGAAATGTTGTTGGAGAGTGTTGCTGAAATGAAATTGGTAACAGGGTAAACCGGAGTACCCGGAGAAAAGCCTGTCTGCCTCCGTTTTGTCCAGCACAAATCTCACATGGAGTGACCGGGATTTGAACCACGGACCCAACGGTGAGAGGCCGGCGTGCTGCCACCTAAGCCACGGAGGCTCAACTACAGTATAATGAATATTTAAAATGATCACAGCTGCGAATAATAACACTACCTTACGTTTAGACAGGAAGTGTCTATAAGAACTACGAATAGATTCTATGTGCCCAAAGTCGTACATCATGGCTTTCAGTAGCTAAGGTGCTAGTTCACACATCGCTGCTATTGCGTAACCCAAGCTGCCTTGTAGCAGGTCGATTCCCAAGGCAGTACACTTTAGTTCGTAACTAGCAACCCGCCCCAGCTTCGCCCGGGAACAGTTATGAATGCATTACGTGATAAGCGCTTTATTCTCGATGTCAATGAACTACGTCCTATATCCGTTTTACGTCTCGACATGATGGTTTAAAATCACTGACTGGACTATTTATTATATTATCATGGAGATGCATGAGCAACGAATTACTGTCAGACGTAATTTAGGAATATCGAGGTGCATGAAACACAAATCCCCTTCCGTCCAATCTTAACTTGACTGTGTATTTTGCGGAACGAAAAGTTCACAGGCGAAATGAAGAAAAGCCGAGTTGCACTTCCAGGGAAACTCCAAACACAACCACTCTTCTTTGAAGTCTTAACTAAACACGACTCGACAGTTTGCTGCTGTCTGTATCCGGGGTAATAGGCTCACCCGCTAGCTAGGCTGTTACTGTGGTTATAGGCTCGCCCCTAGCTATCTCGTAAACTGTCGCCACAGTAATTGAATGGAGATTGTTGGAAGAAATGAAAACGTAAAAACACTTGTAGTGGGCGATGTATTGGAGATAGAGATATGCTCTCGCGGACTTTTTTGTAGAACTATCCATGCTGAACAATTCTTACACTAAAGTATATTGATATTTTTAACGGTTTACCAAGCGTAAGCTTAAAAAGCGCACGGGCGCCAGGTTTCTTTATTCGACTTTTTCACTGAAATCGTTACTGCTTGGCTTCCGTTGATCATAAATAAATTATTTTCTACAGAAATCTTCCTCGAGATATCCTTTACAGAATGTTGAAAACCGCATCAAAATCCAACCAGTGGTTCTCGAGATTACCCGTGACATCCAAGAACCGGGGACTTCGTTTTATACAAGTAGAAATAAGGGGCTGGTAAACCCCTCTGTATACACACACCTAAGTACTCGGGGTTAAATGGCAATGCTATCGCTATCCCCTAAATGAATGAACAATAACAACAAAAACAACAACAGAAATTCATCGCATCTTATCCCTGATCCAGTTAAGATGGGAATAATAAATAGTAGACATACAGTAGGCCTACACAGTTGTCATAAACAAAATACTAAGACTATTTCATCTTTGTTTAATCTCCCCCAGGGGCTCACATCTTGTGCGACGTGGGTAGGCGACCACGGGACCCCAGCTGAGTCCGGCATTGCTTCCACTTACTTGTGCCGGGCTCCTCTCTGTCTTCTTTCCTGTCGACCTCCCTTGGTCAACTCTTGTTCTTTTCCGAACCCGACGGTAATAGGGTATCCGAGGCCTAGGGAGTCTTTCACTTTCCCGCTTTAATTGGCCCTTGTCTCATGTTTCCTGCTCGCTCCTTCTTCGAGGAGTCAGACCTCTTGTTTTTTTTTTCATTATATTTCCTTTTCTCTTTAAGACTCCCGCACTGTTTTTGTTACTTGGTTCCCCGTGTATCTAAATTCCCTTAAGCGATTTTTTGTAGGTACTTTTAATCTACGTTGCATTTTATAAGTTTTTTCGATCTAAATTACCTCTCTCGATTGTTTTCAACCTCAATTGCATTTTGTAAATATTGACAATCTAAATTGCATTTTAGTAAGTCTTTCAATATAGGTTCAGGGCATTTTAGTGAGTATTTTGAATTTCAATTGCATTTTGTAAGTATTCTCAACCAAAACCGCATTTCGCAAGAATTTTAAATCTAAATTGCATTTTGTTTGGTGTGCATTTTGCAAATATTTTGATTCCCAATTGCATTTTGTGGGTATTTTGAATCTAAATTACATTTTGTCATGTATTTTCAATCTAAATTGCATTTTGTAAGTATTGTCAATCCACATGAGTCGTTTGAATCTACCGTACATTTTGTAAGCATTTTCAATTTCAATTGCATTTTGTAAGTATTTTGAATTTCAATTGCACTTTGTGAATAATTAGGATTGGAACTGGGATATTTCAATCTGAATTGCATTGTGTAATTTCAATTGCATTTTGTAAGTATTTTGAACCTAAATTGCATTTTGTATGTATTTTCGATCTCATTTCCATTTTGTAAGTATTTTGAATTTCAATTGCCTTTGTAAGTATTTCGACTCTACATTGCATTTTGTACGTATTTTGTACCTAGCCTACATTTTGTGGGTATTTTTCAATCTATTCTTTATGTGAATCTTTTCGTTCTAAATTCCCTATTGTAAGAACATTTTGTGAGTTTTTTCAATCTGAGTCCCTTTTTGTAAGTATTTTCCGTCTCACTTAATTTTGGTTCTGGTTTCCATTTCATTAACATTTTCGCTATCACCCAGATCATTAGGGGCCGATAACCTAGATGTTAGGCCCCTTAAAACAACAATTATCATCATCATCATCATCATCATCATCTGTGTTTAATCTGTGAATTTATTTTCTATCTTGAAGATCCCCTCGCCCGTGCCATATACCTACGGTGACCCAACATCCCGAAAAAATCGGGACAGTCCCGATTTAAAGGAGCATGTCCAGGTATCCTGAATATTAACTTAATAAACGTGTCCCGAATTTTAAGTTTGAGAAAATTAATAATAATTCTCTGAGAAATATGCGTAATTAAACGAAAGATACGTTTTGTTTTGATGTATCAACGACCCTGGCCTAGTTCGTAAAGGCGCTTCATAAGACGCAGTAAGAATTTATTTTTGTTATTGTAATCATAAGATAAAAAGTAAGAAACTTAAAATTAAACTTACTGATGTTTTATTTTTTCTCACAAAACTTGTAAGGTACTTGTAGGGCCACTGAGAGAGTTTAAGGGCCCCTATGCAATTTTTTCTCGGGCCCCTCTTGAAATACTTTATTACTATCAACTACCAGATATTCTGGAAATACAATGTCATTTTGAGAAAAGCATCTGATGCACAGTCAAAATTTAAAAAAGACGTACAGATCTCATTTCGTAGAAAACTCTGTAGTATTTATTTTATGTAATATATTTTGCAAACTGCACTAAACAATTTGGGATATTTAATACAATTAACATGCACAGGGAAATATTTTGCAATTCTGTAAGTCTTCACTTCAATTACCAGCGCGTAATGAAAGCGGCTTCGGTGGCGTAGTCGGTGGCATGCTGAGCATCTATGCCAAAGATAACGGGTTCAAACCGGGCCAAAGTCGTCGGATTTTTTTACATGCCTGAGGCTTAGTAGTGGGGCAAGGAGGGTTCTGGAGTGCGTTAGAAGCGCCACTACTCCACTACTGTACAGTTTTAGTCCTAGAGACTTGAAATTTATTTTGTTGGTAGAGGGGGTCAGGGCCATTTATTTATGTCAAACAAACATTTTTGTAAACTTGTTAGTTTCCAAAATATAAAAATTTCAAAATTGAACTTTTTCAAAAAAACTCAAAAAATAAAAAAGTTTTATTATAAAAAATAAAGGACATAGAGACCATTCTTTTATACCCATAGAACACTTTTTAGAATGTTTGGTTTTATGAAAAATCGCCTACTTTCCCAGTTGAACTTTTTTCATTTTTGTCCTACAGACCTGGGACTTGGTTTACAGGTAGAGGGGATAGAGACCTTTCATTTATGTTAAACAAACTTTTTCGTAGAATTCCTAGTTTCCAAAATAGTGACCATTTTTTCAAAATTTTATTTTTGTTGACCTAGAGACCTGAGACTTGGTATGTGAATAGAGGGGGTAAAGACCATTGATTTACGTTAGACAAACTTTTTTGTAGAATTCCTAATTTTGGAAATATAGCCCATTTTCAAAATTTTATTTTTGTTGACCTAGAGACCTGAGACTTGGTATGGGGATAGAGGGGGTAATGACCACTGATTTACGTCAGACAAACGTTTTTGTAAAATTCCTAATTTTGGAAATATAAGCCCATTTTTCAAAAATTTATTTTTGTTGTTCTAGAGACATGAGACTTAGTGTGGGGATAGAGGGGGTAATGACCACTGATTTACGTCAGACAAACGTTTTTGTAAAATTCCTAATTTTGGAAATATAAGCCCATTTTCAAATTTTTATGTTTGTTGTCCTAGAGACCTGGGACTTGGTACGACGGTAGAGGGGACAAAGGCCATTCGTTTATGTCAAACAAACGTTTTTGTAAACTTTTAAATTTCGGAAATATAACCCATTTTGGAAATATGTTTTGGAAAATTTGAAAAATACACTATTTTTGGACTGAGAGGGGTATAGAAGTAGGTGTTGGAGTTAACATATGTCTTTTCAGGATTTTTAGTTTAATGATACAGCCTACTTTCCAAATATTTTTTGAAAAATTTGAAAAATACACTAATTTTTGACTATGCATGGGATAGAGGTAAGTGTAAGAGTTGAGAGTCATTGATAAAACTTAGAGTACTTTCGATATTTTTTGGAATTTTGTGTGTTGTTGTTGTTGTTGCTGCTTACAAACATGGCTGTAAGCATTTTACAGCCATAAAAAAAAGGACTGACATACTTTCCAAGACCAACATACTTTCCCAACAAACAAGAGCAAATATAAAAGAGCTAATACAAAAGCCAACAAAAGCCAACAAAAAGCCAACAAAAGCCAACAAAAGCCAACATAAGCCAACAAAAAACTGACCAAAAAAGCCATGTAGCATGTTGGTAGTTGAGTGAGTTGTTATATTGACCGATAGGTAGCAGGCTGGTAGTTGAGTGAGTATTGATATCGACCGCTAGATAGTATGCTGTTCGTTCAGTGAGCGAGTATTGAAATGGAGCGCTAGGTAGCATGCTGGTCGGTCAAGTAGTTCTCATAGTCACCGCTAGATAGCGGCAACATACTTTGCGTGTCGCATTTGACTATTTGGTAAAGTTTTACCTCATAAAAACGTGCTCGTATATGCTTTGTACAAAAATTGAATATACAATTAACCACTAAGTGTTTAGAACTAACATGTATAGCCTTGTGTAGGGAATATTGGGGTCCTTGGCAAGAAAGAGTGCCTAACACACATGAGTGTACAGCCTTTTGATATGCAGTAAGTACCTGATAACCTTGAGTAGGCCATAAGAATATTTTCAGTTGACTACTACCTGTCACAGTGTTAACATTGTGAAAGACCGTTGAAGTAACCAGTCTTTAGCCTTGTCATAAGCAGTGAACAGCTGTTACCCTTAACCAGGTGTACATTAGAGGACCCTTATCAAGAATATCATCAGTTGACTACTACCATTCACAGTGACCACATCGTGAAAGACTGTCAAAACAACTATTGTACAGCCTTGTACTACTCAGTAAGTAGCTGTTGGTCTCGACTATTGTATATTAGAGAACCCTTAGCAAGTATATAATCAGTTGACTACTACTTGTTACAGTGTTCACATCGTGAAAGACCGTCTCACTGTCCAGTATACAGCCTTGTCATACGCTGTAAAGAGCTGTTGGTCTAGACTAGGGGTATATTAGTGGACCCTTCACAAGAATAGCACCAGTTGACTACTACCTCTCACGGTGTTCACATCGTGAAAGACCGTCTCACTGACCAACCTCTAGCCCTGTGATACGCAGTAAGCAGCTGTTTGCAGAAATCAACAATCATAATGGAAGAAGCCATTCCTAGCTATATGTGTAAAGAGTGTGGAAAGACTTTTCTTCGAGACTATCATAGGAAGCGACATGAAGTATCGTGTGGTGAATTTCATGAGTGCAAGACCTGTGGTAGTACATTCAACAATGCCTACAATGGACGTCGTCATGAAGAATGTTGTAATGTTGTGTCGGCAGCTAAAAGACAAAAGGCAGAGCCTACAAAACATTACCTACTGTCATTGGTCCCTGACAAAAATGGACTTATTGAATATGAGACATCTTTTGAAGGTCGACTTAAATCCTATTTCATTCGTTGCGATACGTGCAAGGATTTAAATTCATACCTTAAAGAGTCCAAACAGCAAATAATACAAGCTATGCAGAAAGAACTAGCAATGCACAAGTCGATAAAAGTTAATCTTGTGGCTGAATGTAGATTCATTCATACATCTACCAATGACATTACAGATCGTGCTTTTAAAACACGAAATCAGGCCCTATTTTTGGAAACGGACTTAAGTAGTTTCTTGGAAACACAATTTACAAAGTTAACTACGGAAATGGAGGAATCTGAGCTAAAAGGCAGTAATTGGGCTTTGTTAGCAGTGGAAGGAGTACGATTGAAAATAAATAAGTACAATCCCTTGCGTGGAAGCACATATATTCCATTACCAGCAGCTATACAAGCAAGAAAAGCCTGCATTAATCCTGAAAACTTGAAAAATGAAAAGTGTTTTATGTATGCCATTTTAGCAAAACTGGTTAAAAAGAATGCTCATCGCATTAGTAAATACAAGGACCTGGAAAACAAGTATGATTTTTCTGTAATATCGTTTCCTACATCGCTAGCTGACATTCCCAAATTTGAAAAAGCCAACGATATATCCATTAATGTATTTGGATTGGAACAAGACAAGAAATTGTTCCCTCTGAAGGTTGTGGATCAAGAGCTGCAAGATCATCGCGACCTCCTTTTGCTAAGTTCATCATCCGGCCAGAACCACTACGTCTTTATCAAAGATTTTGATAAACTAGTAAGACATCAGATTACTCGCCATGAACATAAAATATATACGTGTAAACGGTGTTTTACACACTTTGATAATCGATATGGACAACAAGGAATGGAAAAAATGAAAGAACATAGAGCTTTGTGTGTCCAGCATGACATTGCTAGGGTTGAAATGCCTATTAAAAACCCCATTGTCAAATTCTTAAATGTTGAAAAAATGCTGAGAATACCTTACGTTATCTATGCAGATTTTGAAAGTATACTCTTACCCTATCAAACATGTCTACCTAATCCTGAGGCAAGTTATACAGTGCCATACCAGAGTCATGTTCCTATGAGCTTTGGTATATACGTTAAACCCTCACCTGCTGTGGAACACATAAAGACAAATCTTTCAAGCCAACCTGTTATTTATCGTGGGCCTGACGCTGCAGAAAAGTTTATGGACTGTTTGATCTCAATAGCTAATGAAATTGATCGCCTTTACAGCTTAAATGTTCCAAAGGCCTTAACTCAGGCTCAAGAAGCAGAGTTCCAATGTTCTGAAACCTGTTATTTGTGTCAAAAACCATTTACCCAACAGGACTGGAAAGTTCGAGACCACTGCCATATTACAGGGGAATACCGTGGAAGTGCTCACAATAACTGTAATTTGAGGTGTAAAACACGAAACCCCGTTCCTGTGTTTCTACATAATATGAGTGGCTACGACGCAAATTTCATTGTAAAGCAATTGGGGTGTACTACTGAGAGAGTGGATGTTATCGCTAACTCCAAAGAAAAGTACATTTCCTTTACCAAATATGTAGGAAATGTTAAGCTTAGATTTGTGGATACGTTTCGGTTAATGCCGAGTAGTTTGGAAAACTTAGTTTCCAACTTAACATTATACCCTGAAACAGACAAGTACTTTGGAAAAGAAAATGCAATGCTCATGACTCGTAAAGGGGTATTTTGTTATGACTACATTGACTCATGGGAAAAGTTAAGTGAAACGTGTTTACCTCCAAAAGAGGCATTCTTTAACAAATTAAGTCAAGAAGATGTTAGTCAAGAAGACTATGAACATGCCAAAAATGTCTGGAATCAGTTCAACATTAAAACTCTAGGGGAATATAGTGACCTCTACCTAACATCAGATGTACTCCTTCTTGCAGACAGCTTTGAAACGTTTAGAAACAAAACACTAGAAACACACCGAGTGGATGCTGCACACTTTTTTACTTCGCCTGGTTTAAGTTTCGAGGCAATGCTCCTTTACACAGGCATTGAACTGGAATTGCTACAGGATTACGATCAGATTCTTTTAATCGAGTCTGGAATACGTGGAGGCATATGCCAGGTGTCTCATCGGTATGCTGAAGCTAACAATAAATACATGGAAACCTATGATTCTGAGAAACCATCGCAGTTTATTACCTATGATGATGCCAACAACCAATACGGGTGGGCTATGTGCCACTCCCTTCCTTATGGTGGATTTCAGTGGGTTTCTCCAGATACTGTTGATCTAGAAAAACTAAAGAAAGACGATCCTGTGGGATACATTCTAGACGTTGATGTTGATTACCCATCTGACCTGCATGATCTACACAACGATTTACCTTTCCTACCAGAGTGTACACAACCTAAGGATTCGTCTCTGAAAAAACTAATTCCTCATCTTGGAAATCGAAGGCGATATGTTGTTCACTACATGGCATTAAAACAGGCTTTAGATCATGGAATAAAATTGATAAAACTTCATCGTGTGTTAAAGTTTAAACAAAGACCTTGGTTAAAGGCATACGTTGATTTTAATAACAACCTTCGAAAACAAGCCAAAAATGATTTTGAGAAAAATCTGTACAAATTATTCAACAATGCCATTTTTGGGAAAACAATGGAAAATATCCGTAAAAGAATAGACATACGTCTTGTGACTGACAGCAAAAAGGCTGAAAAGCTAATAGCAAAGCCGACATTTATCGACAGAACAATTTATGGCCCTAACCTAGCTGCTTTCCACATGGCTAAACGTAACATTGTATTCAATAAGCCTATATATATTGGAATGTGTATACTGGATATTTCAAAAACTCTCATGTATTCCCACCACTATGATGTCCTGCTACCTTATTATGGCATGGACAATCTTAAACTCATGTATATGGATACTGACTCGTTCATATATTTGGTTAACACCCCAGATGTATATCAAGACAAGTTGGATTTCCTACAACACCTGGACACATCAGATTATCCTACTAATCACATATGTTACTCTACATCAAACAAGAAAACGTTGGGGAAATTTAAAGACGAGGCTTGTGGACAAATTATAAAAGCATTTGTTGGACTTAGAGCTAAAATGTATGCTTTAGACATAAATGGTAAAGAAATCAAAAAGATTAAAGGTATTAGCAGAGGTGTTGTCAAAAATTGTATAAGCTTTCAAGATTATAAGGATTGTGTCATGAAAAACAATGTAAAAAGAATACCCATGAACATTATCGCTTCTAAACAACATGACATATCATCTATAAGGCTAAACAAAATTGCTTTGTGTCCTGGTGATGATAAAAGAGTGATTGATGCTAATGGTATAGGTACACATGCCTATGGTCATTACTCAATCATTGACCATGCTTAAAGAGTTAAGTTATGAATATCAAAATCTTCTGCCTGCAACTAGCAAATACATAAAACAAAACAATTTAGTAAATAAAACCATGGCACTATAAAAATAAAAAAAATAGTATTCATAATCAAAAATAAATAAAATAGAAAACAAAAATAAAAACAACTGTACAATTTATAACAAAAAATAGACTATATATAAAAATGTATTTAAGTGTAAATAGTGTACATGTATTTAAAATAAAAAATATTGTATGGACACTGCTTGTACATTTTTAATTACTACCCACCTCTCTCCACTCCTAATGCAAAATGAACATGTAAAACACACAAATTGGAAAATCTATGTTTCCATATTGACAAAATAGAAAAAACATTGAACTAAAATTTTAAAAACTGTAAATGGGAATTTGGTAAATTGACAAATGAGTAAACAACAAAATGCAAAATCCATGTTTCCATATCATGAAATTTAAAAACTTAAAATTGACATTAAAAAGAACTAAAATGGGAAATTGGAAAATTGACAAATGTGTAAACAACAAAATGCAAAATCCATGTTTCCATATTATAAAATTAAAAAAAACTTAATACTGACATTTAAAAAAACTGAAAATGGGAAATTGGAAAATTGACAAATGAGTAAACAACAAAATGAAAAAAAAAACGGTTGGGTAGTGATCATGTTGTACAGTAGCCAATAAGACTAGCATAAGGAGAGTTGCATGTGTCCTTATATACTTTGTGTATGTGCATTAGCCCTTTGGATTAGCTTAAGTTAGGTTTGGTAAAGTTAGGTTTAGTGAGGTTAGGTAAGTGACTCTTTTCGGAAAATGGAAATTGTAAAATCTAAAATCAAAAAATATTAAATTTAAAATGTAAAATCTAAAAAAACTAAAACTGAAATACAAAAAATCAAAAATGTAAAATCTAAAAAAGTAAAATGAAAAAATCAAAAATCTATAATCTTAAAATGTAAAATGTTAAAATGTAAAATCTAAAATCTTAAAATGAGGTTTCTGGGGTTAGGTTAGGTTAGGTTAGGTTAGGTTATAACTAAGTTTATTATTTGTGCTCTCTCATTTGCTCTTACTTTCTTGCATACACTATTTGATCTCACTTTTTGCTGTCACTTTTTGCTCTTGTATTTGCACTTACTTTGAAGTTAGGATAGGTGAAATTAGGTGAGGAAATGCTTGGTCAGGTTAGGTTAGGTTAGGGTAGGTTATAACTAAGTTTATTATTTGTGTTCTTACATTTGCTCTTAATTTTTTCATTACAATTTTTGCTCTCACTTTTTTTTGCTTGCATTTTGAAGTTAGGTTAGGTTAGGTTAGGTTAAGTTGGGTTAGGTTAGGTTAGGTTAAGTTAGTTTAGGTTAGGTTAGGTTAGGTTAGGTTAGGTGTGGTTAGGTTATAACTAAGTTTATTATTTGTGCTCTCACATTTGCTCTCACTTTTTGCTAATTTTTTTTTCGCTTGCAATTTAAAATTAGGTAGGTTACGTTAGGTTAGGTTAGGATAGGTTAGGTGAGGTTAGGTTAGGTGAAGTTAGGTTAGGTTATAACTTAGGTTATTATGTGTGCTTTCACATTTGCTCTCATATTTGCTCTGACTTTGAAGTTAGGTTAGGTTAGGTTAGGTTAGGTGAAGTTGGGTTAGGCAGAATGGTTGAGGTATGAATCAAAAGCCAGATCCTGTCAGTTTTGCCTCACAAGGCTGAGTGTACCCCGTTCCACTCATGAGACCAGAAATTAAATTTCTTGGCAGAGCCGGGATTCGAACCTCAGGAATGACCTCCAAGAATTCTAGCCACTACACCAAGAGGTGGACAATATAAGGCTGGTCTTGATTATACATGATCAATTAATAATTACCTAATAATAATAATAATAATAAATATTCCATTTGGCAACTACATGGCCGACCTCTCTCTGTGACGTCATTGACGGTCTCAGAGCGTGGCGGCCATTTTGCCCAATAGCCCCTGTGCCAGCTCTGACTGTCCCCTCCATAAGAATAACATAGGGCTGGTTGCACTGGCGGCCATCTTGCCCATTAGCCCCTGTGCCAGAACCGCCCTTTATATCCTACTACTATTATTATTATCATCACAGTTGTACAGAACCTACTCACGCCGCACTCAACGTTGACACTGAAAGAATCACAGGACACGAGAATCTACATGCAGTATTGGCATACACTGAAGTTTTCTCCGCCTAGGAGCAGCACCTGCACGTGATGTAGCCCCAAACCCAGAGGCGGATCTAGGGGAGGGTGATGAGGGCGACCGCCCAGGGCCCCGCGGTCCTGGGGGCCCCACACCATGGATTTTTTAAAATTTAATTAATTAATTATACTTTTAAAACTTTTCAAAGTAATTTATAATTCTTTTTTTTTTTCAGTGCAGCAGCTATGACCTTCCTTGACCGTGTAGAGAGTTAAGATTTCAGTGGAATAATAAAAAACTTCAGCAGGAAAAAAGAGTGACAAAGTAATATTTTAATATTTCATAGTTTACATAATCTTCTTCAAGGGGACTTACAGGTTTCTTTCATATTATTTAAAAAATGTACTGTAGTGTATTCAAAATATTGTAACTATTCTTTATTTTATTATTATTACAAAATAACTTTCTATTTGATTTGATATTTTTTATTTCCTATTGTTGTGGGCCCCGATCTTATCATATCGCCCAGGGCCCCGCAAGGCCTGGATCCGCCACTGCGGGAAACCTCCCCACCACCTTTGAGATTTATCTTTGTTATACTCGCGGAAAATGAAAAACGAACACTCTGAAATAATACCCTTATTATACAGGTTGTACACTGTATATGATCACTGGCATAGGGCTATACACTAAAAGCACGATTGCCTGTTACTTAGGAAGTTTCGTCTGAGATTTAATATCTAACGTGAGACCTCAACCTTGTGAGAACGTTGTTGTTGTTCTTTCATTTGAGCGGCTTGGACATAGTGGTCATTTAGCCCCGTGTAGCTGAGTGAGTGTGGAATTTTGTCTGATAACCTGTGTTTTTGTGATGGATGTATTAGTGTGTGTATTTGTAATTGAGGTGAGGATTGGGAAGGAAGCGGACGTGGCCTTAAGTTAGGAACCATCCCGGCATTTGCCTGGAGTAGAAGTGGGAAACCACAGAAAACCACTTCCAGGATGGCTGAAGTAGTAATCAAACCCTCCATTCCTCATTATTGCCTCATAAGGCTGAGTGTACTTAGTTTCAGCCCTCGCACCACAATTAAAATTTCTTGGCAGAGCCGGAAATTATCGATAACTGCAATGATACCTCGGCATTACAGGTTAGTTAGTTACTCTGCGTGCTGTTCTTGGTTCTCGAATGGAATAACGTATTCAGCAGTCAGTCGGTGTCTCTGCGAACCGTTCCAGGTTCTCGGATAAAAACATGATGATGATGATGATTATAATTGTTGTTTCAAGGGACCTAACATCTATGTTACCGGCCCCTCGGATAAAAACACTTCCAACATTAGGTTATAAACTATTTTGGCATTTGCCTCCTGAAGTAGAAGTGGGAAATCATGAAAAACCATTTCTAGGAAAGCTGAGATAAGATTCGAACCCACACGAGGCTGAGTAGGCCTAATTCTAGCCCTCAGATTAGCATCGAATTACCTGGTTGAGTCCGGAATCGAACCCAGACCCTACAAACGGCGGCTAACAATCTAACCGATACGTTCAGCAAACCATTTATTTGAGAATATAATAATAATAATCAACATATATAAGACGCTAAGGTGTATGTTTCACAAAACCAGAGGGAATTAGAAGGTGCAGTGTGTGCAAAAATCTTCCAAATCGTCTCTAAAGTACAGGGAAAAACTTATATTTCTTCAAAAGTCAACGGAAATATATTCATTTCTTCATAAAGTGCGTTCAAACAAATAAAAAAGACGATAGCCCCTGTCAGAGCTCTATCGCCTACAGCCCGCTTAACAGTAAAGCCAGGTGGGTGGTCTATAGGTAGAGCCCTGCGCGGATAAACAAAACGTTATCCGCATCCGCCCCGCATCCGCCCCGCATCCGCCCCGCATCCGCACGACTTTTATTCTCATCCGCCCCGCATCCGCACGACTGTTATCCGTATCCGCCCCACATTCGCACGACTGTTATCCGCATCCGCCCCGCATCCGCACGACTGTTATCCGTATCCACCCCACATTCGCACGACTGTTATCCGCATCCGCCCCGCATCAGCACGGCTTTTTTCCGCATTCCCACGTTTGTTATCAGAATCAACTGGCATTACAATAATATTTTAATTAGATAAAGCCTAAATTACTAAAGCAATATATTTAGACATTTGAGGAAAAAGTCGTTCCCTTAGGCTTTGTATGTCATGTGCTTTGTTGAAAATGAATGTTATCCAGCCAGAATTCCAACCCGTCCTGTTCGGAGTGTTAATTATGCTTAATGACATCATTCGAATAAGACTAGCTTAAATCATCATCTTACATTTGTCATGAAAAAGCATAACGGGAAAATATGGCACGTCATTAACATCCAGGTCCTAATAATGGTATCCACAATTTTTCTCCAAACATTCTCCACAGCTTATCCACTATCCGCACAGCCATTTAACTATATCCGCATGGCGAAAAATGTTACGGATATCCGCATCCACGCAAGGCTTTATCTATAGGAAGAGAATATCCCGCAGCAGTGACGAATTGCACTTTGATTTCATAAGTATCGACATTTTGTTTACAAGCGCGTTTATATAACTAAATAAGACGGTAGCCCCTGCGAGACTGTGTCACGTCAAGCCCGCTTAACAGTAAAGCCAGGTGGGTGGTTTAACACATGCGATATTTCTCGCACAGGTCGTCTAGTAAATAATCATTTCATTTTTTTAAATGGTAGATCCAGCGGATTTTGAGAGAATATATTTGTAGCATCATATTTGAAATCACATTTCACTCCCCACCAACCACAAAAGCACGAATGCGGCAAGAGTGGATTTATCGGGTCTTGTTCCGTTCCAATACTCCTCAGTTAGCAGTAGATCAAATTATCGTAAGGATCTGCCTCGTTACGTAGTTGCTAGCATTCTTGGCTGTCACCGTGGAGCTCCGGGTTCGATTCACGGCTCTGCCAGGAAATTTAATTCTGGTCTGAGGGCTGGAACGGGATATAATCAGCCTCGTGAGACAAACTTGAGAAGAGACGGGTTCGATTCCTACCTCAGACATCCTGGAATTGGTTTTCCGTGGATTCCCATTTCTACTCCAAGGCAAATGCCGGGATGGTACCTAATTTAAGGCCATGACCGCTTCCTACCCAAATCCTACCACAATTACGAATACACACACTAGTACAGACATCACAGTGACACAGGTTATCAGACAAATTCTACACACACCCAAGTACACGGGGGTAAATGACCACGATGTCGCAAAGCCCCTAAATAATCAACAACAAATGATCGTAAGGAAACCTCTCTATGTTGAATGCTTAAATGAAGTTTCTACTTTTAATTGAACGCTATTCTCGCGATCAAAAGCCAAAGGGCCTATCTTAACGTGAAATCCGAACCACCGGACGTGATATTTCAGCTGGAAAATTCCACATACTGTAAATTGACAAGGTATCGAATCTGATCTACGTTGGTGGAAGGTGAGTAGCCTGACCGCTGAACCATTAAGGCCCCTCCCGCTCTATATAGAAATTGATATTGAGTAATTCTTATTTAAGAACGTCAATAAGTTACGAGCAATCCACCAGCCTAGCCGAGCAGTCTAACGCCCGTTACCCGACTGAACTGGGTTGGTTGATTCCGTAGATCCGGCGTTGGAATCCTGACACTGACAGTGACCAAATTTTGTGTGGTTTCTCCCTGGCTTCTCTGAACTTACTCCAGGAAAATACCGGGTTGATATTTCATTTCACGTTCTGGAGAACCGACCCTAATAATAAAGTACAGTTGCACTGCAGTTGAAGTCATCCCAATAATGCAGCTTATAAGACAGATTCTACACATACTGAAGTACACGGGAATGATTATCACGATGTCCCAATACAGGGAGATTTCTAAGCCTGGTATAGTTGAGTATTGGATCCAAATTTCTGAGCTGTGATTGATTCTGAGAGGATTGTAGCTGCGAAGACAGAGTGCTGTCACCGCAGAGGCCCGGGTTCGATTCGCAGCTCTGCCAAGAAATGTAATTCTGGTCTGTCGTCTGTAACGGGGCATACCCAGCCTCGTGAGGAAAAACTGAGAAGAGGTGGGTTCGATTCCTACCTCAGCCAACCTAGAAGTGGATTTCCATGCTTTCCCATCTCTAGTACAGGCAAATGCGGGATGGTACCTATCTTAAGGCCACGGCCGCTCCATCACCAAATCCTACCACAATTACAAATAGACACACTAGTACAAACACCAGAGTGACACAGGTTATCAGACAAATTCTACACACACCCAAGTAGACGTATAGTACCAATATGTTAAAAAGCGCCAAAAGAAGCAACAACAACAAACCATAGTGTGGGAGTGTGTATATTGAGCGACTGAAAGTCACAATATCAATTGCTATTAAGGCAACACTGAAAGCTGTCTTTGCCTTCCATCAGTCAATGCAGCTTGGTCCGCTGGTTGCGCGAACGTAGACTCAATGGCAGAATACATTAATTAACGATAAATTTAGCAGCAATTCATCAATAAAGAACTTACCTTTGCACAGATGATATGGAAATGTTCTACATTAGTTGACAGACAGGCGCTGTATCTCATAAATAAATTGTCATTGACACATTGTAATCCCTCTTTCGTTATGAAGGATATCCGCTCCTGTAGCCTGTATTGTTCAACAGCTCCACTACAGTTTGGGGATTTGATCTCTAAACTTTGTCTTTTAAACTACCCCACAAATAAACGTCAAACGGACTTACGTCAGGGCTTCGATTAATTACAGTAACTGTAAATACGCAGGGTGGTACAGGAGTAGCTACACTGTGTAACTTTGTTCTTGATAATTCATGTAGGGGCTTTGCGAATGGTCATGCAGCCCCGTGTACTTGGGTGTGTGTAATTTGTCTGATAACCTGTGTTACTGTTATGGCTGTATTAGTGTGTGTAATTATAATTAAGACAAGGATTGGGAAGGAGGCCACCGTGGCCTAAATTTAGAAACCATTTGCCTGGAGTAGAAGTGGGAAATCTCAGAAAACAATTTCCAGAATGGCTGCGGTGGGAATCGAACCCGCCTCTTCTCAGTTTTTGCCTCACGAGGCTGAGTGTATCCTGTTCCAGCTTTCAGACTAGAATTAAATTTTTGGCAGAGCAGGGAATCAAACCCGGGTCTCCGCGGGTGCTAGCCACTACGCAACGAGTCGGACTACCATGTAACGATATAACTTCCAAGAATTTAACATTCATGCGTTGGAGAATGTTGGCTATTCATCAGCTGAGTATGTAGGCCTACGCCTTCTTTTTGATATTGTGCATTTTGTTTGAGCACATTCCATTAGTCCAGTTCCCTGGAGAAGCAGGTGACGACAGATGCAGACCAGATGTGATTGTTTCAACACCTGGAACAGCTGGGAATGGTTATTTGCCAATCAGTCACACACTACTATAGCTGCGAGGTTTATCAAAGAAATTTCATTTGTTGGGTTTTAGTAAGAACGAGTCTGTTAGTGTTACTCACAGAGTATTTCAACAGAAATGTTCGGGTATTAAGGTGCCTTCGAACACTATAGTTTTCAAGGTTATGATGAAGAACAAGAATACGGGGTTGGTTTTAAATTAGAAAATTTAATGAATACGTCGAAAGCCTCCGTGGCTTAGGCGGCAGCACGCCGGCCTCTCACCGCTGAGTCCGTGGTTCAAATCCCGGTCACTCCATGTGAGATCTGTGCTGGACAGAACGGAGGCAGACAGGTTTTTCTCCGGGTACTGCGGTTTTCCCTGTCAAAATTTCATTCCAGCAACACTCTCCACTATCATTTCATTTCATCTGTCATTCATTTAATCATTGCCCCAGAGGAGTGCGACAGTCTTCGGCAGCCGGCACAGTTCATATCCTCGCCGCTAGATGGGGGCTTCATTCATTCCATTCCTGACCCGGTTGGAAACTGGAAGCAGGCTGTGGATTTTTCAATGGATACGTCGCGTTTTCATGGAAGCAATACTAGAGGACATTATTGTGGTCACTGAGAAAGTCTTTGCGAAAACTTTCTCAACAATTTTAATTTTGCTCGATACATTCAGCTTATTTTCAATATCTTCTTTTCTCAATTAACAGACAGGGAAAGATTGTATGTTTTATTTTCCAGCAAGACGATGCATACTGCGTGTAATTAATAAGTGTTGTGTTTGGTGATACGGTGATCAGTGCAGGAAGCTTGGACTTAACACCGTGAGAGTTTTATTTGTGGGGTAGTTTGAAATACTAAGTGTACACATATAATCCCCGTACTCTAGTGGAGTTGGAGCTCAATATACTGCAGCAGGTATCCCTCATCACGGAAGGAGAATTACAACGTGCCAGTGTTAATTTATTTTGACGGTACAACGCCTGTCTGTCAGCTAATGGAGTACCTTTCCTGCATCTTCTGTGAAAAGGTAAGTTCTTTAACAACGAATTCCTGCTGAATTTACCGTTAATTACCGAATCCTGTCTTCGCCTAAGCAGCGCAGTGGTTCGTGATGGGTTGGCTGGCAGAAGGCGCCTCACAGGCCGGTGGTCCCGTTCCAACAAAATGCACACACTGTATTTATTGCTACTGAAGTTTTGGTGTACTGTTGCACATGGGAAAATTAAGATAATAATGAATCAACGAATGTATGGCACTATATTTTCTATACCGTATGCACAACTAATCAACATATTTCATAATTATAATTAGCGGCTTTGGTGGCGTAGTTGGTAGCATGCTCAGCTTCTATGCCCAAGATCGCGGGTTCAAACCCGGCCGAAATCGTCGGATTTTTAAGAGCATTAAAAATCCCTCAGTATGCCTTCCTTCGGAAGGAAAGTAACGCCGACGGTCCCATGTCATAGATTTATGGCATGAAAAAGAACCTTCCACTAACTACACTTGTGGAAGCTAAAATTTTTAGGTTAGTTTGATAACGCTATATTAGTACCAACTTTCGCCACCAGGTGTTGACTGCGATGGCATTTAGTAACCACGTCCGTAGCTAGGTGTCGTGGAAGGTAGCATTTGGTACCAAAAGTAGGAACTACTTGACAAAATTAATCGTCTGCAGTCTTTCTACCTGAACCACAGATAACACACACTAATACAGCCATCACAATTAACACCGGTTATCAGACAAATTCTACACACACACCCAAAGTACAGGAGGCTACATGACCGCGTTGTCGCAGCCCCTAAACTAAGGAACCAACCAACCATAATTATAATGCTATCATGACAGAGAAAATAGTGCTAAACATTCGCGTTTCCTCGCACGTATCAATATTTTGCAGTTCGTTTGTGTAATCAATGCAACAACATTCGTACAGTACAAGTCGAAACATAGGCCATTACGAATTTATGCAGTGAATTCATCCATCTGAGCATTCTGGATATCTTTGATATTACGTCATGCGCTACGCTTTTGTTACCTTCAGTTGAAACCACCATTTTGTATTGTGATTTAGATTTTATCATTTCAAATGATCTTGTCGACTTCATCGTTATGCTTTGGTCTACCGTTATGCGTTACGGTTACGGCGTGTATGACGTCATCATGTTGTTCAATGCATATGCACCGAGTCTGAGTTTACACCTGGGGTCTGGCGTTATTCGATACGGAGGCGGCGAGTGCGTGACGTCATGCAGCAGAGTGCATCTCCCGCTCTCCTTTCCCTGCGCGGGAAGCCTAAGTTAAAGGGTTATGGAGTCTGTTGAGTCTGAGTTTATTCCTGGGGTCTGGTGTTATGCGATAAGGAGACGGCGAGTGCGTGACGTCATGCAGCAGAGTGCACCTCCCACTCTCCGTTCTTCCCGGTCAATGTATGTGAGATTTTCGAAGTGAAATGCCATGTCCTGTGGTTCGGATTCCACGTTAAAAGGAGGTCCCGTGACTCATGATCTCAAGATTAACGGTCACGTTAAACTACAAGCTTCCTTTTTTTTCCACTCTCCGTTCCCCGCGCGGGAAGCCTACGTTAATGGGTAATGGAGTCTGTTGAAAGAGCCCTCCTGAGCCTTTCTAACATGTGTAGCATTTGTAGCATGCGTCATTTTAAATTATATAAAGTCTAGTCTCTCAGACTGACTGTATCTTTTCCTGTATATCGTCTTTCCATGGAACGTTTTTAACGACGTCCGTGGTACATTACCATCGCTGTTACTGGCATTTACACTTGTAATTTGCGAAATTTCCTGAGGGATGAAAGATATGCGTTTCCCAACCCCAATATTTTGCCAAGAGGAGTCTGACCCCGCCGCCAATTAAAACCTAAGGTTCTGAAGGAGGAATGTGAAAGTGGAATATAACGCTCGTTGTCTTCGGTCAAAATCTGTATTATCATTTGTATCAACAAAATAAAGTACAATAAGGCTAGCCACGCCGTATTAGTGTTGGCTGAAGTAAAAATGTAAAAATATCCAAGCAAGGAGAAATTGTTCATTATGAATTTCTCAATATTCTTGGGCTTATAATACCAATGTGTGATAAGAAGGAAGAACGCACGGTTTTCAGGTAGCATTAATAACCGATCTGCCTCCACACCATGGCCATGTATCCTAAATTATTATTATTAATAATATTTTTTTTTGTGATGTGGCCTCCTAAGAGGCCTAGTTCATGTCTTTCTAGTCGACGCCCGTGGGCGACCTGCGCGCCGCGATGAGGGAATGGATGAAAATAAACGAAACTGAGCAAGGATGTGGAAGGAAGCAGCGATGGCCTGTCAGAAGGTACAGTCCTAGCATTTGTCTGGTGTTGAAAATGGGAAAGCACGGAAAACCACTTCAAGAACGGCCAACGGTGGGGCTCGAACTCACGCGCATCTACCGAGTCAGCAGAGAGCTTGGCCTCATGACCTAACACTGCACTTTAGCGAGCGTAGCCCTCGCTGTCGGTATTATTAATATTATTATCATAGACTAATACAACAACAACAACAGTTATAGACTAATAATAATAATATTAATAATAATAGCAGGTCGTAGTGACTATGAAATGATCATGAAGACTTCACAACGAGGGTGGATCCAAATGACTTCCTAAGTTACAATAATTGTACAAACCTAAATGTAAATTTGTTTAAAGGGTATCGATGACTATAGCGCATTTCAAACAAAGTTGGATCACAGTATCTTTTTCTTCTGATGGAAAGGATGACAAGGATGACGACCAAGACTCTAAGTGTGCCAATAGGCATCAAGAACTCCACCTGTGTCGTCTTGCTCAAGCGGGAAGCGGCGATGCTTCACTAACATACAAATTGTCATATTGTCAAATGTCACACAATTATAGACGAATATTAGTCATATTTTCGCTCAAACATTTTACAGATCACAACACAACATTTCATATTGCGTTAAAAATGACGCGCCATTAATTCTTATCAACAGTTATATCTGCACGTAAAGTATTTCTTGATTTTTATTCGCTTGAAGTTAAGATCCCACAACCTGGTCGGGAATCGAAAGTCTAGAGTCCTATTTAATTATCACGAAGCAGGACAAATGTTTGATGTTGCTTTAAGGAGCCAAATTTCCTGATTATCGACCCTTCGTCAAACTTTTTGTCGAAAATCACATACTGTTCATTCTTTTAAAATAATCTTCACTACTTACATAATATTGTTGCTTAATTTGAATACTTTATAGTACAGAATAAATTCTTTACATCTGTTTGAAGTAGGATCTTGGAAAGTACAGTAGGCGCTCGCTAATCGGACGTTCAATAATCCGACATTTCCTGTAATAGGACGTTTTGAAAGCTTTTCGTGTGGGAATGGTCAGCTCTATAGTCGGACGGTTTAGATGGGGACAAAAGCAAGTTCATTGCACTTCTGTTGCTTGGCGCCACTATACTGTATATACTGTAGTTTTTTTTTAGCGTATGGCTTTTAGTGCCGGGAGTGTCCGAGGACATGTTCGGCTCGCCAGTTTTGTAGCTGCTTCCAGACGGACACCCAATGGGTGAACTACACGTACCGTTGGGGAGGAAAGTTGGAATGGAAGGTCGAGGAGTTGGAAGGTAGCGGCTGTGGCCTATAGTTAGGGACCAACACCGGCATTTGCCTGGAAGGAAGATGGGAAACCACAGAAGACCATCTTCAAGGTTGCCGGCGGGGGGATTCGAACCTCCTCGCCTCCCGGATGTGAGCGACTGCCAGCAGTCATGCCGTAACGACAACGGCTAACTCACCCGGTACTATAGGTTATTATTAGGCAGTGTCAGTCAGTCTTAACGAAGTGTAGCATCATAACCTTAACGCGTGTGTACTTTACTGTTACGAGAGTGTAAGTGTTTAGCTCAGTGTGTTTAGTGTTAACGGGAGTTTACGTAAATAAAAGTAATATATTGTACAGTTAAAGTAGATTTTTATGAAATGTCAACGGTCAAACGGAAACATGAAACTCTAACACTGAGTGTTAAAATGGAGATATTAAGAAAGTTGGACAAGGGAGAAAAGGTTGCTAACTTAGCTCGAACACATAATATTCCGCGCACTACCATCTACTCCATCAAGAGTAGCAGAGAGAACATGGTTTGTAAATGATGCTGAAGGTGGTTCTTCTTTACGGCAAACTGTGAAAGCAGGTGAATTTTCAAAGATGGAAGAAGCACTTTACTCTTGGTTTATAAAAGAACGTGCTCGCCAACCCCCCCCCCCCCCCCCCCCCCATTAACGCTGAATTGTTAAGAGGAAAATCTTTAATTTTTTATAACAAAATGTATGGAAATGATGATTTTAAAGCAAGTGATGGTTGGTTTGTAAAATTTAAAGTGCGGTATGGTATTCGTCGGTTGACTGTGACCGGAGAAAAATTGTGATGATGCAGCTGTAGAGCCGTTTATTAAACATTTTCTAGAGCATGTAGATGAACTAGGTGACCAGGTGTACAATGCAGATGAAAGTGGATTGTTTTGGAAATTATTGCCACGAAAAAGTTATGTTCGTCAAAATGAAGCTTGTGCACCTAGTTTCAAAAGTTCGTAAAGACCGAATAACCAGTCTACCCTGCTCAAATGCCACTGGAACACACACATTGAAACTTTTGGTTCTTGGTAAGGCTAAGAATCCGTAGTCATTTAAAAATGTAAATTTGCCTGTCACTTATAAAGGTCAAAATAAGGCATGGATGGCAAAAGAAATCTTCCATGAATGGTTCCATACTGATGTTGTACCCCAAGTACGCTCGTTTCTCGAAAAGATT
Source organism: Meconema thalassinum (assembly GCA_946902985.2). Taxonomy (NCBI): domain Eukaryota; kingdom Metazoa; phylum Arthropoda; class Insecta; order Orthoptera; family Tettigoniidae; genus Meconema; species Meconema thalassinum. Next base: position 276,936,493 of record OX336389.2, on the reverse strand, counting down.
ACCTGAAAAGGCACTACTCGTCCTTGAATATGCACCAGGACATGGACCAAATGACGTGTTAATGTCAAAAAATGGACGCATTAAAGCTCTTTTCATGCCTCCAAACTGCGCTCCCCCGTTACAACTAATGGACCAAAACATAGTTGACATGGTGAAAAAGGGGTACAAAAAAATTTTTGGTTGAGGCTGTTAGCCGTAATGATGACATCACTGTGACTTTAAAATCAATCAACTTGAATGAATGACGCAGTATTCGTGGTTGCAGCAGCCTGGGATACTGTACCTCAATCAACAATAAGATTGTCGTGGAATAATGAATAATTTTATAATGTCTGACTAGGTTAAAAACATACAAACATTTAATTATGCACATGTTAAAAACATTGCATATAATTTGTAGAAAAAAAAAATAGAATACTTGCCAGACTTATTTAAAAGATTATTATGATTAATTTTATATCACTTGTATTTTCTGCCATATGAGTTATAATGTGCCAAACACTTTATACCTGATTTAACGAATGAGCGGACTTGACATCAGAGCGGTTGACCAATGGCACAACAATGTCTTGCGAAAACCACCACGCCATCGGTCAAGCGCTCTGAAGTAATTCTTTTTTCTACAAATTGTATGCATTGTTTTTAACATGTGCATACTTAAATGTTTGTATGTTTTTAACCTAGTCAGACATTATAAAATAAAATTTAGATAATAATAGGTGTATAATTTGTACCTAAAAAAATAAATACTTTCGAGATCAGCCGCGGATGCTGAAAATACTGTTTTCCAGCCTAGAACGGAAAAATCAGCTGCATTCAAGAATTCGCTCAAGCGCTGCAGAAGGTGTTTGACCCAGCCCTTGGTATGCCAGCAGGAGGGTTATGACATTTGTTAACGGCATTGGGGATAACCCCTTGTCAAAGCCTGAGCGGAGTTGAGGAACTTATTTTTGGGTCTCTTGGAGGACCGAGTGGAATTGAGGTAACCCTGGCTACCTGACTGGAATTCCCGAGCGGAATTGATGCCCGCCCTTGCTGGAATGGCATTTTGGCAGGGAAAACGGGAGTACCCGGAGAAAAACCTGTCTGCCTCCGTTTTGCCCAGTACAGATCTCACATGGAGTGACCGGGATTTGAACCACGGACCCAGCGGTGAGAGGCCGGCGTGCTGCCACCTAAGCCACGGAGGCTTGCACAGTATTATTATTTTACTTAATTTTAAAAGTATAGTTTTTCAATAAATTTACCCTACTTTATATTATATTCTGTAGCCTAATCGAATTGTGAGTTTTTAAATGCCAGACTCTGATATTTTGGATTACTTTCAACAGTCGGACACTTCCAGTAATCGGACAACTTAATGGTCTAAGACATATCCGATTTGCGAGCGCCTACTGTAGTTCGGTCTTATATGAATCGTAAGTACAGTAAATTTAATTCACAAAATATGCTGTAGTATTATTTAAGAGATTGTGATATCGTGGGCATCATCCTCCTGTACTTGTGTGTGTGGTCTGTGTTTGTGTAGTGTCTGTGCTAGTGTGTGTACTTTAAACATAAGAATGAGACAACCGTGGCTTCAAATTACGTACAGTACCTTCCAACGTTTGCTTCGAGTGGAAGAGTGAAACCACGGACAATCACTTCTAGGATGGCTGAAAGGGAAGTAGAATACACTTAGACTATTACCTGATGTCCTCTTTAGGCTGAGCGTACCCATACCAGCCCAGACGAGAAATAAATTTAGTAGTAGAGCCATAAATCGAACAGGAGCTTTTAGGGACAGGAGTCGTACATAACCTGAGATCACAGAAGACGGCTTCACGGAATTGATGTGATGTCAATTTATATGGCACCATAGAACTTTATGCTTCTACACAGTAAAATGAACCTATCGTGAATTGTTCTGTTGGACGGAACATCCACATACGGCTGGAATGTGTGACCAATCCTTAGGAAAATCGCGAGTAAATTTAATTCAAATGCTTAAACTTCGCTTGGCCACCAAGTTGGTTTTGTGCTCATCAGACTATTGAAAGTTACATAGATGTACTTCTAGAAGTGCCCTTTATCATCGTGCAAAATTTAAGTGTGATATCTGTAACTGTTGCGGTGGTATAGAATGCCAGTAAAATATTTCGCGCAGCCGCCATGTTGGTTTAGTGAAACGTATTAAGATTTAAACGGCACGGTCGAGGTCAGACGAGGTAGTAGTATGCACTTACCGAGTTTATTTTGTTCGGCTCAGTGGCTAAATGGTTAGCGTGCTAGACTTTTGCCTGAAGTTCCCCGGGTTCGACTCCCGGCCGCGCCATCAGGAATTTCAATCTCCTGGGGTTAATTCCCGTGGCTCGGGAACTGGGTGTACGTGACGTCTTCATCATCACTTCATCCTCATTACGACGCGCAGGTCGCCCACGGGCGTCAACTAGAAAGACCTGCACTCGGTCTCTCCGGAGGCCACACGATCATCATCACCGAGTTCATAGAAATCGCTTTGGCCATTTTTATTTCATTAGGGACACACACACATACACATACACATACACGCATACACACACACAGACAATAGATCTCACAAGCCTGTTTTTGTTTTCATCAATGAAAATAGGCTTAAAAGCGCCAAGTTCCATTCAGAGCACCTCTTCGTAACAAATCGCCCTCAAGATACCCGAGTGCACCAGGTTTTTAAAATAATATCTGATCTACAGTACATCCTCCCATCCATTAAGACTGAAATTACCCAAAAACGCATCAATAATTTTCTTCCAGACCAATGGTTTTTGCCTAGACCAATAATTAATTGCTTGGTATCGCGGCCAGCAGCTAATATATACACCCCTGGTTTTTGTCACGCACAGTGGGGGTAGTCACGCATCATATACTGTTCATCCAGGCCGGTTTTGCCAATTAATTAATGCTTTTTCACATAATTACAATTTTACGTGTGTCTACAATAATACGTGTGTCGTGTGGTGTATTTTGTATCCCACATGTTGGCAACAATCACCGCACCTGGGAAACTGGAGCCGGTTCATGATGATGATGATGATGTTGGCAACAATGAACTGTCGTCAACGTATGCGCCCGAGGAACAGTTGAAGATTCCTCAAGCCCCCCAGAAACATGATTGCCGTCGCTGAATGAGCAAGTAATAAAAACATTTCTTTACGTAATGTAACTAATACTGTATTTACTACGGTGCCAGAAAGGTCTGAAAATCATACTTATTTTCAAAAATTGTTTGAGGTAGAAGTGTAAAAACCAGGATTTTGTCTCGTCCAGAATTAAGAAATATTCTACCATCGATGAAGAAATCCAATGACTTTTACAGTTAACTTGGTAATTTAACATAAATTTAAGTTAATTTATTAATCTCATGTAATTTATTTCAGGATTAGGGCATAACCCAGCTCTATTTGGGTATATTCGTGTTGACCGACTGAATAGCACCAAACTTTTGTTAATATTTAAGTTAATTAATGTGTTCATGTAAGAAGTTTGTATAAATACGCTCCTGTGACCATGAAGTGTTTAGACGGTTGGTGAAAAAATGATGTCTGCAATTGTAGAAAACTCGTGCTTTTCGAATAATTGCCCCTGTAATTATCATCATTCTGCTACCCCACGTGCCATTCTAAGTAACACAATCTGGAGACACTTATGATCACTTGAACGAGAAATCCGATCTGCAACAATCATATATCATCCATCACTTACTCAAATCAAGTCTCAGCCTCTTTCCTTAACTCATTTTGGATAAAATGCTTAAACATTAACCATTATGACAATAATAATAAACCCTGGCACTACAGCCCATAAAGGGCCTAGGCCTACCAAGTGACCGCTGCCCAGCCATTTGGCCTGCAGATATTGGGGTGACGCGTGTTCAGCGCATCGGGTCCCCTCGGCCGTTAATCTTGGTTTTCGTGATCGGGGCGCTGCCTCATTGTCAGACAGCTACTCAATTGTCCCCCCCCCCCCCCCCCCGGCTGACATCCTGTCCTATCTGCCATTCATGGCTCTCCTTCATTCCAAGTCCCTCAAACCTCATTCTTCGGGGGTTGAGGGCATTTCTTTTCTTCCTGTCCTTTATTTGCCTTATCCTTCATTTGTTTACCATTTCTTCTTCTAGTTTGTAAGTTTGCAGTTAGTATTAGTTATGGTTTACATTACATCTCATCTTTCACTATCTTCCAAACCATTAGGGGCCGATAACCTAGATGTTAGGCCCCTTAAAATAACAATTATCATCATCATCATCATCATCAATTGTACTCACGAGGCTGAGTGAATCCCGTTCCAGCCCTCACGTCAGTTTCTAAAATCCCTGACGGAGCCGGAAATCGAACCCGTGGCCTCCGGGTGAGTGGTAGGTGCGCTACCCCAACACCACGGGGTCGGCTCATTATGACAATGGTAATAATTAATATCCGTGTTGACTGATAGTACTATGTTATTTAAAACCGCCTTGTCAAACACTAATCAATGTGCAGTAATTAAACTACATTCTTTAGTGTGTGACAAGGCAGTTATAAATAACATAGTCATTTTGGATGTCACGAATTAGTTCTCCGGCTTTGCGGTATCAAAACTTTTACTATTTACGTTTACATTGCGAAAAGTTCAGATACTTCACACTACACTGCCGCATGTACTGTATTCAGTACTTCGTTAAACGCCGAGATTACAACCTAATTAACGTAACTATTAATAAAATCAGGAATCTTACCTTTTGATTGCTTGACTTCTCCATTGCAAAAGATGAATGAGACATCATATTCACACAAAGTCAATCGTAAATATATATCCAGGAGTGCTCTTGATTCCTTCACACAAGGCACCTGATGAATAAATGACCGACGGCCGCTACCACTCTTGCTAGCCTAGACTAGTCGTTATCAGGTTAGAATAGTGGCCGCAATGTAGCAGCACAAGTATTATTCCCTTACCTAGAGCTCCTCCCATCACCATTGCAACAACCACTTCGCGATTATTATTGCTCTGCACTCATTTAATAGCCACACCTACACGAGATGGTTATTAAACCTCACGGAGGGGGGAGGATGGTGGGATGCCATGGTTTCAAATTTTGGGTGATACTATTACAATAACAAAAGTCTGGTGCTTTTCAGTCGGTCAACACGAATGTACCCAAAAGAGCTGGGTTATGCCCTAATCCTGAAAAGAATTGCATGAGATTTTAATGTAATTTTTTTCTGGATTAGGGCATAACCCAGCTCTTTTGGGTACATTCGTGTTGACCGACTGAAAAGCACCAAACTTTTGTTTACTAAGGCAACACTGAAAAATGGTTTCAAACCCCAGAAATAAAATAACACATGTACTATCATATACATTATTTCAGTAGTATAGATCCCTCCTGCGGTGCTAACAAGCGACCGATCGTGACATATGAGCATTCAAATGAAAGAGAATAGACATTAGCAGTGACGAATCGCACTATAATTTCATAAATATCTATAATTTCTTTAAAAAATGACTTTTAAAAAACTGTACGAAGTGTGCGATTTGCAGATACTGTTGCTACAGGAAGATACGCTCCATAATTGCTGTCCACTTCACATTTTGGGCGCTGTGACGCCTGTTTCATGTCATTTTAAAATTCTGAGGTTTTTCCTTGATCATTTTGCATGGATTTCAGAAACAGTAATTTAAAGGAATGAGTACTCAAATCGTATGATTTCATAAATATCGAATAACCGGTGAGTGTTACGGCAGAGCTGTCAATCAATGGACTCAGCACACAAATTACATTAGCAGTGACGAATTGCATTCTAATTTCATAATTATCAATTTTTGTAAGAACTGTGCGATTTGCAAACACTGTTGCTGTCTGAAAATACGTGACATCATTGCTGTTCAGTTCGCATTTTGGCCGTAGGGACACCTGAAATATAAATAGTGTTCTATAATCATTTCGTTCAAATAAAAACATTACAACCTTTCTCCTCAAGTCTCTTATTATAAACCTATTGGGGAAAGTGGGGCTTATGAACATGCGAGATTTCTCGCACGGGTCGGCTAGTCTATTACTGTATATGTTACAGGGGAAGTCGATTCTCCAATAAGAGTTGACTCTCCCTAGGTAAAGTCGACTCTTACTGATCTTTTCAGTAAAAGTTGATTAAAAGCGTTAAGTGTTCAATTTCGATCAACATTTACTAGTCAGAGTTGACTATACCTAGGGAAAGTATACTCTCACTGTCTTGAGGTAGTAACAGTTGACTATTTGCAAGAAAACGGTACTAGCTAATAAAAAACAAATAGGAAGGCCTATTGGGAGAGAGAAAAGTTTCAGAGAAACTAATAGAAATGAAAAACCTTTATAATACATAAAGAGATAAAAATATTTATCATTTATTACAGCAAGGTAAAGATTTGTGACACTTTGAGTTGCAAAGTACATTTTTCTTCTTGCACATGCACTTCATGGATTCGCATTTAGTGTTGCAAGAGCGTTTGAAAAAGTCCTCTCGGCACGCCGGAAGGCGGAGGTAGATTTCACCGGGCAAACTTGGGGATAGGCGAACATAGGCAGAATATGCACGTTTTCGTAGAATGATCAGACCTCATTTATTGCGAGAAAGTTTTTTACAATTGGAGCTTAATTAACTTGGTTTTTCATCATTTTATGCATATTATAAACATTTTATTGTCTTATGGGGACGGTAACCTTCTTGTCATTTGGGATCCATTTTTAAACTTGTGGTCACACTGTCCTGATGCAAGGTTTCGACACTGATGTGTAACTATCTAACTGTCTGTTACTTCTTCACGCAAAACTTTCTCTCCCGCAGAGAGTTTGGTTGGTTCCTCAGTTTCGGGGCTGCGACAACGCGGTCATGTAACTCCATGTACTTTGGGTGAGTGTAGAATCTGTCTGATAAACGATGTGAATTGTGATGGCTGTATTAGTCTGTAATTCAGGTAAGGACTGCAAACGGTCAATTTCAAGCAGTAGTTCCTAATGTTGCTACCAAATACTACCGTCAACGACACCTAGCTGTGAACTTGGCTACTAGATGCCACCGCAACCAGCAACTCGCAACGAACGTTGGAACTTCCCCTCCAAAGGAAAGCGTACTGAGGGATTTTTAACGCTCTTAGAAAATCCGACAACTTCGGCCGGCTTTGAACCCGCGACCTTGGGCATAGAAGTCCAGCATGCTACCAGTTAAGTCACCGAAGCCGCTTCACACTTAGTCAGATGGAAAACTGAATGTGATCTCGTGCGAGTGCGTTGTCATGGTAACGTCTGATGGCTCATCCCTCATCAATTTAGTAGTGTTGTCATGGCAACTTCTGATGGCTCTTGGCATTTTCTTATAATTCCGATATTATTTTTCTCATCCCATGGCGTAAAGGTGGGTCATATCAAAAATTCTTTCAGACAAAAGTTTTAGATAATTATTAGGGGAATATTGTCCATTTTGTACGGTTTTGGTATTGTGCCTATTAAGAGAGATATGATTAATGTTTCCCGAAAAACCCAATTTTTCTCACCCCTTTGGTCAATGGTTGGTGCTATCAAAAAACTTTTCAAACATAAATGTTTGGGCCTTATCCGACACATAGTATGAACTTTGAATGGATTCGATATTTCAAATATTAAGAGAGTTATAGCGATATTTCACTTTTTCGAAAAAAAGCCCCCCATTTTCACCCTAGTCGACCGATTGTGCCCATTTACGAACTCGACCGAGATTTTATAGGGATACATATTATGTAAAAATTTCAAAGTGATTGGTGCGAAATTGCGGTAGTTATCGTGTCCACAAGAAAGTGATATATATTTAGCTACATATATACATAAATTATATATAAACTTTTGAACTGACGGTAGTTTTGGGGTCTAGGGGATGTGAAACGCGAAGATTTGTCGAAATTTTCCAGAAGTCGAAACATGGTACCCATTGCAATAGTTAGCTTTCTAATGAAATCTACCTAAAAACCTCGTCCACTTACAAGTGATTGTGAAGTTGCAACAGTCCTCACTGCTGTTGTTTTATCCATAGGAACTTCATTTCCTCGGATAATGTTCGTAGGACATTTACTGAATTGAGACCTGAAAAAATATAATCATTGAAATCTGAACAATTTAATACTATGGGCAGCGAGAGAGATATATATCATTTATTTTAGCTTTGAAAATTTACCTTGAGAAAAGCTGCTTCAGAATTCCATTTCTCGTTCCAATTCGATAAAATCCATCATCGATAACCTCCAGTACCACGCCAAGGATAGATCGAGCATCATCTCTACAGTGTTCAACATCGGAGATAGGAATTCGAACTGATGTTCCTTTTTCTACTGGCGGATGAATGTGATCTGAGGTTTCTTTTTCATGCGTTAAGCTTGTTGTTCTAGACAGTAGAAAGCTTCATTTCTCTGTCTCTTGATGTCCTCAGTAGACTTATCCAGGTCAGTGAGGAGAAAATCACTATCATCTAAGAGCTTTTCACCACTTGATACATTTTGGTTTGTTTCATTATCATCAGGATTTCCATTTCCGTTACTTCCAATTTCGTTTTCTTATTGTTGCTGAATTTGATCAATTGCGCATTGACGATCCTCTTCTGTTTCTAAATTTGCCAGTAACTCAGTTGGTAGTGTTGAACTAGATAAGCCGTGTCTCGGGGGGCAACCGAACATTGCCTCATTCGGGGATCGTTTTATCCCACTATGCAATACACTGTTTTTCATAAGTTGAATAAACTTTAAGCCTTCACTCCATTTTGATGTTTTATGGTCTTTCATCCAGGTGGTTATCATATTATCTATGTTCTGGTTGACTATTTCGACGCTACCTTGACTATGACTATGTCGTGGTTTACCGTGCACCATTTTGAAGTTCGTTCATGTATTAACCAGACTGTCAATAATGTTGTTAACAAATTCTCTCCCATTATCTGATTGTAAAATACAAGGAGTGCCTAACAAAGTAAAAATATCAACGATATTATTACACACTTCGTCTGCAGTCTTTGATTTCAGTGGTATTAGCACAACAAACTTTGTTAAATGGTCCTGGTACACCATTATAAATTTGAAGTTTTCATCAGGTTGCGACTGAAAGTCAATCAAGTCCACTTGACATCGTGAATTCATTTCCTTGAATAACAAAGGCTTTACAACCACTCCTTTCTTCTTATGTTTCAATTTTTGATCTCAAGGTTCGCACAAGCTTAAAAATAGTAAAATGTCCTTCGTAATAACATTTTGAAATTTCCCTTTCAATTGTTGAATCAAACGATCTCTTCCTCCGTGTCCAGTGGAAATGTGCGCTTCATTAAGAACTCCAAACAACTCTTCATCAAAAACATAATACCTTATCCTGTCATGGTCTGTGACAGGGTGTAATACTTTTGTAATACCATTTACTTCAATAATGTCATATCGTCTTAAAAACATGATATCGTTACTTTCTTTTTTAATTGCAGTTTTTAGATTTTTCACTTTTTGAATGCAGCTATCATAATTATTTCTATTTGGTCAATGTCAGTGAATTTACCTAGGAAGTCGAGTGTTCCTGCTGCAGTTTTTCACGGAACAGTTCTGCCGTGGTGTCTGACATAATTATTACACACTTAAACTAATTATTTAAACGTAAATGAATCTTTTGTCACTATTGCACAACAATAAAAAGTCGACTAATGACGAATGGCAACTGCCTGGTGTGTGGTGGGGTAATAAAACAAAGAAATGTTCAGATCGATAACGGTCGGTCCAAAAATGGAAGTACGAGTCCAAACAATGCCAATATTTCAATAATCATAACAAAGGTTTGGCGTGCGCGGTTACATTTTCAGAGCAGCATCTGTAAATCGACTTTTACTGAACCACAGCAGGCATAGTTAACTCTCCCTAGGAAAAGTTGATCTGTTTGTTTTCAATCAACTGTTACTGATACTTTTAGTAAGAGTTGACTCTGCCTAGGGAGAGTCAACTCTTACTAAAAATCGACTTTCCCTGTAACATATATAATACGATAAGTTCATCCGACAAAAAACTCAAGCTCTTGAACAGGAAGGAGTTAGAAGGTGCGTTTTGTGCCAAAATCAGTCAAATCGTCTCAATAGTACAGGAAAAATCTTGCATCTCTTGAAAAGTCGACGGAAATATATTTATTTGTTAAAGAAGAGTATTTAAACAAATAAACAAGACGATAGCCCCTGGCAGAACAGTGTCGTGTCTAGCCCGCATAACACTAGGGCCGGGCGGATAGTCTGTACACATGGGGCGCACACAACCCATTGTGCATTGAAAAGAATGATTAAACGAAATTACCCGCAGCAGTGACGAATTGCACTCTGATTTCATAAATATTGACAATTTGTTTAAAATGTGCGTTTAAACAAATAATAGTACATTATGCAACGAGCCTATAATGGCTATAATTAAGTCACGAGTATCTTTATAAAACGAGCGTATGCGAGTTTTATAATTTCCATAAGAGTGTCTTAATTACCATTATAGGCGAGTTGCATACGACTGTTTATGTTCGATGATAATTATAACTTTATTATATGTTTTAACATAAATATACATATATATATGTTGAGATTGTCACTAGAATTGTGTGATCGCGTGCTGCGCTGGGTGTAGGTTATCTCTGATTTCCAAGCTCTCTGATCGACCGACACATGCGCTCTGTGTGCTTCAATGCCATATGTGCCGATTGAGCGCCAGTGTTCAGTAAAAATGTCACCGAATGCGTTTGAAAACAACGCGCTGTGTAGAAATTGGATTTGGAGATATTAAGATACAGTGCTATTTCTTGTCTCATATTCACCAGTTTATTTACGCGAACATATGGACGGTGCACTTTCGGTAATTTATACAGACATGTTGGATTTTGAGCGCATGCGCGAAGGTATCCTTATCTAATTGGTCGAACAACTGTTTCTTGAGCTGTGATTGGTGGGAGAAACTGTTTCATAATGAAAAATAGTGTTATAATGACCATCATTATGATACAGTTTTCAGACATATAACAGTCAGGGTCGAACATAAATATATTTATAGAAGCCCACATAACAGTAAAGCCGGGCGAGTGGTTTGTGAGCTTGCGAGGTTTCTTACACAGATCCCCTAGTTGTTTTTAATTTCCCTTTATTTCTGACGTGTAATTAAGTGATTCAGCGATTTCTAGTGCACATGTATTCGGTAGTTGTGCGTAGGGTTGCGAATTGATACTCCAGAGGCCCTGTATTTTCGATTCATGGCTCTGAAATGGGTTCAATTCCCACCTCAGCAGTCCTAGAAGTGGTTTTCAGTGGTTTCCCACTTCTACTCCAGGAAAATTACGGGATGGTTCCTAACTTCAGGCCACGGACGCCTCCTTCCCAATTCTCACATGAATTACAAAGCCATAAATTACTACAGACACCACACCAGCACAGGTTACAAGACAAAGTTTACACACACCCAAGTACATGGGGCTAAATGACCACGATATCCAAGCCCCTTAAATAAAAAACAACAACAACAACACGTATTCTCAACATGCTCCAAATCTTACTGAACTGATGATATTTGCGAAAACATTCAAATCAACACAAGGTCAACAAACCACATTAATCCATGCGGGAAATTGTAAAGATTGCATTATTAGTGAGAGATATTATTGGTTCTATAAAAGAAAGGTTAATTGAATGAGTTGAAATATGGAAACTGGAAGTGGTGGCTAGAATGTTCACTACTGCATGCAGCAAAGAATTTAAGCTGTTTTCTCCAGCCCGTTTCTCAAGGAATATTTCCGAAAAGAGAAGAGAATATTTTGTTCAATTTTAATTTCAATAGAAATGATTCGAGACTTAGTAAGCTTCAGAAAGTAGATAAAAAAAGGTTTGTTGTTGATTCTGTAGGGACATTGCGCCATCTTGGTCATGTAGCCCCGTGTACTTGGGTGTGTGTGGAATTTGTCTGATAACCTGAGGCACTGTGATGTCTGAACTAGTATGTGTATTTGTAATTGACGTGCGATTTGGTAGCAAGAGGACGTCGCCTTAAGTTAGGTACTGTACCATCCCGGCATTTGCCTGGAGTGGAGGTGGGAAACCAAGGAAAACCACTTCCAGGATGGCTGAGGTAGGAATCGAACCCACCTATTCTCAATTTTTCCTCATGAGACTGAGTGCACCCCATTCAACCACTCAGACCAGATATATTCTTTTTGGCAGAGCCGGGAATCGAACCCGGGCCTCCGCGGTGACAGCCAAGAATGCTAGCCACTACGGAACGAGGTGAAATGATAAGAAAGGAACGCATCTTGTATTTTTGTGAGCGTCAATCTTGTGATCACAAGCAACGGGACCTCCATTTAACGTGGAATCCAAACCACCAGACGAGACTTTTCAGCCCTGTTCCATCACACCCCTAGAAATTAGGCAGAGAGTAGGGCTCGGAGTGTGATTCGAATTATTTGGCACTATTCGAATATTCGAATATTATTCGAATACCATTGTTATTCTGGTATTCGAATCGCTGTATTCGAATAATAACGTATTCGTGCACATTCGAATATATTGTATTCGAATAATTTGAAAGGTATGTCCATTGTTTTTAGCCTACTTGTCACATTTTGCAAAACTGAGGAAAACGTAGACTTGTGAGATCGATCCGGGCAAATGTGGGTCTGTCCCCCCCCCCCCCCCCCCCTATCAAGTCCTAAACGGCTGCAACAATCGAAACCAAATTTGCTAAAAATCGAAATTGAAATTTGAGCTCCATGTCGGTTATCTTGCAAGGTAAGCATGGGAGCTATTCCAAAATTGGCACACATATAGATAGCCTAATAATATTTCAGTTTAATTTCCAGGAGGCCATACATGGCAGTGTTGCCAAAATGATTCTAAGCCTGCTGATGCATGGAGGAAATAATAAGAGGAGATGCCCTGAGCTCGTTTGAGTGAAGCAAAGCGCTGCGTCCAAAGTGGGCGTAACCTTAACTTGTATTCGGTGTTCCGTGACTTGCATTTGGTTGTACGAATCGAATAAGTGTTCTGTTTATTAATTTTAAGGCTCGTATTCTTGAATATCAAAATGTGTACGAACAATGAGTGAAAGTGGCTGTGCTCGAAATTAGGCCTAAAATCTGACGAATGCCTGAACACCAATAAGAACTTAAAAATCAATTTGGTGTAGGCCTAAATACCGTGATTAGTTCGGCATCAATAATTATGATAGTTCCCAAGATGTTCCTTCTTTGGTAAAACTCACACCTTTAGACACTTGTAGGCTATTCAATTTAATCAGTGTTTCACCGTATTATTACGTTTTGCTGTGTCTTTCTTACAAAACTAGCCTTGCATAGATGCTCTCATATTTCTATTTAAATTGGCTTTTAAAACAATAACGCAGCTTATTTGTGCCAATTACTGTGATGTACAGAGTGTATTCTGCCTATCAAAAAAAAAAAAACTTGACTTGTCATTGCAGTTTTATGTCACTAAATTCCAACACTAGTTGGAGTGGTTTACGGCTCTAAGCATAGGAACAGCCATTTTCTTGCTACCCAAAGTGGGCGTGCCGTTTTGCTTCAGCAGCTTGCACTAGGCAGCGCAGCGAAGGCATCTCCTTCCGTTCTTTCCTCCATGTGCTGATAGGTCCAATTTTTAAATGCATACACCTTCTACACTATCAAATGGATTTCAACCTTCACGCGTGCGTTTCAGCCGCGCCCGGTTAGTACGCTATTCCGGTTATTATGCGAATTTTTCTCTTCTTAAATGGGTTTTTGCTGTAAGTTATTGCGGAACAGGTTATGAATTTGCAAATTATTTAGTATGTCAGTGCTTTTATACGAGTGAATTTCGTAATTAAAAGTTTTGATCAACAATGATAAGAAATTAAATTGAGGCTTGAAAAGCAATACTGTTACCGTTTAGAGGAAACGCGCAATACGATTTGGAGATATGTAGACAAGTACAACTTTTGTACTCAGCAAATAAAGTTAGTTCGGCCAAATAAGACAAAAGTAGCATGTAAATAATTCTTTGACCCATGGTATTTAATAAATGAAAAACCACGGAACCTTCAATGACATGTCAATTCTTTAATTCAGGGAAGAAAACAGAATACAAGCTAACCCGTGTTTGGGTAAACGACGATATATTGCCTAACGTTTTTTACAAAACCAAATATTAAAAATAAGAAACTCTTCGTGTCTTCTCTTAACACCATGCAAAGGCACATTTCCATCAACATAGGCACAACATTATCGACACGAGTACTTGAAAGAAAAACAAAAATAAGAAATTTCAGTGTCAACAGGCTTTTAACTCAAAGATTATTTCGCGCGAAAATTTTCTAATTTTGGACAATAAAATCAATTTGTCAACATTGTCAGGATCAAGGCATGTTCTTTTGGCATTAACAATATTGCCGCCCGTGGAAAAATGTATTTCTGATTGAACGGAGGTGCCAGGAATGCTTAAGTACTTTCTCGCCAACTGACTTATTCTGGGGTATACCTTTTCATTAGCCTTCTACCATTTCAGGGGTCACCTACAGTTTCACGGGCGTTCCTAAAGTTTTCCAGCTCTTCGGCCACAGTTTTCCTGCGCGGGGACGTATATGGACGCTTGAAAATGAAGTCGAGGTCCCTTTCAAAGCTGGACGAGAGTGAGTGAGGTTGTGGTTGTGAAGCATCCGAATCTTCCCCGGTATCACAAGAAAGCATCTGCACTTGTAGTTCTCACCAAGGCGGTCCGGGTTCGATTCCCGGTCAATGCATGTGAGATTTTCGAAGTGAAATGCCATGTCCTGTGGTTCGGATTCCACGTAAAAAGGAGGTCCCGTGGCTCATGATCTCGAGATTAACGGTCACGTTAAACTACAAGCTTGCTTGCTTTGCACTTGTAGTTCCACCCAAATCTTTTCCGTGTCTCGTGCATTTTCGAGTAAATGATTTTTGTAACGTGAATCCACAGTAGACGCTAATAGGGTTAAACTTACACCTGTGGTCGGTTCTTCATCACTAATGTGAAATCGTCTTTTAAGAACCCCAGAAATTGTCGATTTTAGAGTTTTTGATGTCTTGCTCTGTGAGTCGTCATCCTCATTTTTCATTTTTTAATATTCGTGAGGTTGCGAATATTCGAATAATATTCGCTGTATTCGCACTATTCGGTATTCGAATATTCGAATTCGGTATTCGAATAATTCGAATACTGAATACGCAATTCGAATATGCGAATACGCGAATATTCCGAGCCCTAGCAGAGAGAGTATCTTGTTGATGAGAAAGCGACAGAGTGTACTTCGTGCATTAGAGCTCGGTCCATTGAGCAGAGTACTCGTGACTGAAATACGACGGGTTCATAAGATGTCAAGATATTTACTGTATCTCTATAAAAATACAGTAGGCTATAATTTCAGTTATCGGTCTAAAGATTTCGAAAGTAACAGGCTTCTTAACTAAGTTGAAGTTGTCCAGGTTAGTGGTTCCCGCGGTCGCAGCGAGGGAACTCACCACTACCGCCTTTCCAGGCAGTGTCCTAGAGCTGGGAACACTTGGTTGGATTGGATACAACTGGGGAGGTGTGATCAGCACTTCGCCCAGACAGCCTCACCTGCAAAGCGAACAGGGGCCTCATGAGGGATGGGAAGGGAAGGGAAGATCGGGATGAATAGGCAAGGAAGAGGGAAGAAGGGCGGCCGTGGCCCTACAGGAGGCACCATCCTGGCATTTGCCCGAAGACAAAGTGGGAAAACACGGAAAACCACTTCGAGGATGGCTGAGGTGGGAATTGAACCCCCTCTACTCATTTGGACCACCCGAGGCTGAGTAGACCCCGTTCCAGTCCTCATACCACTTTTCATATTTCGTGAGGACCAGGTACTCTTTGAAATGAGCAGTCACCGGCTGCGCGAGCGGATCGAGCGTTTCGGCGACTGTGTTGGACCAGGTACCGTTGCGCTGTTGCACTACTCTGCCTGCTTAGAGAGTATTGTTGGGGTTGAGAACATTTCTCAATTGTTGCAGATTGTGTAAAAACTGTTGATATTTGCTCCACCTCCGGGCGTCGCGTTGTGCCCTCACTGTTCGCAGTAAACCAGGTGGCTAATTTGCCCCATACAATCTTCCTATAAAGGCCTCTTTCACACCATGGTGGCGCCTCCACGTCTTTGCAATATTTTCTCTAGCCACCAAATACGCCACCAGGTATGAGCCAGTCTTGAAATGGAGGTGGAAGAAGCAGCACTTGCTATTTTTCAATATATCAGTTTACCTAAACGTCGAAAACGGGAAAATAGAAGATTTTGGGTTCACCCACTTTTGCAGGATCGATCAACTAAAGGTATATTTTGTACTCTGTATATTGATCTTAAACAGAATCCAGTCAAAATTTTCACCTTCCTACGAATGATCATTTCATCTTTTGATGAGCTACTGCAGTGTTTAAAAGATAAATTGGCCGGTGTGGACACATATATGAGAGATAGTGCATCTCCAGAGGAAGAACTCCTAGTGACACTAAGGTAAGAAGAATTTGCACATTTTCGATTTACGGGTGCGGTGGCTGACAGCGCTAACGCGCTACCTCGTGCCTCACTGGCATCGGGAGAGCATGGGTTCGAATCCCACCTCGGCCGTCCTGAAAATGGTGTTCATGGTTTCCCATTTTCACCACCAGGCAAATGCCGGGACGGTTCCTTTCAATACGTCCACGGCCGATTTTCTTCCAACATCCCTTCTCGTACCCATCCTGAAAAGAGAAATGCATGGCATTGGCTGCATTAACAAAATTATTATTTATTGAGCGTTCTATTTATTAAGTAAAATTACATATAAAAATGCTTAACATTATATTTTAACAAGCATATTTTTTCACAGTTGTTTTTAGTCTGGCCTGGCCACAAAGGAAGTCGCGTCTCGTGTGAAAAGCTCCGTTTGACTCAATGTACTGTAAACATGTGGTGGCGTTGCCACCAGGGGCGCGACCACCACCACGCGTGAACGGCTACACTTGAATTAATGCAAAGACGTGGCCCATGGTGGCTCAGATTGAAAGAACCCTATAATAGTATCCCGCATACACTACTGCTGTATGGGATGTCTAGTAACGGATTTCCACACGCTGACAGATTACGTCAGAATACAAAGGGATAACAACCGGACGGCCGCTCTCTGCAATTGAGAGCGTAATAGGCTCAAATGTGGTACAACAACACGACTGTGGCTGGCAACATAATGACAGTGGTTGGTGTGTTCAGCAACAACGAGTACATGGACATCATACTAATTTATGGAGAAGCTGGCTAAGACCAATACTCACTTACGCCTACCCAGCTATAAGATTCCTACCAGCCACCGGCATCCAAAAACTGAAATGAATGCAAAACCTGATGCTAAGACTAGCAACGAAACCAAAACCACACACACGATACCCCTCAACCAAAGACATACACAACAAGACTAAAACACCATACTTACTAGACCACCTCATAAAACTTACACAGAAATTCTACACTAAAACTGCAACACACCACAATTATCTCATACCGCAACTAGGAGCCTACCGACCGGACCTCTACCAAAAATGCAAACGTAGACCAAAATACATACTTATACTCAGACAACTACCCGAAAACCCTGACATCTAAAACCACAACCATAAAAGAACACTTACACAGGCTGTTGACAACCACAAACACTGTCGAAATCAGAGGAACGCCTCTTAGAGCTTATCAGTGGAATGGCACAATACAAAACATTACCTACCCGAACTGATGACCACAATTTCCATTGGCGTAAGCAAACGTTCACCTCTTAGGGCTTACCATTGGAATGACCTATGATCATTACGTACCAAACAACACGACCTGACGCCCACCACTACGAAAATAAAAGCAAGACACACAAACCACTTAACCCTCAATAACAACAAATAAACCTTACGGTCTCTGAAGGAAAGATATATAACAAAGAACAATATAACCAAACTAAATAAAGGCACAAACTATGGCCCTAAATTAAACACCAACACCAACAGAGACCCAACCGTTTGGTTACCCGCCGAACTCACTTCTTCTTCCCCTAAAAGATATGGCCTTCTCCTCTCCTTTGGTAACCCACCGAACTCACTTCGTCTTCCCCAAAAAGAAATGGCCTTCTCCTCTCCTTCCCCCCTCCCACTAAATGCCGACATGCAAGGCCCAAGACGTTTCAACGTTTAGCCAAGCAAATAAATTAAGCAAATAAGTGGCAAATAAAATATGCCCATAACAAATTCCCTCACAAAAGAGTAAATGGAGCCCACCAATGGGCACCAACCGATTGTTCCACGACAATATCACTGCCTAAGGATAGTAGAGGTACGGAGCGTGCTCCGGCAGCGGCGACCGAACTCGTGAGGGCCGGGTGTTCCCTAGGCTTCTGCCGGGCTGTAGCGGGAAGGTTCTTCAGGTTGATGTGTGCGTGATGTCTTGGTCACGGTGTTCCTAAGGGCCGGGATCCATGTATTACGTACTCGCTGGATTTCTTCCTTCCGATTGAAGTTATCGGGGTGTTTGAAGATTTCTATAGCTTCCCGTTGCAGCCTGGCATGGTAGTGTGTGGTGGTGGAGAGTGTCTCCGTGTTCCCGTACTGTACATCGTGGCCGGCCAGTAGAGAGTGCTCTGCGATTGACGATTTCTCAGTTTGACCCAGGCGTCTGTGTCTGTTATGTTCCTTGAGTCTGGTGGCCACGTTCCTCTTCCTGGTTCCTATGTACGCCTGACCACAGGAACACGGGATTCTGTTGTTCAACGCTTCAACGTCTAGCCAAGCAAATAAATTAAGCAAATAAGTGGTAAATAAAATATGCCCATAACAAATTCCCTCACAAAAGAGTAAATGGAGCCCACCAATGGGCACCAATCGATTGTCCCACGACAATATCACTGCCTGAGGATAGTTGTTTATTTGTTTGTTATTATGAGATGAAATAACGTTTTTGTTGTCGTTAATTCTTTTAAGGAGTATGGAACATGTTGGTCATCATCCCCGTGTAATCGGGTGTGTGTTGGATTTGTCTGATAACCTGAGTTTATGTAGTGAAAATCCACAGCCTGCTTCCAGTCTCCGACCGGGTCAGGAATGGAATGAATGAAGCCCCCATCTAGCGGCGAGGATATGAATTGTGCCGGCTGCCGAGGCCTGACGCACTCCTCTGGGGCAATGATTGAATGAATGACAGATGAAATGAAATGATAGTGGAGAGCGATGCTGGAATGAAATTTTGACAGGGAAAACTGGAGTACCCGGAGAAAAACCTGTCTGCCTCCGTTTTGTCCAGCACAAATCTCACATGGAATGACCGGGATTTGAACCACGGACCCAGCGGTGAGAGGCCAGCGTGCTGCCGCCTAAGCCACGGAGGCTTAACCTGAGTTTATGTAGTAGCGCGTGTAAATACAGTATAATGATTAGAGTCAGAGGTTGGTGTATGTTCCTCGAGATTTGAAATAAGGTGCCATCCCGGCATTTGCTTGGAACGTGTATTGTAAAACCAGGAAAGCTGAGGTGGGAATCGAACCATTCTCTTCTAAGTATTGACACTCGAGACTAAGCGCAATCCGTTCCAGCACTCAAACCAGAATCGAACCCGGGCTTCCGCAGTGACCGTCAAGAATGCTAGTCACTACCTCTTGGAGTAGTCAGAAATGGGTACAATCCCACTCACTCAATCAATCAATTAATTACGCACTAATTCTCCCATATTGCCAACAGTTATTAAGCTGTTATCGGTGGACATGCTTCTAAACATCAGGCGTGACAGGGATTAGCGGCCAAGCATGTCCCAGGCTCCTAAATGAAGAAACAAGTGGCTATGGCCTGCTTTTGAATTTCTTGTTGTTGATAATTCATTTTAGGGGCCAGAGACATCTTGGTCATCAGTTCCATATACTTGGGTGTGTGTTTCTTGAACGTCTGATAACCTGTGTTATTGTGGTGGTTGTAGCAATATGTGTAATTTAAATTATTTTGGTCTAGGACCTGGAGAAAGTGGGGAAAACCCGGAGGAAAACCACATTGAGGATGCCTGCAATCAGCGCAGTAATTCGAACCATTGATTTCCAGAATTACAGTACATCTTCATCGCAGTCATGGCGAGCGAATTAAGGCGCATGGCTACGACGGGGGGAATTTTGGGTTGGATAAACCTAGATGTGATCAATGAACTAAATGGTAGTGTTCTTTGCTGTTCCCCGAAGGGGTTCTTTATTGTGCCAGTGAATCTACTGACACGACTCCCTCACATTTGCGCACCCTGTAATGCAAATTGGTTGCGCCAGGATTCGATCCTGCAAGCTTGGGCCCAGCAGGTGAGAACGTTACCGCTAAGCCACGCAGTCAGCCTGTGCTGGCACCCCGGCGTCTCTAAAAGCCGCAGTTGTTATAAGGGACGTAAAACCAATAACAGTATTATTTTTATTCTTTGCTGTTCGACTGCAGATTTAACGAAATAAATTGTACAAGAAGTGCTTCGGCCAAGTGGAACGATTTATATATTAGCGCTCGAGAGCAACACTTAACAAAGTAAGTTTCCGATTCCGTACAAACTACGCGTGGGGGTAACTGCGATAGAGTAGGTCTACATTCTAATAGTGAAAACCATATTAGACCAATGCTGCATTTAAGGAATAGTTTTACTGGGAATCGCGTCTCGCTGAAAGATTTGGTGACCCCTTTTCTTGTAACATATTTATGTTCATTTACTAAACCTATGACTGCTTCGCAATTTATTAGCCTGTGTTCCATTTTTTTTATTAATATCTGAACTTTATTACCAGCAAGCGTGGCTGACATCTTCAACGAATTCTTCTGAATGGAGTGACGCTCGTTGGAGGGTTATGGTGGTCTGTTATTTCAAGAATACACCCAGCATCGTATATAAACCCCTAGCAAGCGTCACTCCATTCAGTCTCACTTGCTGAAGATACGTCAGATATGAATACAAATAAATTTATTAATTTTCAATTCTGACGTTAAATGTTACGAAGCAAGTATGGGAGAGGGGAGCAATGAGGCGCGTCGGGAAATGGGATGCATCCCTCTATATCCCCTCCCCTAATAGCAAGCATGATGTAACCAGCTTCCATACAGTGGGGAAGTACCACAACGTTGATATGAGCGGAGTATCAAACTAATTATTCATACGCGCTCTGCGTCTCATTACCCCTTCAGTGCGTACCTTTACCCCCTCAAAACAAAATGGCTTTCAGGCTTTACAAGATATTGAAGTGTAGGATGTGTGTACATACTATTAACGAAAAAAAGTATATACACGTAGAATTGAAACTAGGAATTGTAATTTACAATGATTTTGAACCATACAGGGACTTCGGTCATGAACTGAAAAAATACATTGGCTGCTGCAGTTTGAACTGGGCGTAAAGTGCGCGCGGTTGGGCGTCACTTTGGCATCCATCAAGCAACAATAAGAAAGTGAAGAGTGGTGTAATGAGAGGACCGAAGATGGGGATGAAAACTGTCTTAACCGCACTTCAAGAAAATGAACTCTGCTCTTACCTTCTTCAGTTGGCTTGGCTGTTGCATGAGATGACAGTGATAGAACTACGCCATGTTTTGTTGTTGTTGTTGTTGTTGATTCATTTGGGAGCTTTGCGACATCATGGTCATGTAGCTCTATGTATAGTATATACGCCGTGTTTCCTATGAATTTGCGGGCAGGAGTTCATTCATGAGAAATCATCCATATGAAAAGATCTTCAAAGAAGATGTTGCTGGTTTGTTTAATGCTGCCTACAACAAGGTTGCCGGTCTATGTAAATCAGCGTCTGGCTTTAGAAAAATAGAACTATATCCCCTCAATCCTGATAAATTTACTCAGCAGGACTACATTCCAATCTGTGAAACATTTAGGGCCATAACACCCCTGGATGCTGAGACTAGGGATGATGGAGAGTTGAGTGAAAGTATGGTGGGTTCTCCACCAGAGTGCTCAGGTGAATCGGATGAAGACGAAGAAGAGAACTGCAGCAGCGAGACAGTTTTCTTTGTAGATACCTCTCCTATCCCTATCAATTCATCATCATCATCATCATCATCATCATCAGGTGTGAAAAACACGAAGGCCTGAGCAGAGTACGCAATGGTAAATAAGACTCCAGTTGCAAAACCAATAACACGGATAAGGCAAAGAAGTAGTTTTTGAAGAAAACAACAGTTCGTAAGATGAAATGGTTGATGACAATGGACTTCGCCAGGATTGTGATGATGAGGATTAACAAAGTTACACGAAGTGATATCCGTGTTACCACAGAGGAACACCACCAATGATGTGTGTCTATTCTGTGTTGAATTTGGCCGCAACAATGAATTGTGGTACCGGTGTGTGCTTTGTTGAGGATGGGTTCACGCTGAATGTAGCGCTGCAGACTCTGATGTCGAATTTAAATGCGCCTTTTGTCTGAAAAGAAGTTAATTTTGTATTTCTTTTCCAGAAAATTATTTTTAGCCTATACCATAATTTAGAGCAACTTGGACTATTTGGACCAATTTTGAGTGAAGGTTGAAGGCGACATTTTGTTACTCAGTACTATTATTTTATGTTTTCTTGTGTGGTATATTTAATGTATTGCATATGAAGAATTTCTTTAGTGTGTGCCTAATTTAAATTATTATATTTGTCTTGGAAATTATGTGTGTTCTATGTGGGTACATATGAGATTAAGAGCATGAGATAAAGACCACCCCATGTGGGTGGTCTACACTGCGAATTCCTTCTGATAATGGGGGAGGGGAGAAAATCTATTTCCATGTTGGAAAATCAAGGCGTCATCTGATCTCTGAATAACCATACCATTGTGCTCAACTGCAAATAAAGCCGGTAAGAGAGTATGAATCGTCGGTATTTCTTCCAGGCACCCGGAGGCTATCTTGGAGATTTCTGAAAAAATATCTTATAAATCTACCAAACATTCATACATCATTGTATTCCTGAATTAATAATTATAATAATATACTGCAGAACGAGTCTCCACTTTCACTGCTGTTATTCTTGAAGCTAATTGTCAAATGTTTCATCTTCAGCACCAGGTTGCTGCTAATCCTTAAATTTCTGTCGTAACGTTTGCTGTAGAAGTTGAACCGCATTTCGGGGACTAGGTCATTTTCCTGCAAAACATACAAAATATTCCAATTTACATTCAAATCATTCAAAAAATCAACGATTGTCATAAAATCTACAAATCAAACTTAAGGTTCTATATGTTGGCGATGACGTTGCCACAATTAACTACACTGACAAGCACAAAATGCGTATCACCTAGGTATTGGCATCATAATGATACAATGAACGACTTCCAACTTTGGAGGGGGGTCCACTGTCTTCATTTTTGTAAACATTAAGCCTTTTTCATAATATAGCTCATTAAGGTGTAATAAAAAATAACTTGAAAAAATATGAGGTTATTTTGTATTCTGACCACCGTTGTTGTACATTATATTTGTATTTTTCGAAAGAAAAGTTGACGACGTGTTACACTTTTTTGCCTATTTTCATCATATGAAAAATAGACTTATAAGATCACCTTTTATCTGCGTGTGTGTGTACGAATAAAATCTAAAATCTAAACAGCTGGAGCGATTTCAATAAAACTGGGTAAGGACATAGTACTATTTTGTCTGACCGCGACCGTGTCCTTCAAATTTACATGCCTTTAACCAATCCAACATGTTGGCCACGCGAAGTATTTCACCGGCATTCTATATCTCCGAAACTATTACTGATATCACCCTGAAATTTTGTATGGTGATAGAGAATACTAAGGTAAGTTCAGATATGTAATGCTTAAAGACATCTTAAATACAAAACCAACATGGCGGCCAAGCAAATTTTTAATATTTAAATGGCTTTTTCTCGAGGTTTAATCAACAAGATTTAAACTACAGCAATTGAATTTAATTTTTTTTTCTCATAAAAGCAAGATAACGGAAGTGCAAAATTTGTAAATTAAGTTATTATTTGTTGTGTCCTCATCATACGATGGAAGTGAACGTTTGATAAACGAACCTACGCTATAATCTTCATATAATGATACATAACTCAATGGCCTACATAGGCCTATAGAACAATCCAACAAGGCGACCATCCGAAATATTTAGACGGTTCTCAATATCTGCGAATGTATTTAAGCAATCAAACTGAAATTTTGTATGCTATTAGAAGCTATTAATATAAGTTCACCTGTGGAACTTTCAATAACCTGATGGGCCCAAAACCAACATGGCGGCGACTCGAATTTTAAATATTTATATGGATTTTCCCAGTGTCTTAATTATCCTAGCGCAGTGATACTTAGCATGGTAAGCCTTCATAGAAGTTTTAATGTATTGGCGTCGAATTCTATTCAATATCTATGAGAACTTAAAAATAGCGGCCGTGTGTTTTTTTTTAATCACGTTTAACTTATATTTCTCGTGTCCTAAACAAGCGATTGAAATGTAGGTTGGTATAATGAGCCATGATTATAATATTCATCTGCTGGCATAATTGTTATAGCATATACAACAATCCAACATGGCGTCCATACAATACATTTTTCCGGTTCCCAATAACCCGTAAACTATTTAAGCAATCAAACTGAAATTTTGTATGGTAATAGAGGACTGTTAAGTAAGTACGTATATGAGACTTTCCAAATCTTGAGAAACATTAAAATATCTTAGCAGCCAAGTGATTTTCAAATATTAAATATAACTTATCTGGCGATTTAATCCCCGGAGTGCAATGAAACTTGGCACAGCGAATCTTTATTCAGAGTTTAATGTAGAGACATCGTATGATGTTCAATTGTTTTCAAACATTCAAGATGGCATCAGATCGAAATATTAAATTCTAATTTGTTTTACTTCTCGTATCTTATTCAGGCGGTTGAAAAGATGGTTAATGATGGGTTATGATAACAAACATTATCAAATTGCACTAAATTCTGCAGCTTACATTTCGTAAAACACAGAAGCCGTGCATTTGACTTTTCTAAAAATTATTTCCAGTGGTTCGTTACAGAAAGATGCCGTCTCGCGGGAGGAGTCTTAATCACCGATATTGAGAACTATATATTCCTGCACATAACTTCTCATTGTAATAGTGTTGGTGAAGACAAAGGTCGTGAACCAAAACCTATTTAGTTTATCACAAGGAAACCCCTTTTAACAGACAGGGGAGTTTCAATGGAAGAGTCCAGTGGGATATGTTAAAATAGGCTATTTAGTTCTTTACGGAACTAAATGTTTCTTTCTTTGGCTCGTCAGTGTAATTTTCCTGTTGTTTACAAACAAATGCATTTAGCCTCAAATTCAAATTCATGGCATAGCGGCTAGCATTCTTGACTCTCACCCCGAAGGTCTGGGTTCGATTAGCGGCTCTGAAAATAAATATAATTCTGACCTTAGTGTTGAATCGGGGTAACCTATCCCTCGTGAGGAAAAACTGAGAAGAGGCGGGCTCGATTCCTACCTCGGCCATCCTAGCCGTGGTTTTTCGTTCTTGCCCATTTCTACTCCAGGGAAATGTAGGGATGGTTCGTAACCTAAGGCCATGGCCACCTCCATTCAAACCCCACCTGAATTGCAAATACACCCACTACTACCGACTCCACAATAAAAGAGGTCATCAGAAAAATCCTACACAGACCAAAGTACAGTGTGTCCGCAAAGTCTCACAGCAGCGGTTCGCATAGGCATGCACTTGTTCCGTGTTGACTATCTGGAGTGATAGGGTTGGGAATACCGGTTCATTATTGCCGGCAGTGAGTGCCTGTGCGTGACAGTGTTGACACTGTAAGTTGTGTTCTTGTCAAGTTCTTGTGTAAGATAAGTCTAGTGGGAATGCTTACTACTGAAGAGCGTGTGTTTTAGTGGAAGAGGTTTTCCGTGCTTGTGCGAACTTTACGGAGCACAGTGTGACTGTGGTGAGTACCGTAGATATAATTGTTAATGTAATTGTTTTCCTTGTATCAACATAACATGATTGTAGGGCTTATTGCCAAACCAATACGTCCCGTAAGGCGAGACACTCGCTGCGGTGAGACTTGGCGGACACACTGTACATGGGGCTAAATAACCACTATGTCGCAAAGCCCCTAAACGAATTCACACACCTACAGCCTCCAGCAAATGGTCTGGAACATGGCACTAGCGGTATCTTAACACTCTCAACTTGCACAGAATAGAAGTACTACCGTGATATACAGTAAGTGCACCTGCACACAACGTACTTCAAAAACTGAACAGGGTGCAACCTTCTTAATTTCGTTCCAAAACAAACCAAAATAGTCACTGGATTTGTGATGTTTATATGGTACTGCATAATAATAATAATGGTATTGGTTTTACGTCCCTTTTAACTACCCTGGCTTTTAGAGACGCCGGGGTGCCGGAATTTTGCCCCGAAGGGGATCTTTAACGTGCCAGTAAATCTACTGAACGGCTCCCTCGCATTTGCGCACCCTCAAATGCCAGCTGACAGCGCCAGGTTTCGAACCTGCAACCTTGGGCTCAGCAAGCGAGAACGTTACCCCTGAGCCACGCAGCCAGACTATGGTACTGCAGGCTTAAGGGGTACCTTGACACGGGAAAGACAAGCACTCTCCGCCCACTAATTAGTAAGCCGAGCCAGATTTCATCTGTGTTCAGACCCGGGGACGCATCTCATGGATGAGGATTAGGAAGGAGGCGGCCGTTGCCTTAATTTAGGAACCATTTGCCTGGAAAACCACTTTGAGGATGGCTGAGGTGGGAATCAAAACCGCCTCTTTTCAGTTTTGCCTCACGAAACTGAGTGTACACCGTTACAGCCGTCAGACCAGAATTAAGTTTCTTGGCAGAGCCATGAATCGAACCCGTGCCTCCGCGGTGACAGGCAAAAGTGCTAGCCAGTACGCAACAAGGCGGACGAATGTAGTAGTTTGTGTAGGCTATTTGTAATTGTGGCTAGGATTTGGAAGATAGGCAGCCGTAGACATCTGTTATGAACCATCCCAGCATGTGCCTGGAAACCGCTTCTGGGATGACTAAAGGTGGGGATCGAAGCAAAAAAATAAGACCTAGTTCCGTTGTTTGAAAAGCTTTTTAACTTAATTTTAGCCTAAAATCCATAGCGTAAGTCTTACCTTTCAGCAGGGGCGTATATAAGGAGGGTGCTGAGGGGGCTCCAGCCCCCCCCCCCCTCCCCTAGTGGCTAGCACTCTTGGCTGCCACCCCGGAGATCCGAATTCGATTCCCGGCTCTGCCAAGAAATTATAATTCTGTTTTGAGGGTAGGAACGGGCTGCACTCAGCCTTGTGAGGCAAAACTGTGAATTCCACAGTACGGTACTTTTGAGAAATAAATTATCAACTTGTAAAAAAAAAACTGTTTACTTTTCTGCTTAGTTAATTGACCAATATTTAGATATTTGCCATTCGTACTCCATAGTCCATAATAGAAAATTCATTAAGAATAACATTTTATTTGTGTTTTGTGTAGTATTTTACAACTATGTTTTGTATTGCCAGTAATTGTAGGCTATATAAACTTTGAATCTTACCTAAAATAATTACACAAAGTTATATGCTCCAAGATATTGGTTGATATTTCTGGTTTTTTTTACGGTGACAATCCCCTGAAAATACTCACAAATTTCCAGGATAGTCAGCCCCCCCCCCCGGAACAAAAATTGTATATACGCCCCTGCCTTTCTGGAACCTTTGGAAACCTAACTCGTTTGTTTTCATGTTATTTGAACAGTTTATAATAAATGGTTCACTTTTCAGTCAATCAACACGAATGCGCCCTTCTAGATTGGGTGGGGAGTAACACTTAATTAATTTCCTAGTGTCTCAAGTTAGCACAATAATTATTTGTAGCCTACACTTAATAAAACACTTCCCACACAAAGCGGGATGGAGGTTTGAAAAGCGCTCGATTCTATTAATAGAGTATTTAGGCAATACTGATAAATGGCTCCTAAATGTAAAACCAATGTTAAATACCGTATATGGTACTAGCGGACCGGTGCGAGAAATCTCGCATGTTCATAAACTACACTTTCCCCGATAGGTTTATGACGAGATACTTAATTGCAGCATGTTAGAGCATCAGTATTTGCAAATCGCACACTTCTTACAAATATCGATATTTATGAAATTAGAATGCAATTCGTAACTGCTAATCTCATTTGTGTGCTGAGTCCATTGATTGACAGCGAACCTGTAACACTCACCGGTTATTCGATATTTATGAAATTATACGATTTGAGTACTCATTCCTTT
Organism: Meconema thalassinum; assembly: GCA_946902985.2. NCBI lineage: Eukaryota > Metazoa > Arthropoda > Insecta > Orthoptera > Tettigoniidae > Meconema > Meconema thalassinum. Next base: position 276,908,202 of record OX336389.2, on the reverse strand, counting down.
CATTTACTGTTTCTGAAATCCATGCAAAATGGTAAAGGAAAGACCACAGAATGTTAAAATAACATGAAACAGGCTTCGCAGCGGCCAAAATGTGAAGTGGACAGCAATTTTGGAACGTAAGTTCCTACAGCAACAGTATCTGCAAATCGCACACTTCGTACATTTTTTTAAAGTCATTTTCTAAAGAAATTATAGATATTTACGAAATTAGAGTGCAATTCGTCACTGCTCATGTCTATTCTCTTTCATTTGAATGCTCATTTGTCACGATCGGTCACTTGTGAGCGCCCCAGGAGGGATCTATACTACTGAAATAATATATATGATGATACCTTTTAAACAATGGCAACTCCATAAATCCAGCATCAATAACATACACCAACAAAACGCAATGCAAATACATGCTTGATGGCCGCGTGAGAGCACTGCTGTCGCGACTTACGTTCTGCGAGCACCAACTCTTGTGCTTATTTCGAGCACAGTCGGAATGTTTCGGCATCGCTCGGGATTCCTAGAGCAGTAAAGAGCAACAGACAAGAGACACTTCATATCCAAGTTCTGTAGCATTTTTGGATCCCGAGAAATCAAACATGCAATCGCGAGGATAAAGTTTGCAGTAGATTCGCATTGTTAACGCAAAATGGTCATGAATCTTGCTTTAAGTAAAGTTGAAAGCATACCAGGCGCAGAATGATGCATTTCAATCGGTATTTAAGATCTAACTGATAGCCTCCGTGGCTTAGGTGGCAGCACGCCGGCCTCTCACCGCTGGTTCCGTGGTTCAAATCCCGGTCGTTCCATGTAAGATCTGTGCTGGACAAAACGGAGGCAGACAGGGTTTTCTCCGGGTACTCCGGATTTCCCTGTCAAAAATTTCATTCCAGCAACACTCGGCACTACCATTTCATTGCATCTGTCATTCATTTAATCATTGCCTCAGAGGAGTGCGACAGGCTTCGACAGCCGACACAGTTCATATCCTCGCCGCTAGATGGGAGCTTCATTCATTCCATCCCTGACCCGGTCGCTCGACTGGAAGCAGGCTGTGGATTTTCATTTTTCATTTAAGATCTAACTGAAATCATTCGACATGTAACCATAGACCTAGCCTACGGGTTAAGATGGGCTACAATAACTCCGCAATTTCGTAGGTAAAGTGTACCAGTGGTAGCGAGCCTGTTCGGTAACCTAAGGGCCTCGGGTTCAATTTTTCTTCTTTCGAATGGCAGAAATGTTCAGAGTGGAGCCTCCGCCATTCTTGACCGATACAGTATTGGCAAGTTGCTACAGAACTTGTATGTGGAGTGTATCGTGTCTGTTGTTCTCTGCTGCTCTAGGAATCCCGAGCGATGCCGAAACATTCCGACTGTGCACGAAAATTTCACAGGAGTTATTCTCACGAAACGTAAGTGCTGTCGAGCGGTAGAAACAACTGAAACAAACTTCGCGACTGTGTATATTTAAATTTCATTAATGGCCATCTATTTTATTTTAAGGAAGGAAAGAAATCGGCCGTAGACCTGTTGAAAGAAACCGTCCCGGCATTGTCTGGTGGTGAAAATGGTTAACCACGAAAACCATTTTCAGGGTGGCTGAGGTGCTATTTGAACCCACGCTCTCCCGATGTCAGCGTGGCACGAGGTAGCACTCGCGGCCACCGCGACTGGTACTGTGTATGCAGTATTAAATAGACTGTGGTTTAACCACAGTCATCACCTAAAGCATACAGTATTTACTCATCACCATTTGGTTCCGTTAGATTAAGCCATACTGGTCTTAGGATAAAATGGTGCATTGTGAAAAATTATCAGCCTTCCTTTCTATGTCTAGCCTTATAAATGTACAGTTGCTGAAACAAAAAAATGAGTGCACTCTGATGTTGTATAAAGGGGTGAGAGTGGCGTAACTACGGGGTGTGATTAGGGGGATCAATCTCCCACCACAGCCAAATACTTTTTCAAAAAGAACGCAATTTAATGTTGTTGATTTTTAAGCCAACTTTTGGATTGATGACAAACGACTGAATTATGTACGTTTATAATTTGAGAACATTTATCTTTACTAGTGTAAAATATTTAGTGTTAATCCTACCAAAACTGCTCATTTTCGCACATTGAGAGGTGCAAATTAAACGTTTCAAATGTTATCGAGATCAAACGTGAATAGTGATGTAAAATGTCTGGGCATTTATAAGTCGGGGCAAATGCCCAGGATAAATGCCCGGACCAATGCCCAAAACCCATAAATGCCTAGGCATTTTAAAAACATAATCATAATACAACGCTTATATAAATATATTTTTAGCCACATATGTATCTACATATATGTATTTTATATATTTATCCATACAAACAGGCATATATATGTATACAGTATACATATTTAATATACAAAATCATTTAATTTATATTGATGGAAAAGTAGTTAAGTAGTCCTCATATTTTTCTATAGCCTCTCAACTCGAGTGGATTTTTAGCCTACTTTTCACATTTTGTAAAAATGAGGAAAAAGTAGACTTATGAGATCGATCCGGGAAAATGTGTCTGTCTGTCTGTCTGGCTGGCTGTGTGCCCCCCCCCCCCCCTATCTACTCCTAAACGGCTGCAGTAATCAAAACAAAATTTAGTATGAGTAAAGATGTGCACCGGAATATCTCACGTCCATATTTGAAAATGATGTCAGTGCTACCAACTGCTGAAAAAACGCACTAGAAATTTGAGCTCCATGTTGGATATCTTGCAAGGTATGCATGGGAGCTATTCCAAAATTGGCAAACATGTAGATAATACTATTTCAGTTAAATTTCCAGGAGGCCAACCATGACAGTGTTGCCAAAATAATTTTAAGCCTTCTGATAGGTCCAATGTTCAAATGCATATAGCTTCTACACTATTAATTGGATTTCAACCAAATTTTGTATGTAATATCTGTACATAAACAGATATGACTGAGCGTATTATTAAGAGCCACCAGGGCTGCCAACTGTTAATAATTGCTCTCTTTATTTTTTATCCAAATACCAATATATCAGAAAGTATGCAAGCCAACAGCTTTAAACTATGCACACGTATATTCTGACATTTTAGATTAATTTCAAGTAACTTATATACGTCAGTTCTACCAACATGATTATAAGCCTGCTGATACGACCAATTTTTAAATACGTACATGTAACTTCTATACTATCAGTTGGATTTCAACCAAATTTCGTATGAGCTATGTGTACCATAACAGATATGACTATAAGTATTGTTAAGAGCAATCAGGGCTGCCAACTGTTAATAATTGCTGTCTATATTTATTTTACACTAATATCAATATACCAGAAAGTATGCAAGCCAACAGCTCTATACTTTGCACACGTATAGCACCTGACATTCTAGATTAATTTGGAGTAATTAATACAAGGCAGTGCTGCCAACATGATTCTATGCCTGCTGATATGTCCAATTTTAAAATACATGTAACTTCTATACTAACAAATGGATTTCATCCAAAATTGGCACAACAAGATATCATAATATTTCAGATTATTTCTGACCAGCACACGCATGACATTGTTGGCAACATGCTTTTACGCGTGCTGATAGATCCAGTGTCTAACTGCATGTAACGTCCATTGGACTTCAACCAAATTTTGTATTCTGTACCTTAAGAAATGGAACTAAGAATATATTCAGTCACCAGAGCTGCCAACTGTAGTGCTCTATTAGGCTACATTATACCAGGTATATTTTGAACTAATTAGATATTTCGATATTACCAACTTAATTTCGTCATTATTCTATATAGGTTCATATTCTGTAGAATAATCATTGGCAGGAAAAGTAGGCTGTATAGTTCTTCACGGAACTTCTTGTTATACATAATAATTATGCGTATGCCTATGAATGTTGATAGTGTAATTGGGGGAAAAATCACTTAACACATCAACACATCTAATTCTTAAATGAGTTTGATATTTTACTGACAAATGACTAATACTGAATACATAATGTATGCTATTACATTAACTGTATAAGTTAACAAGTAGTTCCGTGACGAACAAAAGAGCCTACTTTTCTTAAAATTTAAGATTCATGCCAATTAATAATCTATATATCAGAAATGAAATGTTAGATTGGATCTATCAGTGTGCAAAAATCATGTTGGCAACAATGCCATGTAGGCCTATAGAATTAGTCTGAAATATTATGATCTATTATTGTCCCGATTTGGGATGAAACCCATTAGTTAGTATGGAAGTTACTTTTTTTTTAAATTGAACTTATCAGCAGGTTTAGAATTATGTTGGCAGCATCGACGTATATCCGTTACTCCAAATTAATCTAGAATGTCAGGTACTATACTTGTGCAGAATTTAGAGCTGTTGGCTTGCATACTTTCTGAAATATTGGTATTAGAATTTAAAAAATTGAGTGACCATTTATTAACAGTTAGCAGTCCTGCTGGCTCCCAAGAATACGCATAGTCATATATGTTATGGTACACCAAGCACATACCAAAGTTGGTTGAAATCCAATTGATAGTATAGAAGTTACTTTCATTTAAACATTAGACCTATCAGCAGGCTTAGAATCATGTTGGCAACACTGTCTTATATGGACTCCAGAAAATTAATCTAGAATGTTATTATCTCTGTATATGCCAATTTTGGAACAGCTCGCATGCATAACTTCAGAGATATCCAACATAGTGCCCAATTTTCAATTGTGATTTTTCATCAGTTGGTAGCACTGACGCCATTTTCAAATATGAGTGTGAGACATTAAGGACTAATTCTTTACTCATACCAAATTTGATTTTGATAGCTGTAGCCGTTTAGGAGTCTATACGTGGGGACACACACACATACAGACACACATTTGCCCGGATCGATCTCATAAGCCAACCTTTTCCTCATTTTTACAAAATGTGAAAAGTAGGCTAAAAATGAAACAAATGAGGACATGAGGTACAGAAGACTACATATATTTAAATATGAAATTAATAATAAATGAATGTTTTGTATTCTTGGGTATCTTAATCACTTTATTCTGTTTCTGTATCCTCTTCATCACTTCTTTCTATTGAACATTCAAGTAGTTCTGGCTGAGATTCTTCCGACAGTTCTGATTCTGAATCTTCCTCTAGGCCTATAATTCGATATTGACTGGGTGTTGGGGTTTCTTCTCCTTGTTCTGGATTACTCTGACGAGTCTCTTCATTTATTTTGTCGGTCTTACGCTTAGATGTTCCATTCTCCCTATTCATCAGCTTCCAATTGTAGGCTAGATAAGTCAACTTGGCAGCCCTCTCAAATGTAAGTCTGTTTCTTTTTTTACTATGAATCCAACCAAAACTGACAAAGGTCCGCTGTGGCAGCAGATGTAACAGGTGCCGCTACATTTCCTACATTTAGATGAGTAGGCCTGCAGGCCTAACTCAGTAATACAATGTTTTCTTCAAACCAGATATACTTAATTCCCAGTTAGATGTTATTGACAACATTGACATAGGATAAGTAAATTATTATTAGCAATATTCGGGCATTACTAGTTTATCCATGAAATGTACCTTCAATTAATGGTTTTTATTATGTTTTAGAAGCTCTAGTAAAAATCACAAGTAGAAAAAGCAAAAGAAAAAGTTTTTTAAATGTCCAGATTTTGGGTGCTTAAAACTGCTTTTGGCAAATGCCCGGGCAAATACCCATTTATAGATGTCCTGCCCACTGGGCATTTGCCCGGCCCACATCACTAAACGTGAAGACATGTAGGTTTGCTTCCATTGTCTTATTTCGTCCTCCGCACAAAGCAAAAAGCATAAAAACAAAAACAAAAGAAAACAAAGAACAACAACAACGCATGACCAAAACAGAAAGCAAAAAGCAACATTCAAAAACAAATGCAGGAAGCAAACATAAAAACCTAAAACACAAATCAAAAAGCAAATTAAAAAAAAATCATAAGCAGAAAACAATCACAAAACAAAAAACACAAAGCAAAAAGCATAATTCAAAAACAAACGCAGAAAACAAACACACAAAAAACGAAAACACAAAGCAAAATTTAAAAAATGCGAAAGCAGCAAACAAACAAAAAACAAAAAACACAAAGCAAAAAGCAAAATTGAAAACTAAAAGCAGAAAACAAACAAAAGACCCAAAGCGCAAAGCAAAAAGCAAAAGCAGAAAACAAACACAAAGTAAAAAAGCAAAATTCAAAAACTAATGCAAAATCAGAAAACAAACACAAAAACAAAGACAAAAAAAGCGCAAAGCAAAAAGAAGAAAATAGAAAACAAACACAAAACAAAAAAACATCTTCATCCCCTTCCAGAAGCAAATCCTAGTTAAGCCACTGAGGGGCGAAGCATCTACACTGGTCAAAACAATTAGGGGATCAGGTGAGATATCATACACAGGATACATATGGTAACGTATTTTATTCAGAGTTCAGTTACAATTGTAATTTGTGTGTGCTACAGTACGATATTGTGCTGTCTGAACTCTGTACAGGAGGTTTAAATGGCGTTTACTTAGAGCGAGGCATCATGGGGCTACCATAATAGTGAAAAAGTCATTCTCGTTGCCCTCTAATATGGTGTGTAATCACCTCGGATGGCCAGGACAGTTACACACCTGCGTGGCATGGACAGTATGAGGTTATCAATCAGCTCTTTAGGGATATTTGGCCATTCTTCCATGAGTGCAATATCCAGCTCGGCAACCGTTGTGGGGGGTGCTGGTCTGGCTGCAATGCGTCTGCCAAGTGCATCCCAGACATGCTCAATGGGGTTTAAGTCCGGTAAACAAGCTGGCCACTCCATTCGTTCAATGCCCTCGTCGACAAGCATGTTGTCCAACAGTGCAGCTCTGTGGAGTCGTGCGTTATCGTCCACCAGAATGAACCCATCGCCTATGGCACCAGCGTAAGGCACAACAAACGGTCGAAGGATCTCGTCTCGATACCCCTGAGCAGTCAAAGCGACATTCTGAACGACATAGAGGTCGGTACGTCTGCCAATACTGACTCCAGCCCACACCATTCGTCCACCACCATGATACGGTGCGGTTTCCTGCACATAAGCGGGATTGTTCCGAGTTCCACGTTCTCTCCAGACGAGGTAACGACGATTGTCCGCCTGAACACAAAATCTTGACTCATCTGTGAACAGAACTGGGCGCCATTCGTTACGACGCCAATCCTGATGTTCCTCCGACCAGTTTCTGCGAGCTGAACGGTGGCGTGGTTTTAATGGGACACACACCATTAGGCCTCCATGCGTAGAGGACACTTTCCCGAAGGCGATTTCGGACTGTTTGTGTTGATATTGCGCGTCCTGTTGCCGTCTGGAGGGTGCGTTGCAGCTGAGTTGCATTCAGCCTCCTGTCTCGACGGGCTGTTAACCGGAAATAACGGTCTTCTCTTGCTGATGTTACCCGTGGAAGACCTTGGCCTGGCCTTCTTTTAACGGTCCCTGTTTACTGAAATCGCGTCCAGGTCCTGAAAATTACACTTTGGGACACTCCATTAGCTGCAGCCATCTCCCTCCCGTTTCCAACCTTCCTATGGCTCTCCACGCCATACCTTCGGGTAAGTCACGATGTTGATGCATTGCACTACCTGCTCACTACACCATCTGAACCCAACTGCTTGTGTCGTTCGTTTGTCAGAGTAAACACACGTCCACACCAACCCCCTCTGCAACAATTTTCTGTTATTACCACTATCTCGGTTGCCGTAATGTTGATGTCTCCACTCCGTAGAACCGACAGAAAGACGTCGCACCATTTTAGGTCATTCTGCCGATGGCAATACGTCAGAACCTTGATATCTCAACTGATCCCCTAATTGTTTTGACCAGTGTATTTGATCTACTCCGAATGATAACGATAAAAGATAACGAATGTGAAATGAATACCACAACCTGTAACTAACTTACGTACTAGAAGAATAAATGGACTGAAATAAGAGAACGAGGGACATAAATATCTAGTGGGCACGGCCTCCCACAATGCTTGCACGTCCCATCTATATTGTGGTCGCTGTCTAATTATATTATGTAATAAACACTCCTAGTCGGACCACCTCGAAACGTGGCCGCTAGCATTCTTGGCTGTCGCCCCAGAGGTCCGGGTTCGATTCCCATCTCTGCCGAGAAATGTTAATTCTGGTGTGAAGGCTGGAACAGGGTATACTCAACCTCGTGAGAAGGGATTAATTCCCCAGTCAGCCATACCAGAAGTGGTTTTCCGTGGTTTCTCACTTCCGAGCGAGACGCGCCATGATGGGTGATGGGCTCCATTTCGGCAACGCTGTACAGCTTTCGCCGGAGCGGCTAGCTGGTGAATCATGCCTTATTTCCCCCTACAAATACAAACTGATATAAAATAAGTGAATCAATTTACGTATTTCACAGTCATACAGCATAACTTTTCAATGTATAAGGATTACAACGCGACCAAGAAAAACATTTTCCAACCACCTCGAGCCGAGAAAAAGTTACCTCACAAAAATGATAACAACTCTGTTTCTTGGACACACACAATTTTGAAATTAATAAACCAGTTATACAACATTCCAATGTATATTGTGTTAAAATCTGGATTCGATCTGATGACGGGTTTTTGAGATAATAACTCTTAAATGTGACGCATGGTTGAAACACGCTTAAAAACGTTCACTTTTTGTGTTCCAACTGCGATAAAAAATATTAAAATATAAATAAAAAATTTCCAAACCCACATGAACTTACGTAAAATAGAACGACGAAAATGATGATGTTATTGGATTTTATATAGGTCTATTGGTTACTTCACAAACAACCTTCAAACTCGAGTGCACATAATACTTTGGTCGACAGTAACGTTTGAGTCGCCGCGCGTTAACCAGGAAAGTGAGGCAACTATAGCTTTCTAATGAAATCTACCTACAAAGCAATAACTGTAACGTATTAAAGTTACCCCCCCCCCCACCTAGGGGCTCACATCTAGTGGGACGTGGGATGGCGACCACGGGACCCCAGCTGAGTCGGGCATTGCTTCCACTTACTTGTGGCAGGCCCCTCTCTATCATCTTCCCTATCGACCTCCCTTGGTTAACTCTTGTTCTTTTCCGACCCCGACGGTATTAGGGTATCCGAGGCCTAGGGAGTCTTTCTCTTTCCCGCCTTAATAGGCCCTTGTCTCATCTTTTCTCATCACTCATTCTTCGAGAGATCAGACCTCTTCTGTTCTCTTCAGATCTCCTGCTTTCTGCTAAGGTCCTTAAGGAGGCAGGGTGTGAGTAGCCTCACCACTTTTGGTGCACCCTCGATAGTGCTACGTCCTCAAGGGCTCACGGCTGGTGTGTTCGGGAGTTGGCGACCCCGAGGGATTCCTGAGCTGGGTCCGCCCCCCCCCTTTTTTTTCATTGCCTCTGGGGGCGGACCCTCTCCTCTTTCACTTTCCTATCTGCCTTTAATGGCTCTCCCTCCTTCCAAGTCCCTCAATCCGCATTCTTCGAGGGTTGAGGGCATTTCAGTTCCCCCTGTCCTCTATTTGCCTTATTATCCTTTTGCTTTCCATTTCTTCTTCTAGTATATAAGTTAGTAGTTAGTTTTAGTTATATTTTACATTTTCATTGTCATTTTCACGACCACCAATCCATTAGGGGTCGATAACCTAGATGTTAGGCCCCTTAAAGCAACAATTATCATCATCAGCATCATCATCGTATTAACTTACAAGATATAATTTAGCCAAAACCTGACAGTATACATTCCATAAATCACTGCTCCATGTGTGGCGGGATAGCATAAGTTAGAACTGTTGGCGGTGACAATACAGCGCACGCACAACCTTCATCGCTCCGCTGTATTGGCGGATACGGAGTAAATGAGATATTATTGTTGTTGGGACGGGTATGGCGTTTGGTTCGTGCGCTTATCTCTCACCCGGAGGTCCGGTCCCGGGATTGATTCATGGAACCGTCACGGATTTTAGAAACAGACAAACTTTGATTCTGATAGATAGATCACTGAATCCACTATAAAGGTTTTCGTATAAATACACTGTGGGAACATAGTCAAAATAATTACAAAGAGTGCGCTTATTCTTCACGTTTGAAGCGTCTTCACTTAGTTCAAATTACAGATAATTAGTTCCTTATGCCGTAGGTTCAACAACGAACATAGGTGATAAACATCACGTGCTCCTTCAAACTGTTGATCAGACAGATGCCTCATTTACTCCAGCCGCGTCATGTGGTGTATTGACACTCCGGATTCAAAGGTCATGGGTTAGATTCCAGGCTCTATCAAGAAATTTAATTCTGGTCTATGGGTTGGGACGGGGTACACTTAGCCTCATGAAGCAAAACTGAGAAGATAATAATGTTATTAGGTTTACGTCCCTGTTAACTACCGAGGCTTTTAGAGACGCCCGGGTGCCGGATTTTTGTCCCGAAGGGGATCTTTAACGTGCCAGAAAATCTACTGACATGGCTCCCCCACGTTTGCGCACCCTCAAATGCCAACTGACTGTGCCGGGATTCAATCTCGCTAAAAACTGAGAATAGATGGGTTCGATTCCCACCTCAGCTGTTCTAGGAAATGTTTCTCTGGTTTCCCACTTCTACTCCAGGCAAATGCCGGGATGGTTCCTAACTTACGGCCCTCTTTCCAAATTTTAGACTCAATTACAAACAGACACAATACTACAGCCATTACAATAACACAGTTATAAGACAGTTTCCACACAACCCCAATCAACAACAAAAATACCGGTACTCCTGTGGCACTACAACCCACGAAGGGCCTTACCCTACCAAGCGAACGCTGCCCAACCAGTTGGCCAACAGATTGCGGAATGACGCAACAGTTTCGGCCGTAAATCTTGGTTTTCCTGACCAGGGCACTGCCTCACCGTCTGATAGCAACTCAATTGTCCTCGCGAAGCTGAGTGTAGGCCTACCCCGTTCCAACCCTCTGACCAGAATTAAATTTCTTCACTGAGTCGGGCAATCAAACCCACGACCTTTGGCTCCGAGGTCTCAATACGTACCCCGAGACTACGGAGGCAGCCATTTGTATGTAGTTTTTTACTAAATTCAAAGTAATGCGCAAATGGTTAATCTTATGAAAGGAGCCTCCACGAAGACTGCTAATATAGGCTATAAGTAGGCTACATATAATGAATAGCAATCGGGCGTACCCTGGGAAACGTCAGACGACACCAAATGTGCTGACAGCAGATACTTACACTACCGGTTTTCAATCAAAGTATTGCTCCAATTGGTCTTTTTCAAGACCACTCGCGCTTATATCTAAAAAACATAGAGGGGTTTTTCTCAGGAAGAGGAAGTATTATTGGCTAATTTATGTAACAACCAGACATGTAACATCCTGCTTGTTCAAGAAACTCGTAGGGGCAGTACTAAATATCGTTCAAGAATTTCTGTAATGAAACACATCCTAGAAAGACCTCATGACAAATATGGCAGTGCTATTTTACCAGACCGAACTCGAATATCATCTCGGCTTCATTGACTGAAAAGAACAGCATCGAACTGCTTACAGTATGCACTCCTTTCTTCTGCATCACTTCGGTCTACAAACCCCCTGAGACCACCTGCCTGCCAACTTCTACCACCAGGATATATAACCTTTGTGATAGGCGACTTCAACTGCAGAAGTACAGCGTCGTGGGGTTACCCAGATACTGACTGTAATGGAGCAAGTTTAGAAACATGGGTAGAGGCACACGATTTATCTTTGATCCACGATCCGAAGATCCCATCTTCCTTCAACAATGGTAGGTGGGAAAGAGGCTACAATCCAGACAATATCTTCGCGTCATCATAAGGTCGCTGGACAGTGTGTGAAAACTATAGGAGAACGCATCCCTCGTACTCAACATAGACCTGTTATGTGCACTGTAAAATCTGTGGTAATTTCTGAAGAGGTACCTTTCAAGAGGAGGTTTAATTTCAAGAAGGCTGACTGGAAGAGGTTTAGTGAATTACTAGATCCAGAAATAATAAACATTCCACCAGAACCTGAAAATTACGACACCTTCATAAAATGCGTTAGGCGAGTTTCAAGGAACACTATTCCAAGAGGATGTAGAAAGCAGTACATTTCTGGCTTATCTGATGATGACAAAACACTGTTGAATAGTTCTCAGCCCCTTTTTGAAAAGCACCCCTTTTCTGGAGATGCAATCCAAGCTGGAGAGGAATTGATGCAATCCATCACTGCAACCCGTACGGCCAAGTGAGCCTACCTCACAGAGAACCTTCATGTGAAGCTGAATAGTCGGCAGGCTTAGAAATTGCTTAAAAACCTAAGGGGCGACCCCGTGAAACCACAGGAGAATTTACCGGAGTAACACCTGATCAGGTAGTGATCCAGCTCCTGCTGAATGATAAGACCAGAGGAAAGGTGCCGATGGAGCCTTTTCAACGTGATCTGGAACCATTTTCCATACTATAACTTGAAACTGCTATTTCTAATCTGAAGATGCGCAAGACTGCTGGTTTTGATGAATTGCGTGTTTAGCAAATTAAGAAGTTTAGTCAGATAACATTGGAGTGGTTATTAGACCTAATGAATGAATGCCGCACCAGGTTACACATCCCTAAGATTTGGCGGAAATCTCGAGTTATAGCTCCGCTCAAGCCTGGGAAGGATCCAGAGGACCTATATCTCTGCTGTGCCATACTTTCAAAATATTGGAACGCCTGATACTTAATCGAATCGCTGGTGTTCTCGAAGAGAATTTAATTCCACAACAAGCGGGCTTCCGTGCTGGAAAATCATGTTACAGTCAGATTTTGAATCTCACCCAACACATCGAAGATGGGTTTGAACGAGGAGAGATAACTGGAGTAGCATTCATTGATTTAACTGCTGCGTATGACACTGTGAATCATAGGAAATTACTGAAAAAGGTGTACGACCTTACCAAGGACCACCATCTAACATACCTCATCAACACTTAATTCCAAAACAGAAGATTCCAGGTCTCACTGTAGGGTAAGAAAAGTAGATAACGAACCCAGAAGAATGGTCTCCCACAAGGCAGCGTATTGGCTCCAGCATTGTATAACACCTACACTAATGACCAGCCAATCCCAGTAAACACCAGACTAATCGTATATGCCGATGATACAGCGGTAGCTGTTCAGGCCTCATCCTTGGAAGAAGCAGAGGAAAAGCTGTCTTCAGCGATGGAAGAATTCACCAAGTACTATGATGATAACCATCTCAAGCCAAACCCTAGCAAAACACAGGTGTGTGCGTTTCATCTGCGCAACAGAGAAGCAAGGCGACAACTGGATATCAAATGGCGAGGGTACATCTGAGACATTGCTCAACACCAGTATACATAGGAGCAATGCTGGATCGTGCTCTGACATTCAAACAACACTGTTTGAACACGAAAAGGATAGTAAACTCCCGTAATGGTATACTTATGAAGCTGATTGGAAGCACTTGGAGGAACTCTGCACTTGCTTTGAGTACGTCATCTGCTGAATATGCTGCTCCTGTGTGGAATGCATCTGCTCATGCAAAGCAGGTTAATATTGCGGTTAATGATACTGTCCGTATAATCTCTGGATGCCTGAAACCAACGCCAGTACGGAAACTGTACCCACTTGTAGGAATAGCACCATCTAACATTCGGGGGGCCGTTGCTTCAGATGCCGATAGAACAAAGCAGGAGACTGACCCTCGACATCCAATGTTCGGTCACCAAGCAGCAGAATCTCGCCTCAGATCCCAAAAGAGTTTCATTGCTAGGACTCTTCCACTGCAGGGAACACAGGAGGCAAACCATCTTAACAGATGGAGGAGTTCAGTGTCCCATGATATGTCTCCCACGGAAGACCTAGCTCCTGACAGCAAACTTCCCTACCATTTATGGAATTCTCTTAATCGTCTAAGAGTGGGCGTCCCCCGATTCAAGACTAACATGAAGAAATGGGGCATTCTTTCGGTGGACGCGGACACTTCTTGTGAATGTGGAGCCGAACAAGATCCAAGACACCTGGCCATCTGCCCTCTTCTGGACGATCTCTGCACTAAGGAAGATGTTTATAGGGGAAGTGACAAGGCCATTGCGGCAGCAAAACTTTGGATTTGTTAACCGGACTCGGAAACGAACAAACGATCGCCAAATAAAGCACATCACATGTGCTTAAAATTCAGTTTTTGACAACAACAAAAAATCACATGCAGTTTTTTCGTAACTCTATTAGTTATTTTGTACCAAATATTATTTTCCTTGTCAAAACCCTGTCTAGCGCTCCACATAACTTGAAACCTTGAATTGCAGCTATTATCACGTCCACAAATAATATTATAAAAAAAAAGTACTTAACCGATTGAGGTAAATTCTCCATGTGTATAGTTCCTCTGATCGGCTAACTCATCGGCCTATTCAAAAATTGATACAATAACGATTTTAAAACGTCTAGCATCTATATACAGAGTGGTCCTCCAGCCTCTTATTCTTTATGATATAGGTAACCCAACTGACAAGTATATCGTATTCATCCTAAGAAATTAGTCCCTGCGCCTTTATAGCCTAAGCACAACTAAACTGTTGAGCTCAAGCTCGTGAATATAGTAGAAATCAATAGCGGCAGTGTCATTTCAATGACCTGAAATATAATTCTCCAGGCAAATAACGGGATGGAACCTAACTTAAGGCCACGTCCCCTTCCTACCCAAATCCTACCTAAATTACAAATATGCACACACTAGTACAGACGTCACAGTGACACAGGTAATCAGAAAAATTCTACACACACCTAAATACACGAGGCTACATTACCTCGATATCGCAAAACCCTAAAGAATCAACACCAAATAAATACTAGTGTTATGATTGCATTACTTAACACTGATTTATTATCGATAGTGACTAATGGAAACACTGCTGCTATAAATGCGGAATCAAATGAGCTGTCAGGTGTGTATGCTTGCAATATTTCGATTAACATTATCGTACTAGAATTTTGTTGGGCATCAGTATAGGAAAACACGAATTATCTATATGGTATAGGTACAGTAAAACACTAAGATGTATCCCTCACAAAACGCAAGCTCTAAAACAAGAAGGTTTGCTCTAAAATCCCGACTGAATAGTTCAGGAAAATCATAAATGTTGAAAAGAAAGGGGGTGGCTGGCACAAGGGGACTTAATTAATAGTGTCCTACCATGAGTTCCGATTCCCATGAGTTCCGATTCCCACCAGTTCCAAATTCTTTAGCGGATTAGCTATCTGCCAATTACACAGCCTGAGCGAGTCCCATCAGTTCCGAACACTACCTGAGCGAGTTCCAGCTTAGTTTTCTACAGCAAAATTGTATTAATTTGTTTATTACTGAAACAAATAAAGTCCATCGTTAGGGCCAACCGGGAGTGCGTGCCCTCTTTAATGAATTGGCTCCTCTAACAGAGGGGGAGGGGGGCGAACGCCATGGACCGGTAGCTCCCATAAGCAGCTTTCGCCTTGTCAGTCAGTATCTGTATCAGCATGTGCCTTCGTCAAAATAATCAGTTTTGAGTTATATGTACAAAGTTCTTAAAATAGTATCAGCATGTCGCTTCGTCTTGGAACTGATTTTTTTTTTAAATCTTATTTACAAGTTACTTAGTAATCAGCACGTAGCTTCGTCAAATTGATCTTTTAACTGAATTATTCTTCTCTTTATACTCCAATCAATATGTACAGCAAAAGAAAGATTTCTTATAAATACTGTTAAATCACCGGTCTCTTCAAACTGTTGAGTTGCTCTTTGGATTCTGTCATCCATTGCAACATATTTTCTTTTCCTTCTCGTGGCTTGCATATTCAACTCTGCCCACATAATTTTTTCGTCTGAATTTTCTTCAAACACAACACCAAGACTCTTACACGAGGATGTGGTTTTCCGCATTTCAAATTCAGCTTATGGTCCCAACCTTCTACAGAGTTATTCGTTCTATGCCTCTTCCCATGGCAATTCCACATTTCAATCGGAATATGCACGTTTTCAAGCCATTGCTCGACAAAGTAATTAAAAAACTCTATTAACTCTTCATTGTCCGGGACTGTGCTATGAATGTGTAGCCAACCGTCTTCTACTTTTTCTGGTTTGAGGAATGCAAGTGCAGCATACAGCCTGATGGTGTTTCTGATTTCCTGGCTAGTTTTATACATACCCGAAAGCCCAATTTCTTGCACTTATCTCCAAATACTTTGGCTAAAATGTAAAAAACAGCCTTGCACTTGGACTTGGACTCTTGGAAATACTTCTTCCATCGCTTTGATAGCTCCAACCTCAAACCTCAGAACTGACAGCTGGGTTTTCCATAGACATTCGGAACTATTGGGACTCATTAGCTTATTTACTCAGGCGTGAATACGCGTTTGGAACTCATGGGACGTTTTTCCTAAGAAATTTGTTTTCGGAACTCATGGGAATTGAAATCGTGGGACGGAACCTTTATTAATATGTAATAAAGACGATATCCCCTATCAGAATAGTGTCAGGTCAAGCCCCCAAAACACCAAAGTCAATTTATCTGGCGTATATCAGGCTTAATTGAATGGAAGCCTATGTACGTATCTCCATAATACACGGTCATCCTTACTGTATTTTTGTTGTTGTTGATTCTTTAGGGGCTTTACGACATCGTGGTCATGTAGCTCCGTGTAGTGTGTGTAGAAATTGTCTGATAACCTGCGTCACAGTGATGTCTGTACTAGTGTGTGTATTTATAATTGATGTAGGAATCGGCCATGGGCTACAGTTAGGTACCAACCCAGCATGTGTCTAGAGTAGAAGTGGGAAACCACGGAAAACCACTTCTAGGAAGACTGAGGTAGGAATGGAACCTGCCCCGTCTCAGTTTTGCCTCACAAGGCTGAGTGTAGCCCGTTATAACCCTCAGACTAGAATTCAAAATTCTTAGCAGAGCCAGGAATCGAACCCGGGCCTCCACGGTGACAGATAAAAAATGCTAGTCTCTATGCAACGAGGCGGACCATTCATACTGTATATCGCGTTTCCGCAGATGAGCTCGGCCGATACAAAACTGCAATGCGAGACCTTGAATAAACCAGTTATCACCGAAGACCTCTCCTTTCACCCCCACAGAAACACTACTCCGGCAGACGAGAAGAGATAACTTATCGGCTAAGCGGAACCCCGCTTCTGCTGCGGAGACACAATATATGGATGACCCAGTAGCTTCTTTAATTCTGAATGAGAGGTGATCGTGGCTTTTACACTTGCATTTCGATAATATGCGACTTTCATACCTCGTTTCACCTCCTGGGGGATTTTACCAATTCAAATTACTAACCATGATCACTACTGCACCAGAAATATGTGCTAAATTACGTAAATATGTTGTTTTAATTTCTTGCTCATTCGACAACGGCAGCCAAGTTCGATAGGCGCATGAGGTCTCCTCAACTATTACCAAGACGCACACATCGAGGTGCACATATTGACGTCACTACTCTTGCCAACATATGGGATGTAATATACACCGCACAGGTCTGGTCTGGATAAAGGTTATTGATGCGAGAGTAACCCACTGTGCGTCATAAACACCAGGGGTTATACCGGGCGAGCCTTCTGCCCCTTATTTTTGTAATTTTCGGCCACACTTCCAACGTCTGATGGCAGCATGGTTGGCAGTTCCCCGTCTAAAGTCAAGCCATAACGACCCTAAACGACTTTAGAGGATTTATGCCGAAATGGAAGCAAGAACTTTACAGAAACATATGTTTATGCAATGCATCAAACGGTTTTAGTTGGATAAGAAATTAACGCTGGGTGCGGTGGCTTACTGATAAAAAAAATTCTGAACGAACCTTCGAAGTGGAAAGCAGTATCACATATCATACGCATTCAGGCAAGGTAAAGGGACGAGTAGCCGTTGAGCAATGGTACAATTGTATAAAAGGTAGTGGACCTGTGTTAAAGTTGGTTTTTCCCTCAGACTCAGCGAGGGATCCCACCATTACCGCCAACAGGGCAGTATCCTGGGGCTTGAAACATCGGTCGTGGGACACAACTGGGGAGGTGGGACGAGCAACTCGCCCAGGCGGCCTCACCTGCAAAGCGATCAGGGGCTTTATGAGGGATGGGAAGGTATGGGAAGATTGGGTGGGATAGGCAAGGAAAAGGGAATGAGACGGCCGTGGCCTTACGTTAGGTACTGTGCCCGATTAATTATGAACAGTACTTGTCGAATCCGATGGAACAGCTGGATCGTAGAACCTGAAAGTCCCCGGCTAGAAAATCCCTCAAAATCCTACCGACAAGCACTACACACATATCCTATCAAGATTGCGTTAAGAAAGTGACCACTGAAAAAAAATTGAACTAGCTCAGTCGATCAAAATCGAGAATCAAGAAAAATAAACCTCAAAGCAATGGGAGTAATATGGGATTAACACATATCACTGGTCTTCCTAACACAATCTCTCACCAATTATTATAAATCACAACGTCAAATTTGCATAAAAATATCACTAAGTTTATTAATTCAAAGCTAGTACAAGTACAATATAAATTCCTAATCAAATAATATTAAAATACTATATCACACGGCATGAACTAGTCGTAGAAATGTTTCACGCTTGAAACAAATAGGCCTACATGCATGAAGTTCAATTGAATAACCCACAATTACACGTGGATATTAACGTTCTCAAAACTATACAACACTCACCCTAAATGTATACGTTGCTTAACATGATATACGTTAATCATGTTGTTCGAAGTCTTTCTCCTTCCAAAAATAATAATAATATATTCCAACAATATATAACTTACACTAACTTACATATTCATATTTCATCATCATAACTAAATTCATCATACTGCTATCATCACCAAAATGTATTTCATAGTCTTTCATTTCGTCAAAACAGTAAATTGCAATCATATTCTGGCCTATTTGACTGAGCAATTAAGCTAAGTTCAAACGTTAATTTCAAATTCGTGGCAAATACTTAATAATGATAATAAAGAATACTATCACGAGCTTCGATTCTCAATTCTTCCAAAAAACCAACATGTTTAACATTATTCAATATTTAATCCTATCCCATCAAAATGTTCACTTCCATAAATCCTTCATACAGCATAAAATTACTGTATCATATTCTCCACTTAATTATCCGTGTCATATATCACGACTGAAATTCTTTGTAAATAATCACATAATACACATGTATTGCACTCTCTTATAGCTTTAATATATATTTCAAAAACTTCAATACCACTTCTGTATCCAACATTACTTCATAATACTTCAATACGCTTTAAATAGACACGCTGCAAATTCTTATGTCACTCGACAATTGTATACATCCATGCAGGATTCAATTTATTAAATACATGTTCAATGCTCATTTCCTTGAATTCATATAGCTATACTGTTTCATAATACTCTTCATTATATCTTAATACAGTAATAATATATTTAGTTACTCTCAATCAGAACTTATTCGTAATAAACAATATCAAACAACTTTAAATTCTCAGTTTCAAAATTAATCCAACTTTCATTAGAATTCAATAAATTCTACACCATGAAAATCATGTCAATAAAATTACTCATATGAAATCCATTAGAATTTAATTGACTGCAAATAAGAAAGTATGGCAATAATCCCAACTCAAATGAAATCCATAAGACTGCAATACCTTCTACACCATGAAAATCACGTTAATAAGAATTACTTACTAAAATTCATTAGAATTTAATCGACCACTATATATCATTCAAATAGAGCTTCGTCGCCTGCTACTTGACCTCTACACGTTTCTTGAACGATGACACTCCCCCACCTCACGGAGTGGAGAGGAAGTAAGGACGTACGGTAAGGGAGGAGATGCACACCTGTTATTCTGAGACACACACTGCCTGCACCGTGTGGCTCGACCTTGGACGGTGCTAGAGACAAAGCCCATTGGTCTCGATTTAACAAATTTTTACTATTGCGGTATCACCTATATACACAGAAGTACCGTATTCATGGGGTTGGCAATATCGTATTTAACGATAATTCACGCATATAATGGCGGACACAGCTGGAATTTTAGTAGCCTCTCTTCGCCCTTCTACTAGCTTATCTCTATTCTCCTTACTCTTATTTGCATTCCATTTTTCCCAAACATTCTGTCTTCCTTGTAGAACCTTATCACATTCTTCATTCCACCAAGTCTGTTTTTTCCGCTCAGTTAATGGAGACGTTGTCGTAGCTGCTTTTATTATGCCATTTTCTATATCAACCCAAGTATGAACGTCTTTGGTTTTTACATTCTGCCTTCAATTTTTTGCCGTCTAATTAATTAACATCATATTGTGTGATTCTAACTTGTCTAACATATTTTTATCATTAGAAAAGGTATTTTGGCTAATCTCAGTACTTAAGAGAATTTTATCGAACGGTGAGTTCTCATTCAGTGTTAATATAGCTTAATGTCATGCTCAGAAATTCAAAAGGGAACTAGCGACTAGGGCTTAGTGAGTCAAAATGATCTAACCGTGGATTGGCGTTCAGACGGCTTATCTGAAGATGTTGAACATTTGGGGATGGTTCTATTTTTTACGCGGCACAGGATAGACCGTGGGATCAAGGCACAAAGGGCTGTTATTTAATTTGAACAGTCAATTAAATTAATATTATATATATGAGTCGTCCAGTTGCAAAATTCGTTTAATCCACTTGTGAATAAGAATCATTTTCATGAGAAACGTTTCTCTGGACTTTGCCTCACGTATCTTTTGTGTTTGCTGTTTCCTACTTTTTGCTTTGTGTTTTTGGTTATTGGTCTTGTGTTTGCTTTGTGCTTTTGCTTTTGAATTTTACTTTTTGCTTTTCTTTCTTGGTTTTGTGTTTTCTGCTTTTGTTATTTTGAATTTTACTTTTTGCTTTTCTTTCTTGGTTTTTTGTTTTCTGCTTTCGTTTTTGAATTTTGCTTTTTAATTCGTCTTTTCTGTTTTGGTTTTGTGTTTGTTTTCTGCTTTTGCTGTTTTTGAATTTTGCTTTTTGCTTTGAGTTTCTTTCTTTGTTTTCTGCTTTTGCTTTTGTGTTTGAATTTTTCTTTTTGCTTCGTCTTTTTTGTTTTGGTTTTGTGTTTGTTTTCTGCTTTTGCTGTTTTTGAATTTTGCTTTTTGCTTCATGTTTCATTTTTGTTTTGTTTTCTGCTTTTGCTTTTGCTTTTGTGTTTGAATTTTGCATTTTGCTTCGTGTTTTTAGGTAGATTTCATTAGAAAGCTAACTATTGCAATGGGTACCATGTTTCGACTTCCGGAAAATTTTGACATATCTTCACGTTTCACATCCCCTAGACCCCAAAACCACCGTCAGTTAAAAAGTTTATATATAATTTATGTATATATATATATATATATATATATATATATATATCACTTTCTTTTGGACACGATAACTACCGCAATTTTGCACCAATCAATTTGAATTTTTTACATAATATGTATCCCTATAAAATCTCGGTCGAGTTCGTTAATGGGCACAATCGGTCGACGGGGGTGAAAATGGGGGTCTTTTTTTCGAAAAAGTGAAATATCGCTATAACTCTCTTAATATTTGAAATATCGAATCCATTCAAAGTTCATACTATGTGTCGAATAAGGCCCAAAAATTTATGTTTGAAGAGTTTTTGATAGCACCAACCATTGACCAAAGGGGTTGGAAAAAGTGGGTTTTTCGGGACACATTAATCATATCTCTCTTAATAGGCACAATATCAAAACCGTACAAAATGGACAATATTCCCCTAATAATTACCTAAAACTTTTGTCTGAAAGAATTTTTGATATGACCCACCATTACGCCAAGGGATGAGAAAAATGATTTCGGAATTATAAGAAAATGCCAAGAGCTATCAGAGGTTGCCATGACAACACTACTATATTGATGAGGGATGAGCCATCAGACGTTGCCATGACAACGCACTTGCACGCGATTGCACATTCAGTTTTCCATCTGACTAACTGAGAAGCGGCCTCGGTGACGTAACTGTTAGTATGCTGAATTTCTATGCCCATGTTCGCAGGTTCAAAGCCGGCCGAAGTCGTCGGATTTTCTAAGAGCGCTCGCTATAAATCCCTCAGTATGCTTTCCTTTGGAGGGGTGATCCAACGTTCGTTGCGAGTTGCTGGTTGCGGTGGCATCTCGTAGCCAAGTTCAGAGCTAGGTGTCGTTGACGGTAGTATCTGGTAGCAACATTAGGAACTACTGCTTGAAATTGACCGTCTGCAGTTCTTACCTGAATTATAGACTAATGCAGCCATCACAATTCACACTGTTTATCAGACAGATTCTACACTCACCCAAAGTACACGGGGTTACATGACCGCGTTGTCGCAGTCCCTAAACTGAGGAACCAACCAAAATCTCTGCGGGCGATAAAATTTTGCGTGAAGACGTAACAGACCGTTACATAGTTACACATCAGTGTCGAAACCTTGCATAAGGACAGTGTGACCACAAGTATATCAAGATGTTCAGTAAAGAACATATAGCCTACTTTCTCCTAAATGCATGGGCATTGTTATAACTCTTTGTCCTTTTCAAGGAGTATAATTGACTGTTGGTTATAGTAGCTTGTTGAAATACAACGTGCTATAGGGATATTAAACATGAATATGAGGTGCCCTTTGCTAGTGCTACCTCTGTAAAAAATGTCATTCAATTCGGTTTCACCGTGTTTGAATTGATATGGGGAATGGATTTGCACACATACATGGCCGCTATTTGCAAACTATTGGGCTTATGACCTTGTAGTCAGTCATAAGATGCTTTCCACAAAAAGGCATGTTGTTGCAAAATCTGGTAGAGATCAAATTATTAGGATGGTCGTAATTTGATTTAAGCTTTTAACATTTGGGTGGCCGTCATTCCGTTTCCGTCAAGATGGCGGCGATATAAAACATGACACTGAGGTGCCCTTTGCTAGTGCTACCTCTGTAAAAAAATGTCATTTAATTCGGTTTCACCGTGTTTGAATTGATATGGGGAATGGATTTGCACACATACATGGCCGCTATTTGCAAACTATAGGGCTTATGACCTTGTAGTCAGTCATAAGATCCTTTCACAAAAAGGCATGTTGTTGCAAAATCTGGTAGAGATCAAATTATTAGGATGGTCGTAATTTGATTTAAGCTTTTAACATTTGGGTGGCCGTCATTCCGTTTCCGTCAAGATGGCGGCGATATAAAACATGACACTGAGGTGCCCTTTGCTAGTGCTACCTCTGTACCAAATTTCGTTCAATTCAGTTTCACCGTGATTGAATTGATAGGGGGAATCGTTTTGCACACATACTTGGCCACCATCTGCAAACTATTGGGCTGATGATCTTGCAGTTTGGTCAGAATATGCTTCCCACATAAAGATATGTTGTTGCAAAATTTGGTAGAGACTAGATTATTAGATTGGTCGTAATTACATTTTAGCTTTTATCATTTGGGTGGCCGCGATTACGTTTCCGTCAAGATGGTGGTGATATAAAACATGACACTGAGGTGCCCTTTGCTAGTGCTACCTCTGTACCAAATTTCGTTCCATTCGGTTTCACCGTGTTCGAATTGATAGGGGGAATCGATTTTCACACAAAGATGGCCGCCATCCGCAAAATATTAGGATAATGACCTATTAGTTTGGTCAAAGGATGCTCCCTCCATAAAGGTATGTTATTGCAAAATTTGGTATAGATCGCATGATTAGGTTAGTCGTAATTTGATTTAAGCTTTGAACATTTCTGTGGCCACCATTACGTTTCTGTCAAGATGGCGGCGATATAAAACATGACACTGAGGTGTCCTTTGCTAGTGCTACCTTTGTACCAAATTTCATTCAATTCGCGTTCACCGTGTTCGAATTGATAGGGGGGGACAGACATTCAGAGTACACACACTCACACACACACACACAGACACACTTTTTTCGCCCTGTGTTGATCTCATAAGCCTGCTTTCATTTTTTGCAAAAATCGAAAGTAGGCTAAAAATGTACCCCAAATGACAAGAAGGTTACCGTCCCCATAAGACAATAAAATGTTTAAAATATGCATAAAATGACGAAAAACAAAGTTAATTAAGCTCCAATTATAAAATACTTTCTCGCAATAAATGAGGTCTGATCCTTCTACGAAAACCTGCATATTCTGGCTATTTTCGCCTATCCCCAAGTTTGCCCGATGAAATCTACCTCCGCCTTCCGGCGTGCCGTGAGGACTTTTCTGTTTTTGGTTTTGTGTTTGTTTTCTGGAAAATCAAAATAAAACAAAACAAAATAAAATAAAATAAACAAAACAAAATCAAAATAAAACAAAACAAAACAAAATGAAAACAAAATAAAACAAAACAAATCAAAACAAAAAATAAAACAAAACAAATAAAAACAAAATAAAGTAAAACAAAACAAAATCCAAAAAGAAAAAAAATAATCAAAACAAAATAAAACAAAATAAAATAATGCAAAATAAAATCATTAAATAAATAATTTTACGACTTGATCCTTATCCACAAGTGGATTAAACTAGTTTTGCAACTGGATGACTCATATATATTAATTATTATTAAAATCGATGAAATATGACAATCCTTCGTCGTTTGAAATATCCAAACGAGTTTTATTCGGAAAAATATATTTTCAATTAATTTTGTTCTTTGACTGGGGAGGGGAGCAGGGGGTCCATACATCTATTTAACCACCATTTATTTACCCGCTAAAACTTACAACGTGGTTCTTTGTTGTGATAACTCAATATGCTTCCCGAGAAAAAAGAAAAGAAGGTGGGGAAGGGGCTTTTATTACATGTCCAGAAGTTGAATGAAGGACTTAGTGGGCTTTGGGCGGTCCAAAATAATGTTTCAAAATACAGAATCACGTGAAAATGACGTTTTAAAGTCTTTGCCATGATTCTCAAATCTATATTTTACCATATTTCAGAGTAAGAGTGTGGGAACATATGGAAAAATATAACGGTTTCCTTGCAAATATTCGCCCGAAGGCATATTCTTCACATTTTCTCGCGTTAAAAACTGCGACACAAATCACATTTCCTGTGAAAGAGAAAGAAAATGTCCTAAGTTAAAAATGCTACCAGGTTTAGTTACAGTTAAATATGTTCTGATAGTGAGCAACAATTGGCAAATTTTTAAATTTTTATCGCCACTATAGGGTTGCCAGACGTTCTCGGAACAATTCCGTTCTTTCTTGTTTTGTTCCGCGTTCCGTTTTAATCTTTGACGGAGCGCCAAATATTCCGTTTATTGGTTAATTTGATAATATATTCAATTTCACACCAATTTTCAAATGTTCCGCTTCAGAATTGATTGTAGTCTAATATCGAGCTTGTTTTCTGGTGATACAGGCGCAAGTTTGAAAGAGAAAATGATTTCTATGTCTGTGTCAGATAGATGGGTGCATGTTATAGATTTATTAGGAGCAACACAATTAAAACAATTATGGAATATCTTAGTTCTTGTGAAGTTAATACTCATCATTTTCCCCTCTATTGCTTTTACGGAGAGAGTTTTTTCTGTCATGAATATCAAATGGAGACATGATAGAAACAGAAGCTCCATTAGCTTGATAAAACAAGAATTGTTAACATATTACAATTATGACTAACATTGTAGTGAATTTTATCAGAAGGTACTAACAAATTAAAAAATCTTTGCAAAGTGTCATTCAAATGAAAATCATTTGTAAGTTGCTGGTGTCATAGGCCTATGTGATATGTCAGCAATATATAGTTTTAATGTTTTGTATTTGAATATGTTATGCTTATTTAATACATATGTGTATTATTTATTGCAACATTTAACAACCTTGATTAGAAAAGACAATGTTTTGGGACGTGTGTTAAGTTTTTCCATTCTTGAAATCTTGCAACCCTACGTGTACACACAGAAACCTTGCAGCGCCCAGCGGATACCATATTCTAAGTCCACCACCTACTCCTAAAGTATCACCACAATATGACATTAAAACATTAATAATGATGAAATATGACAATAACTAAGAAAATGACCCAAACATTCATTTACAAGATATATGCTCAAAACAAAAGTTTGGTGCTTTTCAGTCGGCCAACACGAATGTGCCCAAATAGAGCTGGGCTATGCCCTGATCCTGAAATAAATTACATAAGATTAATAAATTATTTATTATTTATTTATTATTTATTTATTTAGCGTATGGCATTACAGATACAATATGTAATTTTCCACAGAATAAATAGTATACACATAGCATATCCTTGCAAACATCTCTTTTGAATTTCCCTTTTTCAACAACTGACAAAGTATTCCAAGTTATGCTATTAATGCTCACGTCCGTAGGTTTCACCTGAAAGTACCCTACACGTGACCCCTGGGTGGTGCTAAGCGAGCAACAGCGAACAGGCGACCGGACATTTCTCTCTCCCGGTCAAGATTAATAAATACACTCGGATGACCAATTTCGATCGTCAAGCGATCATCATCAGATCCATTACACTTAGGCTATAACATCTATGTTTGAGAATACAGGTGAAAAATATATACAATATGTACAATTATTTAGTTAGAGCCTCCGTGGCTTAGGCGGCAGACCGCCGGCCTCTCACCACTGAGTCCGCGGTTCAAATCCCGGTCACTCCATGTGAGATCTGTGCTGGACAAAACGGAGGCAGACAGGTTTTTCTCCGGGTACTCCGGTTTTCCCTGTCACAATTTCATTCCAGCAACACTCTCCACTATCATTTCATTTCATCTGTCATTCATTTAATCATTGCCCCAGAGGTGTGCGACAGGCTTCGGCAGCCGGCACACTTCGTATCCTCGCCGCTAGATGGGGGCTTCAATCATTCCATTCCTGACCCGGTCGGAGACTGGAAGCAGGCAGTGGATTTTTCATGTACAATTATTTAGTTGCAGTGTTTGTAATGCAACAGTCGGTGTATGATAAATGTGGTATATCTAGTGTAGCTAGTATATCTAGTTCCTGTTAAGGAGACAACTCGATAAGTATAAGCTTGTATTATTTCAGTACAACCATAGTTGATTTTGTAAAACCATATAATTACCCCTAACAGACAAATTCCGAATTTTCATAACTATTTTAGAAGTTCACCTAACACTAGATATACCACATTTATCATACACCGACTGTTGCATTACCAACACTGCAACTAAATAATTGTACATATTGTATATATTTTTCACCTGTAGTCTCAAACATAGATGTTATAGCCTAAGTGTAATGGATCTGATGATGATCGCTTGACGATCGAAACTGGTTAGTCGACTATAGCTGGTGCCTGAGGAAACACGCAAGTGTTTCAAGTTCCAGTTAAGGAGACAACTCGATAAGTATAAGCTTGTATTATTTCAGTGCAACCATAGTTGATTTTGTAAAACCATATAATCACCCCAAAGAGACAAATTCCGGATTTTCACCACTATTTTAGAAGTTCACCTAAAACTAGATATACCACATTCATCATACACCGACTGTTGCATTACCAACACTGCAACTAAATAATTGTACATATTGTATATATTTTTCACCTGTAGTCTCAAACATAGATGTTATAGCCTAAGCATGACGAATGAAAGAGAAAGTGAGAGGACTCCTCAAGTTCAAGCGCGCCCCGCCCGGCAGCGCTAGAGTGGGCAAGTTCCACGCTGCCGGTCAGCTGGTCTTAGGGATAATGCCAAGGGAAACGAATTATTCTATAACTGATACTCTTTTAAAATGTAATTAGCGATTACAATTAAAATAACACGGCAGGGCACAATGGAAAATATAATTCACGGAAATAAGTACTACGGTCTCCATTACATGTTACGGAAAGCACAGATTCCTGGAGTAGGCTATACAGACTGTCACTTTTGTTGTTTCTTGTTGTGGCAATTTAGTTTCCTCAGATTGAGAGACTAAAGAAAGTGAATTTGTGGGTCTGAATCTAATTAATGAAAATGGGGGAATGGCAGAGCGGCTCTTGAGTGCAGTAGTGACAGAGTTGAGATGGCTATCCTCAGAGGGAGTGATGCCTATGTGGTGATTACCTAATTCCTCAATGAAGGAAATAAATTGGGCTATGGGATTGAGCGCGTTAATTACTGCTTGCCTGACTGATTTACCAAGGCTAATACCAATAGGTGGGTGGATGAGGACCATCGTGATCTGAAGGTTACTGCCATTGGGTGAAGTGTACCACAGCTCTTTCTCGGAATCAAATTTCGGGAATGAGACGTAGCCCGGTGAGAGAAGAGGTGAGCTAGAGAACGAGGAATCTGATTTTGGTGAAGCTGGTTTAAGTGGAACGAGTATACCATCTCGTTTTTGGGTAGGCCCATTTGGAATTAGTGTTTTTGGATTGGCAGGGGTATAATTTGGGATTTTAGGGTCATCAGGGCCCTGAGTTATCAAGAATGTTATGCCCTGGTACGTTAATGTGCGAGGTTTAGTGTCAGTGCGCGACATGTTTGTGTTCGTGAGTGTATAAGTGCGTGTAATGAGTAAGAGGTGATGAGAGATAGTGGTCAAATACCTTGGTCGACCAGAGAATAAGGAAAGAGAAAAACAAATTTACCAGTCACTCAAAGTCATCCAGTTTAAATACAGTTGGAGCTACCGGGTGAGTTAGCCGTGGTCATTACGGCATGACTGTTGGCAGTCACTCGAATCCCCCCGCCGGCAACCTTGAAGATGGTCTTCTGTGGTTTCCCATCTTCCTTCCAGGCAAATGCCGGGGTTGGTCCCTAACTATAGGCCACAGCCGCTACCTTCCAACTCCCTGACCTTACATTCAAAAATTTCCTCCCCAGACAACACTCCACACACGACGGTACGTGTAGCTCACCCATTGGGTGTCCGCCTCGAAGCAGCTACACAACTGGCGAGTCGAACATGTCCTCGGACACTCCCGGCACTAAAAGCCATATGCTAAAAAAAAGTTGGAGCTGTGATGTTGAGTGCGCTGATGAAATTTGAAGTTACTTGAAATAATTAATTAAATATAATTAATTATTGGCTGCTTGGTAGGGTAAGGGGATGAGCTAAACTTGTATTAAAACTCGAGGGAGACAGGAGTTGCTTGACTAGGATGGTTACAGGGTGGGTATGGTGTTGGATATTTGAATGGTAGAGGAGTGACTTAATCTGCACTGTTACCATGGGGAATGCAAATTAAGCCTATAGGAACGTAGTGGAATGGCTTGAAATATCGAAGTCGAGGCGATAGCGAGGACTAGGCTTGGTAGAAATTCTGACAAGGCTGGCGGATCATCGATTTCGTCAATTGGCGTTAGAATACGGAGCTTGGAGCAGTGGCGTGCAGTTTGCTTGGATGCTGGACTCTGAATGATGATGGCACAAAACAGTAATATTAGCAAAGAAATATGTTTGAAGTAGGCCTACACAAAACATAAAACGCTGATGTACACAAGACACAATGAACTGAATTTAAGAACTGAAAGCAAAGAAAATTCAATTTAATTCACACAAATATCTCACACAGTAGCTTTCCCTGCACTTTTCTATGACCCGGTTCGACGGAACAACAGGACACGTGTTGGACATAATCGCTTGCAGTGCCTGTAGCGGCGGGACCACGAACTACCGTTCTATAATGGCGGAGTCCTCACACTAGGTACTTCTATTCGTCATGGCCTAAGTGTAATGGATCTTATGATGATCGCTTGACGATCGAAAGTGGTCATCCGAGTGTATTTATTAATCTTATGTAATTTATTTCAGGATCAGGGCATAACCCAGCTCTATTTGGGTACATTCGTGTTGACCGACTGAAAGGCAGCAAACTTTTGTTTACTTAGGCAACACTGAAAAATGGCTTCAAACCTAACAAAAATATATGCTCTATAAAATCCACCTAAAGGGAATCAGAAACATTTAACTCGTGCTTAATTACATTTTTTTAAATGAAAATGTAGTCAAGGGTAAAAAATATAACTTTTCCTTTTTTCTTTAGCGTATTGCTTTTAGTGCCGGGAGTGTTGGAGGACATGTTCGGCTCACCAGAGTTAGTAGCTGCTTCTATGCGGACACCCATGGGGTGAGCTACAAGTACCTTCGCGTGTGGAATGTTTTCAGGGGAGGAAAGTGTGAATGTAAGGGCTAGGAATTGGAAGGTAGCGGCTGTGACCTATAGTTAGGGACCAACCCCGGCATTTGTCTGGAAGGAAGATGGGAAACCACAGAAAACCATCTTCAAGGTTGCCGGCGTGGCGGGGGGATTCGAACCTCCTCGCCTCCCGGATGTGAGCGACTCCCTGCAGCCACGCCGTAACAACCACGGCTAACTCACGTAACTTTTCCTAAACAACCGAACCTTACGTAATAACTCTAACTCTATTTGAGTATTTGAGACGGAGACTCAATTGAAGGTAACTATTTCATACAAACTGTGGTGCTCTATTGGGCTATACTCTTTCAGGTAACTTTTATTTAGAACAATTCATAAATCCCGCATTACCAATTTAATGTAAATATCCTAGATAGGCCTAGGTCTATATAGATCAATCATTGGTATGAATCTTGAACCGACAGCGGTAGCTACGCTAGCTTACGCACAGCGCTTGGTCATGGGGCTAAGCTCTCTGCGGACTCGGTAGACGTGGGTTCGAGCCCCACCGTTGGCCGTCCTTGAAATGGTTTTCCGTGATTCCCCATTTTCAACTCCAGGCAAATGCTGGGACGTTACATACTGAGAGGCCACAAAGGCTTCCTTCTACATCCTTGCACAGTTTCATTCAACTTCATTTATTTCATCTATCATTTTACCCTTCTCATGAGCTTGTCGTCAGGAACGGCATCCGGCCGTAGATACCTACGCACCATTAGACTTCCCTCGCATGAAAACTAGAATAATAAGGGGTAGACATGCAGACATACACTGGTATGAATCTTGAATTTTAAGATAAGTATGCTTTCCAGTTCGTTACGGAACTACGTGTTTCAGTAATGGCATCTCGATTTATAACAGTATTAAAAAAATGCAGTATTCTTCCGATAGAGACACCGTGCTTGAATTATATTGGTCAAACTGTAAATTTAATAACTTGTATTTAAGAAATAGTAAGCCTCCGTGGCTTAGGCGGCAGCACGCCGGCCTCTCACCGCTGGGTCCGTGGTTCAAATCCCGGTCACTCCATGTGAGATCTGTGCTGGACAAAACGGAGGCAGACAGGTTTTTCTCCGGGTACTCCGGTTTTCCCTGTCAAAATTTCATTCCAGCAACACTCTCCACTATCATTTCATTTCATCTGTCATTCATTTAATCATTGCCCCAGAGGAGTGCTTCTGGCCTCGGCAGCCGGCACAGTTCATATCCTCGCCGCTAGATGGGGGCTTCATTCATTCCATTCCTGACCCGGTCGGAGACTGGAAGCAGGCTGTGGATTTTCATTTTCATTTAAGAAATAGCCCTTGAAATTCACTCACTGAATAACATTCATAGGAACTAATGATGACAAAAATGCGTACGAACACAAATTCCATGGTTGCCAATAGGACTACAATAGCAGAAGTCGCCATCTTTGAATAGCGAAACAATCTCCACTTATACTCTGTGAGCTGTCAGAATGGTATTGACTTTTGGCTGGAAATTCCACGTCAGTCATCACCCCTCTGCCTATTGACCAATCCATGTTCGCATAGTTGATGTCATAATACTCTGCGTTGCAATATTACAGCCCACGTGCTTCGGTGCCTGGTCAGATGTATCTATGGCTTGTATAGTTTGGCAACCTCGTTCTCAGACCACATGCTGAGGCAAGAACTGTCAATCCCATTCTGGCAGCTCACAGAGTATACTACAATGGTGTAATGGCTCCCCCTCCCCCACCCAACCGACCAGTCACCCGTTCAGCACACTCGTCGCTAGCGTAGGTCTACGGCAAAGCATAGGACGGAACATTTGGCTTGAGGGTGTGGTGGAGCTATCCAATGTGACGTTCAGCTGAAGCGAATTAAAACTGATAAAAAGCCTATTGATCTTATACTATAAGACGTATAGACTTAAAATATGGAATGCCAAGGAGAAAATGGATAATAATAATAATAATAATAATAATAATAATAATAATAATAATAATGAAAATGAAAATCCACAGCCTGCTTCCAGTCTCCGACCGGGTCAGGAATGGAATGAATGAAGCCCCCATCTAGCGGCGAGGATATGGACTGTGCCGGCTGCCGAGGCCTGACGCACTCCTCGGGGGCAATGATGAAATGAATGACAGATGATATGAAATGATAGGGGAGAGTGTTGCTGGAATGAAATTTTGACAGGGAAAACCGGAGTACCCGGAGAAAAACCTGTCTGCCTCCGTTTTGTCCAGCACAGATCTCACATGGAGTGACCGGGATTTGAACCACGGACCCAGTGGTGAGAGGCCGGCGTGCTGCCGCCTAGGCCACGTAGGCTTACAATAATAATAATAATAATAATAATAATAATAATAATAATAATAATAATAATAATATAAATCTAATAAGGTGTAAACTGTATAGGTTTCGCTCGCAGCTTAGCTATCTCATAAAATTCGCCACTGTCTCAGGGGCTCGCAAAATCGTGGTTATTTAGCCCCGTGTGCTTGGGTGTGGGTAGGACTTGTCTGATAACCAGTGTTATTGAGCATGGGCTTGGGAAGGAGGCGGAAGAGGCCAGGTCGGCGAGAGGCCGGTGTAGGGGGTGCTACAGCACCGGGGCCCGGAGCCCAGAAAGGGCCCGCCCAGGGCCCAATGATGTAATGTAAATGTTTGTGGTTGGTACAGAATTCTAGGCCTACCTCATCCAGTTCCCTCCGGGAAACTGAAAATGTATCTCAGCCTTACCAAGTCGAAGGAAGGCTACGTTGCTTTACCGACTGTACCAAAAAGAGTGGCGAAGCCATTGCAGAGCTTATTTTAAATAAGCTAAATGGGTTTGACATCCCATTAAAAGACTGCAGGGGTCAAGGCTACGACAATGGGAGTAACATGAAAGGAGCGTACAAAGAAGTTCAGGCAAGAATTCTGTCTGCTAACAGTGAAGCAGTTTACTCTGCTTGCACTTGTCATTCCTTGCATCTGTGTGGAGAACAAGCAGCGGAGAGCTGTGTGGCTGCAGTAACATTCTGTAGAGGTGTTCAAAAGTTGCTTAACATATTTAGCTCCAGCCCCCAAAGATGGGAAATTTTGCATGGAAAGATACCAAGCTCCCTTCACTCGATGTCGAGGACTCGCTGGTCTGCTACAGTAGAGAGCGTTAAACCAGTCGCAGCTCACCTTCCAGGGATAATAGAAGCACGGGAGGCATTGACTGAACTGAACCTAACTTCTGAATGTTGCCGAGACCTCGAGGGATTGAAAAAATGTTTTAAAACCTTCAACTGCCTACTTCTTGCGTCTATTTAGTTCAAGGTAAGAATACATCATATATATTATATATATTTATTATTCATCATATACCATATATTCATTTAGAAAAGTGGCATGTATGTACGGTAGTAAAATAAATGGCCTAACTACCAAAGAAAATATTATTTATTTTCCTGGTAAAATAGTATTTCTTTGACCTACAAAGATATTTCAAGCCACATAAAAATCATAAAAATCAAACACCTGTCACAAAAATACTAACTACAGTAGAACCTCGTTAAGTCGGCCCTCTTTAACGCACCCATCTGCGTAACTCGGACTGGGTTTAGTCGTTTTTATTCTTTTGTTGTTGTAACATTTACTACTCAGTTAATGTCCCTTGAATCGGTAAACTGGCAGTGCGATCGGACCGGTTTAGTTTGACAGAGATGTACTGTACTCACTATCGTGACTGCGTAGATGATGAGTCATCGCCCATCCCCTCACCCCCGCGCCAATGGAGTAAACCTGTTGTATTCAATCACACCGCATCAACATTAGACCAGCTGATGAGTGAGAGCGCGCAGTGCTACCACTCTGCTAACTACCACGCACCCTAATAAGATGAAGTCTGTCGGTAATCAGTTGACACATTTATTAGGTTTTAAAAGTGAATTGCACAAAAGGCACTTTAGTAGTTCATAAACTTTAATAAATAATCTATATGTAGAACAATAAAGACAAACATTTAAACTTCCATGCAGTTGCAGTATAATTATGGCGATTTAAATATTACTGGTGTCCTGTTTTTATTAGATGATTGGGAAATAAAATTATCAATATGCATTTTCTTTGCTAGTCTTATTACCTTATTTAATATGCTATTGTATATTTTGTAGTATAAATTGAATTCAGGTGTTGTGTGGTATTGTTTGTATAATATAATTTGTGTAGAAATTTCTTTCTTTGACATGAATTTATAATCCCTGTTGTTAACCAATTGCTATATAGTGAAGCTGAAGTAGTGGCTAAAAATATAGGATGGCCCCAAAAACTTGAAGAGGAAGAAAAGAGACGAAAGAAAAGAATGAGGCAAGCTGATGAAGAGGATGACAGTCATGAAGACAGTAATGATGCAAAAACTAACTTCAGAAATGATGTGTTCAATGTAATTCTGGACAGTATCATAGGGGACATGACAGTGCGGTTTCGATCAGTACAATCTCTTTGTAGCGGGTTTTCTGTTTTGTGGCAATGCAATGAAATGTCCGACGAATTAATTTCGGAAAACCAGCTAAGCTTGTAAGGCACTATTCTAATGGCATAGGAAACGACCTTTGTGATGAATCACAAAACCTGATTTTAATTTACCAAACTAACTTTGATAGCAAAACCCTTACTCCCTTGGACCTTCTCAATAAAGTTAAAACTTTAAATTTGGAAACCCTATTTCCTAATCTTAATGTAGCATAATGGGAATATTTGTTACCATCCCCGCAACAGTTGCGAGCGCGGATCGCTCTTTCTCGGTTCTCAATCGCGTAAAAAACGTTTTTCGGTCGACAATGTGCCAAAATAGACTTTCAAGCTTGGGTGTTTTGGCTGTTGAAACGGAACTTGTGAAGTCTACCAATTTGGACAATATCATAGATGATTTTTTCCCAGAAAAGGGCTAGAAAGGGGGTGTTAGCCTAAGTTAATATAACTGTTTGTATTGTAGGTTTGTTTTGTACATGTACATATACAGTGAGCCATTAAAGATGTAAGTTTATGGTGAATTTAGTGTTTTAATATTTTATTTCCAACCTTTCATTTCAGTTTACAAATAAGGTAATGAAAACTTTAACAATCAATTTTAAAAACAAATGGATTGGATTTTTAAGTTTAAAATTTAGTTATATGAACTGCATTGTTTTTAAAGTGAATGGGTTACTGTTTATTTGGGAGTGAGAATTATTAAAACGAATTGGAGTGCTTACATGACTTGACATTTAAACTTTCCAAAAATATGATTTGAAATTGGTAATGCATTTTATGGAGAGTTATAAATATATGTGTATGTTTAATACACTAAATACATGGCTGTGATTAATGAATTTGGGTTGCACAAAAATGCATAAATGGCAGGGGCCCGAAATACCCCCAGCACCGGGGCCCGCGGCCACTCTCTCCGGCCCTGGAAGAGGCTGTAAGTTGGGTGCTATAACTATATTCCCTGGCATAGAAGTGCCATGAAAAACCACTTCTAGGATGGCTAAGAAGGGAATCAAACCAACCTCTCCCTAGTTCTGCCTCACGAGCCTGAGTGTACCCCGTTCCAGCCTAAAGAATAAAATTAAGTTTCTTTGCAGAGCCGGGAATTGAACGTGAACCTCAGGGGTAACAACCAATATGCACCATGAGGTGGTCGTGACGAGAAGCATTCGGGTACCTCCGATCAAAGTGTTCACATCCGACTGCGCCAGCAACACTTCAGTTCGGCACCCGTGCGTGCTCTGAAAGAAACAAGAACCCATGGTCGGATCCGATCCGAGGTGTGGACATTTTACCACGATGACGTTCCAAATTCCCCTAGATCCCATGTAGCCTATACTTCGTCTGTTATAGTTCGAAGAACTTACCATTGAGCATGGGCATGTTTATTTAAGATCCTCCGGTTAGTGTTTATTTTTAAAGCCGTAATCTAAACTAAGGCTAAGGGTTACGTGATGTCAGTACTTGAATGACTTGTAAATGTTTAATTTCTACTCATCTCATGGGACGAGAATGAAAGGGAGACAGAAAATCGGGGCTTAATGTCATTTCACGCCTATTGGCTCTTTGACTAGAGAGTCTTTTACCTGACACCAGCCACCCACATTGACAGGTTTATGAGACATAACTTGTGATAACTACCGACATGTCAAGCGGTTTTCTTTTGAAACCTTTGTTCGATATTTCCCCTAATAAGGGCACGTGCCAGCTAGATTAATTTCTTCATGGGCTCAAGGCTCCTTACTCTTGGAGGCAACTTGCGTAGGGTAAAGGTCAGAACCCTCCTTCTTAGAATTTTGTTTTACAAGGGGATGTTCTGCTTCTGTATGTAGGTCACCGCCTGTTTGGGAGGGGGATATGTATTGAGACTTGTTGCATCGCATCTCATCCCCGACCCCATTGAATACGAGAATAATAAGGGGGAGACATACAGACATACATTGGAATGAATCATGAATTTTAGGATAAGTAGGCTCCTTAGTTTGTTACGGGACTACTAGTTTCAGTAATGACATCTCGATTTATAACAGTATTTTTTAGCCTATTTTCGTTTATGAAACAAGTAGCTCCGTGAAGAACTAAATAGCTTATTTTCATATATCCTACTTATATTAATTGCATCTATTAACACACAAATTTTCAGTTTGATTGCTGTAATAGATTCGTAGGTATTGAGAACCATCTAAATATTTCGGATGGTCACCATGTTGGACTTTTATATACAGGCCTTAGAGTTATGTACTATTACATGAAGATTATTATGTAGGTGTATTATTCAAACTTCAATCGCATGATTAGGACACAATAAATAAAAACGAGATTTTAAAATTTC
The DNA here is from genome assembly GCA_946902985.2 of Meconema thalassinum. Classification (NCBI taxonomy): domain Eukaryota; kingdom Metazoa; phylum Arthropoda; class Insecta; order Orthoptera; family Tettigoniidae; genus Meconema; species Meconema thalassinum. The sequence continues at coordinate 276,871,248 of OX336389.2, read as the reverse complement.
GCTCAGCCACCATATTGTAGTTATGAAAATAATGTAAATGAATTAGATACCAGTGAATTAAAATGTATATAAGCATATACCGTACCAAGTTGCACTGCGCTCGGATGCTTAAATCGCGAGAATCGTCCATTTGAATATTTAAATTTTAATGTTTATACAGTATATTTATTTTTAATTTTCAATTTATGTTCTTATAGATTTAATTTCGATATTTTTATTGAATTAATTAATTAATTAATTAATTTCGAATTGATTTTTACAATTATTTTCATAATTCTTTTATAGTTATGTTTATTATTTTAATTTTTATATTTCTTTTATTATTGTAATTTTTATCTTTATGATTTTTATTTCTATATTTATATTAGGGGAGCGTGATGGCGCAGTGGCTTAGCTGCTCGTCTTTCACCCGGACGGCCCGGGTTCGAATCCCGGTGACAGCGGGATGGAATTTTCACCTGAAAAATCACGTGACGTCAGGATGGGCATCCGGCCTTAAATCCCCAGCCAAAACCAAATTGAGCCTGGTTGGCTCCGGCGACCCCAATTAATTGGGAAAAGCCGTAGAAAGTAGTATAGTATATTTCTATATTTATATTTTATTTTTACACTTTAATTGTTAATGTTTTTAGTTTTTTAATTTTATCCAACACATTACGTTAAGTAAATACGCATATTTTTGATTTTTTAGAAATACTAGCACTTTGGCATGAAAATTCTCCGAAATTTTGCCGAAAGACACAACTATCAGCATCTTTGAAAGCATAAACTGTCCTTATGGCTGGTGGTTAATATACAGACCACTAACCCATAAAGGGTTAACAGTCATTTAAAACTACAAGCTTCTTTCCTCCTCTCCATTTTCCCATTCCATTTGGGATCGGCTCTCCTAGTTTGATGCGCCAGTTTCTCCTGTTCTGGCTCGCCACTGGATCCTGCAGGCCTATATTAATTAAGGATAACCAGGTTTGTCGTTATCCTCTTTGACGTCTCACATCAGTTCCTTTCTCACCGCCATTATCTTCCTAGTCATGTGGTCTTCTGGTCTTCTAATAACACGGCCTTACGACCTAAGCCTGCTCTCAGATAATTTGTCAGCCAGGGTGTGATCTTGAAGCGCCCTTGTTTCTCAATCTATTTAACAATGGAACACCGTCAGCCCACATCTCGACAGTGTGCAACTTATTTAATGGTGATTATAATTAACCATTTATAATTAACTATATGGTTTAAGCACCTCACTCATTAACTAATTCGACCACGGGAACCCAGCTGAGTCCGGCATTGCTTCCACTTACTTGTGCCGGGCTCCTCTCCGTCTTCTTTCCTGTCGACCTCTCTTGGTCAACTCTTGTTCTCTTCCGACCCCGACGGTATTAGGGTATCCGAGGCCTAGGGAGTCTCTCAATTTCCCGCCTTAATTGGTCCTTGTCTCATCTATCCTGATACCCTCATTCTTCGAGGGGTCAGCCTTCTTTCTATTTTCATGTTATCTCCTGCCTTCTGCTCAAGGAGGCAGGGCGTATGGAGCCCCACCACTTCTGGTGCACCCTGGATATTGCTACACCCTCCGGGGCTCACGGCTGGTGAGTTCGGGAGTTGGCGACCCCGAGGGATTCCTGAGCTGGGTCCGGGTTTCCCCCTTTTATCCATTACCTCAGGGGCGAACACTCTCCTCTTTCACTTTCCTATCTTCCTTTCATGGTTCTCCTTCCTTCCAAGTCCCTCAATCTGCATTCTTCGAGGGTTGAGGGCATTTCTTTTCCTCCTGTCCTTCATTTGCCTTATTCTCCATTTGTTTTCCATTTCTTCTTCTAGTATATTAGTTAGTAGTTCGTTATAGATTACATTTCATTATCATCTTCATGATCACCCAAAACATTAGGGGCCGATAACCAAGAAACAGCAACCTTAAAACAGCAATCATCATCATCATCATCATCATCATCGAACACCAATGCATCACAAAATGTTCACATGAATATGGATCACAAAATCTTTCGTTAGGACGTTATGAACGGAATTCCCTATAGACATCATCCAACAAATGTGATTTATGGACGATGGTACTTCACCGCACTTTAGCCCAATAGTTCTCCAGTGTCTCGATAACCAGTTTCCGAAGAGATGGATTGGTAGGTGGGGATCCATTGCATGGCCTGCCTGATCGCCAGATTTGAATTCAATTTTTACCTCCGGAGATACGGAAAATTCTTGGTGTATGCAACGCCTGAACCTAATGTAGATATTCTGGCGGAGGGTATACAAAATGGATTTGAACTGGTACGAAACACTCAATGAGTTTTCCACAGAGTACGGCAAAGCATGGAACGCAGACTTCGGGGATGCATCGAAGCAAGAGGAAGTCACTCCAAACAATATTTGCAAATGTAAGTTGAAATATGTATTGCAAGTACCATTAAAATAAAGATATATTGTTCATATGAACTGTTTGTGATGTTTTGGTGTTAGAAATGTACCCTTTCATTTATGGACATCCCCTGTAAATTCTTATGTTATATACTGGCAAGGTTGAGGAGGTTTACATAAAAACCTGATTGTTGTATTTGGAACCATTTGCCCACCAGGATTATGTGGGTTAGGCCTGCTATTTCGTGAGGGTCAGGCAAACGTGTTGGGGAAACAACAACTCTGATTTTGTACAAGTGACTCGGGTAACACACTTGCTTATGTCTCATGCCACGAGCATATTGTCAGCTCGTAATATTGCATTTCACATTTTAAGCGCTGCTTTTTGCGACACTGGCCTTATAAAATAACTATTTGGCAATTTAAACCACGATGTTCTTTTGAACAATGATTGTACATGTTATACGCTGATAAACTTGCGAAGCCCAAGGACCCAGCACGTACACATTATACAAGACCATTACTCAGCACAGTTTAGTTTTCCACTGTTCCTCATTCTTAGCAGTCTGTAAATGTAGTTGGAATGTTTAAATAATTCTAAATGTCCTTAGTTTCTTAAATCTTGTTCTATTATGGGGTTTGAAGCCATTTTTCAGTGTTGCCTTAGTAAACAAAAGTTTGGTGCTTTTCAGTCGGTCACCACGAATGTACCCAAACAAGTTGGGTTATACCCTAATCCTGAAAAAAATTACATGAGATTAATAAATACAATAGAATGATCAGTTTCGATCGTCAAGCGATCATCATCAGATCCATTACACTTAGGATATAAAATATATGTTTGGTGAAATGCTAAAATGGTGACAGAACTCCGGAATTTGTTTGTTTGGAGTGACTATATGGTTGTAAATGGTCAATTTTGATTGTACTGTTTAGTACAGGTTACTTATCTGGCTGGATGTCTTCCGCACTGCAGCAGCGAGCAGTTTCAACTTCACTCGTGCTCTAGTAACAGGCGACTGAATTGGAATGTTATCTCGCTGAAACTGGTTCCCCCTCCCCCCGCCCCGTATTATGTGCAGTCTGTATTAAGTGCATGCGTACCTGTGGTGTGTTGCCAAGCCTAGACATGATGTATGTTATTGTATTCAGGACGGTCGTCAACTATTAAAGACCGTGGATTAATTCTCGCCACGCATAAACTAGTAGCCATGTAAGCGCTGCCGGTCCCTGAGAATGTCCCGGCACCTTTAATACTGCCGTGAAATCCGGCCTAGGTTTATTGAAGAAAAAAGTACATCGTACATCCTGATCCAAATAACATTTACCTATTATACTCCCCCTATCCCCCCCCCCCCTTCTTTATCTAGCTTGGCTGTATCGTTATGTTGTGACTTGTTTCCGACAGGGTGTGTTTTTTGATAGAGTGAAGAGGGGTGATCTCTCCATTTAAGTGTGTTCATTTAGATTGTTGGGGTTGTTTCTTTTGGCTAGGTGTATCTCGATTTCTTCCTTTATGTCAAGAGCTCTGCCTTTCGATTCGTGATGAATTATTTTTAGGTCGGTTTCAATGTTAGTGAAACTGTGTCCCGCGTCGCACATGTGTTCGCATACGGCTGAATGTGTTCCCTATTCTATCGCATTTCTATGATCATGGTAACGTGTATACACCCTTCTTCCACTCTGTCTGACGTAATTGGCTTGACAACCAGTCTCTTGGCACGTGATAGAATATACCCCTGACTTTGAATACGGATCTTGTTTATTTTGATTACTGTTTTGCAGATGCCTACCGGTTGTGTTATTTGTTCTACAAATAAATATGGCATGTTGTAAAAGAATAACGGCGTACCTAACCATAGATATTTTTTAAAGAAATGTTAAGACAAGTTTTAAGAAAATAATACAATCTGACTTACGCTTACTCCTACCGCATAGAAAATTATCGCATTTCATCCCCCGACCCCACTGAAACGTGAATAATAAGGCGTAGACATATGGTACATACATTTTGCCTGTTAAATCCCTTCCCCTACTTGCCTGTAAATAGCTCGCTCGTGGACCGCCTTTCGTTCACAGTGGGTATTAAAGTAGAGCTGTTGTTCGGGTTTGTTTGATCATCCTATTCTGAAACTGGGCCCAACTCGCTGTTCATCCACTATGGTGAAAATGATACCAACTCAAACTTACTCGATCAGCCTGTTCATAACGAAACATGGCCTTCCAGACCAAAAGGATAATGGCCTATGCTAATTTGGTCACTTCACAACAGAGTCGGATTCATTCTATGGGCAGCATGGGGCCTGAACAGACTGGGGACCAGCGAGTCTAAGTTAATAAGTGTCAACGGCCTATCTTCTAATCGTCGCTTTTCACCGAGCGTGGAAACTTCTACTACTCGTGCATTGTAACTGGAAATGCTCCGTCTATGTTTTTCTTTATGCCCAAAAGTTGATAACTAGTAGGATATTTTATTATGAACACTACCTAATTTTGCGTCGCTTGTTATACTTATGATGAGACATCACGCCCTTTCTTTCGAAATATCGAAGCTTTTGTTCACTGGTCCACGGTAAATAATTACTCATAGTAAGTAGCTTGGTGGTAATGGTTTGATATGTGAGGCTAAAGATCCGAGGTTAAAACTCTGTAACCTGTTAATATTTTAGTTGCAGCAAATCATTACGTTTTCATTTGCGTATTGCTACTTGAACGTATACATTATTATTATTATTATTATTATTATTATTATTATTATTATTATTATTATTATTATTATTACTATTATTATTATTTTCCATTCAAATTGAGCCTCTATGGACCACGGGTTACACTCAATGTCATTTTCTGTGCCAGGCTCTTGTTCGTCCGCCAGCTTTGATGTCCAGCCAGCATCTCTTGTGTCCATCAGTCAGTGCCTTCTTCCAATCTTCTGAAAGAGGTCCCCTCTGTTTTTTGGGTTCTGCCCCTACCTTAAAACCCCGATATTTTTGATAATTTGTCTAAATTCATTCCTGTTCAGAATTTTGTCCTCGGGAATACTGATTTCTGTAAGATCATTATTACATTCTTGGAACCAACTCAATTGTTCGCCTTTGGTTTCACGAAATTCCTAACTTTCGTTGTCATTCGATCATCGGACATTCTGAAGATGTGCCCATAGAATAACAACCTTTTCTTTCTAATTGTTGACGTGACTGGTTCTATCTTCCTATTATTATTGTTATCACGTTACCTGACAGTTATTGGGCGTTTATCAACTCGCTTATAAAAGGGCAGTAATTAAATTGATTTGTCTCTCATTCATCAAGCTAGTTTGTCCTCCCTCGAGGAAGTTTCCATGATCTTGTTGACGCTTTTGTGATGCATTACTTCAGACGAAATACTTAAAACTATTCATTACTCCCTGGAAAATACTCTCAATATTCAGGTGAATGCTAACGCCGAACCCAGCTAATGCATAATAATTAACTAAACCTGTAATAATTTTACCTTGATATATCGCCACATCAACCTCATTCATTGAGAAAAGGATTTGGTAGTTATTGCCTTTTACCCCAAATTGTTGTTCTGTTTGCATATTTCTAAAAATCAATTCCACTCGGTCGAACATCAATTCCCCTCGATTTTCCTTAATTCCACTCGGTCCTCCAAGGGACCCAAAAATGAGTTCCTCAACTCCGCTCAGGCTTTGGCAAGGGGTCGGCAAAGAGGTTATCCCCAATGACGTAAACAAATGTCATAACCCTCCTGCTCGCATACCAAGGGCCGGGTCAAACTCCTTCTGCAGCGCATGAGCGAATTCTTGAATGCAGCTGAATTTTCCGTTCTAGGCTGGAAAACAGTATTTTCAGCATCCGCAGCTGATATCGAAAGTATTTTTAGGTACAAATTATACACCTATTATTATCTAAATTTAATTTTTTAATGTCTGACTAGGTTAAAAACATACGGACATTTAATTATGCACATGTTAAAAACAATGCATAAAATTTGTAGAAAAAAATAGAAAACTTGGCAGACTTATTTAAAAGAATATTATGATTAATTTTAAATCACTTGTATTTTCTGCCATATAAGTTATAATGTGCCAAACACTTTATACCTGATTTAACGAATGAGCGGACTTGACATCAGAGCGGTTGACCAATGGCACAACAATGCCTTGCGAACACTACCACGCCAATGGTCAAGCGCTCTGAAGTCAATGTTTTTTCTACAAATTTTTGGCACTCACACATGCGCAGTATCGCCTTGGTTCATGGCACATGGCGTATAGAAGTCTAGCGCTTTTTAATGCGGTAGTTATTTATGCGAATTATAAAGGAGGAGAATATTTTCTATGATGATTCCACGATATATACACTGGAATAGAATTATAAAGGAAGGGAAATGTTGAAAAACTTGAACTGTCAGTTGAATGTGTATGTTGTTTATGTAGCTTAATATTGCGTTCCCTTTTCATTGGTTCGGTGGCTCACGCGGTAGCGCGGCACACTGTGAATTAGGGTTGTATGGAACTGCGCCCAAGCTTCACTAATGACCCTGGTCATTAGCATAAACCTTTCAAAAGTGGCAGAGGAACTGCGCCCATTGAGAGCGGTCAGGTAGATTCCCTCCCTCCACCCCTCTACCGAATTATGTTGTGTCGAGTGGTGTGAATTTGAAGTGACTCATTTCAAATCGGTTGTGTCTTGATTGCGAACAAGTCAAAAACCGTCCGGATTGCGAACAACTAAATATACCCTGTCCAGATTGCGGACAAGATTTTAGTGTTGGCCTGGGATACATAAAACAGGTACAGTTTCAAAACAGACTAATATTTAATTTTTGTTCTAGCAATATTAGCATTAACTGGTACATTGGGATGTATTTGACAACCAAACCATATTTTAAAAATAGTTTTGTTATTGCAAATGTTTAATAATCTACTTTGAGGTAATCTTACCATTTAGAAGAACTAGAGGAGTAGTTATTTATGGTGGATTAGAGAGAGTTGTATTATTATTATTATTATTATTATTATTATTAGTGTAGCCTCCGTGGCCTAGGCAGCAGCACGCCGGCCTCTCACCGCTGGGTTCCGTGCTTCAAATCCTTGTCACTCCATGTGAGATTTGTGCTGGGCAAAGCGGAGGCGGGACAGGTTTTTCTCCGGGTACTCCGGTTTTCCCTGTCATCTTTCATTCCAGCAACACTCTCCAATATCATTTCATCTGTCATTCATTAATCATTGTCCCAGAGGAGTGCGACAGGCTTCGGAAGCCGGCATAATGCCTATCCTCGCTGCTAGATGGGGGCTTTATTCATTCCAACCCTGACCCGGTCCAATGACTGGAAATAGGCTGTGGATTTTCATTATTATTATTATTATTATTATTATTATCATTATTATCATTATTATTATTATTATTATTATTATTATTATTATTCGCCTTTCTGGTGTAGTGGTTAGTGTGATTAGCTGCCACCCCCGGAGGCCCGTAGTACAACTGCTTATCGGGACGGGGGACTACCTCTTATTCTCAGCAGTGCAGAAGCAAGTGGTGGGAGACAGTCCGTCACTTCCCCTTAAACCGACCTTGGGCTAACAGCCGACTTGACTATGGGCACAGTTCAATCAGCCTAATTAAAGAGATCTGGAAATACCACTGATTATGGGCGCAGTTCCATATCTCCCGTGAATTATATTATGCACCGTCGAAGGATTTCGAATGCCACCTCCGATATGTATATTTTTAGCCTACTTTTCACATTTTGCAAAAATGAGGAAAAAGTAGACTTATGAGATCGGGCAAATGTGTGTCTGTCTGTCTGTCTGTCTGTCCTTCTGTCTGTCGGTCTGTCTGGCTGTGTGTGTGTGTCCACCCCTATCAACTCCTAAACGGCTGGAGCAATCGAAACAAAATTTGGTAGGAGTAAAGATCTATACCTGAATATCTCACGGCCATATTTGAAAATGATGTCAGTGCTACCAACTGCTGAAAAATCGCAATTGAAATTTGAGCTCCATGTTGGATATCTTGGAAGGTATGAATGGGAGCTATTTCAAAATTGGCACACGTGTAGATAATAACATTGCAGTTTAATTTCCACTAGGCCATACATGGCAGTGTTGCCAAAATGCATATAACTTCTACACTATCAATTGGAATTCAACCAAATTTCGTATGTACTATGTGTACATACACAGATATGAATGAGCATATTCTTAAGAACCACCAGGGCTGCCAACTGTTAATAAATGCTCCTAATTTATTGTATCCAAATACCAATATATCAGAAAGTATGCAAGCAGACAGCTTTAAACTATGCACACGCATGGTACCTGACATTCTATATTAATTTGGAGTAACTTATATACGTCAGTGCTACCAACATGATTCTAAGCCTGCTGAGAGGTCCAAATTTAAATACACGTAACTTCTATACTATCATTTGGATTTCAACCAAATTTCGTGTGTGTTATGTGTACCATAACAGATATGACTATGCGTATATTTAGGAGCAATCAGGGCTGCCAACTGTTAATAAATACTGTATCTATTTTTGATACCCTAATAACAATATATCAGAAAGTATGCAAGCCAATAGCTCTAAACTTTACGCACGTATAGTACCTGGCATTCTAGATTAATTTGGAGTAACTAATATAGGCCTACGCCAGTGCTGCCAACATGATTCTAAGCCTGTTGATAGGTCCAATTTTAAAATGCATGTAACTTCTCTACTAACTAATGGATTTCATTCTAAATTGACACAACAATAGATCATATTATTTCAGATTATTTCTGACCAATACATGTATGTCATTGATGCCAACATGATTTTACGCGCGCTGTTAGATGCAATGTTTAACTGCATGGAACGTCCATGCTATCCATTGGATTTCAACCAAATTTTGTATTCTGTACCTTAAGAGATGGAACTAAGAATATACTCAGTCACCAGGGCTGCCAACTGTAGTTCTCTATTAGGCTACATTGTGCCAGGTATACAGTATTTCGAACTAATTAGAAATTTCGATATTACCAACTTAAGTTCGTCATTATTCTAGATCGATCCATTTAGATTAATCATTGGCATGAATCTTAAATTTGAAGAAAAGTAGGCTCTTTAGTTCGTCACGGAACTGCTTGTTTTATTTCCATATTCTTCTTTCTTGCTATTGGTATTACATTGTCAAAACATATTTACTTTTAGCATTCCCGTTAACTAATTCTCCGCGATTTATGTTACCATCCTCTTTTAAATTATTAAAGAAAAATGTAGTGTTCCAGGCACTCGCACATGCCCACAATCGCTTTCGCCATGAGAGACAATTGGCGAAATAATTCATTTGAAGGCCTCCAACAACGTGGTCATTCAGCCCCGTCTACTTTGGTGTGTGTGTATAATGTTTCTCTGATAAACTGTGTTATTGTGATGTCTGTATTAATGTGTGTATTTGTAATTAAGGTGGGGATGGGAAGGAGACGGCCGAGGCCGTAAGTTAGGAACTATCTCAGTATTTGCCTGGAGTGGAAGTGGGAAACCATTGATAACCACATCCAAGATTGTTGAGGTGGGACTCGAACCTTCCTCTTCTTAGTTACGCATCAAGAGACTGAGTGTGCCCCGTTTTTACCCTTAGACCAGAATTGCATTTCTTGGTAGAAATCGAACCCGGATCTCCGGGGCGATAACCTAGATTGTAGCCTCAAGAGTGGGCTTCCCTGTGTTAATACGATTTTTGACATGCACAGGGCATAGCATACTAAAACCGCCGCCATTACGGTGACTGGCGAAGTGAGTGTAAGCCTATGTCCATTCCAGTAATTGGCGAAGTGATTCTATGCTCCCCTGCAAAATTTACTGTCGTGGAAACACAAAGGATTGTACCTATAACAGGTGATGGAAATCGTTTTAGAGCAGTTTCGTACCGTTTATATCAAAATAAAGAACGTAATCGTGAGCTCGTCTCACCTCATCCCCGACCTCGAGGAAATTAAAAGGTAATACATTTGGAAATCAAGTAGGCTATGCCCGAAATGGAGATTATTGAAGTATTACATCAAAACCGGCCGTGGTGGCCGAGTGCGCTAACGTGCTAACAAGTGTCTCGCTGACATCGGGAGAGCGTAGGTTCGAATCCCACCTCGCCCGTCCTGAAAACGGTTTTCGTGATTTCCCATTTTCATTACCAGGCAAATGCCGGGACGGTTCCTTCCAACAGGTCCACGGCCGATTTCCTTTCATAATCCCTTCACTGATCCTTCCTGCAAAGAGAAATACATGCCCATTGGCTGCATTAATGAAATAATAAAATTATATCAAGATTGATCAATAGATCAGAAATGATAGCATTTTGTGACGTGGAGCATGCGATGCCTGCATTCTGCAACTGTACCCTCCAGATTGATCACATTCAACCCTTTTTTGCTTAAGAACTGTTGCACAGACCCGTAATTAGGGTTTCTAGATGACTCAACGATTAAGTAGTGCTTGTCATTTAGTGAAGTTTTGCAATACAGATTACTGACAACTACTGTAATTAACATTCCTAGACCATTGACTAATTAATTGTACTGTTAGGGCCGTTTTCACCAAAGCCAAAGTCTCTTAATTCATCAATAAAGGTTATTTAACTTTGCACCAGCATTTCACCAAACAAAACCGCTCGTTAACTTACCACTAACAAGGAATTACGTTAAAGTAACATTCCTAGACCATTCACTAATTGAGCTTCGATAAATATAATAAATGCTTGTTTTCACACGTACGCCTAGTTGCTGTTACAACATTATAAAATATTTGCATATTAAGGCTTTCACGGCCCGGATTATTATATAAATAATTCATGCTTTTGGGCTAATGCCGTGTGTATTTTTAATTTGAACCATACGTTTCCACACCGCCCCCTTTACCTTCTCGTTACTTACTAATCTGTCCGCCGTTCCACCATGGTCCATACAGTAATTTCTGGCAGCTGCTCTCTGGTGACGAACAGAGGAATTTATCTATATTTTTTGTAATCTCATTGATTTACTTTCTATGGCCACATTGTTTATTTCCATTGAAAAAGGAGGCAAGGTTTCTCCGAAACGTATGGTTCAAATTAAAAATACACACGGCATTAGCCCAAAAGCATGAATTATTTATATTATAAAATATGTTTATCAAAAATTTAGAGATTTTAACAATATGAATATCAACAATCCAACCACATACTGCATAATATTCCATTTCGAGCTTGTGAGGAGTAGAAGCTACTAGACCAGAGTTTCCTTCATATTTCATCTCGTGGTGCAGCGACTAGCATTCTTGGCTGTCACCCCGTAGGTCCGGGTTCGATTCCCGGCTCTGCCAAGACATTTCATTTTGGTCTGAGGGCTGGAACGCGGTACATTCAGCCTCGTGAGGCAAAACTGAGAAGAGGTGGGTTCGATTCCCACCTCAGCCGTCTTGGAAGTGGTTTTCCGTGGTTTTCCACTTCTACTCCAGGCAAATGCCAGGATGATTCCTAACTTCAAGCCACGGCCGTCTCATTACCAATCCTCCTTACGCACACACTAATACAGACACCACAATGGCACAGGTTATCAGAAAAGTTCAACGTACGCCCAAGTACACGAGGCTAAATGACCACGCTGTCTAAGCCCCTCCAATAAAACAACAAGAAGAATTATCAACATGCTCCAAAACTTACTGAACTGATGAAGCACTCTTCCACTTAGATGTTTGCGAAAACATTCAAATCAACACAAAGGCAACAATCCAAATTAATTCATGTGTGAAATAATGAGGATTGTATTATTAGTGAGAGATATAATTGGTTCTATAAAAGAAGAGTTTCTTTGATAGACCTCTTTGAAGCTTTAGGGTGTGAAGATTGCGGTTATGTCTTATTATTATGCTTACATCAGAGTTAAAGTAAGATAATTCACTTAACATGAACTCATTGCAGAGCTGTACGGTAGTCGCGAGAACTGTTAAACATATCCGCACTTTGGCTTCTGCCTTATTTCATACTGTGCAGGAACTTAATTTCAAAATTACTGTAGCTTATCTTCTTAAATGTGGTATGATTCAGCATGTTAGCCATATTAATTAGTTGTGTATGACCTTGGTATTATTATTATTGTTATTATTATTATACTGATTCATAAATTCCTCATTTTACAATGGTACAATGACTGAAAATACGGACTAATGTCAAGCACTTTCAGTGTTCATTCTTCATTTAGGAATCGTCGCACTGTATGGCAAGTGTCCAAAATCACTGACTTTTGGATCTGTCCCAGATTGTGAGCCATTCCGAGAGCCTGTAGTTGGTCCACCAATTTTGAAAGTACAATTCCAGTTGCAGACAGAACGAGAGGCCAGATGTACACCTGCTTTAGCTGCCACATTTGTTTTACATCAATGGCCAGTTCGTTGTATTTGTTGACCCTTTGGCCATAGGCTGTTTGGAGGTTGTGGTTGAGTGGTACGGATATATCGATTATCACAGCTTTTTTCTTCTGTCGACAAGGAGGCGAATACCAGGTCGGTTGGCTTTGTTGGTTTTATCAGTTTTATCAGTGTAATATAAGCCTCCGTGGCTTAGGCGGCAGCACGCCGGCCTCTCACCGCTGGGTCCGTGGTTCAAATCCCGGTCACTCCATGTGAGATCTGTGCTGGACAAAACGGAGGCAGACAGGTTTTTCTCCGGGTACTCCGGTTTTCCCTGTCAAAATTTCATTCCAGCAACACTCTCCACTATCATTTCATTTCATCTGTCATTCATTTAATCATTGCCCCAGAGGAGTGCGTCAGGCCTCGGCAGCCGGCACAGTTCATATCCTCGCCGCTAGATGGGGGCTTCATTCATTCCATTCCTGACCCGGTCGGAGACTGGAAGCAGGCTGTGGATTTTCATTTCATATCAGTGTAATATATGGGTTCCATTGTCCGAAACATCTTTTGGTTGGTAGTTATAATACGGAAGCGAGAAAGCATCTAGTCCTGTAGTTTTAGCCATCTCCATGTGCACGATCTTAGCAACATTATAGTGGCGCTCAGTGTCGTCCGTATTGTCCGTAATGTGATCCAAGGTTTCACCCAGCTTGCCACATTTACTACACTTATCCTCAACTTCTGTCTGTTTTAAGATGAACCTCCTGTAATTCCTTGTAGGAATGACTATATCTTGTCTAGCCAACATGAAACTAGTGGTCTCGCCAAATAATTGGCTTTGTTGGAGCCATCTGTTTGATGCACGCTTATCTGTAGACGGTAGGTCGAGCTGGTGTGCATGAGCACCGTGAAGTTCCCTTCCTTTCCATTCTTCCACTTGGCCGAGGAGTTGCTTTTCAGGTAAGCTGACATTCGTCCGGTTCAAATGGGGTGTGGGGTCACTGTCAGCCTTACAATTGGCATACATTACATTCTGTTCTGATCTTCGTAGGAAGTACTTCCGTAAGTTCAAGGTTTCCTTATGGCACAGACGGATCAAACTGAAAATTCCTAGTCCTCCTTCGCTTGGTGGTAGAGTAATGCGTTGAACAGCAGACTTGGGATGATGAAATCTCTGTTTGGTCATCTGCACACGCACTGTTCTCTCAAGTCCTTCGAGGTCTATTGCAGACCATTTCACCACTTCAAATAAATAGGATAGAGTAGGGATGGCGTATGAGTTAATGGCTTTGATTTTATTTTTTGTGTTCAGCAAGGTCTTAAGCACGGTGTTTAGCTGATCCTTGAACTTTATTTTTAACCTCTCTTTAATCTCAGTTTGGCTGATTCCTCGCAGTTGGATAAAGCCGAATTATTTGTAACTCTGTTCTTCGGTTAAGCATTCAAGTACTTCATCACCTAAGCTGATTACAAAACTGCTTCCTAATATCCCCCTTTGTAAGTGCATCGCCTTACACGTACCCAGGCCAAAATTCATGCTTATTGATTTTGAGAAGCTGCTTCTTATGTTCAGCAACGTTTTGAAGTTGGGTCTCTGAACTAGCTTACACTTTTAAGTCATCCATATACAGGAGGTGGTTTATCGTACATTCTGTGCCCCTACTCTTCAACTTAAACCCATATTCTGTTGAGTTGAGGCAGTAGCTTACTGGGTTAAGGCACATGCAGAACCAAACGGGGCTCAGTGCATACCCTTGAAATATTTCCCTCTTGATGTTGATCACTCTGGATTTAAGTGTCTGGGACCCTTTTCTGACATGAATTGCTGTAGACCATTGAGCCATAGAATGTTGAAGCAGACTGATGACCTATGAGGCATCTTTGTACGTTTTGAATATCTGGATGAGATACGGATGCGGTACAGAGTCAAAAAGGTTTTCCTATAATCTATGAATGCCATACTCAAATTTCTTCGGTTCTTTGAGGCTTGTCTTGTTATAACCTAATCAATGATGACTTGATCTTTGCATTATTATTATTATGATTATTATTATTATTATTATTATTATGAATATTATTATTATTCGTGGAATCCAGAACAGCAGGAATATTCAAGGAATGTTGTAGTAATCCTCTGGCATCAGGAGATACGCGGTTTCCTTCTTCTGTGGGAGGTGGAGGGGTGTGCTTGGATGTGAGACGGAAATAGCAATTTGATAAATGCCAATAGAGGGGTGAGGTCTCAATACTGAATACAGTGATAGTTCCTTAAAGCGCCATCCATCAGTTGCTAATTCGTTGGGCCACGGTCGTTCCGCCTCATCGGGAGGGTAGGTTTCCTACCATCGCTCAGCGATAAGCTCAGCTTCAAACCGCTGTCAGGGGTTAGGGGTTACAATCAATTCTAGTCTCGTGTCTCTCAACTACAAACTCCAAGGTTCGGTCCCCAGTCTTGACAGGGTTTACAGAACTCATCCTTTCCTTCCATTGGCTCTTGATCAACAGTAGAAATGAATTTTCTCCTTTGCTCGATTCCAACTAGATCAATGGCCCTCCAGCGTGGCCCGGAGCTCTCTCATTATGCACCTCAGAATGTCTTGAAGGCAACATCTCAGCATTTTGCTGGAGTGAGAGAACAACTGACGAACGCTCTCTCCTCAATATAGAGTATATCTCAAAGTCACCATCTTAGCTTTTTTCTGGAGTGAGAGAAAAACTGACGATAGCCCTCTCCTCAATATACAGTAAGTTTATTTCTCAAAGGCACCATCTCAGCATTTTGCTCGAGTGAGAGAAGAACTAGCGAACGCCTTGTTCACAATATATGTATTAAGTTAGACTACCATCTCAGCATTTGGCTGGAGTGAGAGATGAACTGACGAAAGCCCTCTCCTCAATATATGTCTTAAAGGTACCATCTCAGCATTTGGCTGCAGTGAGAGAAGAACTGACGAAATCCCTCTCCTGAATATCAGGTGCCATCTCAGCATTTGACTGCAGTGAGAGCGACGAACTGACGAAAGTCCTCTCCTCAATATATGTCTTAAAGCCACCATCTCAGCATTTGATTGGAGTGAGAGAAGAACAAACGAAAGCCCTCTCCTCAATATATGTCAGCATTTGGCTGCAGTGAGTGAATGAAGAAAATCCCACTTGATGTCATAATAGTACCAACCACGCATCTGTCTTCAGTGTGAGAAACGCTGTTTCCCACCACCTCGGGATTAACAATGACGTTTAGAACTATTGTACTCCCTAACAAATCAACTACCAATTCAGGGGCATGAGCCTTACGGCCAACAGTAGCATTAAACACTTGGTTGTCCCCCAGGGGCGTATATAAGGGTGTGTGTGGGGGGGGGGGGGGGAGAAGAGCCCCTACCGAAAATAAAACAATAAAAATTAAGAAAGTGTTGTTTTGGTAAAAGCATAACATAATTGTAAATTTGGTTGTGCCCTAAAGCTTAACTTATTGGCTAAGTTATAATCATTATTAAGATTGAAGTTAGACTACCTCGTAGTATATTGGCTAGCATTCTTGACTGCCGCCCTGGAGGTCCGGCCCTGCCAAGAAATGTTAATTCTGGTCTGAGGGCTGGAACGGGGTACACTCAGCCTTGTGAGACAAAACTGAGAATTCCACACTACGGTACTTTTGGGAAATAAATTATTAATTTGTATTAAATTAAACTGTTTACCTTTCTGCTTAGTAAAACGACAAATATTTAGATATTTGCCATTCATACTCCAAAGGCCATAATAGAAAATTCATTAAGTTTAAAATTTTATTTGTGTTGAATTTTACAACTCTTTTGTATTGCCACTAATTGTAGGCTATATAAACTTAGAATTAACAATTAACTCTTATCTAAAATAATTACACAAAGTTATACGCTCTAAGATATTGGCTAATATTTCTGGGTATTTTGTGGTGAAGAGTAGCGGTCACCATTAAGGGGGTTACTCCCCAACTTTGTTATAAAGCAGATTCCACACACACACACAAGTGCACGTGGCTGATGACCACTATGTCCAGGGTCCTAAATGAGACGATGGTGATGACAACAATAACAACAACAACAACAACAACAACAACAACAACAAGGTTATTACGCCGAGTTCTCGTGTCATATCCGGCGAGGTCCTGCAGTACGAGATGGAAGGTAATACGTTGTCCTTACGAATCACTTGAGCCTTTCCTCTGCTAGTCCTTGACGCCGGCGGGTTCAGATGGCTGTAACAGGCTCCGAACCATTCGCGCAGATAAAATTCCAAAGCTTCATTGTTTTCAGCAGTGATAACATTGACGCTTGCTCATTCTACTAGTATTTCCGTCTCAGGGCACAACTCAACCGATAACACTTCGGCGAACTCCGATAAGGAGATTCCTATGTAAAACTACTTCTAACGCCCCGGTATATAGTTTCCCCATTTATGCTGTAAAATCACATCCACTTAGAACTACACAGCGGGATTGGAAGTTCAGCACCCAAATAATAAATATAATAATGATGTATGTCTGCCCCTTATTATTCCCGTTTCCAACGGTGTTCTGGATGAGATGCGATGAAATTCTATGTGGCGGATGGTTTTAATGGCCGAATTTCCTTCCTGTCGCCAACCTCATGAGGGGAGCTAAGAGATATGAAATGAATGAAGAATGAAACTGGGCAGGGATGTGGAAGGAAGCGGCCGTGGCCTGGCAGAAGGTACCATCCCAGTATTTGCCTGGAGCTGAAAATGGGGGAACCAAAGGAAACCATTTCAAGGACGGTCGACGGTGAGCCTCGAACCCACGTCTACCGAGTCCGCAGATAGCTTGGTCCCATGGCCCAGCGCTGCGCTTTTGCGAGCTTAGCTGCCGCTGTCGGTAATAATAATAATAATAATAATAATAATAATAATAATGAAATGAAAAATCCACAGCCTGCTTCCAGTCTCCGACCGGGTCAGGAATGGAATGAATGAAGCCCCTATCTAGCGGCGAGGATATGAACTGTGCCGGCTGCCGAGGCCTGACGCACTCCTCTGGGGCAATGATTAAATGAATGACAGATGAAATGAAATGATAGTGGAGAGTGTTGCTGGAATGAAATTTTGACAGGGAAAACCGGAGTACCCGGAGAAAAACCTGTCTGCTTCCGTTTTGTCCAGCACAGATCTCACATGGAGTGACCGGGATTTGAACCACGGACCCAGCGGTGAGAGGCCGGCGTGCTGCCGCCTAAGCCACGGAGGCTTAATAATAATAATAATAATAATAATAATAATAATAATAATAATAATAATAATAATAATAATAATAATAAATGTCTACTCTGGCTTATAAAGGTAATGTTAAATTAGCACTGTTTATCTTTAAAATAGGCCCATGAGTCACGCACGTTGACCGCCTGGTTGATTTTGGGTCGTGACAAACGGTGATTAAGAGCCCCTGGTTTTCCAGCTAGTGAACAGAGCTGATCAGTTGGTCGAATTCCAGTCCAAATCTGAATGTTGCACAGCCATGACGTTCGTCTTCAGCTAACACCACAGTAACCTTCTATTTCTCCTTGGAGTAACTTATTACATGCAGCAGTTGATACTTTATACTCTCAGGATGTGACCCAGATAAGGATATTTTCGGCATCCAGGATATTCGTAACAATCCCCCATATTGCAATTGCTTGAAGTTGGCTCATGTTATCAGCCTTACGGCATAAGTTACCAAGTTGATGGAGCTACTCCAAACAACTGGCATTGACGGCAGGGATATGCAGGTCATCAGAAACTTATTTTGGAGACAAAAATCAGAAGTTCGAATCGGAGGACAAATAACATCGGATATTGAAATCCCTAGAGGAGTAAGTCAGAGTAATACTCTTTCACCACTTTTATTTAACCTATATTCTGACAGGATGTTCAAGGAAAGTTTAGATGGAGTGGACCTCGGAGAGAAGATAATTGGAATTCATATCAATGCGATCAGGTATGCAAGTGATACTGTCCTATTAGCAGAGTTTACTCCACTCCACTTGTACTCCAGGCAAACTCCAGGATGGTTCCTAGCTTAAGACCACGACCACCTCCTTCCCAATTCTCACCTGAATTATAAATGCACACGCTACTACAGACACCACACTCACACAGGTTATCATACATATTATTTATATATATATACAGTATAGACCCATATATATACAATTATATACACACCAAGTACACGGGGCTAATTGACCACGATGTCCAAGCCCCTCAAATGAAACAACAGCAACAACAGTCTATGTATTGTCTCTGGGCGTCGATCCATGCGAGGTGGTATGAGCGATCCTTCGGTAGGTTGTAATACTGTACTATACGGAATGTAGAATGAGAAGACTTCATTGAATACGAGCTGATATTGGCTAATATTGCCGGCCCCGTGGTGTTGGGGTAGCGCGCCTGCCTCTCACAAAGAGACCTCGGGTTCGATTCCCGGCTCCGTCAGGGATTTTAGAAACTGACGTGAGGGCTGGAACAGGCTGCACTCAGCCTCGTGAGGACAATTGAGTAGCTGTTTGACAGTGAGGAAGCGCCCCGATCACGAAAACCAAGATTAACGGCCGAGGAGACCCGATGCGCTGATCACGCGTCACCCCAATATCTGCAGGCCAAATGGCTGGGCAGTGGTCACTTGGTAGGCCTAGGCCCTTCATGGGCTGTAGTGTCAGGGGTTTTATTGGCTAATATTATTCCTGGAAGTACAGACGCGATCAAATTACTGTATTAGAATAGACGTTACGTTTCTCAATTTACTAGATACTTGCAACCTCGATGTAGTATTTATACCCATATTTTAGATGTTTTTTTTTTGTCAGTGGTGGTTTGTGTTTTGTGCAATTCTTGTGAACCAGAAGTTCTTTAAATCCAGTCTTGTGACGCAGTGGCTAGTATTCTTGGGGATGTCTCATAAGTAATGTCGTATTTCCAAGAAAATTTTATTTGGAAAGTTTCTGACAAGAAATTAAACTAATCTTCAATGTACAGACCATCGGATTCTATGGTCTTGAGCATCTTTCAGCAAGGATTCTTATCCCGCGATGGCACCAGTCTCTGGGTTTTGATGCGAAGAATTCGGCGAGACCCTCTTCAACAGCTTCAATGTTTCCGAAATTTCTTCCACGCAAAAAATGGGCCATGGATCGAAAAGGATGGCAATCTGTAGGTGCAAGATCAGGACTGTATGCTGGGTATGGTAGCAGTTTGACTCCTCCCAATTCCTGAATTTTTGCCGCGGTTCTTCGTGCAGTATGAGATCTCGCATTTTCCTGCTGCAAGATAACTCTATTTCCGTCTCAACATTTCATGAACTCGTTCCAGTTGATGAGAATAAAGATCCGCATTGACTGCACGCCCGTTTGGAACAAACTCCCAGTGAATCACTCCTTCAAAATTCCACCAGACACACAACATCACTTTGGGGCCGAACTGATTCTTTTAAACTATGACTTTGGCAGGTTGACAGCCACTGTTTCAAGGTGTCAGCGTTACGGTAATAGACCCATTTTTCATCACGTGACAATTCTTTTGGTAAATCTATTATCCTTGGGGTTACTGATAAGCCGACGACAGATACCCACTCTACCTTGAGCCTGTTCAGGGGTCAATTCATGAGGTACAGATCTACAGCTGCTGTTTGATTTTCCACTGGCGATGTATGGTATCTTTTGATACACCAAGATCTTCTGACAGCCTACGAGTACTTCTTTGCGGATTTTCCTCCAAAACTCCGCGTGTATTCTCAATATCCCATAGTTTAGGTCTTCTAGAATGCGATAAATCTATAGTGTTTTCTTCTCCAGTGTTGAAACTTTGAAACCATCGCTGTGCCACAAGCTTCCACCTTCTCCTTCCACTTCACATATTTTTCGAGCCGCAGCAGCAGCTTTGTACTCTTGTTTTAAGTAGTGCTTTAGAAGGACCCTAACCTGCAACAACAACAACGATCCCTTATTTGTAGCTATCCCATTCTTCGCCCCTCATCTCTTGCTAAATACCGAGTCAAACCACTGTCTCCTAGTCTATCTGTTCTTCGCCCACATATTACCCTAATAGGAGTGCACTACAGACGTGGAACTACAGGGATGTTGGGGGGATCAATCCTCCCCACAGTCAAATAATAATAGTACATTATGCAACGAGCCTATAATGGCAATATTTAAGACACGAGTATGTTTGTAAAACAAGCGTAGTGAGTTTTATAATTACCATACGAGTGTCTTAATTACCATTATAGGCGAGTTGCATACGACTGTTTATGTTCGACGATTATTATAACTTTATTATATGTTTTAACATAAATATTCATAAATATATGTGGGATTCAGTAACTTCAGTTAGTGAACTGAGCGCGCTGGGTGGTTTGCTGACTGAACAGAGCGCATGCGTGGGTCAATGAATTTCGAAAGCGGAGACCATTTACTTTGCTTGGCAATGTTATTGTTTACAGCCTGCATGATGTCTAGTGCCGATCAGAACTAACATTCACTAATATTGTCACCGAAGTCGTTTGAAAGCAATGCGCTGTATAGAAATTGGGGTTGGGGATATTAAGGTACAGTGCTATTTCTTGTGTCATATTCGCCAGTTTATTTACGCGAACATATGGGATGGTGCACTTTCCATGTCGGTAATTTATATATAAGGATGCTGTGTTGCTAACTTCTGGACGTAGATTCATAAATTTCTTGCATATGTCATAGTATTTTCTTGTTACCGTAAAGGTTCGTGCTGATTTTGTCTTTGTGTTTGGGATAGTAACTACAATGGTTGATCCAATATTCAATCTAAACTTTCAAATCATGTAATTCATGTCCGACATTTTGGATTTTGAGCGCATGCGCGAAGTTATCCTTACCTAATTAGTCAATGAATGAGCTCTGATTGGCTGGAGAAACTGTTTCATAATGAATAGTACTATAATGACCCTCATTATGACACAGTTTTCTGACATATATATTTCGACATCGTCAAACATAAAGATATATAATTCTACAGAAAAGAAATCTGCTGACATCGAATATAGATTTAGGTATTAGAAAGTCATTTTTGAAAGCCTTTGTCTGGAACGTGGCGCTCTATGGAAGTGAAACTTTGACAATTGGTGCAGCAGAAAAAATAAGAATAGAAGCATTTGAAATGTGGTGTTACAGGAGAATGATGAAGATCAGATGGGTAAATAGAGTAACAAATGAAGAGGTATTAAGACGAGTGGGAGAGGTGAAATGTTTCTGGCTACTGCTAACGAAGAGAAGAGATGGGTTGGTAGAACACTTACTAAGACACCCAGGAATAGCAAACTTAGTTATGGAAGGAAAGGTCGAGGACAAGAACTGTAGGGGCAGGCTAATATGTTAAATATGTTTAAACAGATGGCCTCGGATGTGAGGTGTGCTAGCTATGGAGAGATGATACGATTAGCTCAGGGCAAGTAGGCACGGAGATCTGTTTTAAACCAGTCAAAAGACTAAAGACTCAAACAACACATAATTCGATTAAATTGTTATTTTGAATAATACCATGTCGCCTCCGTAGCGTAGCGGTCAGCATGGTTAGCTGCCGCTCCGGAGGTCCTGGGTTCGATTCCCGGCTCTGCCACGAAATTTGAAAAAGTGGTATGAGGACTGGAACGGGGTCTACTCAGCCTCGGGTATTCCAAATGAGTAGAGGGGGTTCGATTCCCACCTCAACCATCCTCGAAGTGGTTTTCCGTGGTTTCCCACTTCGTCTTCGGGCAGATGCTTGGATGGTACCTTTTTCAAGGCCACGGCCGCATCCTTCCCTCTTCTTTGCCTATCCATCCTGACTATCCATTACCTTCCCTCATGAGGCCCCTGTTCGCTTTGCAGGTGAGGCCGCCTGGGCGAGGTGCCAATCCCACCTCACCAGTTGTATCCACTCCGATTCGATGTTCCCAGCTCCAGGACACTGCCCGTAGAGGCGGTAGTGGTGAGTTCCCTCGCTGCGTCCGTGGGTTCCACCAACCTGGAGGGTAAACGACTAAGAAAAGAAAAAGAAAGAATAATACCAATCATCAGACTGATGATAAGCGACTGGGTTTTGTAGGCCTACTTACAAATTTAAGAAGATTTTTCTTTACTCGTATGGAATGTTTAGTGTTACCTAAACGTAACACATGCTTAAGCAAAACTGTTCGCTCTCGAGATTTTGCACATTGATAAGTGCAAATAAAGCATATCAAATGCTTTCGTTGATTATGTCTCATTTTGCCCACGCCACCAACGATGTAATTTCGATTCCGGTCATTCCCCTCCTGAAGCAAATCCTAGTTACGCCACTGAGTGCACATCCAACTACTGTATACGGGGCTGATGACCAAGATGTTCTAAGTTCTAACTTAAGGAACAATAAACAATTCATCAGACGACTTACTTCACCGAGGGAATGAGTCAGGAATATTAAGATATACTAGTGGGCCCGTGAGCCTCCGTGGCTTACGCGGCAGCACGCCGGCCTTTCACCGCTGGGCCCGTGGTTCAAATCCCGGTCACTCCATGTGAAATTTGTGCTGGACAATGCGGTGGCAGACAGGTTTTTCTCCGGGTACTCCGGTTTTCCCTGTCAAATTTTCATTCCAGACGATAGGAGCTCATTTGTATCTCTGTCCTTTATTACTCCCGTTACTTCAGTTTGAGCGGTGAGGTAACATAAACTTCTAAACCAGAAAGTTTTTACGGCCGGGTACCTTTTATTAACTGACACCAACCTCATAGTGAGAAATGGAACTGGGGAAGTGGCCGTGCATATTACGAGGGTAGATAGAAAAGTCTTTGCCCCAATTCCTTCTTAGCCAAGAAAAAAATACCGTACATACAAGTAATTACAAGTAATTACCTCTACGTACTTTACACAATTTTTTCACATAGTCTCCACATTTGTTCAGACATTTGTTCCATCGCAGCACTAAATTTGAGATGCCCTTGTGGTAGAAGTCAGCCGGCTGACTGTGGAGCCATCGTCGGACAGCTGTCTTGGCGTCATCGTTGCACGTGAATCGCTGTCCTGCCAGGAACTTTTTCAGCGGACCATAACAATGCGAGAACTCATGTGGCAACCAGAACCGCCAACAAGCTCCGATCATTTCACTGGGAGAGTCTGGACCACCGGACCTCGCCCCGAGTGATTTCCACGTTTTTGGTCGGCTGAAGAAGTTCCTGGCAGGACAGCGATTAATTCTACCAAATGTAGTACTACGATGGAACAAATGTGTGAAATAATGTGGAAACATAGTGTGAGGTACGTAGAACAGTACGTAGACCTATATTTGTAATTACCTGTATGCATTTTCTTTTGGCTAAAATAAATAGGGACAAAGAATTTTCGATTCGCCCTCGTAGAAGGATTATCGACGGTGAGGTTCGAACCCACTTGTTTAACGAGTTCAGATATAGCCTAGCCCCATGGTAACGTGAATTTATCTCGATCAGTCTATAAGGGTACACGTATTGGTAAAGTGCAGGTTCACTGAATGTTTAATGAATCTGTTAGGACGAAAGACAAAAGGTAAGTACGTAGTAAATCTGATTGTTTGCCACTTAATACAGTATCTGCAATATGAGGCAGGTGCCAGTAGACGCATATGACACGTTCATCAGAAATGAAAGCACAACGTTCAAATAGCCACAACACTATTGTGCTCTAGCTTAAGATTAGATCCGTAGATAGTGTTAGCACAGAAGGCATGCTTGTATACGCCATTGTTTTTTTTAGTCATTCTTTCTTTTAGTACAAACCTTGATAAAGGGAAAAGCAGTTGTCTCGAATCGTCGGTGTTTAAAATTTCCACTCGACCTAACAGCCCCAAAACTATACAGGGTGTTTCAGGAGGAACAGTAAATATTTTAGGAGGTGGTAGTATAGATGAATTGCAATTTAAAAAATCCATATAACAAGTGTCCCATTTTAAGGACACCACGTACTCTTGCATAATGAAAAAATCATTTTTTTTATTTTGGCGCCTTAAAATTCTTCATTCTTTTCTGAATCCAAATATATATAGTTTGTTGAGGTTTTGATGTCTACAACTACCTTAAATTCGTTTTTTAAAATTAGCGTCCCATGCTCTGAATAATACACTTTTAACTTTGCCAGCTGTTTTCCGTTAATACTCATGTTTCATGTTTAGGTACCAATAACTAGGAAACCATTTAAGACAGAGGGCTGATTTTTTACATTAACTTGCCTAATGGAATACTTGAATGTTAACCTATTTTCACTTCCAAAACATAGTAGGCATGGATTGGGAAGAGAACAATTGATACACACTTTTGAATAAATTTAAAAAGAAAGAGTTAGGATTTCTTTTTCTTGCATTCTGTCCCAATAATAATGAAACAAAGTAGTTACTCATCTGCCATGATCCATTCCAAGTATGTGAACAAAATTTGAGAGTATTTGACTGAAAAACAACTGAGAAATGTGTACCGGAAGCAACTTATACAACATTTTTTTGAAAATGTATCTGTCCAAATTTGTATTCATTTCACACATCCTATAAAAGCAAAGTAGCACTACATGGTTAAAAACAGCTCAGAATATACCGCTTCTTATATGTTACAAGAATTATATATGTACCTTCAGCATAAATCCAGAAAATACTTTTATAATGTGATGCCACAAAAATAGACTTTTTCATCGTGTAAGAGTACGTGGTGTCCTTAATTGTGTACCGAGATACAGACGTTGGTATGTAACCAGAGCAGTGTGTTAGTACACGTAGACTTTCTGCACGTATCGGTGTTCCATGTATAAGAGTATGGTGGACATTACGAATGCACGGGTTGCATCCGTGTCATTAACAGCCCGTTCAACACCTCGAGCAGGAGATGCAGATAGACGATTGGAATGTTGTCTTTGGATACGTGCAAATCACCAAGTAATCCCATTTGTAATCTTCACTGATGAAGCCACGTTCACTCGTGACGGCATCATTAACACTCGTAATGAACATCAGTGGTCATAAGAAAACCGACATGCCATTGTGGACAAACATTTTCAGGAACGCTTCTCTGTAACGCCAAGATGCCCTCCGAACAGCTACACTGGGTGAGAAGTGCAAAATGCATTGGATTGATTAACGACCAGTTGATTGGGCCTGTTGTGTTACCGCATCGTCAAACAGGACCCCATTATCTAAACTTTCTTGAAAATGAACTTCCAGAATTATTGGAAGAGATTCCTTTGGCTACAAGAATGCGTATGTTCTTCCAGCATGACGAGGCTCCTGCACATTCAAGTCGTCTGGTGATACAAAATCTAAACCTAACATTCCCTGGAAGATGGATAGGCAGATGTGGGAAGGTTTCTTCATGGTCCCCAGTCCTTCACCTGTTGGATATTTGCTTGTGGGGATGGTTGAAAAGCGAAGTCGAAATGAAAAAGTTAACACAAGAGCAGAGTTGGTCGTTCGGATTATGCATAGTGCAGCACCCATCAAAGAACGCCAAGATGCCCTCCGAAGAGCTACACGGGGTGAGAAGTGCAAAATGCATTGGTGGTGGAATTTTTGAACGTCGAACGTCCTCATTTGCCTTGGCTTTGCATTTGTTTGGGTTAAATACTACCAGCTGTATCTCTGTACGCAATACAAATTGGACACATGTTATATGGATTTTTTTTATTGCAATTCATCTATACTACCACCTCCCAAAATATGTACTATTCCTCCTGAAACACCCTGTATAATGGATACTAGAGTTACCACATAATCATACCGAATATTACGCGAATGTATAAAATATTGAAATTGCTCATTCACCATCCAAACAACTTTCGACTTCAAACCATTGCAAAAATGCACAGTAGTATTGTATAGAAATTTTACTCTAAGGAAGGTACAAGTGTCTTAACTTCATACATTCAACATAATCTTAATAAAGACGTATTTGCCGTATTCACTACACTAATTATAAAATATTATTTGCACACATCAAGCATTGACGTCATAAACATAATATGATGAAGCACATTTCGTTAGATGCATAAACTGGCTGTACCACTAGTTGAGAAATATTCCTGCGATCCGTTACTTCCAACGCGTGTGTGGTAAATCCCAGACTTTCTCAAAATTGCCAAAAATAGAGCCTGAGGCAAGCAAATTAAGAAATCTGTGTTTGAATATTGGCAGTTAGTAGGGGTGATTTACGGGGGCAAAAGAGGACTTTATCAGCCTCAATAAATTATTGTCCGTCTCGTGGCGCAGTAGAGAACATTCTTGACCTACACCCTTGAGATTAGGGTTCGATTCCCGACTCTACTAAGAAATTTAATTCTAATCTGAGAGCTGAAACGAAGTAGACTCAGCCGCGTGAGTCGAAACTAAGAAGAGCCATTCTGGAAGTGGTTTCACTCGGTTTTCCACTTCTACTCCTGACAAATGCCAGCGTGGGTCCTAACATAAGGCCACGGCCGTCTCTGATAGGGGCAGGTGGCCTCTCTGTTTCACCCCTTAGAACGTCAATAACTAACTAACATCTCCTTCCCAATCCTCACCTACATTGCAAATACACACACTACTACAGACTCCACAATAGCACAGGCTATCAGAAAAATACTACATGCACGCCATGGTGCACGGTGATAAATGACCACGATGTCCCAAGCTATTCAAATAAACAACAATATTTCATTCGCTTAGCGTAACGTTTATTTCCACAGTCACGTTGAACACCGCACTGTCAAAGGGAATAACTCTGCAAACCCCAAACAGAAACAACAGCCTCATCATTAGAGCTCGGCGCTAAATTACTTAACCCTCGGTCTACAGGTGTAGCCCAGTGATTTATTTTATTGTATTTAACAGACGGGTGTGATTCAAACTGAATCAATTGCACCAAATTGACACCAGATGGATTAGAAGTCGCGCGAGCATCGCTGTATCTATTACTAGCGCGAGTGTCCGAGGGTTCAATACTTTACTCGCTTAGAGTAACGATTGTTTCCACAGTCATGTTGAATAACTCTGCAAACCCCAAGCAGAAACAATAGGCTTATCATTAGAGCTTGACGCTAAAACAGTTAACAATACATTACAGTACTCGCTTAGCGTAACGATTGATTCCACAGGCACGTTGAACACCGCACTGTCAAAGGGAATAACTCTGGAAACCCCAAACAGAAACAATAGCCTTATCATTAGAGCTTGGCGCTAAATTACTTACAAGTTGCGCTCACTGAATAGTTGAACAAAACAGTTCGTTTCTTTATTTTTGCTTGGCAAGGCGATTAAGCTCGACCTTGGCCGCCAGTCCCCGGCCAATAGCCGGCTGTTAGAGGTTGGCGCGCGCGGTCCCCGGCCAATAGCCGGCTGGTACAGGTTGGCGCGCGTGGTTACCGCCCGTATTCCCACGCTCTTGCTGCAGTAGACGTGTGAGCTCCGAGCTAATTGGGTGTTTTATAAAGCTACTGTGCGCTGTTTATCGTATTGTATAGTGTTTTATTGTGATTGTGTATAGTGCTGTAATGCCGTACGTGAAATATTTCTTACGGGAACGTGTATACCTGCACAATACGTACATAAAGTGTAGGAAATCGTGCGCTAGAACAAGACAAAAGTTTTGAGTGAAATTTCCAGGGAGACCCTTTCTTACAAATCAGACAATGAAACAACTAGCTAAGAGAGATTCAAACGTACAGGTTCAGTATTGTATGTCTACCCCTTATTATTCCCGTTTTTCCAACGGGGTCGGGGATGAGATGCGATGGAAGTCATTGTGGCGGTGGTTTTTACGGCCGGATGCCCTTCCTGACGCCAACCTCATGAGAGGAGTTAATGAGAGATGAAATGAATGATGGTGAATGAAACTGGGCAAGGATGTGGAAGGAAGCGGCCGTGGCCTTTCAGAAGGTACTGTCCCAGCATTTGCCTGGTGTTGAAAATGGGAAACCACGGAAAACCATTTCAAGGACAGCCGACGGTGGGGCTCGAACCCACGCGTCTACCGAGTCAGCAGAGAGCTTGGTCCCATGACCTAACGCTGCACTTTAGCCAGCTGAGCCACTACTAAACGTACAGGTTCAGTAAACAATAAAAATAGACGTAAAGGTCGTTATTTCCTTACTGAAGCTAAATTAATCGGAGTAACCGGAAACTTCATAGGGAGATGCCGATTATGTTTGCAGCGGATGGAGATCATTTTCAGCATCTACTGTAAACATGGAGAGTAAAAATGCATGATACTGATTTTAAGCACCGTATTCTGCCGTAGATATGCGCGCGCGGTCGCCGGCAACTGATCCGTCACTGGCGACAATGTTGGGTAGCGCACCTGTCTCTCACCCGAAGGCCCCAGGTTCGATCCCCGGCTCCGTCAGGGATTTCGGAAACTGACGTGAGGGCTGTAAAGGGGTGCACTTAGCCTCCCTCTTGAGGACAATTGAGTAGCTGTCAGGGAGACAGCGCTCCGATCACAAAAAACAACACTAAGGGGGACCGACGCGCTGACCACGCGTCACCCCACAATCTCCAGGCCAAATGGATGGGCAGCGGTCGCTTATTAGGCGTAGGCCCTTCATTGGCTGTGCCATGGTGCACTTTTTTTTTTCGGGGGCGGGGTAAAGAAATTTCAAAAAGGCATTTCCTAACATAATATTTATTAAATTCCACTATTATCTAAGTGGGGTGTAAATTACAAACTTTCTTTTATTTACGTGGATCAAATGTGTATTGCAAATAATGTTAAAGAAAGGAAGGAAGCTTGTAGTTTAACGTGACCGTTAATCTTGAGAATACAATGCTATTCCATTAACAAAAGATCAATAGCCTACATTTGAAAAACAAACTGCAGCTCACATTTAATTACCAGTGTTGCTTTGAAGGAAACAGTTTACGACCAGATATTTTTGTAAGTTTTCACTGGAGAAAGAAGTTCTTCGATCAGTAAGGATATTTTTAGAGCAGGAAAATGGCTTCTCAACATCACGAGAGGTAGTGGGACAGTACTTAAAGGATGCCGTCTCTCCTGGTTGAAGGTCCCTGCAAAACATCAGCAACTTTGCAGAAAATGGACCAACCTTTATTCCGCTGCAATACCTTCTCCATTTTCTAGGCGACAGCATTCCCAACTTTTCCAGGTGCATCTTTAAGATACTGCTGTGTCTTCAGGACATGGTTTATAGAGTCCATAGGAGGCTGGCCCTGCTTTTCAAGGAAATTAAAAGGAGCAGTCCGAAATTAGCCTGGTTATAAGTTAGGTCAGCTTTGATGGTTGGATTGCTTATTGCAAACGGCTTTTCATCGTCAAATCCTTGAAGCACCTGTAAACATAATATAAGCTATATGCGCCACACACAGATCCTTCCAAATGTTTTGTTAGAACCATCCAGATTTATGAATGGCTGAGTGCTACCGGTATAGCTTCTTTCTTCAATGCTGATCTAAATGGTATTTCTTTTCACACTTCGCCTAAAATAAATTCTGTAATATTGAATTCTAGATAAATTCATTCTACTGCGATACTCTCTCAAAACATGCTATCCAACGAAGGCTGCCAGAAATGTCAAGGTACATTATTTACGAACTAAAGTGCAAGATTTTATCCTCTTAGTAAAACATTCAAATGCATATTAAAAAATTAACTTAGTCTACCTGTTAACCAAGGGCGTATATAGAGTTATATTTTTAATGGGGGCTAACTAGGTGTTTGGCATGGAATAGCCCCCAAAGAAAAGGGAGTCCGGCATCACTTTTTCAACTTTTTTGTTGTGATATATTATGTTTATTTAGTGTCAAATACAACTAAGACCATTTTATGTTACTTTCTATTAATACAATCACCTTGCTCACTTGATAGAATTTAGATGGAAAGAATTAACATTACTGTTTTTATTTTACAACTTCACACTACTGGTAAGCGGCTTCGGTGGCGTAGTTGGTAGCATGCTGAGCTTCTATGCCCAAGATCGCTGGTTCAAACCCGGCCGAAGTCGTCGGATTTTTTAAGAGCGTTAAAATCCCTCAGTATGCCTTCCTTCGGAGGGGAAGTAAAGCCGGCGGTCCCATGTCATAAATTTATGGCATGTTAAAGAACTTGCCACTAATTACACCAGTGTGAAGCTAAAATAGGTTTAAAAAATGTAAACAACGCTCAGGTTCCTACGTTCGTCGCCAGGAACCGACTGCGGTGGCGTCTAGTAGCCAAGTTCTGAACTAGTAGTCGTTGACGGTGGCGTTTGGCGGCAAAAGTAGGAACTATTTGAAAATTCAAAGTCTGCAGTCCTTACTTGAATTAAGAAACAGGTAACACACACTAATACAGTCATCACTATTAACACCGGTTATCAGACAGATTCTACACACACCCAAAGTACACGCGGATACATGACCGCGTTGTCGCAGCCCCTAAACTGAGGAACCAACCAACCAACACTAGTACGTCAAAGTTTCTTGAAGCATCACCAAATCGGTTTATAACTTCATCGTCAGTGATGTATGTCCCTGTGAATAGATAACAAAGCTAGACCGTTGAGTCTGAAGTAGAATTTCCTTAGTAGGCTATGTTTTCAACCAACTCAAACTCCATTCGGCGGTAGCTACAGAGACTGGCAATATTGCCTAAAGCTTGATAAGGGTATAAAAGTTAGGGAAAACACTATTGTCACACGCTTCAAGGGCACTTGTTGCTGTCCTTGGTAGGTTCTTAAGACCGAAGGCACTGGATAGTAATAAAAGGTTCTGTTATTACTCATAATTTAACAGTATTGGCATCGACTTTTATTTTGCCGTCTGTTGTGAACGTCGGATCATTATTTAACCCTTGTCTGTGCAGCGAACTTCCTGATTTCGGCATGACAGATGTTTACACTGTACAGTACTTGACACTCCAGCAGAAAGAAACAAACTTATAAGAGTGATAATTAAAAAGCGACTTTAAACCATCTGTTTTGTTTTACGGATAGAAATGGTGCTATTTCTGTTTTGCATGGTTGGACAGAATGGCAGTATTACAAGCTTCATCAAACACATTGCCAGCAATGGTTCAATGACTCAGGGCGCGAAATATCAGTTTAATACAGAAATGAAACTCACATAATAAATGATATTAATAAATAACCGCAAAAATAAAAAAATAAAAATAATGAAATCACGGTACCGGTAGGCAAAAATCTTGTTAAACATTTTCATTACAAAGATTAAGTCCATAAGCTACGGAAAGGCACACATTATGAAAATAGGCAATTGTAGACACTATAAGATCAGTGTATTTTACTCCAGTAAGCATGAAATATATTTATACAGGTGTTTCTAAAATTTTTAAAATCATTCCCATTACAGACTTTGAGGGCTTGTATTGGGGACCAAGACGGTTAGGTTTAGCATATAAACTTGTGTCCGGAAACGTACCGTCTTCTCAAATTCTTGAAACAAAAATTTGTAGTACTACGAAAGAGGTGTGGGTTTCTTGCAGTTAATCCAGCTAACACCCATCCGTACTCTGGTGAGCATGCTCAAAGCGCGAAGAAAGGAACTGCTGGAATGCTAGCGGCTGTAGTTTCAGGATGTTATCCCGCTGCTAAAGGTAGCAGGTGACTCGTCGAAGTCAGCGTTATGTGAGATCTCGCGTATCAAGTATTTATACATTCTAAAGAAGTATCGATCTAGGGGCTCAAGTTCATAGGTTGTGTAGGCTGGTATTACTTTTACTGTTAATTTGTCGGGATCATGATTACCATCTTCCAGAATTTTTCTTACATTTGCAGTGTCATTGTGGACACCGTATGAGTTTAAAAGGAACAGGTTTCTTGCACTTGAATATGGTAGGAAGGCGTCTTTTAAAAACGTAGTGAACAACTGCCTTGTCATTTTTCCTGACGAACTCCATTGCACTATTAAATTGTCTGGCTTGTACATTTTTCCTGAACTTTGTCATTTACAGTATACCAGTTGGTTCGTATAAAATTACAAATAATTTTGTCATTAGTTTCCCCGATAAAGACACTATCGGCATGACTGTGTACGAATGTGTGATTGCACTGCTCCCTTTATGTCACATGCACCTTTACACTCTAAAGTTCTCCCCAAGGGCATTTCTTTATTAAAACCACTTTCAACGGCATTGTAATCTTGGTCATTGGTATATGACTCCATGATTACTTTGCAGTCATCTCTAAACGCCTGTATTGTCTGTTCTCGATGGACTGTAACTCGAACTTGTCGTGTTGTTACAAATGATGTTATTTTACGGCGTACTATATTATAGCGCTTTTTAAAACCTTGCAGCCAAGATGAACTAGCCTTGAACTTGTTTTCGTCAATTTGTAACTTGCGACCCTTGAACGTCGCAAATTTTTGTAAATCACGTTCTTTCACAATTTGATTCACTGCTCGCCACTTTCGGAATTCTTCAAATGTGCACTTATTAACTACCTTCATTCTGTCAGTAAAACTCTGTTGCTGTTCAATAAATTCCTTCATTTTGTACAATTATCGCTCCCTCGTTCACTATGTAAATTTATTTTTCATTGATGTATAGGTAGTATTTGTACCATGACCTCGTACGGTGATTAAACTGTTCCTTTTTTTTCTGGAAGCAGGCAATAATTCAAGACTTTCGCCTTTTCTAGTTTAACAAAGAGCTACTACGCCACAGTGAACAGCCAACAACGTTCCATCCGTCTTCGCGCTGCTTACCTAGTGTCTGTGTATCGAATGCAGCATGTGCTTCCCGCTATGGCAATACTAATAATATTAATAATAATAATAATAATAATAATAATAATAATAATAATAATGTAATTGGTTTTACGACCATTTCAACTACCGAGGCTTTCAGAGACGCTGGGGTGATGGAATTTTGCTCCGAAGGGGATCTTTAACGTGCCAGTAATCTTCTGACACGGCTCCTTCACATTTGCGCAACCACAAATGCCAACTCACTATGCCAGGAATCGTTCCTGCAACCTTGGGCACAGCAGGCGGGAACGCTACCGCTACACCAAGGAGCCAGTCTTTCCCGCTATAGCCTACTAGTTTGCAACCCAAGAAACACATTTCTACTTTCACGCCGTATTTTACATTTTGTAACGAATGCTCCTGTTGCAAAAAATCTGCACACAGGCATAGTTTGTTAAGCTGAATAGGATAGTATGAAATACGTTAACATTTCTCATACTATTGTATTCAGATTTACAAACTATACGTTTATCCACATTTTTACAACAGGAGCATTCATGACACAATGTGAAATTTGAAATGTGCGCCCTGGTTGCGAGCTAGTACAGAGGGAAGTACTGTACGTGCTCCATTCGACGCGCAGGCACCGCAAGAACGGACAAACATTGGCTGTTCAGTGTGCTGTAGTATCTCTTTGTTGAATTGTGTGTTATCTACCACAGTGTCGGACACTATGAATATATTAAATATTGCAAAAACGGTTGTTGCCAGATTGGGAGAGGAAAGCTGTGAAACTTCTACTGTTTCAGAAGCAGAAAGGGAAATTGCCAATGAAGTGTATGATTTGTTAAAGCATTATGTGTCAGAAAACGCGGTTAGAGAAATAACTCTAGATACTGACTTGACTGAACCGCAGCAAGATGAAGATGAAGAGGGTGAAGTAAATGCAGAATTACCAACGAGATCTTCTGACGAAGGCGCATCAAGCAGTTCACAGCAATCAGGGTCGCTGTATGCTCCATCTCCACCGAAAAATCGCAGAGACACTTCTACAGCAGGAAAGGTAAAAGTTGTGAATTACTGGCTGCTTCCGGGAACACCCAAACAACACAGTAAAAAGTTTAATCACCGATCTTGGTCATCAATGAAAAATAAATTTACATGGTTAAGGAATGAACGACAAATAATTTATTGAACAGAAGCAGAATTTTACTAACAAAATGAGAACAGTTAATAAGTCCACATTTGAAGAATTCCTAAAGTGGCGAGCAGTGAATCAAATAGTGAAGGATCATGATTTACAAAAAATTGCGACGTTCGAGGCTCGCAAGTTACAAATTGACGAAAACAAGTTCAAGGCTAGTTCATCTTGGCTGCATCGTGTTAAAAAGCGCTATAATATAGTAAGCCGTAAAATAACATCATTTGTAACAACACGACAAGTTCGAGATACATCCATCGAGAACAGACAATGCAGGCGTTTAGAGATGACTGCAAAGTAATCATGGAGTCATATACCAATGATCAAGTTCACAATGCCGATACGAGTGGTTTTAATAAAGAAATGCCCTTGGGGAGAACTTTAGAGTGTCAAGGTGCATGTGACATAAGGCATCGCTGTCTGCTATAAAGGGAGCAGTTCAATCGAAAGGAGCAACCACACATTCGTACACAGTCATGCCGATAGTGTCTTCATCGGTGAAGCTAATGACAAAATAATTTGTAATTTTATACGAACCAACTGGCATAAGTGACAAAGTTCAAGAAGAAATGTTCAAGCCAGACAATTTAATTGTGCAATGGAGTTCGTCAGGAAAAATGACAAGGCAGTTGTTCACTACGTTTTTAAAAGACGCCTACCTACCATATTCAAGTGCAAGAAACCTGTTCTTTTTAGACTCATACGGTGTCCACAATGACACTGCAAATGTAAGAAAAATTCTGAAGATGGGTAGTTTATTGGATAAGGAATAACCCACCCACCAAGGGAAGATGATTAAGAGAAGGAAGTAGATTTTGGATTGGAGAAAAAGGATAGAAAAATAGGAGGAGAGTTCCACAAAAGTTATGAATTTGACTTTCAATACATTTAGAGGCGGTTGCAACTGCAAATTCGTTCTCGGATACCTAAAGTGGGTACGAGCTTGGTCGAAGCTGACGGGAACCGCAGCTAAGACTTTGGCGGTTTGCCAGAGAAAGGCTTTAGTGTATTTCCTCCCAAGCATGCATGAAAGTACTATAGGGAAGGGTGATAGTCTGGCAATACAAATAATAGCAGATTTGTTCTGTATTAACGATGGCATACACTTGGGAAAAGTCAAGGAGGACAGGATCTTGCTTACCCGTTGTATTAGAAAAATGAAAAAGCAAAAAAGAAACTCTCAATTTATTTAACAAATTAGAGGAAGTTGATATCTTTAACAATTAAATATGTTTCAATCTTATTAACAATTTGGGGTCGCAGACCTCCGACAACATTTAAAAATTGCTCCAGGCAAATAATAATTCTTAAGGTTTTAAACCTGGTACTAAAATCTTTGTAAGATTTTAAAAAGGCAATGAAATGATTAAAGTTTAAACATTAAATTGAGTACAAGGGGTGTACTATAAGAAATTTCTGAAAGAATATTCTAGAGAGTATAACAACTTCGAAAATAACAATAAGGAAAACATAAAGAATAAATAGAAGTTCCTACAACTTCTTATATTTAAACAGAATTACTTTATGAGAATTATACAAAAGAGGGCAGGTCACTTACTGTGAAACCTGAAGAGATAATCAAAAGGAAGGTTCTCGACCTCCTATATTTTAGATAGGAATCACGAGCCAAATGGGGCAGTTTCCATTTAGTGAGACCTAAAAATAACTCACACAAGAGTTGAAAGAATTGTTTTCCCTGATTTGAAGGGAGAAACAATGTAAGTTTGAAACGTGTATAAAACACGTAATTATACAGCAATTACTTAATGATAAACAAGCAAAATGGAAGGGCACTTCATAGAGTGACACCTTATTGAAACAGACCTAAATTTAAAAGTTTATTACGGATTGTTAGTAAGAGGTTAGGAAAGAGAAATAGGGGATTGAGGGAAAATGTCCATGGCCTTATTTAAATATAAACGGACGATCGCGACGCGGTAGAAAAGTTGAGCAAGCACTGGTTTTCACTATAGTTGGTTGAAATATATGAAAAGTTCACTGTGGAAACACAAAGTTTATGGGAAAGAAAGTTATTACAATGATAACTGGTTTCACTAGGTAGGCGAGAGTCTATTTCTTGAGAAAGTTGTGAGTTACAATTAAATGTGCCATAGAACATTCCAGCGGTTCCAGCGGTGGAAGAAAGTTAGCTATTGAGCTTTTAATTCAGGAATGAGATTTTTCAATTTTAAATAGCATACTCACAAGTGAGTGAAAATTTCAACGGCAGGACTTGTAGATGAAATACCGAATCTAGAAGGTTCCAGAACGACCTTAGTAGAAAAATGGGGTTGAGAAAATCCAACGGAGGAACTAGCTTGGTGAATTATAGACAGCGGGTATTAGGTAATATCCCACGTAGTGAGAGGATTTCTCATTTGAATAGCTTAAGAAAAGCTCTTTTTTAGTAAGATTAGCTTATACGAGCAAAAGCTCAACATAGCAAATCCCACGAAGAATGATTTTTGCCCCAAAATATATAATTTCACACTGTCTATAAAAGTATCGTTAAAAGCACGTGGAAGTTAAAACCATGAAGATGAGGTTAAAACTTTTAAGATGGTACTTATCTTGATTTCATGTTGAAGGCGAAGTTTCCTTTGATGACAACTACCTTGCCAACATGGCGTAGAAGAGAGTGTACCTCTTGGTTTGAGGAGACTAGCTCGAGAGGAGCTTTAACTGACCGAGTCAACTGCCGATTGCGAAGTGAGACCTGCTCAACGGAGCACGGAGGGTCCAAGGAAGGGAAAAAGAGTGGGGGGTAGGAAACAAAAGGAGAACATATAAACATAACCAACTTATCAAAAATAAATGTTCTTCTTGATGAATGGTCTTCAAGGAGTTGATAGTAGGCGATGCTAGCGCAGCATGGTGAGTAAAGAAGTAGACGTAGTCCTCTTGCTCAAGGAGAAAATAGCTGGCGATGGTAACAGGATCTGGTGGCCAAATGGATAAGTAAGTCCTCTAGCACCAGGAAGAATTGAGGAGCTTCAGAGATTCGCTGCGAGATGACGCTAGGTGGGTCACAGAAGGTATATATCTTGAACTGACTCATGAAAAGCATAAGAGACAGGAGCCAAAGAGAAAATAGAAGATCACTGTTGGTGTTTGACAAAGAGGAAAGAAAGAACATGCAAAAGCAATCAAAATTGTAATCTCTCGTACCGTGTATTCCAAGAATACACCAGAAGATGCTAATCAGTAACAGTAAAAATAATACCGGCCAACACAACGTATGAACTTCAGCCCCTAGATCGATACTTTTTTAGAATGTATATGTCATAGGCAGATAGTGAAATCCGTCATTTCATGAAGATCCTAGGCACTTCATGAAAAGCCGGCATATGATGTAAAATGAGATAGTTACACTATCTGACGCGTGGTTTCATGAAATGACTAAATTTAGCCGTCACATAGTGTAATTCTTTTTTACACTATCTGACGGAAAGTCAAGCCCGTCACTTCATGAAGAAGCGGTAGCGTTGTCCTCGTGGTGAGATAAGTGTGCTTTCCAAGAATAAATAGTGGCAATATACGATATGGAAAATACCGTGGAAGTACAGGCAGTTGTTTCTTCAGAAAGTTAATGAGTATTATGAAGAAAAGCCTCATAAAAACATTGGTCTCAAGAAGAAATGGATAAGGTAAGAAAGACTTGTTTGGTATATTTTAGGTTATGTCACTTGTAGCCTGCCTGTTTTAATCATTTACAAGTGTTCTATTCGTCTCATTTGGAAGAACATGATACTGGTGGCTGATTAACAGAGGATTAATGGGTGTTTACGCAAATACCAGTATCATCACAAAACTGAGAATGAACGGCATATGTCCAGACGAAATATTACACTTTCAATTACATGGGGTTAGTTAAAAGGCGGGATGTCAATAGAACAATGCGATGTTTATATTAATGTCATTATTAGAACATTTTAGGACATAGCCTACACAATAGTCAGCTTAATTCGTGTTTCTGAAGTCTTACCGCAAAGAAGAAATCAGGGCCGTACCCAGAAAGTAATTTCGGGAGGGTTTCTGTATTTTCATTTTTCAGTCTGCACATTTTAATATAGTTGTAGTTGTTTTTTATTGTAAAAACGGGCTAGGTACATCTTGGTCACCAGTATACTAGGTGTATGTT
The DNA here is from genome assembly GCA_946902985.2 of Meconema thalassinum. Taxonomy (NCBI): domain Eukaryota; kingdom Metazoa; phylum Arthropoda; class Insecta; order Orthoptera; family Tettigoniidae; genus Meconema; species Meconema thalassinum. Next base: position 276,832,512 of record OX336389.2, on the reverse strand, counting down.
GTATGATAACGTCATCAGCCCAGTACATTAGGGTGTACAGTATGTTGTCTGATAAGGTCATCAGCCCAGTATATTAGGGTGCACAGTATGTTGTCTGATAAGGTCATCAGACATATTAAGTTCAAAAATACAAAATACATCAATGGGGAAGAGAGAGAGAGAGAGAGAGAGAAATAAATAAAAAGAAAGGGTACACATTTTAGGAAATAAAGCCAAACCACAAAATAAATTATGAAAATATACATAAAGAAAAAGTATACTGCACAAATTGGGAAAAATATAAGCTTCTACAAAAAGAAGACAGAGGGAGAAAAGTGTACCTAGTATTCCACGATTAGGGTTTCAATCTTACGTGGAAATTAATTATGAACATCATAATAAACGAGCATCAATTTATTTCTCGGAATAATTCGTGTATTACACAGAAAAATTAATGTACGACTCCACTGCGGCAGTCGTTTAATTCTGATTAGAAACGGATTAATGCAGGTCTACAAATGGAAAAAATGTATAAACTTACACAGAAGAAAAAAAACAGGAGAAAAACTTACCCAGTGTTCCAAGATTAGATTTTAGGTTGTACGTGGAAATTGATTTCGAATTCCATAGTAAATAAGCATTAATTTATTTCTTGGAATAGAACAATTAAAGGAATTAATGTACGACTTCGTCGCGTTAGTCATTTCATGAAGAGCCGAATCAAAAAATGCCGGATCTTCATGAAGTGCCTCGGCAGATAATGAAAAATGATTTCTTACACCATCTGCCTAAAGCAGTCCGTCACTTCATGAAGAAACGCGTCAGATGGTGTAACTATCCCATTTTACATCATATGCCGGCTTTTCATGAAGTGCCTAGGATCTTCATGAAATGACGGATTTCACTATCTGACTACGACATATACATACATGATACGCGAGATCTCACACAACGCTGACTTCGACGAGTCACCTGCTACCTTGAGCAGCGGGATAGCATCCTGAAACTACAGTCGCTAGCATTCCAGCAGTTCCTTTCTCCGCGCTTTGAGCACGCTCACCAGTACGGATGGGTGTTAGCTGGATTAACTGCAAGAAACCCACACCACTTTCGTAATACTACAGATGTTTGTTCAAAGAATTTGAGAGGACAGTGTAATAAATGTGATGCAGTAGCAATAATTAGATGTGGTTGGTGTACAGAAAAGTTATGTTTTAAGCACTTGTTATAGACTACCATTACAGCAGTCTGTTTGTTCCAGACTAATCCTGTTTTTAAAATTGTTGTTTCCCGTACAAACGACTCACAAACCTACAAGAACTCATAACTTCCCCCTTATTTATTCCCATATATCTCCCACACTAATTGCCCTCCTGTTGCTAAAATTTGTGGGAGCACATATTTTGACATCCTAAACATGACTAAAGAAGAAAAAATACAATTCTTGTCTGCCCCAAAGAGAAGGTTTGCTTGTTATAGTTTCCACTAGGCCTATTGTCAATCCTTTCTTCCGCAAGTCTGAAGCCAGGGGAACCGATGAAAAATAATTATCGACAGAGAGGTTCCTTCCAGTATTCTCAATGGGATGAACTAAGCGTTTGACAACCTCAGCAGGCTTGTTCACAACTGAGTAAGGTCCATCGGGTTGCTTTCCCACATAAACTTCCATTCTGTATGTATAATACTGTAAATGCGAGCGTCCGCCAGAGAATATATTTTGATGCCATATTTAGCAGGCTTGCTGGGCATGAACTGACGAAATGGGCACTTTCCTCTGAAGGACTCCAACATTTCGTCAACTGTAACATACTCGTGTGGGCTAGTGTACCTGGCACCTCGTTACATTTTCTTCAAACACCTTTCGAATGTGAGTCATTTTTATCTATTGCCCTTCTTTCATTCCTGGTTGTGATGTCATCAAACCGAAGGGCCCGAATAAGGAGGCGAAAACGTCTCAGTGACATTACGAGACGAAAAAGCTCTGGAGTTGTACCATCGTCAACCCAATAGTATTTTGCATTCATATGAGAACCCTTCAAAACGCCAGAGAGATAGAATAGGCCAAATAAAGCAGTTATTTCTTCACAGTCAGTGTTTCAAGCGTCCCTTTCTCGTCCGTAATTTTAACGCAATTTTGACATTTGAACATAAGTACAGTCAACAATTTCTCGTATAGTTTCCTGAGGAAAAGACAACCTCCACGCCTTACCGCGGGAGGTCACATTTTTGCCTCACCTTTTACTCCAGGAAGGCGTCGAACAAGGCTCCTGTGTCTGGTTTTTCCATCGTATTGTGGGCAATGGATATTCCAGGTTGTGTGTCCATCTTTCCCCAAGTACTGCGCACCAGCATTATCCAGTTCATTATCATCTAGTTCATCACCAGAAATATCTGTAGCACTGTCATGATCACTAAATTCTTCGTCTTCACCAGCACTGTCACAAGCACTGCCAACGTCCAGCAATTCATTATTTGCCACGCCATTTCTTCTTAATTCTTGCTCCACATCGTCCAGCCATACCAAAACCTGTTCCTCCAGTTTATTATCCATCTTTAAAGTCCACTTGAGCACGAACTAAAAGAAACACAAAAAAAAAGTTGCGTTTGTGGTCTAATAACAGTGTGAACGTTTCAAATGTTAACTTGCTATTGTTCGGGAGATGTTCCGTTATGCCCCCTTCTAGGAATACCTAGGAGGGTAGGTGAATGCGCATGCAAGACATTTCGGAGGTGGGATAATCCCTCACCCCGCGACCACTGCCGGAACCTTGATTTACGAGACCCCTGTGGAATCCGAGGAAGACTTACTGGCGTGGGTTATGGCTGCGGTGGATGTTGGAGGACCAGAGATTGGTGATCGTGTGTACCAGAACATGGTACGGAGCTACCGTGTCTGTGTTGACGTCGGTGGTCGTTACATCGAGTCCCACCTGCAATTGGACCCAGACGACAAGCAGCAGGAATCAGACAGAGTGCCGAAAATGCGGAAGCTGTGAACGTGTGCTATGGTGGTAGCGGGAAGACGGTACGTTTCCAGACACAAGTTCCTATGCTAAACTTAAACGCCTTCGTCCCCACTACAAGCCCTCAAAGTTTGTAATGGGAATTTAAAAACACCCTGTATGTGCAAATCCAACGATTCTGAACAATGGAACAAAAAAAGCAACTACCAAACTCTACTAATCGTTGTAAAACGTAACAATTCCCGTCCAACTTATAAACAACATACAGGATGAAAAATTAAAATCCACAGCCTTCTTCCAGTCGACCAACTGGGTCAGAGATGGAATGAATGAAGCCCCCATCTAGTGGCGAGGATATGAACCGTGCCGGCTGCCGAAGCCTGTCGCACTCCTCTGAGGCAGTGATTAAATGAATGACAGATGAAATGAAATGATAGTGGAGAGTGTTGCTGGAATGAAATTCTTGACAGGGAAAACCGGAGTACCCGGAGAAAACCCTGTCTGCCTCCGTTTTGTCCAACACAGATCTCACATGGAGTGACCGGGATTTGAGCCACGGACCCAGCGGTGAGAGGCCGGCATGCTGCCGCCTAAGCGACGGAGGCTGTATAAACATTCAGGATGATTGGTGGAAATTATTGAGAAATCTCTGTATAGTTCATGCACTTTCCAAGTTAACGTGTGGCTCGCCTTTGAAATCTAGTTGGGTGGATATGTTAACTTTCCATGGCTGCCTGGAGTTAAGGCTTTCCCAGCGCGAGGCACAGTGTTGTCAACTTTTCACCGTATCTACTGAGAGAAAGCAGCAAGACTGGACAGAACTACATGCAGATGTGCAACACTGAACACCTGACACCTGCGTGATACGCGAGCTGGCCGCCAGGGCGGGACTTTGGACTCTACATGGAGTGATAGAAGAAGCATTCTATTGGTCAAGAGCCGTCAGCTATTGCTCAGCAGTGAACAATGCTTATTATCTGCGCGTGCTACTGCCTTACGTTTGAGTTGCCGCTCGTTAACCAGGAAAGCGAGGGAACTAATATAGGCCAACCACCTTGTGGTATAGTGGCTAGTATTTTTGGCTGTCACCCCGGAGGTCCGTGTTCGATTCCCGGCTCTGAAAAGAAAATTCATTCTGGGCTGAGGCATGGAACGGGGTGCACTCAGTCTCATAAAGCAGAACTGAGAAGAGGTAGGCCCAGTTCCCACGTCAGCCATCTCAGAGGTGGTTTACCATGGTTTCCCACTTCTACTCCAGGCAAATGCCAGGATGGTTTCTTAACTTAAGGCCGCAGCTACATCCTTCTCACCCCTCCCCCCTGAATTACAATTATACACACTAATGCAGCCATCACAATAACACAGGTTATCAGACAAATCCCCCCCCACACACACACCCACCCAAGAACACGGGGCTGAATGACCACGATGTCTAAGCCCCACAAATAAAACAACAACAACAACCGTATAGTCCAAAGCCCCGCTGGGCTGAGTACGTAGAGCACGCAGTTGAGACAATGGTGTATCTCTACCATAAAAGACAATGCACATTAAATCGAATGCGCTGTTGCCAGATCTACATGCACATACAAAGTAGTGCAAGGATAAGCACATGGTAAAAGAAAACTTTTGTACAAGCGTCTTTTCAATGAAAAATCACTAATTTTCCGATATATTTGCTTTTTGCATATAATTATACCTCTTGCCCTACAGATCGAACGACAGTACAATATTAAGGTATGATACACTAACGTTCAGATGGCAGTTTAAATGCACACATAAAAAAACCGTTTAATTATTCACGTACTATGTAAAATTATTATTATTATTATTATTATTATATATCACTTATCCTCCCAGCTCGGCTTCATCCACGAACTCCGCGAGGGATCATTCCTCTACCGCTACGAGAACAGTGTCTTGGAGCTGGACACTGGGGATGGTGACAGGTCGATCGCCCAGGAAACCACTAACCCTGGCCTAATTAAGGAAATTAAGGAAAGGTCAGGGAAGGGATTTTTGGAAGGAAAAATATAGATCCCTGATTTCTGGACGTGCTTCAGCTCCTCATTGCAGTCATGGTAAGTGATTTACCACGCACGGCTACGCCGCGGGGTCCTTAGAAATGAGTTGTAATAATAATGTTATTGGTTTTACGTCCCTCTTAAATACTGAGGCTTTTAGAGACGCAGTGGTGTCGGATTTTGCTCCGAAGGGGATCTTTAACGCGCCAGTAAATCAACTGACACGGCTCCCTCACATTTGCGCATCCCCAAATGCCAGCTGACTGCACCAGGATCCGATCCTGCTATCTTGGGCACAGCAAGCGAGAACATCACCGCCAAGCCACGCAGCCAGCCCCTTAGAAGTGAGTATGGAATTACATGTAGTAGCCTACTTGTCTCTCACTCTCACTCGTATATCAAGCAAGGTTCATCGTCCTTTTATATCCTCACGCGATAGATAAAAAAAGGTAATGATCAAAATAGATTAAGAATTCCTTTTTGGATAGCCAGATGTTAATAAAATATACTTTTTCCCTGGGTAAAAAAATTTAGATAAGAAGTTTCTTTTTCTTAAATACTGTAGTACTTGACATTTCTCGGAAAGGTAACACAGAAATGTTGGATAGCGAGAAATCTTTACTATATTATTGACTGTACGTAGGTGACAAAGCGATAAGAAATGTTTATAATGTCTGGAATTGTTTTATGACAAATCGGAACTCGGTATCACCATTCTTAAGTTACCGCATTCCGCGGACTTCTTCTGCCTAAAGGCAGACCGCACAGTGAGTTCCAGTGAGCACGAAAACTGCGAGTAGCTGTAGTACGGAAGACAATCAGATAAGTAGTTAGCCTAAAATTTTATAGTTTAACCATAGTTTACAACCATATAATCTCTCTAAAGTACAATCTCCGGATAGCTATCACCATTTAGCATTTCAGCTAACATATATACTGCATTTAGCAAACACTGACAGTTGCAGTACCAATACTGCAACTAAATAATTGTACATATTGTAAATATTTTCACCTGTATTTCAAACATAGATTTTGTAGCCTAAGTGTAATGGATCTGATGATGATCGCTTGACGATCGAAACTGGTCATCCTAGTGTTTTATTAATCTCATGTAATTTATTTCAGGATTAGGGTATAACCCATCTCTTTTGGGTACATTCGTGTTGACCGACTGAAAAGCACTAAACTCTTGTCTGCCTAAAGGTATATGATGTACTGTATTTTAACTTTCCTAATATTATTATATTCTAGAAAATGTAATATTATAACTTATTATAATATGAGTCGCCTCCGTTGTGTAGTGGTCAGCGTGCTTAGCTGCCATCACGGAGGTCCAAGGTTCGATTCCCGGCTCTGCCACGAAATTTGAAAAGTGGTATGAGGACTGGAACAGGGTATACTCAGCCTCGGGTGGTCCAAATGAGTATAGGGGGTTCGATACCCACCTCAGCCATCCTCGAAGTGTTTTTTCGTGGTTTCCCACTTCGTCTCCAGATAAATGCCGGGATGGTACTGTACCCGATTATATCAAACCAGAACTTGCCGAATCCGATAAAATCAGCTGGATCGTAGAACCTGAAAATCCCCGGCTAGCAGAAAATCCCAGATCCAACCAAGAAGTAAAGGATGCAAAGGGGACATGTTAATCCTACCAAGATTGCGTTAGGAAAGACCATAGATAAAAAAGAAATAACTCGCACAAGAAAAACACACAAGAATCAAACAAAATAAGAGTCTCAGAGTCTCAGAGAAACACCCATCAATGGCTTTCCTAACACAACCTTCCATCACGATTATAAAAATCACCTCTCCAAAATTATCTTAGGATAAAATTACCAAAATGTTATTCACCAAAGACATAACACAAAATGAAAATAAAGTGTCAAAAGACTATCCCGTCGGATACCATGAGGAAAATCCTGTCTATAGTTACTTATTGTCCCAATGGACGCATAGACTGTAATATGTCCAATGTCACTTAATATTGCATCGATATTTTATACCATAATTACGATCAAAATTCACTCAAACAAATGGCATCATAGATCCATCATATTCCATGTCTTACGAAATAATGTTCACTCCTATACACCAATTTACATACGTATATACACGTACACCCTTAAACGCTTCAATAATTTCTCACGATGTTTCATCATCCATGTATTTGCTCAATTATCTCAATTAGTGTTCATTTCAATATTGTGCTCACATTCTGGTATAATTTCAACCAAACAGTTAAGCTAAGTCAAATATAAATGTCATCCTCTTGATAAATATGAAATAACGATGATGAAGAATACCTTTACTGGCTTTGCAATTCCAATTCTCTTATAGAATTAATCAACCATGATACCATTCAACCCTTCATACTGTACACGTAAACCCTTCAGTTACAAATATTCCCATTCTGCTTAAAAATGCAGACTAATGCGCTTTAATAATCATATTTGTCACACCTGACATTAATAGTACTTATATTATACCACTATCATCTTCCTAAGGTTCCACAAACTCGAAATACCAATATCTACTATAAGCTCACATTCCATTTACTGTATATCATACTGTACTGCTTTCGTAAATACCATTAAATTCGACGATTATATATTACTCTCTTAGTTGCCAATATCTTTTCACAAGCTTCAATTAACTTCAACAAACATTTCGCAAATAAATAAGCCAATTGAAATTCGTAATACCATCTCACATTGTTCAAATTGTCAAATAATGGTAACATGATTATTCCAGGGAATTTCAGTCGCATCACCTATGAAAAATACACCTTATCATAAATGTATTAACAATAAACTTATAAACTCATATTCAGAAATGTTGTTCGACAAGAAAAATGTTAATCAAAATTATATCCACAAATCGAAAATTCTACCAACGATCAGAAGTAATTAAACCTTTATCCTGAAATTAGATACAAAATCCTTACTGTGATAAGTTGTAAAGCAAGAACAAAAATCTGACAAGCTAGAAAAGATCTGTACTCAATTGAAACCGAAAAGACAATGATGTACTCTACACCATGAATCTCACGTTAACAGAGTTACTCACTGTGATTCATTAGAGCATTTCAATGACTGATCCACCTCAAAAGAGTCATGAGATTTCTCAAAATGAGAATGGTCAACACCTACAGTATTTCTCAAAGAAAAAATTATCAAAATAAGAGCTCATGAATGCGATTTCCAAATAAGATTCTATCATCAAATAGTTACCTAAATAATGCAAATTAATACAACAATTCCTAACATTTTTCGCAAAATTCTTCGTAATGTCCATCACAATTGCAATTTATGCTAATTTTCTTCACACATATATATATATGTATTGTGCCCAAATCCAGCTGTCCAGATTTGAGAGCACAGGCCCATATGCTAAAGTTCCGAGCGGAGGATTTGAATAGCGCGCTCCTAATGTTCTTAGAAGGAATTCGATGCTTTATGCAGCCTACAGAACGGCAAGTGACGTAGCAGGTTGTCACAAGCGAGGCTATATTTTGGATAAAATATTTTCCGATTGATTGGAAACATAGGACTAATACCATATTACTGGCACGGAAAAGGGAAGAAGAATGTGCTATATTTGAAGAAAATTGAACCAGCGGAAGCCGAGATATGAGAAGTTTAAGGTTTGAGGACATATCTCGCAGTGGCGTCAGGAGTCCGCCTGGAGAGTATAAAACGGGCGAGGACCAAGGCACATTATGTTAATTCATCACAGCGCCCAGTCGCTGGTACATCGTAAGTTACTTCATCACAGCGCTCAGTCGCTAGTTCATCGCATGTTACTTCGTGAAGCACATGGTTGCTATGTTCGACGTTATACTTAGAAATAGCACATGGTTGCTAGGTAGGGATGGGTTGCGAACGGAGTCGCGAAGAGTCGAGACTGCTGCCGCTGGAACCGATACTCTCGACTCCAGTGTCGACTCCACTGATGTACTAACGTCATCTAACAACTGTTTTTGGAACTGCTTGAACATGTATGCTGGCAGCAACGTTGTTCGCTACATGGAGGAAAGAAAGAAAGGAGATGCCTTCGCTGCGCTGCCTAGCGCAAGCTTCTGAAGCCAAACGGCTCGCCCACTTTGGTTGCAAGAAAATGGCTGTCCCTATGCTTAAAGCCGTAAACCACTCCAACTAGTAATGGATTTTAGTGACATAAAACTGCGATGACGAGTCAAGATTTTTTCTTGGATAGGCAGAATACACTCTGTACATCACGATACTTGGCACAAATAAGCTGCGTTATCGTTTTAAAAGCCAATTTAAATATAAATATGAGAGCACCTTTGCGAGACTAGTTTTGTAAGGAAGACGCGGAAAAACGTAATAATACGCTGAAACACTGATTAAATTGAATGCAGGTGTCTGAAGATGGAGTTATACCAAAGAAGGAACATCTTGGGAATTAATGATGCCGAACTAATTACGGTATTTACACCAAATTGAGTTTTATGTTCTTATTGGTGTTGAGGCATTCATCAGTTTTTAGACCTAATTTCGAGCACAGCTAATTTCACTCATTGGTCGTACACATTTTGATATTCAAGAATACGAACCTCAAAATTAATAAACAAAACAATTAAAAAAGGACGCATATTTGCACAAAAATACGGTATAGCCTATACGTTTCGGTACCGTACGGTATTTTCTTTGTGGGGGGTAGAAACTTGACGATTAGCCTCGAATTGATGAATTATGTAGGCCTACCGTAATTATTGACCGACAGCCGTTTGATTATTTGGGATTTCCAGAGGAATGATTTTTATTTTTTTGGTATATAGGGTAGGCCTACACATGCTGCGAGTAGAATTGAGAGTTTTTTTAAAATAACTTATCACTACTGTTATTACGTTTCCAAAGTTGTATAACCGGAGCACGATAAAAACCAGGGCCAAAATAAGGTTTAGCCATGTACAATGCCCCATGCAAGTCACAGAACACCGAATACGAGTTAAGGTTACGCCCACTTTGGTTGCAGCGCTTGGCTTCACTCATACGAGCTCAGGGCATCTCCTCTTATTCTTTCCTCCATGTGTTCGCTATCGCTGCGGCATGTTTAAAATACAGCTGAATAAATCTTGCTGCTAGCTTGCCAGTGATACTTTTTTGGTATTGAAATGGTATGGCAAGCTATTATAACCTGCAAAACGATTCAATAGAATGATTATATGCATAGTCGTTCTTTGTTATGATCTACTGTAGGATTCTACAGTATGAGAATATGCTGGATAGGCCTAGTTGATGTATAGTGATAGGATATTTATTTTGCCGGCAAGATCGTTATATGGAATGTCGAATACCAATTACGAAGTTCTTGGCACTGTGTGTGTAATTCTTACTTTCATTATAGGGTGTTTCATTTCCGTGTCTCCAATAAGAAAATGTGGGTGTTGAATTAATGTAAGATTCACAGGCGCACAGGCCTCTCATATTGTGACGGTCTTGTTATCCGTCCACGTTTGTCCTTTGATACCTTGTTTTACGATGAATAAAATAGGATTATTAGCCAGCAAACATGGATGATTGTTTCGGGTTATCATCGGTAATGTTGTAGGCGTAATTGTTATTGTGTTTATTATGATGATGATTATTAATAACAATAATAGTAATACAACCTGCCAAAAGTGCAATATCACAACAATTTGGTACAATGATTGTAAATAATAATAATAATAAAAATAATAATGAGAGATTCTGTTAAAAAGCGACTGTGTGCCTCCCGCAATACTCATCCGATGAGCTTGGACTCGCGAGGCTTCATGCGAAGCGGAACCGCAATACTCAACAGGGGAGCTTGGAGTCACGAGGCTTCATGCGAAGCGGCCCCGCAATACTCATCAGGGGAGCTTGGAGTCGCGAGGCTTCATGCGAAGCGGCCCCACAATACTCATCAGGGGAGCTTGGAGTCGCGAGGCTTCATGCGAAGCGACCCCGCAATACTCAACACGGGAGCTTGGAGTCACGAGTCTTCATGCGAAGCGGCCCCGCAATACTCATCAGGGGAGCTTGGAGACGCGAGGCTTCATGCGAAGCGACCCCGCAATACTCATCACGGGAGCTTGGAGTCGCGAGTCTTCATGCGAAGCGACCCCGCAATACTCATCAGGGGAGCTTGGAGTCGAGAGGCTTCATGCGAAGCGGCCCCGCAATACTCAACAGTGGAGCTTGGAGTCGCGAGTCTTCATGCGAAGCGGCCCCGCAATACTCAACAGTGGAGCTTGGAGTCGCGAGTCTTCATGCGAAGCGACCCCGCAATACTCAACAGGGGAGCTTGGAGTCGCGAGTCTTCATGCGAAGCGGCCCCGCAACACTCAACAGTGGAGCTTAGAGTCGCGAGTCTTCATGCGAAGCGACCCCGCAATACTCAACACGGGAGCTTGGAGTCGCGAGTCTTCATGCGAAGCGACCCCGCAATACTCAACAGTGGAGCTTGGAGTCACGAGTCTTCATGCGAAGCGACCCCGCAATACTCATCAGGGGAGCTTGGAGTCGCGAGGCTTCATGCGAAGCGGCCCCGCAATACTCATCAGTGGAGCTTGGAGTCGCGAGTCTTCATGCGAAGCGACCCCGCAATACTCAACAGTGGAGCTTGGAGTCGCGAGTCTTCATGCGAAGCGACCCCGCAATACTCAACAGTGGAGCTTGGAGTCGCGAGTCTTCATGCGAAGCGACCCCGCAATACTCATCAGGTGAGCTTGGAGTCACGAGGTTTCATGCGAAGCGACCCCGCAATACTCAACAGTGGAGCTTGGAGTCGCGAGTCTTCATGCGAAGTGACCCCGCAATACTCATCACGGGAGCTTGGAGTCACGAGTCTTCATGCGAAGCGACCCCGCAATACTCAACAGTGGAGCTTGGAGTCGCGAGTCTTCATGCGAAGCGACCCCGCAATACTCATCACGGGAGCTTGGAGTCGCGAGTCTTCATGCGAAGCGACCCCACAATACTCAACAGGGGAGCTTGGAGTCACGAGTCTTCATGCGAAGCGACCCCGCAATACTCAACAGGGGAGCTTGGAGTCGCGAGTCTTCATGCGAAGCGACCCCGCAATACTCATCAGGGGAGCTTGGAGTCACGAGTCTTCATGCGAAGCGACCCCGCAATACTCAACAGGGGAGCTTGGAGTCGCGAGTCTTCGTGCGAAGCGGCCCCGCAATACTCATCAGGGGAGCTTGGAGTCGCGAGTCTTCATGCGAAGCGACCCCGCAATACTCAACAGGGGAGCTTGGAGTCGTGAGGCTTCATGTGAAGCGACCCCGAAATACTCATCAGGTGAGCTTGGAGTCGCGAGTCTTCATGCGAAACGTCCCCGCAATACTCATCAGGGGAGCTTGGAGTTGAGAGGCTTCGTGCGAAGCGACCCCGCAATACTCATCAGGGGAGCTTGGAGTCGAGAGTCTTCATGCGAAGTGGCCCCGCAATACTCATCAGGGGAGCTTGGAGTCGCGAGTCTTCATGCGAAACGTCCCCGCAATACTCATCAGGGGAGCTTGGAGTCGAGAGGCTTCATGTGAAGCGGCCCCGCAATACTCATCAGGGGAGCTTGGAGTCGCGAGTCTTCATGCGAATCGACCCCGCAATATTCATCAGGGGAGCTTGGAGTCACGAGGCTTCATGGGAAGCGACCCCGCAATATTCATCAGTGGAGCTTGGAGTCGTGAGTCTTCATGCGAAGCGACCCCGCAATACTCGTCAGGGTAGCTTGGAGTCACGAGTCTTCTCCAGCCCCCCCTGCTATACTTAATGGCCAGGGAATTCCTGTCTTGAAATACTACTACAACACAGAGACAAGGGTACATTCACGAAACAGAGGGGCAAATTAATGGAATTGCCAAGGGTCGAAAATGTCGGCAGCATTTATCTAAGGAGTGTGACATGCCACCAAATACAGGTAATAATAATAACTACAGTACTTACGAATAAATTCACCATAATATGTATTTATTTATAAAAACGGCAAATATATTTAAATAAATAGAAAATACTTAGTAAAATTAAATATATATAAACACATAACTATCCGGGCCTTACTCATCAGGTTGGCTTGGAGTCGCGAGGCTTCATGCGAAGGGACCGTGTGGCTCCGCAATACTCATCACGCGAGCTTGGAGTCGCGAGGCTTCATGCGAAGCGGCCCCGCAATACGCATCAGATTAACGTGGAGTCGCGAGGCTTCATGCGAACCGAGACCGGTGTTTGGAGTCGATCGAGTCGACACTCTCGATTCCGGGCTTCAGTCGCGCCCATCCCTATTGCTAGGACTTAGTGCGTTTCAACGGTTACCGGAACGTCGAAAAGTGTTGGAAATTATTTCAGTGAACTTAGGATTTTTCGTCAGTTATCACTCAGGTGATAGACATTTTGTGGCAGAAACATTGGTAAATATAAAACTGCTCACGGACATATGATAGACTTAGTCTATAAATTTTCCACAGTCCACAAATATTATTATTGGATTATTTTTATATCCAATTGCCAGAAGCAAGCTTTTGTCTTGGTAACTAAATGACCAACCAAGATTATATGTCAGTACTTTTTCAAATACCTTTCTTGCACGGTTCAGTTCAGGTACTTGAACATTAGAACTGTTACCGATGCTGAATAAGATTGTCAGTGTATTAAACTGTACTGAATGCATCACTGTTGGGTCTTGTTACATCTGGTATTTTTCATCATGGATCAATTAGACCTTACCCCTGTCAAGAATTTAACTACAGCTGTTAACGCAGCCAATATGAACAGTTTTCATCAAGATTATCAGGCAACGAATATGATTACCACTATGTCTTGCTAGACAAATTACGGGTATACAATGGAGGCCGATACAAGAATTTAAGTACGTGTCCAAATGGGGACTAAAGACTGGAATGGTCTGGTTGTAAGCATATTATCTTCAACATCAAGATCTCAAGAATGTAAGCTTTAATTTGAATTATTTTTATGCGTAGTTAGCTGGAATTCTCATTTTTTCTACAGTCTTATCAACACAATATTTTTTCTTTGATAATTTGCTGTTGCAAATGTTTATGCGAGGCGTGGGAAGCCTTGTTCTGAATATTTTCTATATTCTGACATGAAGATTCAATGATTTGAATCAATGGACGAGCATCACGAGCATTTTATTTTATTTTGTGATTTTTTTTCTAATCACGGTCATCAGCCGTCGTAACTGTAAATTTAAAAAATAAATTTAAGTTGAGGAATGGATATTTTTTCCATGTTTAAGAAATCGAGTTTGATCTTTCTCGAATAGTTTATTGAACGTTAAATCCAGTTGTGGAATTAATAATAATAATAATGATGATTTAATAATAATTATTATTATTTCCAATTTTTCTGAGATAATAATAATTATGATTTATATTTTCTAATAATCATATCTTGTAGTATGAATTAATAAAGTGGATATTTAAAACAGTTTGCTATATCGGATACTTGTTTTTCCGAAGGTTAGTGGTAAAACGCACGCCCACATTCTACTAACAGAGTAATTCATTGGAAGCTTTTTACAGTTGCATTATGCAGTCAAATCATGTAGAAGACACGGAAAGTGGTGATACGGGAAACAAATAGAATGTATAAAACAGGATTTTACTAGAGTTTATATAAATATAAATCATTTGGGTAACGTCTTTTGAGAGAACGTTTGGCCAGAAATAGACACAATGTGAAATTATTTAATGTTTAATATGATGGTAAAATTACAGTAAATTCATTTGAAGGAGCTTACTAGCTTCTAAATCTTCCAGTTTGGATAACAAGCAAAGGCTTGATTATTATGTATAATTTGGGAAGAAATTATTGTGTGTGGAAATAGTTAAATGTGCCATTCTTATTGTGCAATTAAGTCGCAGGAATGATGTTGTTGTTAAAATGAAGCATCAACCATTGTGAGGGTTGGATGACTTTGATAAATATGTTGGGAATTGAAAATATTGTTACAAGCCACACTTTCGACGAATTTATAACCAAGGGTTATTTTTTGGAGCCATCATAGTTAATTCACAGTTGATTCTCATGTTCTATAAATATTTTCTAGTACTTGTTGACCCCGATTTTGTTATTAACATTAACCTTTCATTGTGAGGAGACTTTACCGTTGTCTAATGCTAATTATGATCATGTGATTTTTGACACATTTAAATAGAATGGGCCGATGCTATAAATAAATTAATACTGTCATTTCATGAACAGCCACTACCATTTAAAGGATATTTGTGATCCTATTAAATATAAATATTATGTAAAATAATGAATTGATTAACATTTTTATATTCTATATAAATAATTCATGCTTTTGGGCTAATGCCGTATGGTTTAAATTAAAAATACACACGGCATTAGCCCAAAAGCATGAATTATTTATATAATAATCCGGGCCGTGAAAGCCTTAATATGCAAATTTTTATATTCTGTCAAAGAATTGCAACTTTTGATAATAGTATTTGTTACTATTTTTGTAACAATTTTCTAAATAATATTTTCAAATATTTTATTTGAATGATTGAGTGGTTAAATTAATATTTAAAGAATTGTTGTTTTGTTAATAATTTTTGACCATAAATTGATAGTCGAGTCATGCACTCAGAATAATTATTTTGGAACGAGAACAGATGTTATAATAAATTTTCTGTTTAATATCGAAGTTCTCCGAATCCATGCTCAGATGTCCATATAAGTTGATGTTGTGTTATACCCATTGTTATGACTTAAAAAATGAACCAATTTTTGGAATATTAATTACTGGAAGTGATAGTTATTTTCTGCAACATTCGAAAACAAAAACAAAGTGATTTTTCTACATCGAGTGAAACCATTTAATTTCAACAAGTGAATACTTATGATTTAGGAATCAGGCTGGACAATTTAATTTGCCCTGAAGGACGTACGACTGTAAATAATTTAATTTGAACAAAGTCAATAGGACTGACATTCTGGCTTTCGTTCAAATATTAAGTGTTCATGTGTTGATAACCCTGTATATTTTGTGTACATAAATGTATGTTTCGTCATGCATTCCTAAATGCTATTCTGGCATTTATTTCAAGTCAATTTTAACATTTTAATAAAATGAGATTATTTTACGAAATGTGCTATTTTCAGAGTCTCCTTCTATCCTTATTGTTGCATCGAGCCGAAAATCAGTAAAGCAATTTTTTAATTGTGTTATTGTTGTCACTTTAACCCATATGGCGCCCTGGGATGTTTTGATTCTCGTCAGACATAGACTAAGTGTAATGGATCTGATGATGATCGCTTGACGATCGAAACTGGTCATCCAAGTGTATTTATTAATATCATGGATTTTTTTCAGGATTAGGGAATAATCCATCTCATTTGGGTACAATCGTGTTGACCGACTGAAAAGCATCAAACTTTTGTTTGTGAAATCCTACTGTGGGAGGCAAACAACGACAGGTTACAAGTTCATGAGTCCAGACTAACTTCGGACTCAGTAGATGAACGCAATCGTAGGCCGTCCTTGAAATAGTTGACCATTTTCATCTCCAGGCGAATGCTGGGACGGTACCTCCTTGCCTTCCCCTTACCCAATAAAATTCATCTTCATTCAATTCACGTCTCATTAAATCCTATATGGAGGTCGGCGTTAGGAATGGCATCTGTCCGTAAAATAAACTTTCGCCATATAGAAATTAGTCTCACCTCATCCCTAATTCTGTAGAAACGGGAATAATCTGGACGAGAGTTGTGATGCAATTTAAGTTAGATTAGCCCTCTGTCGTCGACGTCATAGATGAAGTGGCAGGAAGTGTCCTGCAGCTTTAGGTCAGCAGGTTAATGGTGGGGTGTTTATTTGACTCAACCCCCTCGTGTTGACAGCGGTCATTACATGTATGACAGCTCGAAGGAACTGGAATGAGGGGCTCATTTTTAAAGATCTGTTTCGCGTGGGCAAGCCAGCTGCGACTACACTCCGCATACCATCATGACCCCACAGAATGGAAGTTGTGAAAATGTAAATGTTTTTGTGCTGCATTTAGAGACTTGAACATCGTGGTCTTCAACCCCGTGTGCTTGGGTCTCTGTAGAATTCCTCTGATGTCCTGTGTTAGTCAGGTGTCTGTAATAGTGTGTGTGTGTGTGTGTGTGTGTAGTTGTAATTGAGGCTAGGATTGGGAAGGAGGTGGTCATAATCTTCATTTAGGTACCATCCAAGCGCTTGCCTGGTGTACAAGTGGGAAACTGCAGAAAACCATTTCTATGATGGGAATCGAAGCCATCTCGTTTTAGTTCTGCCTCACTAGGCTGGGTGTGCCTCATTCCAACCTTCAGACCAGAATGACATTTCTTGACAGAACCAAGAATCGAACCCAAACATTACGGTGACAGCCAAAAATGCTAGTCACTACACCACGAGGTGGCCAGACATACTTTATAGTCATGGAAATAATACCTTGAATAACAAGCTTGTTCAGTGGGTGAAGTTTTAGAGAAGATTTAGACATTTTATCAGACTTCTCAGAGTTTTACTTTGGAATTGCTGATTCTTAATTCTAGTATTGAAAGTGATTTCTCATAGATGGATACTAACAATCTGTGGTATGATTTTTTTTTATTTTTTTTTGTCGTGTGGCCTCCTGAGAGGCCGAGTGCAGGTCTTTCTATTCGACGCCCGTGGGCGACCTGCGCGTCGGGATGAGAGATGGAGTGGATGAAGATGAATGAAACTGGGCAAGGATGTGGGAGGAAGCGGCCGTGGCCTATCAGAAGGTACCGTCCCAGCATTTGCCTGGTGTTGAAAATGGGAAACCACGGAAAACCATTTCAAGGACGGCCGACGGTGGGGCTCGAACCCACACGTCTACCGAGTCAGCAGAGAGCTTGGTCCCATGACCTAACGCTGCGCTTTAGCCAGCTGAGCCAATGCTGTCGGTTGTGGTATGATGAAAGTAATACGTACTTCGTTCAAGGTATTGTTGCTGTATTGTAAGTCACTTAGCAGTCCGGTTCTACAACATTAAAAATGTGGAGTTTATTTGATCGCAAATAATCTTGATTAGCTCTAAATGTAGTTGGTTAATGGCGATTGTTGTTTTGAGGAGCGGAACAACGAGGTCATCTATCCCCAAGAGTGATTTCTGATGAATGAATGAGCATTGACATTTTCTAGAATTGTAAATTGAACTTGGATAACTTAGTGACTTTAAACCAGAGATTAAGGAAGCAACACAAATGAGGGTGAAATCAGTTAATATATGCAAGCAGGAGCAAAGCTTGAGCCTTTATGTAATAGTGGAAGTTCTTACATTTTGTGATTGATGGTATCATGGGCAATAGTGTCCCTGCACAGAGAAAGAAGAATACGATTCCTGCATAAAAGTCTTGTCTCTGCTATATATAGCTTACGGTAGCTAGGCTATATTTTTATGATGTAAAATTCGGATTTTTCTCACAGACCGCGGCAGCAACGCACGCTTATTCACAAGGGCATGATACGAGGCTATCTTAAGACACATGACTGCCGCGCGAAATATTTCAGCATCCAATATATCGGAAAGTATTTTTATTTGGGGTCATTTGCATACCAAATCATCGCTTTACTAGTGCAAAGTGTTGTTTGAGTTAGATGATGGCATTTGAGCCCCATAGAAGTTCCTCCTTCATCCGCCTACTGGACTCCGGCTATCAAATGTCCTTATTCGTAATTTCCAAAGCGGTGGATATACCCACCTGAGTTTGCAATCAGAATACATTAAAAATCAAACTTCGTATACACAGAAATTCTGTAAAACTTGTCCGAGTCTGAATCTGTCTACTTTATATAAAAATAAATATATGTTTTGCTTTGTGCTTAGTTTCAAAAAAATACATTTCCAATAACAACGTGATCTTTTTCTATTTAATGAGATTTTAAGTAAAAAATACAAAGCACAATTTAAATAATAAAAAAATAAAGAAACCAAAACCAAAATCAAAAGAAAGAAAAACAGAAAAAAAATTACGGTAAAATACGTAAGGGGGAGGGAGGGGGGGGGGGGGGCGTGGTGGAGAGTAGCGCCACTAGCCACCATCTTACTCCAGACCAAGTCTTCTACGACCATCTCGTGGTGTAGCAGGTAGCATTCTCGGCCCCCGGAGTTCCGGATGCGATTCCCGGCTCTGCCAAAAAAAATAATTCTGGTCTGAGTGCTGGAAGGGGTAGGCCTACACTTGGCCTGGTGAGGCAAAACTGAGAAGAGGTGGGTTCGCTTCCCATCTTAGCAATCTTAGAAGTTGTTTTCCGTGATTTCCCCAATTCTACATCAGGCGTATGCTGGGATGGGTCCTAACTTAAGGCCATGTCCACCTCCTTCCCATGCCTCATCTGAATTACAAATACACACACTAATAGAGCGATCACAATAACACACGTTATCAGACAAATTCCATATACAACCAAGTACACGGGGATACATGACCACGATGTCACAAAGCCCCTAAATCAATCAACAACAACAACCATTCATTTAACTCGTTTTGTTTTTGATGATTTTATTTTAGGGGCTTGGACATCGTGGTCATTTCAGCCTCGTGCCTAGCTTACTTGGGTGTGAGTGCATGTAGAATATGTGTTAATTGTTATTATGGTGTCTGTAGTAGTGTTTGTGTATTTAAAATACGAGGGACGTACTATATTGTTATTATGGCGTCTGTAGTAGTGTTTGTGTATTTAAAATACGAGGGACGTTCTATATTGTTATTATGGCGTCTGTAGTAGTGTTTGTGTATTTAAAATACGAGGGACGTACTATATTGTTATTATGGCGTCTGTAGTAGTGTTTGTGTATTTAAAATACGAGGGACGTACTATATTGTTATTATGGCGTCTGTAGTAGTGTTTGTGTATTTAAAATACGAGGGACGTACTATATTGTTATTATGGCGTCTGTAGTAGTGTTTGTGTATTTAAAATACGAGGGACGTACTATATTGTTATTATGGTGTCTGTAGTAGTGTTTGTGTATTTAAAATACGAGGGACGTACTATATTGTTATTATGGTGTCTGTAGTAGTGTTTGTGTATTTAAAATAGGAGGGACGTACTATATTGTTATTATGGCGTCTGTAGTAGTGTTTGTGTATTTAAAATACGAGGGACGTACTATATTGTTATTATGGCGTCTGTAGTAGTGTTTGTGTATTTAAAATACGAGGGACGTACTATATTGTTATTATGGCGTCTGTAGTAGTGTTTGTGTATTTAAAATACGAGGGACGTACTATATTGTTATTATGGCGTCTGTAGTAGTGTTTGTGTATTTAAAATACGAGGGACGTACTATATTGTTATTATGGCGTCTGTAGTAGTGTTTGTGTATTTAAAATACGAGGGACGTACTATATTGTTATTATGGCGTCTGTAGTAGTGTTTGTGTATTTAAAATACGAGGGACGTACTATATTGTTATTATGGCGTCTGTAGTAGTGTTTGTGTATTTAAAATACGAGGGACGTACTATATTGTTATTATGGCGTCTGTAGTAGTGTTTGTGTATTTAAAATACGAGGGACGTACTATATTGTTATTATGGCGTCTGTAGTAGTGTTTGTGTATTTAAAATACGAGGGACGTACTATATTGTTATTATGGCGTCTGTAGTAGTGTTTGTGTATTTAAAATACGAGGGACGTACTATATTGTTATTATGGCGTCTGTAGTAGTGTTTGTGTATTTAAAATACGAGGGACGTACTATATTGTTATTATGGCGTCTGTAGTAGTGTTTGTGTATTTAAAATACGAGGGACGTACTATATTGTTATTATGGCGTCTGCAGTAGTGTTTGTGTATTTAAAATACGAGGGACGTACTATATTGTTATTATGGCGTCTGTAGTAGTGTTTGTGTATTTAAAATACGAGGGACGTACTATATTGTTATTATGGCGTCTGTAGTAGTGTTTGTGTATTTAAAATACGAGGGACGTACTATATTGTTATTATGGCGTCTGTAGTAGTGTTTGTGTATTTAAAATACGAGGGACGTACTATATTGTTATTATGGCGTCTGTAGTAGTGTTTGTGTATTTAAAATACGAGGGACGTACTATATTGTTATTATGGTGTCTGTAGTAGTGTTTGTGTATTTAAAATACGAGGGACGTACTATATTGTTATTATGGTGTCTGTAGTAGTGTTTGTGTATTTAAAATATGAGGGACGTACTATATTGTTATTATGGCGTCTGTAGTAGTGTTTGTGTATTTAAAATACGAGGGACGTACTATATTGTTATTATGGCGTCTGTAGTAGTGTTTGTGTATTTAAAATACGAGGGACGTACTATATTGTTATTATGGCGTCTGTAGTAGTGTTTGTGTATTTAAAATACGAGGGACGTACTATATTGTTATTATGGCGTCTGTAGTAGTGTTTGTGTATTTAAAATACGAGGGACGTACTATATTGTTATTATGGCGTCTGTAGTAGTGTTTGTGTATTTAAAATACGAGGGACGTACTATATTGTTATTATGGCGTCTGTAGTAGTGTTTGTGTATTTAAAATACGAGGGACGTACTATATTGTTATTATGGCGTCTGTAGTAGTGTTTGTGTATTTAAAATACGAGGGACGTACTATATTGTTATTATGGCGTCTGTAGTAGTGTTTGTGTATTTAAAATACGAGGGACGTACTATATTGTTATTATGGCGTCTGTAGTAGTGTTTGTGTATTTAAAATACGAGGGACGTACTATATTGTTATTATGGCGTCTGTAGTAGTGTTTGTGTATTTAAAATACGAGGGACGTACTATATTGTTATTATGGCGTCTGTAGTAGTGTTTGTGTATTTAAAATACGAGGGACGTACTATATTGTTATTATGGCGTCTGTAGTAGTGTTTGTGTATTTAAAATACGAGGGACGTACTATATTGTTATTATGGCGTCTGTAGTAGTGTTTGTGTATTTAAAATACGAGGGACGTACTATATTGTTATTATGGCGTCTGTAGTAGTGTTTGTGTATTTAAAATACGAGGGACGTACTATATTGTTATTATGGCGTCTGTAGTAGTGTTTGTGTATTTAAAATACGAGGGACGTACTATATTGTTATTATGGCGTCTGTAGTAGTGTTTGTGTATTTAAAATACGAGGGACGTACTATATTGTTATTATGGCGTCTGTAGTAGTGTTTGTGTATTTAAAATACGAGGGACGTACTATATTGTTATTATGGCGTCTGTAGTAGTGTTTGTGTATTTAAAATACGAGGGACGTACTATATTGTTATTATGGCGTCTGTAGTAGTGTTTGTGTATTTAAAATACGAGGGACGTACTATATTGTTATTATGGCGTCTGTAGTAGTGTTTGTGTATTTAAAATACGAGGGACGTACTATATTGTTATTATGGCGTCTGTAGTAGTGTTTGTGTATTTAAAATACGAGGGACGTACTATATTGTTATTATGGCGTCTGTAGTAGTGTTTGTGTATTTAAAATACGAGGGACGTACTATATTGTTATTATGGCGTCTGTAGTAGTGTTTGTGTATTTAAAATACGAGGGACGTACTATATTGTTATTATGGCGTCTGTAGTAGTGTTTGTGTATTTAAAATACGAGGGACGTACTATATTGTTATTATGGCGTCTGTAGTAGTGTTTGTGTATTTAAAATACGAGGGACGTACTATATTGTTATTATGGCGTCTGTAGTAGTGTTTGTGTATTTAAAATACGAGGGACGTACTATATTGTTATTATGGCGTCTGTAGTAGTGTTTGTGTATTTAAAATACGAGGGACGTACTATATTGTTATTATGGTGTCTGTAGTAGTGTTTGTGTATTTAAAATACGAGGGACGTACTATATTGTTATTATGGCGTCTGTAGTAGTGTTTGTGTATTTAAAATACGAGGGACGTACTATATTGTTATTATGGCGTCTGTAGTAGTGTTTGTGTATTTAAAATACGAGGGACGTACTATATTGTTATTATGGCGTCTGTAGTAGTGTTTGTGTATTTAAAATACGAGGGACGTACTATATTGTTATTATGGCGTCTGTAGTAGTGTTTGTGTATTTAAAATACGAGGGACGTACTATATTGTTATTATGGCGTCTGTAGTAGTGTTTGTGTATTTAAAATACGAGGGACGTACTATATTGTTATTATGGCGTCTGTAGTAGTGTTTGTGTATTTAAAATACGAGGGACGTACTATATTGTTATTATGGCGTCTGTAGTAGTGTTTGTGTATTTAAAATACGAGGGACGTACTATATTGTTATTATGGCGTCTGTAGTTGTGTTTGTGTATTTAAAATACGAGGGACGTACTATATTGTTATTATGGCGTCTGTAGTAGTGTTTGTGTATTTAAAATACGAGGGACGTACTATATTGTTATTATGGCGTCTGTAGTAGTGTTTGTGTATTTAAAATACGAGGGACGTACTATATTGTTATTATGGCGTCTGTAGTAGTGTTTGTGTATTTAAAATACGAGGGACGTACTATATTGTTATTATGGCGTCTGTAGTAGTGTTTGTGTATTTAAAATACGAGGGACGTACTATATTGTTATTATGGCGTCTGTAGTAGTGTTTGTGTATTTAAAATACGAGGGACGTACTATATTGTTATTATGGCGTCTGTAGTAGTGTTTGTGTATTTAAAATACGAGGGACGTACTATATTGTTATTATGGCGTCTGTAGTAGTGTTTGTGTATTTAAAATACGAGGGACGTACTATATTGTTATTATGGCGTCTGTAGTAGTGTTTGTGTATTTAAAATACGAGGGACGTACTATATTGTTATTATGGCGTCTGTAGTAGTGTTTGTGTATTTAAAATACGAGGGACGTACTATATTGTTATTATGGCGTCTGTAGTAGTGTTTGTGTATTTAAAATACGAGGGACGTACTATATTGTTATTATGGCGTCTGTAGTAGTGTTTGTGTATTTAAAATACGAGGGACGTACTATATTGTTATTATGGCGTCTGTAGTAGTGTTTGTGTATTTAAAATACGAGGGACGTACTATATTGTTATTATGGCGTCTGTAGTAGTGTTTGTGTATTTAAAATACGAGGGACGTACTATATTGTTATTATGGCGTCTGTAGTAGTGTTTGTGTATTTAAAATACGAGGGACGTACTATATTGTTATTATGGCGTCTGTAGTAGTGTTTGTGTATTTAAAATACGAGGGACGTACTATATTGTTATTATGGCGTCTGTAGTAGTGTTTGTGTATTTAAAATACGAGGGACGTACTATATTGTTATTATGGCGTCTGTAGTAGTGTTTGTGTATTTAAAATACGAGGGACGTACTATATTGTTATTATGGCGTCTGTAGTAGAGTTTGTGTATTTAAAATACGAGGGACGTACTATATTGTTATTATGGCGTCTGTAGTAGTGTTTGTGTATTTAAAATACGAGGGACGTACTATATTGTTATTATGGCGTCTGTAGTAGAGTTTGTGTATTTAAAATACGAGGGACGTACTATATTGTTATTATGGCGTCTGTAGTAGAGTTTGTGTATTTAAAATACGAGGGACGTACTATATTGTTATTATGGCGTCTGTAGTAGAGTTTGTGTATTTAAAATACGAGGGACGTACTATATTGTTATTATGGCGTCTGAAGTAGTGTTTGTGTATTTAAAATACGAGGGACGTACTATATTGTTTTACACTTTTTTTCTACCCAAATGAAGTACATTACACATCACTTGTTACGTCCACATTCTCAACATAATCTCCTTGTAACTTTATGCACTTTTGCCATCGATGTGTCAGTCTCCCCAGACCTTCCTGAAACCATTCTTTCGGAGTGCTGCGTACCCATGCCTTGACAGCTGCTGTGTCCAGAGTGTTCCCGAACAGGTGATAATCACTTGGTGCCAAATCAGGAGAGTATGGTTGGTATGGCAGCACCGTGAATCTTATTTGATCAATGGCCACGGTGGTCTCTCGGCTAGTGAGGGGGTGGGCATTGTCATGTTGCATAAGCACACCTTTAGCCCATTTTCCTGGCCACTTAGTTTGAATGGCACGACGTAAGCACTTAAGGGTTGCCACATATGCTGCGCTGTTAATCGTGGCCCCCAATTCCGGCTAGTCAATGAGGATGATGCCCTTTGTGTCCCAGAATACTGTCGCCATTCGCTTGTCAACTGATGGCACTGTTCGACATTTCTTTGGCGGTGGACTGTACCTATGGTCGCCGTTCTGCACATTTTGTAGAACTGGACACAGCTGTCAAGGCATGGGTACGCAGCACTCCGGGACAATGGTTTCAGGAAGGTCTGGAGAGACTGGCACATCGATGGCAAAAGTGCATTAAACTACAAGGAGATTATGTTGAGAAGCTGGACGTAAACAACTGACGTGTAATAGTACTTCATATGGGTAGAAAAAATAAAGTGTAAAACGATATAGTACGCCCTTGGTATTTAGGTGAGGATTAGTAATTAGGTGGCAGTGGTCTCAAGTTAAGAGCCATTCCGGCATTTGCCTGGAGTAGAAATGGGAATCCACGAAAAACCACTTCTAGTATTGCTGAAGTGGGAATTGAACCCACCCCTTCTTAATTTTTGCGTTACGAGGTTAAATATACCCCGTTGCAGCCCTCAAATCAGAATTAAATTTCTTGCCAGGCCTGGGAATCTGATCCGGACCCCAGGGTGGCAGCCACTACTTAACAAATAGTCTCAATCTTTCTTTTAATACAAGATTTTTCATTCATAATCCTTGCTCCTTATGAGTACACTTCATTCTTATTGTTGTATTCCTCACCTATTACTCCGAACTTATCTCCGTTCCAATTTCCATGTTTTCATTTTATTCCACATTAAACTTATTTTCGACCTCATGATTTAATTTCTTTCCGCCTTTAATTTCACTCCGAGTTGACCATTTCATTTCATTCTGACTCCATGATATAATTTTATTCACATTAAATTTTATTTCGCCCTGAGGATTTAATTTCATTCCACTTTTAATTTCTCACTGAGTCAACGATATAATTTCATTCCGACCTCATGATTTAATTTTATTCCACATTTAATTTCACTCCGAGTCGACGATTTAATCTCTTACCGACACCAGGATTTAATATAATTCCATATTTAATTTCAATCCGACCTGAGGATTTAATTTCATTCCACATTTAATTTCATTCCGACACCAAGATTTAATTTTATTCCACATTTAATTTTATTCCAACCTACGGGTTTAATTAAATTCCACATTTAATTCTATTCTATGTTCAACATTTAATTTTATTCCATGTTCATCATTTAATTTCAATCCACATTTAATTTCACTCCAGGGGAGTGGTGGCGCAGCGGTCAAGCTGTTGCCCTCTCACCAAGGTAGACCGGGGATTCCCGGCCAATGCATGTGAGATTTTCGAAGTGAAATTCCATGTCCTGTCGTTCGGATTCCACGTAAAAATTAAGTACCGTCGCTCATGATCGAATTTTTAACGGTCACGTAAAACAAACAGCTTCCTTCTAATTTCGCTCCGAGTTCAAGAGTCCTTTTCATTCCAGATATAATTCACTTTCAGTTTCACTCCATGCCTTTCGTTCTTTTTCATTATGAGCAGAGTTTCATTCTTCACATTTCGCTCCTTGCATTTTATTCCTTAATTTCACTCTGAATTTAATTTTACTCAAAATTTCATGAATAAGTTTAATTCTAGATTCAATTTACTTCCCAATGTCATTCCTTTTAATTTACGAAATGGTTCCGTTTACATATTTCGCTCCTTACATTTCACTATTTGCATTTCATTCCTCACGTTATATTCCAGATTTAATACCACTTCGAATTTCATCCACTTAACCATTTTCTCTTTAATACAACAATAAGGATCACGTTCAATTTCGTTCCATTTAATACAGTTCCATTTATCATACTTTTATTTTAATTCCATTTAATATACTAAACAAATGTGGCCATTTTCTTAGAATATTGTTCTATATTGGTTTTAAAGATAGAGAAATTAATGCTAAAGCAGTCTGTTAACGATGAATTTTCATACCAGTATATTTTGAAGTAATTCGTTGAATTGCTTTTGTATATTTCGAGTGCATTTGAATCAAAACTGTCGGTAATAAATAAAAACAAGTAAATCAGGATGTCGGGGGGTCCTGACACCTTATTGCTCACAATTATTATTGTTATGTTTATTATTCATATTTAAATACAGACAATGTTGCCTAGTTATAAAAATATATTATATATTTGCCTTTTTAAGGCTAGTGTGACATGTATGTTCATTTTCTGTATTAAAATACTTTTCATTAAGAAGGAAAACAAAACAATGGAATAGAGAAGATTCCTTCGACTCAAAATAATCACATAAAATATTACATAGCTAAAAATATAGATATTCCACTCTCATCATTGACTAAAATGAAATGTATGAAAACACCGGTTACAATCTTAATTAGGGTTACTAACTGTTAATGAACTGGGACATTTTATTCTAAAATTAATAATTTGGCCATGTTTGTAATTCCAGAATTTCGTGTTTTGAAACCATTTACTGTAATTCCTTTTTATTTTAATTTAATTCCAGTGTACATCCCATTCGGTGTGTGTAGAATTTGCACGATGACCTGTGCTATTTTTGTGTTTGTATTAACGTGTTTATTTGTAATTAAGGCTAGCATTGGGAAGGCGGTGACCTGGGCACTAAATTAGAAACCAGCCCAGCATTTGCGTGGAGTAGAAGTGGAAAATCACGAAATAACACTTCTAGGATGGCTGGAATGTGAATCGAACCCATGCTCTGCTTAATTTTCCCTACGAGTAATTATCCTCATGAGACTAAGTGGACTCCGTTCCAACCCTCAGACCAGAATTAAATTTCTTGGCAGAACTGGGATTCGAATCTAAAGCCTAGGATATGGTAGACATTAACGCTAATCATAACATCACGTGGCGGCTATTATTCTTGGAAGGGTATTGAACGCAGAAGAGCTGAACGAAACAGAAGGATTTGTATTTATTTTCTCAAAAGAAGGTCAAACCCTGGGCCTGGGCCCATCCTTTACGGCCATCCGATATTTAAGAGCCGTGTAACTAAAACATAATCAGCTTCTGTTTCCCACGGACCCCTGCCACTGGGACTACATAAACACACTCATGTCTTCTACACAAACATCTTAAGATGTGTTACCTGCGTTAGCTACAGACCCAAACTGAACCAGCACAAGAGTTGTTACTGTTTCAGTTAGGGACTTGTGACATTTTGGTCATCAGTCTCGTCAACTTATGTGTCTAGATCAGGGGTTCTCAACCTTTTTCAACCATCGTACCCCTTAAAAAAAAATTAAACATCCTGCGTACCCCCTACTAACCTTTCTTAGGTAGTAATAATGGTTATTAAAAATGTAAAAGTTATTTAGTTAGTATGGTTTAACCTTTGTAATATTATAAGGAAATATATTTTAATAAAACAGAATATAGTTGTTGTGTTTCAGTTCCTATTCCCAAAGGGTGATTTTTGCAATCATTGCGTTAGTTTTCATTTCAACATAGAACATATCAGAAACACTACCTTGCATACACTTATTCCAAATGTTCAGTTTTTCAAAAATATCACTTTAATAGGCCAATTTTAAAAGCCAACCGAAGACATTGAGTACTGATGATAAATTAGAATTGTGCTCGGTAAAGAAAAGATGCAATTCTTTGTGGAGTTGAAATACACGCGCCGTAAATAACTCACACAGTAGTCACGGCACGAAGCTAACTGCGCATGTGGATCGAGTAGAAGGATGGCCTGCCGCGTACCCCCTGAAATGTTTCGCGTACCCCTTCCCTGGTCTAGATGAGATCTGTTCATTGTTGTGGCTGTATTAGCGTGTGTGCTTGCAATTGAAGTTAGGAATCGGTAGAAGGTAGCCGTGAACTAATACGCCAGTTCATTTCTCTGTCAATGAGTTTATTTTTATTTTCATGTATCGTTACTTCACAGTATTACTTTTCGCATGAGATATAATAATATCTGTCACATGGATACATTTTCTGTGTAATTGCAATAGGCATAGGAGGTAGTTGTTTCATTTTGGGGCTTGAACATTCTGGTTTGAGAGTTCGAATAGGGTGAAGTCTGTCTCATCAGTAGAAAGTGAAAAGAGATGGGTTCAATTCCCACTACAGCCATCCTAGAAGTGGTTTTCCGTGGTTTCCCACTTATTCTTAGATACGTTTTACCTCACAAGACTGAGTGTACTCAATCTAGCCCTCACCAAAATTACATACATGTGTATGGGTAAGCATATCTGCCATTAGTCTGCTAGAAGAGAGTTCAAATGATAACTCGGAAACGCAGTGCCTTGGCACATAGCCTGAGTTCATACCTTTGGGACAGAATCACGATATTTACCCTGAGATCACAGAAGATGGCTGTAAAGTTGTTATATACCTCCCGCTAGAATTACCAAACATTACATAAACTCTCTTTCTGCTGCCTTACTTTTGTTCTCTATTTTTTCCATTAGACTATATTCCTATAGTATCCTTTCCTCTTTCTTGTGCTGTGTGTCGTAATATGTTTGACCCATGTCAATAGCGGATAGGAGACAACAAAACAATGAGAAAAGTTTATATGAACATGTGTTTCCATGGAACCAATTCCTTGACGAATTAGAAGGCGTCTCACTGTATGTTCGACTCCATGCGTAGTTATGCATGGTGGCACACCAGCCGATTTTAGTCGCTTCGTTAGAAATGTCTTGAATAAAAATTAAATGACCACTAATAACCCTCTCAGTGGCCTGGGCGTTATTATTTTATTATTATTTTATAGAGTCTTCTGAAAGAACTAGTTTATTCAGAACCCATTCCCACCATTGATATACAGTACTTCTTTAGGGAATATAACATAGATGCCAATGAATGCCACAGGCACCTGGTACGTTTAAAAGAGCCCAGACTTCTATGAGATGACGACTCGGAGCTTGCGTTAATACCACAAATGGTAATTTGAGCATCGTGTGCATGGGTAAGCATATCTGCCATTAGTCTGCTAGAAGAGAGTTCAAATGATAACTCGGAAACGCGGTGCCTTGGCACATAGCCTAAGTTCATATTGCATAGCAGCAGAACTGAGTTCTGTACTAGTTGTCATTTGGTTACCTTGAACTGTTGGGATAGGACGGGTTATTTCAAGGCCACACTAGATAGACAGGCCACAAGGCTCCGGCCGTGACGTCACAAAGGTGGCCCGCGTTGAGCACGGCAGTGTACGACCCGCTCTCACTGTCACCATGGTATTGTTCACTTATTGAACATTATCGATGTATTTGAACAAATCTTCAATTGTAGTCGTATTTAGGCTAGTGTACTACACGAGTTTTATGCGGGGGAAAAGTAGTAGGGCAGTTTATGTACCAATATTACCTCAATAGACATTTCCTTACGTAAAGTTTTAAGCAGACAACTGTCATTTTTAACGGAACACAGTTTCATATAAAAGATTAAAACCCATAATACCTATACAAATAGTTTTAATGTTTCTAGGCAAATAAATGATAGCAATTTATAATAATAGGCTGGAACCTTTCTTAAAAATTAGTCTCCTGCTTAAAACTTATCTAACAATTCCTAAGGTTTCAATTTATCAATTTTTCTTTTCTTTGGCGATTTATGGGTGTCCTTAGGATTTCTTCTTAGCCATGAGTTTGCCTTCGATAACTTTTCTATAGTTATTCAATAATATATTACAAAAGATGCCTATACATTTGTCAACAAATATTTTAAAACTAGTTCCACAATCACTGCATGTTTCAAACACGACGTTTTCATTCTCCGGAACATTGTAGACAAGCAAAATCAAATGTTTCTTTGAGAGTCGTATTGTAAAAACATCGATTCATACTTATCACTTAGAAGTATATTAAATAATTTAAATTGTGTGATCAAAATGTTAACAATAAAATCTGATGGATATTTCAAAGCTCCTCTGTCGATTACATTGAGACAATAATTGTCTTCTGGTTTTAACGCATCTGACGTTACATTATCATTATTAAACAATAAAACATCTTGACAACTTCTACATGTACAGTTTTTCATAATTATTTTACAAACATATCCGCCAATATAAACTAGACCTAACAAAATATTCACAGATACAATAACATCATTAAACTCAACCTCCACACTTTCAAAATGTGAAATTTCTGTAGTTTTTAAGTTTTTACAATCTGAGCTCTTGCAATCCACATACTTACTTAATGAAATATCACTAATAGGGATATCTGCGTGTTTAGCAGAGTATGCATTTATTACCGGCAGGGCTTTTAATTTTCGTTCTAACTCAAGGACTTGCTTCTCTGAAATATGGTAGCAGGCACCATTCATTTGCCTGCACTGCCCAAATCTTGCTTCTAATTCAACAGTCTGAAATTTCCCTAACAATACATAGGCTACTTGAATCCCAAACTTGTTTTCAAGAAATTTACCAACTTCAAAATAGTGTTTACAGTGTGAACTAAAGCTGTTTGAGTTTCATTAGTAAGTTTTACATGACGAGCCACTTTTGTTTTGTGTGTGTGATCTTCCCTTGAACAGGCAGATTTTCCCACCTAATTAATCACGTTAAAACTTGCGCAGAAATAAAACATTGTCGCCATGAACTGAAAATATTTCTAAAAATACAGCTGTGCTTTTAAAATCATTTGTATTTTTAATTTTGCCAAAGTGTTTTAAAGCAGCGACATTTTTCTCGTCGAACAGTTTGGAACAAAGATTTACATTTTGTCGCTCTAAAGATGTTGGGTACAAAACTGTTTGGTTCAGGGCAGGAGCAAGCTTAACTACATTATTCTCTTCTCCTCTATGATGCTGTTTAAGGTGACCAACACTAGCAAAACATTCTTTGTCTGACTCAGGGTTGTCAAAGTCAGGGAACACCAAAGTTTGTAAGTTATCAGCTTGGTTAATCCAGTTATTTTTTAAGCTTTTAAATAAATGAACAGAATGAAACATTACAAAAATCTTTTGCGTTTCGTCAAATGGGTTTTAAAAAGTGGTTTGTAAATTGTATTATGTATCTAGTTTATGTCCTCTATGGAACTTGGTCGGAGTGTATATATGCTTTTACTCTGTGACAATGTTAGTTGTAAGTTGTTCATTGTGTTAAGATGTAGATTCAGATGTGTGTGCATATTAAAGAGTTATAATATCCGTTATCCAAAACATAATAGCTATAATGTGCTTTATTCAAACATAATAGTTGGCGACGAGGAATTGGGACTTGATTCTCCGGTACAGATATAGCCTACATCAATGAAGTACGGTATTTACGTCGTCCGTTTCAACGGCCACGGGAGTAAAATCAATAATCAGGCAAATCGACATGAAATGTACACAGAGTACTTGTAAACAATCCTAAGCAACTCATCGTATATTCAGCTACGTGTGCCTGCATGCCACATATTCAAAATAATATTTATCGCAGTTCGAACTTTGAGGTTATGCAATGTTTTTTTTTCTTCTCTCAAGCCCAGGACAATATTCGGTCATCGATCACTACCCAGTGTGTTTTAAATCTGTTATCTTGAAGCATTTTATTATATTTGAACTGTGACTTTTAAAATTATTTCTAAGTTCCGTCAAGATGGACGCAAATCAGTTTCAACAATTACTGAACATTTTTACTGATTCTCAAGAGAAGTTACTTGAAAGGTATCAAGCTCACCAGCCCGTCACAACCCCACAAGCCACTAACATCACACCTTTTGAAAAATTTGATTCTGAAAAGGAAACATTCGTGTCGTATTTAGAACGATTTGAAAATTACGCAAACTTCAACAATGCCACCGATCCAACAAAGAAAGCTCAGCTCTTGTGTACATCAATAGGGGCAATTCATTATAACAATCTCTCTGCATTTTTAGGCCCTGATAAACCAATCAAGTCTCTTGGTTATAATGACCTAGTAAAGCATTTCAAGCAAATACTGTCACCCCAAGTCTCAACCGTAGTTTCCCAACACTATTTTTTGAACGTCAATCAAAAAGAAAGTCAAAATATTGCAGGATTTGTTGCCACTCTTAGAAGCCACTTACTAGACTGTGACTTTTATATTCAGTGTACATGTGACGCCAGAATTTCAATCGCGGATGTTTTTCTTCGTGCACAATTTATACGTGGCTTGCGAGATA
Organism: Meconema thalassinum; assembly: GCA_946902985.2. Classification (NCBI taxonomy): domain Eukaryota; kingdom Metazoa; phylum Arthropoda; class Insecta; order Orthoptera; family Tettigoniidae; genus Meconema; species Meconema thalassinum. Next base: position 276,799,371 of record OX336389.2, on the reverse strand, counting down.
ATTGGATCAGAGAGAAACTTCTCCAGTCTAATGACACGAAATTTGATGATCTCCTGAAGAAGGCTATAGCCTTGGAAGCATCGCGGTATGAGAGTAATCAGCTGTCAAAACAGCTCACTGCACCGTCAGACACTATAGAGGACACAAACAAAGTAACAAAAGCCACAAGTTCATATAATGACCGAAGTAGGAATCAATATAGCAGTGATACTCAGTCACGTTTTGTTCAACAGCCTAGCCCAGGCTCTCACTCACGTTCACAGTCCAGGGGCCGCCGTAGTTCTGTCAATTATAGAGCACTAGGTATTGATGGATTATGCCTGAATTGTGGAAATTCAAACCACAGGTCAAGAGATTGTCGCACAAACAGAAACTCTCTTAAATGTAGGTCATGTAGGAAAGTGGGACATGTTGCAAAAGTTTGTATCACTACACTTCTTCAACAGTCAAATACACACAACATTGCAACTGAGAACATAGATGACAACTTGCATGACCACCCTGAAACCAATTTCGGGATAGGACAACTGGAATGCATCGAAGATCTCTTTGAAGTAGGACAAGAATCAGATAAATATTTTATCAGTGTTAAACTCAACAATAAATCACAAAGATTTGAAGTCGACACGGGAGCAAAATATTCACTCATCTCAGAGAACGAATGTTCAACCTTGGGTCTTGGTTTGCCATTGCAGCCAACAAATGTCTGTTTTCGATCATATTCTGATCATGTTATCAAACCCAGAGGAAAAATTGTTGTCACAGTATCATACAAAGGGAAAGAAATTGTTGCAGATCTTTTTGTAGTTCCGCAAGGTCATGCCGCATTGCTTGGTCGTGTTTGGATCAGGGGCCTCGGCCTTGATCTGAAGGAAATTGACAAGGACACAAATCAATCACTTCACACTGAATCTGTCAACTCAGTGCAGTCAATTCAGGATATTTTACATCAGTATAGTACAATCTTTGAAGAAAAAATTGGATGCGTTCCCAATATTGAAGTAAAACTGCAACTCCGAGAGGGGGTGAAACCTGTCTTCAATCGTGAACGTGATGTCCCTTTTGCTCTTCGGAAACGCGTTGAAAAGGAACTCGCTTCATTGGAATCAGAAGGAGTTATTTCTCCCACAGCTTTAAGTGATTGGGGATCGCCTCTTGTTGTTATCCCAAAACCAGATGGGGGAGTTAGGTTATGTGTTGACTACAAATGTGGAGTAAATTCAAGGTTGATTTCTGCAAACCATCCCATAAGACCAGTTAATGATGTTCTACATAGTCTTAGAAACTCAAAATTTGTCTGCAAGTTAGACTTATACAAGGCATATCTACATCTGAAGGTTGATGAAGAAGGTAGTATGATTCAAACTATATCCACTCACAAAGGAACCTTCAGGATGCACCGACTGAGTTTTGGCATCAAAACTGCCCCCTCAGAATTTAATAGGATATTATCACAGATCCTTCATGGTCTTCCAAAAGCTGAAGCTTATTTTGACGACATCATAATACATGGTACAACGAAGGAGGAGTGCACCAAGAACTTAATAGCCTGTCTAGAACGGCTTTCGAAAAATAATCTGCATTTGAACAAAAGCAAATGCTCATTTTTCAAGGAAAACATAGACTACCTAGGGCATATTGTATCATATAATGAGATCCGCAAGTCACCAGAGAAAGTTCAAGCTGTGTCACAAATGCCACGCCCTAAAAACAATGAAGAAGTGAGACGCTTCCTTGGTATGGTGACTTATTATGCAAAGTTCATTCCTAATTTTTCAACGAAGTCCCACCCATTACGGCAGTTATTGCGGAAAGGTGAACGGTTTTTCTGGTCTGCAGCCTGTGAAGCAGCTTTCTTGAATCTCAAGTCCGAGTTATGTAGTGAACGTGTCCTTACCCCATTCAACCCATCACTGCCTATCATCTTGTCAACCGATGCCAGTCCTACTGGTGTTGGAGCAGTATTAAGTCATGAGATGGATGGCCAAGAAAGACCCATCGCCTATGCATCTCGTGCCCTAACACCAGCAGAATGTAATTACAGTCAGCTTGACCGGGAAGCGCTGGCAATAATTTTCGCCACAACACACTTCTACAACTATATTTTTGCAAGAAATTTCATTCTTGTGACAGACAATGAACCTCTGTCTCGTATTTTTCATCAGAACAAGGGCCTGCCACAAATGACATCCGCAAGGCTCCTAAGATATGCATCGTTTCTCTCCGGGTTTGACTACACGGTAAGAGTGAAAAAAGGGAAAGATAACGAAAATGTTGACTGCCTATCCCGAGCCCCTGTTGCATCTACCTCGCCAAACATTGAAACATCAATAAATGCAGAAGTTTCACAACTCTGTGCTGAAACGATTCTTCAAGTGTCAAGTGAAGCCATTACGTACGAAACTATCCGTGATGAGACTATGTTAGACCCAGAACTTAGTGCCACCCTGCAACGTCTTCAAACTCAATCCTTGGATGAACCATATACAGTTGAAAATGGTATTCTATTCCGTCAAGACCGAATTGTTATCCCAAAGAAACTACAAAGAAAAATATTGGAAGAGTTACATTTAACACACCTCGGCATTGTGAAAACAAAACAGTTAGCAAGACGATATGTCTACTGGCCGCAATTAGACAAAGACATTGAGAAGCTTATCAAATCTTGTGAAGAGTGCGCACAGACTCGTTCAAATCCACCAAAAGCTCCAATACACCCCTGGGATGAACCAGAAGAAAATTGGGAACGCATACACATTGACTATGCGGGGCCATTTGATAACCACCATTTCTTGATGTGTGTTGACGCGAAATCCAAGTGGGTCGAAGTACGAATGGTGAAAGACGCTCCATCCACTGCAACTACTATCAGTCTGCTTGACAATATCTTCACCGTACATGGGTACCCAAATGTCCTTGTGTCAGATAATGCCACTATCTTCACGAGTGATGTATTCAGATCCTATTGCAAGGAGAGAGGGATTTTTCAGAAATATATTGCACCAGGGCACCCAGCAACCAATGGGCTAGCTGAGAGAAACATCCAAACTTTGAAGAGGCGACTTCGTGCTGCTGTAAATGACCCGGCACCATTATCGACTAAGTTACAGAACATCTTGTTTCAATACAGAGCAACGCCATTGGCATGTGGACAGTCTCCAGCTGAACTATATTTGAAACGTCGGCTACGTATCCGGTTGGATGCTCTACGTCCAAACCAAAAGAGCTTGACTACATCCAGTTTCTCACCCCCTGTTCGCTCTTTCAAAGTGGGAGAGAGAGTGCAAGTCCGGATTCACAAGAAAAACCGTGATATTTGGCAGTTTGGTGTTATACAAACTAAACTCGGCCAGCGTCACTATGATGTGAAATTGGATTCGGGACGAATTTTAAAGCGGCATGTTGACCAGTTATTATCGACTCTCGTGCCAAAGAAAGATAAGCATGTCACTTTTGCTCCAACAAATCCTCCTGTGCGCGGTGTTCCAAACATACCAACACCAACCCAGTCAAGACTAGAAAATGAGGATATTCCTCCTGCAACCCACACTTCAGATGATACAAGGCAGACCATCGTGCAACCAGATGAACACCCTGATCGAAACAGCCTTCCACCACCTGCTGATAATTATTTAAGAAGATCAGCCAGAGACAGGCGACCTCCTCAGTATCTGCAAGACTATGTGCCCAAATGAATATGAATAGTTCCTTTTATTTGTTTTTATATAAGTGGGGGAGACTATTATGTATCTAGTTTATGTCCTCTATGGAACTTGGTCGGAGTGTATATATGCTTTTACTCTGTGACAATGTTAGTTGTAAGTTGTTCATTGTGTTAAGATGTAGATTCAGATGTGTGTGCATATTAAAGAGTTATAATATCCGTTATCCAAAACATAATAGCTATAATGTGCTTTATTCAAACATAATAGTTGGTTAAGCCAGTTATTTTTTAAGCTTTTAAATAAATGAACAGAATGAAACATTACAAAAATCTTTTGCGTTTCGTCAAATGGGTTTTAAAAAGTGGTTTGTAAATTGTATTTTCATAACTTTTCAAACATTTTCCTGTTAACACTGTTATTATTATAGAGTGTTATAGAGTTTCAAATGGTCACGTTTTACAGTTAAAATGGACACGTCGGGTCTTTTAACAGAATCCTCCCTAATTATGAACCATTCGTCTAAGTGTTTTATGCACACAACAGAGCTTGCGAAGGGACAAATTTAGTTTCCGAACCAAGTCAGTAGGGAATTTAAACACTGAAATATTAGGCTTTTTTGAACTGTAGTTGCTTCTACAACCAGGTACACAACACGACGTGGGCATAATTTACTATGTTCGCACACGTTTCAATCATTAAATACCATTGATAACTTCACTGCTGCGAGGTTCAGCTCAGCCTACAAGTCACTGGCGAGAAGTGAAGCGGCCGGCCACTTGTGTGACGTAACGACCAAAGTGGAGGGGGAGCCTTATGGCCTGTCTATCTAGTGCGGCCTTGGTTATTTACGGTGTTATGATAGTTCATTGGCTTATCTGATACTGTAGTGGCTACGCTGGCTAAAGCTCAGCATTAGGTCATGGGGTCAAGCTCTCTGCTGACTCGGTAGACGCGTGGGTTCGAGCCCCACCGTCGGCCGTCCTTGAAATGGTTTTCCGTGGTTTCCCCATTTTCAACACCAGGCAAATGCTGGGACGGTACCTTCTGACAGGCCACGGCCGCTTCCTTCCACATCCTTGCCCAATTTCATTCACCATCATTCATTTCATCTCTCATTAACTCCTCTCATGAGGTTGGCGTCAGGAAGGGCATCCGGCCGTTAAAATCATCGCCACAAAGACTTCCATCGCATCTCATCCCCGACACCGTTGGAAAACGGGAATAATAAGGGGTAGACATACATTGGCTTATCTGATACTTCGTGAGCTAAATTATTATTACTTCGTCATTCGATAAATTAAGCCGACCTCTATCAACAGATGTGGCCATTTTGAATGGATCAACAATGGATTATCGGTTATTTGTGTAATTTATCAAAAATCTCCGGATATGTCAGGAATTTCACTTATTGGAATCCCGTAGGTATCTTAAATATTATGTTCAGAACTTTCACACACCAATACAATACTTGGAAACTTCTATATGTTAGGAAACTTAAGCATGTGAAAACCGAACATCACTTAGTCTTTGCTACCATCTTATTGCTGCCTAACTTGCCTGCAATGTTTCGATGTCTACTTATTTACATTTTTTTTTACTCGATCTACTTTTCTACTTCAAAAGTTTACAAAACATGGGAAATCTCAATACCTTGTGAAATGTTCGATTAAATATGTTTTCTTCTTTCTCGTTTATTCAAGAATTTCCATCTTGTTATTTTTAAACACCATATGCAGCATCATACGAATAAACCCTTGTAAATTTTGAGGATGTAGTTGTATGAATGACAACATGCCGAATACATTATAAATTCTATTATTTTTTAGACGTTTTAATATGAATTTTAGGTCACATTTTTTAAAATGACAACTGTCTTTCGTGTATATTTAAGAAAAAAGTGATACCCAATCAAACTTGAAAATCTACAACACCACTTGCCTCCTAAATGGCCAATTTAAGCTTGGCTACCACCTTGCTTAAGGGCCAGGATTCCTTTATTTCCCACTTGGCTACCTTATTCCTCTAATTGCCACGTTACTGCCAACTTCCTTAATATTTTTGCGAGGCTGGTTTAGAATATGTCTTCACCGGGACTGAACTAATTTCAGAATATTTTGCAATGTTGTTGCTCACTCAAATCAAATTCTTAACCCGAACAACTCCGGGTGAAAAGACTAGTTAAAAATATATGTAGCCTTCGGTAAAAAAATAAAATAAAATAAAACTTTTCTCGTCCTTAGATTCAGCGCCATGTGTTTCACGGGGCAATTGCCACCACAGTATTTGCACATATTAATACTGTGAATACAACTAACTTTTCCTTGCAGCTAAAGTATCTTTCAGATCCTTATGACCTAGTTATTGTTTTTAAAAATATCTTTAATATTTCGCAGGGATATGCACAGGAATGAAATGAAAATAAAAAGGAACGAAATTAAATCGTTTCAATACCGTACACGAAATTCTGGAATGAAATTGTAAGAGAAAAGGGAATTCAAATAAAAGCGTGATACAGTAATTGGAACAGCATCTAAAGGAATGAAATTTTACACGATGCCCAGAATGATATTAAAGAGCAAATGGTTTAACGAATGGAACTCGATGTGGAATTAAATCTGCAACAAAATTTGAGGAATGAAATGCAAGAAGTGGGATTTATAAACGAAACCATTTCGTGAATTATAAGGAATGGAATTCGGAGATAAATTAAGTCTGGAATTAAACTTCATCATGAAACTCGGAGTGAAATTAAATTCAGAGTGAGATTAAGGTATAAAATGCGAGCAGTAAAATGTGAAGATTAAAAAAGAACGAAATGCATGGAATGAAACTCGGAGTGCACTAAATCTGGAGTTAAATTTAATCTTGAACTCGGAATGAATTTAAAAGTTGAGCTTGGAAGGTAATTACACGTGGAGTAAAATATACCTCAGGCCGGAATGAAATTAAATCTTGAGGTCGGAATGAAATTAAATGTGGAATGAAATCAAATCATGGGATCGGAATGAAATTTAACGTGGAAAGAAATTAAATATTGAGTTTGGGATGAATTTAAATGTGGAATGAAATTAAATCCTGTGGTTGGAATGAAATTAAATGTAGAATAAAATTAAATTTTGGAGTTGGAGTGAAATTGAATCATCGACTCGGAATGAAAATAAATGTCGAATGAAATCAAATTCCCACGGTGGAATGAGCGGCTTCGGTGGCGTAGTTGGTAACATGCTGAGCTTCTATGCCCAAGATCGCGGGTTCAAACCCGGCCGAAGTCGTCGGATTTTTAAGAGCGTTAAAACTCCCTCAATATGCCTTCCTTCGGAGGGGAAGTAAAGCCGGCGGTCCCTTGTCATAGATTTATGGCATGTTAATGAACCTTCCACTAATTACATCTGTGTGAAGCTAAATTATAGGTTAAATTTCAACAACGCTCTTAGGTTCCAACGTTCGTCGCCAGGAGCCAACTACGGTGGCGTCTAGTAACCAATTTCTGAACTAGTAGTCGTTGACGGTGGTATTTGGCGTCAAAAGTAGGAACTACTTGAACATTCAATGTCTGCAGTCCTTACTTGAATTAAAAACAGATAACACACACTAATACAGCCATCACAATTAACACCGGTTATCAGACAGATTCAACACACACCCAAAGTACACGGGGCTAAATGACTGCGTTGTCGCAGCCCCTAAACTGAGGAACCAACCAACCAACACGGTGGAATGAAATTAAATCTTGAGGTTGGAATGAAATTAAATGTGGAATAAAATTTTAAAATGGAACTCGGAACGGAATTAAATTCACATTGATAAGAATGAAATGTACGGAGAAAGATCTTGGGGAAAAAACTCCTGCATAAAAATTAATGAGACCACATTGTTTATTAGTGGCTAGAATTCTCGGCTGCCAACTTGGAGGTCCGGGTCCGATTTCCGGCCCTGGAAAGGTAATAATTCAGTTCTGATGGCTGGAGCGGGGTACACTCAGCCTTATGAGGCATATCTGAAAAGAGTTGTGTTCGATTCCCACCTCAGCCATTCTAGTGATTATTCGTGGTTTCCCATTTCTTCTCCAGGCAAACGCTGGGTTAGTTATTAACTTAAGGCCACGGCCGCCTCATTCCTAATCCTCAATTCAATTGTAGATATTCACTACTACGGACACCACAATAACAAACTAACAAATTCCACACGCACTCACACACAAGTAAGTTACACGAGGCTGAAATGACCACGATGCCCAAGCCCCTAAATGAAACAACAAAAACAACAATAAAGCGAGTTAACTGAAAGGTAGAAGACTTGGTCTGGAGTAAAATGTTTGGAACAAACCTCATCCAGTACAAAATGTTTCGACGTAGATTTCATGAAATTCGTTTAGAAAATTGCTGTGGCAATAATCATTGTACTGTACGAAACACGAGGTAGATTAATGGTGCTAAATGTAAGTTGTATTCAAAATTTTATCAGTACTATCGGGGCAAGTTTTGTAGAATGTTGACTAACTCTAGGTAATCGTATGTGTACATTGTAGCCGTATCCTACAAGAGTATAAAATTTGGACAGTGCATTTCACTGTATTCAGAGACCGGAACTCCATAGTTCTGAAACCCATTTCACTCTGGTGAACACAACATAGGGGGCTTTTTTTTATGATGAAACGGACCACAAACTGATTTGCTATGGCTTAAGCGTAGTTAGACCTAAAGTGCAGAAAGCGAGGTCTATTTGCAGACTAGGGTTGAAAATCTCCAGGATAAGCAACTTAGACAAAAAGCATGGAAATGATTGATGAGAAATTTCAAAGAGTAGATGGTAAAGAATTGCAGAATATTAAAACGGAGTGTTCAGGATACAGGGATGCAGTACTAGAAGTAGCAAAGGCATGTCTAGGGACATCAGTTTGTAAAGACAGGAAAAAGCGCACATCCTGGTGGAATTACAGTGAAGTCTTCTTGTAAAAGTGAAAAGAAGGCTCCAAACAAGGAATCTGGCATACAGAGAGCTATATGCAACGGAAAGGAACAGAACCGAAGAAATAATAATAGAGTCCAAAAGAAAATCATAGGAGGAGTTTGGAGATAAATTATAACAGTTAGGTCAAACGCCAGGAAAGCATTTTTGGACTGTTATAAAGAATCCCAGAAATGAGTAGTGTTTTGGATAATTCTGGGAAATTCATTGGAAATGCCAAGGAAGCACCAGAAAGATAGCAAGAATACTTCAAAAGCCTGCTAAATGTTAATGCGTTAATAAGAATGCGTAAGATAGAGCATCAAGGGGAAATATGCTGAGCATGGTACCGAAGAAAGGCTGATACAGGTTATCAAAAGTATTTACCTAGGTATGTTGGAAATCAGGCTGTGGTGAGAGTTGATGGTAGGATTAGTTCTTGGTTAAAAGTTGTTACAGTAGTGAGGCAAGGCTGTAATCTTCCACCACTGCTATTTATCTATAATTCTATACTAATATAATAAAGCTGAAGAGTTTGTCTGTGTGTTTGTGTCTTTAAACGCGCTAATCTCTGGAACTACCAGTCCGATTCGAAAAATTCTTTTTTTTATATGATAGCCAGATTCAAGAGGAATAGCTTAGGCTGTGTAGTATTAGGCTACACCTCTCAGGTAACCTTACAAATTGATTTTTTGTTCAGTAAGTTGGTAGAACAAGCTCTCCCGAACTGCTCTATCCACATGCGCTGGCGTTATGGATAGTGATACGTACACCGTTTCACCGATCTGAACCAAAATTTGTATACTTACCCTTTGGAACCCGACGAGTAACACTGTCTGCTTGAAATTTTGGACTGACCAATCCATTCCCTTCATTTGTCCTTTGGCACAAATCTACACCGTTTCACCGATCTGAACCACATTTTGTATATCTACCCTTTGGAACCCTGCGGGTGACACTGTCCACTTTAAATTTCGGACAGACCACTCCATTCCCTGCATTTAGGCCCGTTATCACAAATCTACACTGTTTCTCCTAATTGCACCAAATTTTACATACACTTTGAGACCCTGCTGGTAACACCGTCCACTTGATATTTTGGACAACGCTCTCCATTCTCTACATTTAGAATAACTGACAAAATAAACTTGAAAACCAAGTATTAAGGCCCTAGAACCATTCATGTCCGTAGTAGTGTAACTGTAAGAGTATTTTAATAAGTCTATTGTTGACGGGCAGTTCGGGCTGCATCACGTCACCACTACCAGTGTTCTGGTGCAGAATTGCGAAAATAGTTGCATCATGCGCTGTTTATAAATTGCAGTCACGGGGAGTAATTAGTGCAAAAGGATCTCTTAGGCCCCTTAAAACAGTTATCGTCATGAAAATACAGTATTATGCCTCTGTATAAGTGCAATGGTGTTGGTGCAGTACACAGAAGTTACCAGCTGCAATAAGCTTTCAAATTTACCTTCGTTTATTCCGAACCTTATCGTTGAGCGCTATGTGGCGATAAATGATACTATTGCTACCACAGTAGCTTGGGACAGCCGAAGTTTCCCTAAATGTTCTTATTATTTTTCTACGGCGCTATGCGACTAAAGACGACACTGTTGGTCTCCACATTTCTAACAGCCAATGAGATATAGGCCCTAGGCAATGTCTTTTATTTCACTTACTCCTCTTTCTAATCATTTAAAAAAAATGTTTGTAAATTACATGTGTTAGTGCTGTAGTTACAAAATAGCCGTTTCCCTATTCATTATTATCATTACGGGAAAATGAACTGAATGTTACGTCCATTATACTGTACAACTTATCTCCCCCACTACAACCACCACCACCACCACGACCACAAAAAGTTGTATTTTTAAAATACGTTTTTCTATTAGTTTAAATACCATGTGCCAGTTCTGTAGTAAGTTAGTATTCACTATCATCCATAAAACAAATAAATCCACCGGGCGAAGCCGGGCACCACTGCTAGTTTTATATATGGACCATTTGCTGATGGGCATAAATTGGCTGCTTGGGATTCAATTTGGTTGAAACAGTGTAAGCAGTTTGGCTTATGCTGATGTCCTGGTTGTCATGACAGACTCTGTCGAAAGCTTACAAGCCAACTTGTTAGAAATTGAACAAAAAATTTAGGGAATATGTTACAAAAATCACCATTTCAAAAACGAAGGTCGGTTGGGAAGGAACACAAGAAATAAGAATGCCAAATTATAGCAGGTGGACCATGTTAAGTAGGCTATATATCTCCTCAGGATGGTAGTATGGGGGAAGAAATGGAGTCGAGGTGCAGAAAAGCCAATGCCTCAGTTGCGATCTACGGTATTCTGCAAGAAAGAAACTCTTCCAGTATTTAGACCGACCTTGCTGTATGAAAGTGAGAGCTGGGTAGGCTCGGGATATCTGATACATAACTAACTAAATTAAAAACTAACCCCGTGGCACTACAGCCCTTGAAGGGCCTAGGCCTACCAAGCGACCGCTGCCCAGCCAATTGACCTGCAGATTTTGGGGGTGACGCGTGGTCAGCGCGTCGGGTCCCCTCGGCCGTTAACCTTGGTTTTCGTGACCAGGGCACTGTCTCACTGTCAGACAGCTACTAAATTGTCCTCACGAGGCTGAGTGCACCCCGTTCCAACCCTCACGTCAGTTTTAAAATCCCTAACGGAGCCAGGGATCGAACTCGGGGCCTCCGGGTGAGAGGCAGGCGCGCTACCCCAACACCACGGGGCCGGCATCTGATACATAAGCTAGAGGTAACTGATATGAGGTTATCACGATTGACAGTTGGGACAAATAGATGGGAGCAATGGCAGGAAGGTAATCGTAAAGAAGAGATAAATGATAAGCTAGAAATGAACACGCTAGATGAAGTTGTTCGTATTAGCCGACCCAGATGGTGGAGTCATGTGAAGAGTATGGGGGAGGGGAGATTACCTAAGAGGTTAATGAGTTCGGTTGTAGAGGGTAAGAGAAACAGAAGTAAACCCAGGAGGTGATGGCTAGATTCAGTGTCGAATGATTTAAAAATTAGAGGTGTAGAAGCAAAGGAAGCCACATTGCTAACTGCTAATAGGGGATCGTGGAGGCGACTTGTTCGCAAAGAGCCGTTTGCAGACTGGACTGGACGCTGTAAGACAGAACAGTCTCAAATCAAAATGTATGTATGTAATTGTAAAGAATGAAATGGAAATCCAAGCATACAAATGAAACAAACAATGGCAGGTAAAAATAAATCTGCCAAGGTGGGATTCAAACCGCCTAAATGATAACATAGTCGAATGTCAAGCATCCTATCCCCTAGACCACCAAACCACGGTACTATAAGATCTATGTGACGTAACTGTGTAGTATGTATAAGCTTCAGATACGGTACGTAATGTTACCGAGTATTTCCTTTGATAATTCCGAATATAATCTGTCTAAGCTGTGCTGGGATTAAGATTATACATTTTTAGGTTAATTGATGGGTAGTTCACTGAAATAAGGAGATATCCACTCATTCCATGACTGCAGCGTTGGGTACCACCTGGTGGATGAAAGTGGAACCTATCTTTAATTACTTATGCCAATTTTATTAATACTTGGGGTCATGAAAGTTGAATTAATAGCTTTGCGGAGCAACCTGGCTCATGATGTTTCTGATGAATGCTCAGTTATGTATGTTATTTCGTTATTTAGTATCCTTAATATGTGTTCCTAATCGTCTGCAACTCTTAGTGAAATAATATATTAGGAGATTTTAAATGAGCAAAATGGTCTTACAATGGTTTTAGTGCTTGCCCTGTGTTAAATCGAAACTTTCATCGTTACTCAAGATAACTCACTTCAACATACCGTACCTCCAGCACTGAAAAATATGTGTCCAAAGTTACACAATTAAGGTTATTGTACCAATTTTGCAAATCGGTACATGTTCATCTTATCTTCGAGACGCAGCAAGGGCTCCCGGCCTGGCCGGATTATCATGAGAGCATACACCAGGGCTCTTCTGAGAATTCCATTCGCCAGCCTGGCGCCTGACTACTCGTGAAATGGGATCGCCAGACCTTTCTGCCAGGATTTCTATCCTTCGTGCGAACTGTCACTTAAAGTATTATCCCTGATAGACACTTGAAAAGAGGGATAAGTCAAGCTTTGATCCGTGAACTTTGAAAGGTGAACATTTGCTGTCAGCTTCATTCGCCAAGCTCTTATTCTGAGAAAATCTTACCAGGACATTGTGTAACCCCTCAGCTCCTGGAAGGATTCTACGCAGTAACCTGTATGGGCTGATATTCAATGATACCAACTCCAACCTCGGGCTCTGGCCCTTGTGTTAGCGGGTTGGGCCACTAGTCGCGTGTGGTATTACTGGAGTCAAGTGGTGGGGGGACTCTGGAATACAAGGGTGCGATCTGTGACAGGGAAGACAGTACGAGTGGAAGGTTGGTGACGGAAGGACTTAAAGGCGATCGCCTCCGGGGGAACTAGGCAGCTCCTCCGGAGGGCTGAAATACACCAGGTGGTACTATCATGATTTAATTACTAAGGGGCATAACCAAGGACGATCAATACAAACTTTGACTGCTAAATTTTGTAACGTCATTTTAAGGCCGCGTGTCGGCGGTCCGTAAGCTTAACTAGATAAAGTCTATTTTAGCACTTTAGTATGTAATCTTTTTGAGGGTCTAGTAATACTTTGGTGGTACCTTTATATGTAATTACTGCAGGGTGGATTATTATTGCCCTATTTCCCCTTAGCTGGATGGGAACCTCGTGGGTTTTAATTCTTGGTCAGACAGCCTTGACGGGACGGTCAATGCTGGACTGTGGAGGTTGTCAGACCTTTCCGTTCCACTAAGGGGCGTTTCGGTTGTTTGATGCAGCATTGTATTTTGAGAAGGCATTGCCTTTCTCATGTTGTTTTTCTTTTTTCTTCTTCTTCCGGATCCATTTTGAAATTCATGTTTTAACCTCAAATGTAACTGCGTAAATTGCCATGCGGGAAAAATGACAATTATTTAGTCCTTGTTGGGCATTAATTTCTGGGAATCATTCTAGATAAATTCATTTCTATCACAAATGTAGATGTGTGAAACCTTGCCAAGCGGGCAAGTGTCTGGTTTGTTTAAACTAAGTCATTCATTTGTGTTTAATTAGATCATATTTGTCAGTTAGTTAATTAAGTGGTGGAAGGCTGTCTCTTGTAATTGTTTTATTTTACTGCTCAATACATGTTAGCTTATTTCGATTTGTCATATTATTTATTGCATGAAGTCACTAGGAAGATTATTCCCCTTTTCATTCTTCATCTTTGGCAGGGTCAATTTAATACCGGCTGCTGAGGTACGCATCCAGTTTTCCACTCAACAAGCTGGTCTTGACATTGGTTTCGTCCCGCCTGTTCTCTTTTCCTAAATCAAATGAGGGTGTTCTTGAAAACCAAGCAAATCGGAACATTCGCTCCTAGGTTTTTTTTCGCTGTGAACTCAGCTGACCTAGCGAGTAATTAAATTAGGCTTTTCCTGTGTGTTATCATTTATTAATTTCTGATATGGTAATATCATGTTAATAAAGCATTTTTGATATGCTAATTTTATTATCACATCTTGGGTTATCGAAAAGGGAAGGGGGGATGAGAGCTCTGTTACAATGGTAGCAGAGCGTGGTTTGTTCTGTGATCTTGCCATTAGCAAATAATCCTTCCTATTGACTGATTGCAGTAATTAATTAAAATTAAATTCAGTAACTTAATTATTAAAATTAAATTCAGTAACTTAATTATGGGCCCTCCTCCTTATTAATCTTTTCTCCACATAGGTAGGATTGGTTTAAACTCTGTGTAATGATTAATTTGTGTTCTGTTAAATGAAATTTATGTACGATGGCTTCCCGCAAAATCATCGTGAAATACTTATCGGATGAAGAGGTAACCTACGAATTGCTGTTACGTAACCTTGAAGTGCCCAGGGACGCAGAACAAGCGCGCCAGAGTCTAGAGTATGCCGTGAATTTTGCAGCAACCCTTCCAAAGCTGTCAACTGCTGAATTCAAACTCGGTGAGTCAAGGTTATGTGATGCAATTAGGGAAATTTGTAATGTAATTAAGTATTGTTTCAGTGAAGTAGAATGTAGCCCTGTTGATCTCACCAAATTGAAAGCTAGAATTGATTACCTATATCTCCGATGTGTGGATTTGTTACAATCTGATGAAGAACGTCCCATCGCCGATTTGAAAGGTCTATTAGAGGCTGAAGTTAATTTAGTGGAATGTGCTCAGACTTTGGACACTGTTAATCGTGTTAGTGGAAGTGGGGATTTATTGAATTCAACTCCTGCATGTAGCCGTAATGTCTCGACAAATCTAGGCGACAGTCTGGCTGAAAATGCCACTGGCCAAGTTGGTAATCCTGTCGCTGAACCTGCCGCGCTCCGTGGCAATGGAATAGCTCGCCTGCCCGACAGCTGTGAGAGTCGAGAGATTTTTCCTATTGTCGGTAACCGTGCTTTTAGTCATGAAACTGTGACAACAAATTCTGGGTTTGACCAGGCGCCGTTAGGTCCTGATACGGTGATACCAGTTTCGAATACCATTAACCCTAATGCTGTGATGACTTCTGTGCCAAATAATACCGGCAACGTAACCTTCAACCTCCCCGGACGCGAAAATTGTACTTGTAGTTGTAACTGTGTAACTTGTAACTCCTTCTCTGCTGTTGTCGGCTCGGCTCGTGTAAGGAGGTCGGTAATCGAACCCCAGTCTGTCTTAAATATCCCATCATCTAGTTGTAATCCTGTTAGTGTCGGTGCTCGAGAAGTAAATTCTAGAGATAATTCCGGGTCTGTTTCATCATTTAAAGTGCCGGGTAACTCAGGTCATCAGAGGCCTACAGTGACACAAAATTCTCCTTCCGAACCGGTTAGGGATTTAAATTCTGTTTATCGAGACTCTCAGGGGAGTGTTTCAAATTCAGGGCGTAACCTCGTTTCTTCATCTTGTTCCGGAAACCAAAATTATGTCCAAGGAAACCCCTGTGCCGAAATGCCGGGTCGTGACGTGTCCAATGTCGAGCATTCTAATTATTCTGTTTTTTCTAAGGCCAGCTTTGGTTCTGTCAGTCACCCCATTTTGGGTTTTGTTTCAAAGTTATCGGGTAAAAGTATGGACACGGTTGAAGGCGTTGTTGATTTTTTGAGAATATTGGTCGATATTCATGAGTGTGCTATCCAATTCGGTGTCAGCGACCAAGTGGTCTTTCAATTAATATCCTCCCATGTGTCCGATACGTTGGGGGCCTATGTGACTAGTGCCATGTGTGAAGGTTGGAGTGTGGAGAATTTTATGTCCGAGGTGTTGCGAGTATTTGTGCCCATCAGGTCGCTCGATACTGTGAAGGGACGTTACCTGTACCGAGCACAGGGTATTAACGAGGCGTTAAATTCATACATTGTGGACATATCCAGGTTCGTAAAAGTCTTTAGAGTAGATATGCCAGAGGCAGAAGTGGTAAGGCTTATTTTGGCCGGTGCTACGCCGGAATTTCGGAATTGCCTATGTGTTGGAACTAATCCGAGTACGATTAGGGAACTACGTGAAGCCGCTATTCAAGCCGAATCCGTGCGTTCGGTTGATATCATAAGGTATGCAACTAGCATGCCCCCTCCTTTCATTAACCCTGTTCCGTTTGTTCGACCTCCCTCGGTTCGACCACCACCTGGGGCCGGTCGTCCTTCCCATAATTCGCCTAGGAATAGTAGTAATCGTCCTGTGACGTGCTTCAACTGTGGGCAGCAGGGCCACATAGCGTGGAACTGTCCGGTAAAAAGAAATTGACTATTCCGAGACAAGCATCCTGAAATCCTCCTTGCCAAGGATCGGCGATGTGCATTGGGAAATGAGGTGACGAGGGATGATGCCAAAGTTATCGGAGCAAATGGTGTCTGTTCTAAAGTTTCTGATGTAGTTCTACCCTCTCCTATGGTTGAAATTGCAATTAATGACGCATGTGTAATAGCCTTGTTAGACTCGGGAAGCGCTGCTTCATTGGTTAGCGAAAATTGGTATTTGTCTATGAAACTCATTTGTAAATTCAGTAACCTGTCAAATGTGGATGTTAAGTTGGTTTCTGCCAACGGTGCTCAATTGGACGTTCTTGGTTCTGTGAAGTTTAAGGTTCGGATTCATAAATTTTGTTGGAAATTTTCCTTTTGGGTCATTAAGAATTTGTCATGTCCTATTATTCTGGGCGCTAATTTCTTTGCTCATACTGGCTTACTGCTAGATATGCAACACGAATCATTCTGGTTCAGGTTTTGTTCTGAGGTAAAATTTAAATTCTTTTCTACTGCTGTCCCTAGCGCGAGTGCTCATGTTGCCAACCGTGATGCTGAACCCGTCTTGTCCACCGGGGTTGAATCCTTGGATTTAAGTAATTTATCTGACGCTCAAGCTAAAGAGATTCGGGATTTGTGTGGGTATTTTCCCGAGGTGTTCACTGACGAATTAGGAATGACTAAGATCCTGGAGTATAAAATTGAAGTAACGGATACTATACCCGTCAGACATCCTCCCTACCGTTTGAGTCCACCCAAAATGTTGGAATTAAAGAAATTAATCGATCAGATGTTACTGGATGGAGTGATTCGACCCTCCACATCAGCATATTCCTCACCTGTATCCTTAGTACCCAAGCCAAATGGTGGTTTTCGGCCAGTCGTAGATTATCGTAGGTTAAACAAAAAGATTGTTTTAGAATCCATCCCTCTTCCTGATTTACATAGCTGTTTTTCCTGGTTCAAAAACGCCTCCTATTATAGCCTCATTGACCTGACGCAGGCATATTTCCAAATTCCGTTAGCTGAAGAATCTAAGCATCTGACTGCATTCGCCACCGATTGGAATCTCTATGAATATTGCAGATTACCTTTTGGTATCTCTACAGGGGGCGCTGTGCTTAGTAGGCTTCTTGATCACGTGTTTTCTGGCATCAAATTTGATTATTTGTATCACTACCTGGACGATGTTGTTGTTTATAGCGAGACGTTCGAAGACCACGTGCGCCATCTTCGTGAAGTATTTGAGAGGTTAAAATCTGCTGGTCTAACCGTAAAGTTGTCTAAAGTGTCCCTTGCTAAACCTAAAATTGCCTTTCTTGGTCATGTTTCTGCTGAAGGTGTTTCGGTCGATGACTCCCGAACCCAGGGAATTAGAGATTTTGCACCCCCTAAAAATGTGAAAGGAGTAGCCCGATTCGTGGGAATGGTTGGCTTTCTGCGCAAATTTATACCCAATTTTGCAGAGCGGGCGTTGCCACTTAATCATCTGCGAAGGTCTGACGTGAAATTTGAATGGGGTCCGTCGCAGCAAGCAGCTTTTGACGATTTGAAGGAGGCACTGTGTAGCGCTCCTGTCCTCGCTGTCCCTGATTTCAGTAAGAAGTTTATAATCCAGACTGATGCGTCGCTCGGTGCTGTAGCTGCTGTGTTGTTACAAGAAAGTGAGCTAGGTAGACGACCTATTGGTTTTGCTTCTCGAACTCTGTCCGCTGCTGAAGTAAATTATTCCGTGTATGAGCTTGAGGGGCTCGCAGTGATGTTTGGACTGGAGAAATTCCGAATGTATGTCGAACATGTTCCTTTCGAACTTGAAACCGATAACCAGGCCCTGAGCTGGGTCCTGGCTAGACCTCGAACCACTGGGCGAATCGCCAGGTGGGCAACCCGTATTTCATCATTTCAGTTCACCGTTCGTCATATAAAGGGTTGTGAAAATGTCACAGCCGACTCCCTTAGCCGCATGTATGAAGAAGTTCCTAATAAATGTAAGAATCTCGTTCCCGAGGAAAATCATGAAAATATTTGTGCTGTGTCACTTAAGCGTCTCTATGGAGAAATTCCTGACGGGTGTGAAACTCCCTCTTTAGAGGAACCTGTTGTTGTTGGGGCTAATTCAGCTCAACACATGTTAGTAAATTCACCGTTATTGTTTGGAGACATTGCTAACCATCAGAAGGAAGATCCCGTGTTGTGTGATTTAATTGCTCGATTAGTTTCTGGAGAAGAGATAAAGCCTTATATTTTAAAGTCTGGTGTATTATGTTGTGTAACTAGGCGTGATAGGAAGCCTAAGGTTGTTTTGCCTACTCAGCTGATAAATGGCATGCTAATGTATTTTCACGAGTCACCCGCTGGAGGCCACCTAGGAATTTTCAAAACTCGACAGAAAATAAGGCAGTCTTTTGTTTGGAAGGGTCTCGATAAGGATGTGAGAAAGTTCGTGCTGGGGTGTCATGATTGTAAGGTAAGTAAGCCCACAGTCAGTGGTAAGGTTGGTAAGTTAGCTTCTGAATCTGCGTCTAGGCCCATGGAACGCTTGTATGTGGATTTTGTTGGACCCCTGCCGAGGTCTAAACTGGGTAACCGTTTTGCTTTTGTTTGTGTCGATGGTTTCTCTCGCTTTTCATGGATTTTTCCCACTAGAAATTGTGACTCTGCTACTGTCATAAGATGTTTAAAGTCTGTTTTCTCTTCCTTTGGTCCTAGTCAATACTTGGTGTCAGATAATGCCAAGGCCTTTGTTTCTCATCAGTTTAGAAAATTTTGTTTTGATTATGCTGTTTCCCATGTCACCACGACACCCTATTACCCCAACCCTAGTTTGGCAGAGAGAGTTAACCGAAATTTGAGAGCTGCACTTATCGCATATCATCGAGACAATCATGCCAAGTGGGATTCGTCATTACATTGGTTACCCTACGCTTTCAATACTGCTGAGCATGAATCCCATGGGAAAACGCCGTTCTCACTTATGTATGCGTTCGTCCCATATTCCACTCTAACGAATCTGTGGTCACTTCATGATCTGCTTCCTGACCAACCCTCTCCTGATCGTGTCAGGGAAATCTGGAAGGAGGCCAAAGCTGCTATAAAGATCTCGCATGATAAGCTGGCTGAGAGATATAATTTGGGCCGAAAACAGGGTGGATATTCTGTCGGAGATTTTGTCTATGCAAAAAACTTCTGGACTAAGGCCCCAGGTCGTCAGGTATCAGGTAAGCTGCAGCCAAAATATGAGGGCCCCTATGAGATTCTGTCCTTTCCTTCTGAAGTAACAGTGTTATTAGAGGATCTGTCTAGGAAACGTGTTTTTAGGACTCATATATCGAATTGTAAACCTGCTAGTGAACGAGAAACTCGAGATGTGTAAAGGGTGAAATTATGATGTTCTATTTCCTGTGAATGCGATGATATGAAGTTCAGAGCGATGGGAGATGGTCTAGTTGTTCCGCTGAAGTCAAATCTCTTATGTAATTTTTAGTAATCCTCAAGAAAGGCCGTGATCTGCTTCTGTTAGCTGAGTTTTGTTCATCGTATTCGTGGTTGATATTTTTGAGTAAATTTTTTGGATAATTTAGTGATAATTTTGTTAGGTTGGTAGTGAAATTTCGATTTTATGTGGAAATAAGGTGTAATGCTTCAGAGTGATGCTCATTTCGCTGTGTTGTTCAGCTGCTGACGTGAGGGCTTTAGAAATTGTATCAGTGATCTGGAAAATCTTCGAATTGCAATCTCTTGTCGGTTGAAAATGTATCTGGTTAGGTTAGTCAGTAGGTTACTTGTAATCTGCGGTATATACTGTTAGACTGCTGACTTGCTGGTATTGTCACAACGTTCATGTGATTGTAGTTGGAATCATAGTTCATGTATCCCCGTATACTTGGGTGTGAAAAGAAAAAAATTAAGTTCGATTAGCATCAGCTTTGAGCTGGTAGCCAGGCTATAGCGTTAGTCAGTTGTTCTATGCATCGAGATAGTGTTGCACTGGAGATGTCGTACCTGTTCTGGAGAAATTTGAGGTATCTATTAGTTGGTGAGCTAACTCTCGTTCTGTGTAAGGTGCATTTTCTTTGGGGACTATTAACCACCCCGTGCATTTTGAAAATTTATCATTTTTGTCACCTCAGTGACCTTGTAATTCTGTGTGTGGAACATGATGCAGTGTGTGCGAGATGTTAAAGGTGGAGAACATGTGAATTTGGGGGGGGGGGGGGGGGGCAGTAACCGCCCCGTGCATTTTAAAAAATTATCATGCCATCACATCTGTGATCCTGTAATTCTGTATTTTGAGCATGCTGTGGCATGTCGAGGACCGCTAGGTTAGAGAATCTGAAGTTTTGAGGATATTAATCACCTTGTGCTTGTAGAAATGTGTCACATGACACCTATGGGTGTTCGTTGTAGTGAGGTAGATCTGTGTATGGGACCATGGAAGTGGTTTGTTGTCTGTGTGGGAGTAAACGTTATAAGTAATTTGTGTGTTTTTTTAAATGGTGGAGCCACGTTCGTTTAGGTATGTCTTGAAAATTGGTTGGTACCAACTTGAATTTGTGTCTAATTCTGCTGAGCTATGTGCTTTGGGTGTAGAATTAGTGTAGCCTCTGCACCGGGCTCGTAGTTGTTGTTGGTTTGATATTGGTTGGGTTCCGTGCCTAGAAGATGGCATCTTGATTTTGAGAAGATGTTTTAATTTTGAACATTTGGTGTAACTGTGGTAAGTTGGTTCTCAGGATAGGTGTGATCACCTTAGTGTCCTGAGTTCGGTTGGTCATCCTACAGGAACTCTTGGGAGTTTGTAGACTGTTAGGATGCGTTGGCGAGTAGCGATGAAGTTATTTGGTGAAATTTGGTTAGGTGCTTGTATGTGAATTGGTTGGATCGTGGTGTCTATTGTTTAGCGTGGTCTCCCCATTTGGTTATTGTTCTCGTGGAAGGTAGTTGCTGTTTTCTGTCGTTCGTCGGATGGCCACCGTGGACGGTTAGGGGCAGCGACTGGTGAAATGAGACAGTGGCTTTTGATATTCATTATGTTTTTATATGTGTCACATACCTGAGACGATCCATATGGTTTGATTATGGTATGTTGTGTTTGTTTTAAAATGTTTTGGTGTTTCCTAAATGTGTTCTGTTTTCCTACGGTACTGCGTGAGGCCATCAAAGTAAATGTAAATTCATTTTTGAGTATGTTTAACTGTTTTGGAAGGGTACCAGTGAGTTCCCCCTTGCTTTATTTCTATTTTGATGGTGTTGCCCATAAAAATTTCAGGGAATTTCGGTGGGAAAATATCTGAAATTTTGTAAATATTATGGTTTCTGGATGTTTTAGTCAAAAATTGATTGATATAAGTTGATTTAGTTATTCTTGCTAAGTATTGTAGTGAACTTTCAATTAAGCTTGTTAACGTCAGTCATATCGTATAGTTGGTTGCCCCTTTCGTGTGATTTTAATACTTCAGTGGACCTTTTATTATGCCCTGAACACTATCTCCTTGCGTAGAACCTTGTTTGAAGCCTCAAGTATCCCTTGTGACATGAAAGACTCTTAAGTGAACTTCGATGGGACACTAATGCTTCGTGTATTTTTTTTTTATCCTTCCTGGGATAACTTCGGCTGTTTGGGCTGGTTGACTGGCCTGGAACGATTGTTCCCTCTAAGGGAACTGTATTTGGACCATACGCTGCTGTTCTGATGTGTGTTTCAGTGGTCACTATGTGGGACGTGTACTACCAATCTGGGCCCAGTTTGGAGGTACCATCTAGGTCCCATGGCATCATTCTACCCGAGGAGATCTTCTTCAAGGTCCGCTGGCGGAGATTGGAGTAGCCTCTTCAGCTGCCAAGAGACCAGCTGGACACCATCACCCTGTTCATCATCCCCCCCATCGTCTTCCTTTGGAGGAGGAGAATGCACCAATTTTGCAAATCGGTACATGTTCATCTTATCTTCGAGACGCAGCAAGGGCTCCCGGCCTGGCCGGATTATCATGAGAGCATACACCAGGGCTCTTCTGAGAATTCCATTCGCCAGCCTGGCGCCTGACTACTCGTGAAATGGGATCGCCAGACCTTTCTGCCAGGATTTCTATCCTTCGTGCGAACTGTCACTTAAAGTATTATCCCTGATAGACACTTGTAAAGAGGGATAAGTCAAGCTTTGATCCGTGAACTTTGAAAAGTGAACATTTGCTGTCAGCTTCATTCGCCAAGCTCTTATTCTGAGAAAATCTTACCAGGACATTGTGTAACCCCTCAGCTCCTGGAAGGTTTCTACGCAGTAACCTGTATGGGCTGATATTCAATGATACCAACTCCAACCTCGGGCTCTGGCCCTTGTGTTAGCGGGTTGGGCCACTAGTCGCGTGTGGTATTACTGGAGTCAAGTGGTGGGGGGACTCTGGAATACAAGGGTGCGATCTGTGACAGGGAAGACAGTACGAGTGGAAGGTTGGTGACGGAAGGACTTAAAGGCGATCGCCTCCGGGGGAACTAGGCAGCTCCTCCGGAGGGCTGAAATACACCAGGTGGTACTATCATGATTTAATTACTAAGGGGCATAACCAAGGACGATCAATACAAACTTTGACTGCTAAATTTTGTAACGTCATTTTAAGGCCGCGTGTCGGCGGTCCGTAAGCTTAACTAGATAAAGTCTATTTTAGCACTTTAGTATGTAATCTTTTGGAGGGTCTAGTAATACTTTGGTGGTACCTTTATATGTAATTACTGCAGGGTGGATTATTATTGCCCTATTTCCCGTTAGCTGGATGGGAACCTCGTGGGTTTTAATTCTTGGTCAGACAGCCTTGACGGGACGGTCAATGCTGGACTGTGGAGGTTGTCAGACCTTTCCGTTCCACTAAGGGGCGTTTCGGTTGTTTGATGCAGCATTGTTTTTTGAGAAGGCATTGCCTTTCTCATGTTGTTTTTCTTTTTTCTTCTTCTTCCGGATCCATTTTGAAATTCATGTTTTAACCTCAAATGTAACTGCGTAAATTGCCATGCGGGAAAAATGGCAATTATTTAGTCCTTGTTGGGCATTAATTTCTGGGAATCATTCTAGATAAATTCATTTCTATCACAAATGTAGATGTGTGAAACCTTGCCAAGCGGGCAAGTGTCTGGTTTGTTTAAACTAAGTCATTCATTTGTGTTTAATTAGATCATATTTGTCAGTTAGTTAATTAAGTGGTGGAAGGCTGTCTCTTGTAATTGTTTTATTTTACTGTTCAATACATGTTAGCTTATTTCGATTTGTCATATTATTTATTGCATGAAGTCACTAGGAAGATTATTCCCCTTTTCATTCTTCATCTTTGGCAGGGTCAATTTAATACCGGCTGCTGAGGTACGCATCCAGTTTTCCACTCAACAAGCTGGTCTTGACATTGGTTTCGTCCCGCCTGTTCTCTTTTCCTAAATCAAATGAGGGTGTTCTTGAAAACCAAGCAAATCGGAACATTCGCTCCTAGGTTTTTTTTCGCTGTGAACTCAGCTGACCTAGCGAGTAATTAAATTAGGCTTTTCCTGTGTGTTATCATTTATTAATTTCTGATATGGTAATATCATGTTAATAAAGCATTTTTGATATGCTAATTTTATTATCACATCTTGGGTTATCGAAAAGGGAAGGGGGGGGGGGATGAGAGCTCTGTTACAGTTATCTACAATAACTTACATGAATACAACGCTATGGAATTTTGTCCAAAAATATTTAGCTCATGGTGCTGGTGTATCATCTTACAGAAGAAACGCTTCAAAATAATGTCAGTAAGATATGTTCCTTTTCAGAAATTAACATGCGACTAATCTAAAATGTATAACTAAACTAAGAAATTGGGGCAGATGACGTCGTAGTTCCAACCCTGAAAATAATCACCACCACCACTAGAAATATGTACACACTAGAATGTACAACATTTAATATCAAATAATTATGACTCCTCCCACGAGATGGCATCAATCTTTGACGCGTCACAGGAGTTAATTTTACGAAAAGACAATTGCACATCTTCTATAATAATTTATGAAAAGTAAGGTACAGAATTCAGTTCCATTGGATAATGATAGTTATAATAATTCATTATACGACAATTCTCTTCGATCGCTTGAATAGAATTCGAGAAATAAAATCATGATCTTAAACCTTCGAAGTGACGCCATTTTGACTTTGTGAAAACAATTGAATAACATTAGATGGCTATGTTATGCTAAGCAACAAGTTTCATAAAGATGGTATAGGCTATTAGCTTTCACGGCCAGTGAATTAAAACTCAGCAATTTTTCTAGGTTTGTGCGGTGTCATGTGTGGGGTTTCGTCTAGAACACCAAGCTGGCTCAACAGCAGGCTTTCGCAGTAAAGAGGCGCAGGTGCGCTTCATAAAAAGGAAGGTAGCGCGCAGTTCGCTTCTCCTGTGAGGGTCCGGGCGGGGACACCAAGAGCCCGCTGCTTTGTTTTAATTCACTGGCCGTAAAAGCCAATATACCATCTTTTTGGGAGCCTTCAGAGGGAGGTTATGGCTGCTTGAACTTTTACTGTAGTTATTGCAGTAAAGAGGTGCAGGTGCGCTTCATAAAAGGGACGTAGCGTGCAGTTCGCTACTCCTGTGGGGGTGTGGGCGGGGACACGTAGAACCCACCGATGAGCCAGCTTGATGTTCTAGGCGAAACCCCACACAAGACACGGCACAAACCTAGAAAAATTGCTGAGTTACAAGTTTCACATTTGAAATTTGCGTGGCCACCATCACCATACCGAATTTCAGTATGATTGCTGTAACTGTTTCGGAGATATTAAGAACTGGTGAAATATTTCTTGTGGCCACCATTTTGGATAGAAGTATATACCAGCAGATAAAAGTACAATATGCAACGAGCCTATAATGGCAATAATTAAGACACGAGTATGTTTATAAAACGAGCGAAGCGGGTTTTATAATTTCCATTCGAGTGTCTTAATGACCATTATAGACGAGTTGCATACGACAGTTTATGTTCGACGATAATTATAACTATTTTATGTTCGAACATAAATATTCATAAATATCTGTCGAGATTTTGCCACTTTTATGTACTGAACATAGCGCATGGGACGCAGAGAATACCATGGCCTCCTGGAATACCCCACTATGACACTAGACGCCACGCAGAGAAATTTAAAATAGAAGGCCGTGGAAGTCAGCGCAGGTGCGATGCTATCCTTACCTAATTGGTCACACAACTGTTTCTTGAGCTCTGATTGGTGGAAGAAAATGTTTCATAATAAAAAATAGTGTTATAATGAGCCTCATTATGATACAGTTTTCTGACACATAACGTTTACATTTCGACATCGTCGAACATAAAGTTTATTGTGGTGGTTCCATCTCTTGATCAGGACACAAGAACTAACAAGAAGTTCCGTGAAGAACTATACAGCCTACTTTTCATGCCAATGATTATTCTACAGAATATGAACCTATCTAGAATAATGACGAAATTAAGTTGCTAATATCGACATTTCCAATTAGTTCGAAATACTGTATACCTGGCATAATGAATCCTAATAGAGCACTACAGTTGGCAGCCCTGATGACTGAATATATTCTTAGTTCCGTCTCTTACGGTACTAAATACAAAATTTGTTTGAAGTCCACTGGATAGCATGGACGTTACATGCAGTTAAACATTGGATCTAACAGCGCGCGTAAAATCATGTTGGCAACAATGTCATGCATGTATTGGTCAGAAATAATCTGAAATAATATGATCTATTGTTGTGCCAATTTTGAATGAAATCCATTAGTTAGTATAGAAGTTACATGCATTTTAAAATTGGACCTATCAGCAGGCTTAGAATCATGTTGGCAGCACTGACGTATATTAGTTACTCCAAATTCGTCTAGAATGCCAGGTACTATACGTGTGCAAAGTTTAGAGCTATTGGCTTGCATACTTTCTGATATATTGATATTAGGGTAACAAAAATAGGGACAGCACATATTAACAGTTGGCAGCCCTGGTTGCTCCTTAGAATACGCATAGTCATATCTGTTATGGTACACATAGCACATACGAAATTTGGTTGAAATGCAAATGATAGTATGGAGGTTACATGTATTTAAAGTTGGACCTGTCAGCAGGCTTAGAATCATGTTGGTAGCACTGACGTATATAAGTTACTCCAAATTAATATAGAATGTCAGGTACTATACGTGTGCATAGTTTAAAGCTGTCGGCTTGCATACTTTCTGATATATTGGTATTTGGATAAAATAAATTAGGAGCATTTATTAACAGTTGGCAGCCCTGGTAGGTCTTAAGAATACGCTCAGTCATATCTGGTTATGTACACATACAACATACGAAATTTGGTTGAATTCCGCTTGATAGTGTAGAAGTAATATGCATTTAAAAATTGGACCTATCAGGAGGCTTATAATCATTTTGGCAACACTGCCATGTTTGGCCTCCTGGAAATTAAACTGAAATATTATGATCTATACTTGTGCCAATTTTGAAATAGCTCCCATTCATACTTTCCAAGATATCCAACATGGAGCTCAAATTTCAATTGCGATTTTTTAGCAGTTGGTAGCACTGACATCATTTTCAAATATGGCCGTGAGATATTCAGGTATAGATCTTTACTCCTACCAAATTTTGTTTCGATTGCTGCAGCCGTTTAGGAGTTGATAGGGGGGAACACACACACAGCCAGACAGACAGACAGAAGGACAGACAGACAGACAGACACACATTTGCCCGATCTCATAAGTCTACTTTTTCCTCATTTTTGCAAAATGTGAAAAGTAGGCTAAAAACGTGATTCGTATTTCATACAGCAGCCATCTTGGATTTCTTACAGATATTAAATTAAATGTGATATCTTTATAAAGATTTACCAAGCCAAGTTTTACCGTGCTTTGGTGAGTAAATTACGAGCAAAGCCCACTAATATTTAAATTTTATCTGCTCACCATGCTGGTTTTGTGCTCAATAAGTTTTGAAGGTCACCCAGTCTAACATCCTTTAGTACCCTCTATTACCATACAAAATGTCACTTTTATTGCTGCAATAGATTCGTAGTATTGAGAACCAGTGAAATATTTGGTGTGGCCGGCATATTGGATTGGTTTATATTTAGACAATAGAGTTATGTACCTGTAGATGAAGATTATTACGATGGTCCATTAGTAGATGAGTGGTGGGTGTTCTAGACCCAAAAGGAAGTTGTGAGCCCCTGGAGGTACCGAATGCGATATCTCGCGAACCAATAATCGGAGAAAGTTGTGCGAGGGGTCAAACGAAAGGACCCCTTTTTGTTTACATTTTACCAAAGGACCTAATAGCAAACCTCATTTTTTTATTATATTGTTTTGGTTATTTTTTAATTTTTATTTATTTACTAGCAGTAGTGCCCGGCTTCGCCCGGTGGATTTATTTGTTTTATGAATGATAATCAATGCTACTACAGAACTGGCACATGATACTTAAACTAACAGAAAATAAATATTTTTAAATATAACTTTTTGTGGTGGTGGTGGTGGTGGTTGTAGTGGGGGTCGTTGTAGTGGGGGTGATAAGTAGTACAGTATAATGGTTGTAACATTCAGGTCATTTTCCCGTTATGATAATAAAGAATAGGGAAATGGCTGTTTACTAACTACAGCACTGACACATGTAAATTTCAAACTAATTTTAAAATATGTTTAGAAAGAGGAGTAAGTGAAATAAGACACTGCCTAGGGCCTATATCTCATTGGCTGTTATAAATGTAGAGACCAATAGTGTCGCCTTTTGTCGCATAGCGCCGTAGGAAAATAATCAGAACACTTTGGAAAACTTCGGCTGTCCCGAGCTCCTGAGGTAGAATAGTATCATTTACCGCCACATAGCACTCAACGATAAGTTTCGGAATAAATGAAGGTAAATTTGAAAGCACCAACGCTTATTGCAGCTGATAACCTCAATGTCCTGCACCAACACCATTGCACTTATACAGAGGCATAATATGTTCATGATGATAACTGTTTTAAGGGACATAAGAAATCTTTTTGCACTAATCCCCGTGACTGTAATTTACAAGCAGCGCAAGATTTAACTATTTTCGCAATTCTGCACCAGAACACTGGTAGGGGAGATGTGATGCAGCCAGAATTGCCAGTCAGCAATGGACTTATTAAAATACTATCATAGTTACACTACTACGGACATGAATGGTTCAAGGGCCTTAATACGTGGTTTTCAAGTTCAGTTTGTTTGTTATTCTAAATGTAGGGAATGGAGAGCGTTGTCCAAAATATCAAGTGGACAGTATTACCAGCAGGGTTTCAAAGTGTAAGTAAAATTTGGCGCAATTAGGAGGAACGGTGTGGATTTGTGATAAAGGACCTAAATGCAGGGACTGGAGTGGTCTGTCCGAAATTTATAGTGGACAGTGTCAGCCGCAGGGTTCCAAAGGGTAAGTACACAAAATGTCGCCTCCGTAGCGTAGCGGTCAGCATGGTTAGCTGCCGCCCCGGAGGTCCTGGGTTTGAATCCCGGCTCTGCCACGAAATTTTAAAAGTGGTATGAGGACTGGAACGGGGTCTACTCAGCCTCAGCTGGCCCAAATGAGTAGAGGGGGTTCGATTCCCACCTCAGCCATCCTCGAAGTGGTTTTCCGTGGTTTCCCACTTCGTCTTCGGGCAAATACCGAGATGGTTCCTACTGTCAGGCCACTGCCGCCTCCTTCCCTCTTCCTTGCCTATCCCTCCCTTCCCTCATGAGGCCCCTATTCGCTTTGCAGGTGAGGCGCCTGGGCGCGGTGCTGGTAACACCTCCCTAGTTGTATCCACTCCGATCAGATGTTCCCAGCTCTTGGACACTGCCCGTAGAGGCGGTAGAGGTGAGTTCCCCCCGCTGAGTCCGTGGGAGCCACCAACCTGGAGGGTAAATTTGATTAAAAAAATAAAAATAAAAGTAAACAAAATGTGGTTCAGATCGGTGAAACGGTGTAGATTTATGCCAAAGGACCTAAATGCAAGGAATGGAGTGGTCTGTCCGATATTTCATGCAGACAGTGTTACTCGCTGGGTTCCAAAGGGAAAATATACAATTTTGGTTCAGATTGGTGAAACGGTGTAGATTTGTGCCAAAGGGCATAAATGCAGGGAATGGAGTGGTCTGTCCGAAATTGCATGTACAGTGTTACTCGCAGGGTTTCAAAGGGTAAGTATACACATTTTGGTTCAGATTAGTGAAACGGTGTGGATTTGTGTCAAAGGGCCTAAATGCAGGGAATAGACTGGTCTGTCATAAATTTCATGTAGACAGTGTTACTCGCAGGGTTCCAAAGGGTAGGTATACAAATTTTTGTTCAGATTAGTTAAACGGCGTAGATTTGTGCCAAAGGGCCCAAATGCAGGAAATGGACTGGTCTGTCATAAATTTCATGTAGACAGTGTTACTCGCAGGGTTCCAAAGGGTAAGTGTACAAATTTTGGTTCAGATCGGTTGAACGGTGTAGATTTGTGCCAAAGGGCCTAAATGCAGAGAATGAAGTGGTCTGTCCGAAATTTAACATAGCCTAAACTTGAATCTGGCTATCATATACAAAAATAATTTTTCGAATCCGATTGGTAGTTCCAGAGATTAGCGCGTTTAAAGACACAACACACACAGACAAACACTTCAGCTTTATTATTTTAGTATAGATTTATTTAATTTTAGAGTAACGTATTCAAGAGTCTTAACAAAATTTCGGATACCAACGCAACGCTCACTCAAGGTTTCTTATTGGATATCTCATAAACCAATAATCATAAAAGGCATGTAACTGTTTTTATGAAAGAGCTTTACAACCTAGCCTAACCTAACAAGATGGCGGTCAGAGTTTAACATAACCTAACCTAACCTTCGAGGTGTGATCAAAAAGTTTCAAGATGACAGCCATAGCTTAACTTAACCTAAACTAACCTAACCTCACCTAAGCTAGCCTAACCTAAGCTAACCTACGAGGGGTAATAAAAAAGGTCGAACATCAATTCCGCCCGATTTTCCTCAATTCCACCCGGTCCTCCAAGGTACCCAAAAATAAGTTCCTCAACTCCGCTCAGGCTTTGACAAGGGGTCGACAAAGGGGTTATCCCCAATGACGTAAACAAATGTCATAACCCTCCTGCTCGCATACCAAGGGCCGGGTCAACGTCAAACACCTTCTGCAGCGTATGAGCGAATTCTTGCATTCCACACGACAAGGTTAAATAATTATTATTTTATTTGTTATACAGGTGGTGGAAAATCCAGAAACTTGGATTAGCATCTGTCTACAGAGACAAAAAATCCGAAGAGGGGAAGTGGCCGCGGTACTGCTTTGGCCTGATGTATTTGGACCCTAGCGAAGTTTCAGAAGGTTTCTGTGACCTGTTTAGTATCCAGCCCACCAACCAGCGACTTAGTGAATTTTCGGATTACCTTCTAAAAACCTACATTGAAGAGGCTCCAGGTACGTTGTTCCTCCCACATCTGTGGGCGTCACCGTCTGCAGAGTTGTGGAGAACAACTAATGCCTGCGAGGCTTTTCACTCAAAATTTAAAGCACAAAGTACAACACCTCATCCAAATATATTTGTTTTTTTTAAGTGCCTACATCACATACAGACAGACACATACATTCTACTTAACAGCAGCGGGCGGGTGTCGAGCAAAGACAAGAATAGTCGTGTGAGAAAAGAATTCATTGAAAACAAGCTCATGCAGTACGCCAACCAAACAATGAGTAGATTAGATCTTGTGAAGTGTGTTTCTCACACAATAGTTACGGAATGAAAAGAGTTTCCTCTAATGTTTTTTGTATAGTTTGAAATGAAGTAAAGATTTATGTGATTTTAAGATGCTGATTTTTCTTATTTTATTAAATCTCCTGTCCACATTTTTATTTAACAACAGTGATTAATATCTAGCTCTTTGTATTATGTTTATATCTGATATAACGATTGAGCGGACTTGGTGGTGATGATTTAAAATTAATCATAATATTCTTTTACATAAGTCTGCCAAGTTTTCTATTTTTTTCTACTCATGCGCTGCATAAGGTGTTTGACACTGTAACATTTTTAAATAAGTCCTTAACTGTGGTGATGACAATTGTAAAGGTTCTATTTAACAAACATAATAAGAATAAATAATATACACTGTGGTGTGATCTTACCTGTGATAGTATAATATAATAAGTTGTTGAGCGCCAGATCCCTATTTAAGACAGTGAATCGAAATTTATAAATATATCCTCGGCTATCAGCAGTAGAGTTCGAGACCACTTACCCGGGCCGTAGTGAGACAAAGTCATCTAACCAATCCAGTATTTAATCAAGGAGTATGATTGCCTTAAAGTACTAACTACAATGAAAGAAATAGGCATTACTTTAAAGAAAATGAATTTATTGACTCAAGAACAAAATATTAATAAAACAGAATAGTGATAGTCACACAATTGAATTTAAAATTACTCAATGCGGCAATTAATTTAAAAGGAAATAAACATAAATGAATTGAATCTATCTTGAAGTTACATATTACAGAGACGTCGGATATTTAATTGTTTGCTCACCCTTTTGAAGTATCATCATAAAAAAAGTGTGCAAGATGATCTCGATGTTGCGTTTCATATTCAAAAAAATGTTGTAGTATGTCATAAGATACAGCATACTACGTTCCATTGTGTTGCCATCTCTAGATTAATTGTAGTATTCAACTATAAGCCATGGTCAGCTTATATATATATTGTCAACATTGTGGTTATTATGTCGAGACATGATGTATGCAAAATCTATGAATGATATTTCACAAAGCAGTCGGTGGACCTCTGTCGCTGCTCTGCCACTAATGAGTGGTCGTTCACTAATGACTCTGTAGATGCGAGTCTGCGGTTATATCTTCCTTGTCACGTGGTAGTAAGCAGCCCCCACTTCATAGTCAAATCACCCCTTCTACCTGGGGCTTGTCCATTCATTGACGCGTACCTTGGCTCCAGTAGTGACGTATTGATTGCACCATACGTGAAATATAATGTTCCATTGCTTCTCGAAGGAACTAGATTGTGCGCACGTGATGGTTACTCATATTGGGTTTCTTAGCATCTCGAAAATGACGCAGTTTGCCGTGGTGAAATTATTACTACGTCGTTCAGTTTGTGACGCATTGGGTTGATCCTTATTGGCAATCTTGTTGCAATATATATATTACTTCGTCTCTTTACAAATAATTGTTAATAAAAATATTTCTGACTATAATAATAAAAACCGCTTACAATTATCTGATATAAAAATCATCTCATGGATGTACTAATTAATAATAATAATAACATGATAAATGAATAACCCTTTAAATATAATAGGTATGGGATCGAATCGTTACAATCGCCCCTAAGATAAATAATTTAAATGACATTTCACATTATTTCTTTTACCACATCCAACATAAAAAAACTATAAATTTAAATATTATAACCCCCAAAAAGACAACATACAATATACTCTTCATCAATACACAAAAATATACAAGAAAGATATTCTTCACAAAAATTCACATTTTAACTTTCATTTATCTCATTCTTCCAAATGTTCATAATGTTCATTCTTCTTTATATTTATGCTGTAAAGAAAATATACATATAATGCCCTTCTCTTTACATTCTTCGAAGTAATTACTTCGTTGCACACGCATATCACTGCACGCGATGTGGTGATACAATCAACATAATATCCCTTTCGTCTCTATAAAGGGATTACTCAAATGCAGTAAAATTTCCATAATTGAAGAAAAAAATAACTTAGCAAGATACCTAAGGCAATTCCAATTTCAGTGCATTTGTCATACATGTAAATATTTCCCCAAATACATAATGACATCGAAATACCTTAAAGCAGTTATTAAACAGTTCACTTAAATATCCAAGTTACTACTCACCTGCCTTCGTGGCTTAATTCTTTCTTAGGCCACGGCCGCCTCCTTTCAAATTAATACTTCCTAAGTCTCCACGACTTCTCAACTTCTCATAAAACCATGATTCCTCTTTATTACTTCTCGAAAACAATAACTTGGATTTTCAAAATCACAAATGAACATATAATCTGACTTCTTGTTCACATTGTTAAATTTAACTTAGCGTCGAGATATCTTTACTGTATCGTCATTCCTTACTTACCATAACAAAATGATTAAGACTTGGACAAAATACTACTCAATACCTGAATTACGTATATCACTAAACTATTTCACAAAAACTCATGACAAACTCCTCGGAATAAATATTTTGTTCCACAAAATATTAATGCTCTTATACTTTGAATTTAGTCTATTCATGATTTGACTTCATGCTGAATACCTTAAAAAAAACATAGTTTTCTCTCAAAACTCTTAATTAAGTCCTACAGACATCACTTCCTACTTGTTCTGACCGCCTGGAGTATAGCTTATTCCTACTACACCAGAATCTCTCAGAACTCTCAACAATTCATCGTGACATCACACGTCACATACAAAAAACCTCCCCTATTCGTGGTATAATCCCACATCTTCTTACTGTTACAGGTCACCTCTTACTAACCAATAACACATTAAATTTCAGCTAAAAAAAAATCTTACATGCTTCGACTAATTCCTTGGAATAATTACATCACACTTTGCTTTCCTAACTATTGTCTTCCTAAAATAATGACAGTGTTCCAGTTGACAGTCAATAACACCGACACTCATAATTGGCAAATATTTTCCCATAATCACTTCATAAAGCAAGTCCTGAGTCATAACACAGTTCAGACACTCTCTGCTCTACCAAATTAAATGCGTAAATTACACCTGCCTTTAATTGAAACTTCATTATTACCCCTTAGGTATACACTTATCTTACCAACTTATTCTTGTCTTCAAAAATATAAACTTCTCTTTACTAACTCCGTATGACATAAATAAAACTTTAATTTCTCGTCTACTAAAAAAATGATTTATCTTCAAATCCTAAAACGTCGAATTATAACAAATTCCTTTCAATTCTAGAAAATATTATGTCAATCTTTTAATTATAATTATTATCTTTACTTTTACCTGTGTAGGACAACAATCTACCACATAATTAATTCGTTATTAATCATCAGTTACTTTTTTACTAAAAGTGGTTTAGCTCGATAACAAGACTTGTAATATCTTAACGTGCGTAACTGTAACAAAAACTTGGACCATATTACCTTTGTAATCTCTTATTACCTTGTGTGCATACAACCATATATACTTTAAAAAAACTCTCAACATTAACTTCACGTAGTCCCGTAGACACCATAAAAAAAACTCATTGCTCAACGGAATATACCTCGCTGACCTACTTCATCCTCCAAAAACTTCTTAAAACTCCATTTGGCATCTTACCAAAACTTCCTCAAAAAACATTGCTCAACGGCATTACCTTCGTTGGCCTACTACTTCAAACTCACGTCCTTACGTGAAAACACACATACACACACATATATCTGTCACCAAGTACCAGAGGCCCTAATCATGTTACTACTTCCTCATTTCAACCCGATGTTGGTTAATTCATACAACACATTACCATTAACTATTCTAAACCACTTATAAATTTCTCAAAATATATCCACTGATAACCTCGCTGTCCTCAAAATGAAACTTCTTTATTAAATCAATACCTAATTCTTCAACTCTTTCGTTTTATTACCACTGTATCATCTTATCTTCACTCACTTTTGAATTAAATCTTTATTACCATTATATTCATAATTATGGTTGCCATAATAATTATTACTACTTTCTTTCGATTACTTACCTATGTAATAACCTTCCTACTTTTTTTTAAATTTAATCCTCACTTCCTCCAACTTACCTGCAGCTAAAGGACCCACATTCAACTTACCTGAATTGCTCAATAGCATGACAACCTCTGTCTTCCAAATTAAATGATTTTAGTCAATCTAAATCAATAAGCGTAGGCACTACGCGCCCCTAACCATCCTAACTTCACGACTGAATTAAAATTACACACAGCAGGTTCCTTATCTACCTCTGTTAAATCATATAAAACTTCATTACTTAATATTTAAGTCATACGGAACAGTAACTATCGTTAATATAAATTTACATCACTACTTTCTCTGGCATTTCATAGTTCTTACCACTGTCATCTTCAATTCTATCTTTCTCTAGAATTCCACTTTCCTCTTTTCTTATAGCATTAGTTTCTACTTCCTCTGTACTACATTCATCCATAGTAACATAGTACTTCGGTTTTCTCCCTCTCACTTCCCCAAGTCTGGCTAATTCAGTACGATACTGCACGTCATATGCTTTCTTTCTCTCTCTCATCCTGATTTCTTTCTCCTCTAACAACTTAATTCTCTTCTCTTTCATTTTGCTTCTAAAATATCTACCTATAGGTTTTCCCTTCACTTCTCCATTACTATCACTTAATTTTCTCTTTAGCCGTTGCCTATTGCTTCTGCTCTTATCTATCTCTCTCCTCCTCTTAACCTGTTTACTAATTATGTTCTTCTGACTATGATTTAACGCACGCTTCTCTGCCTCTAATAATTTCACATTAATTTCCGCTACACCATCATTAAATTCTTCCCTAGTCAACATATCCTCTTCACCTAAGATTTTCTGCATCTTAATTTCTTGAGTGCCTAGTACTTTCTTTATCTTACCTGCTTCTATTCCTATCTTTTCTCTCATCTTCTCCACTTCTTCACTACGTTCTATAGTCTCTTCTATAGCTGTCCTGCTTTCATCCATCATCTCCGCTGATTGCTGTTCCTTAACTAAGCTACTTTCATCTATGTCTAGCATCTCTACCAACTCTACTATGTTTTCTCCTACTATATCCGCTAACTGCTGTTCATCACCCATAATTTCTTTTACAGCTATCCTGCTTTCATCTAAAATCTCCTTCAACTCTAATCTGCTTTCACCTAACATTCCCCCTGACTCCAATCTGCTTTCAATTACAGTCTCCTTACAGGCTGTCTTCACTGATTCTACTGCAGTATCCCCTAAAGTCTCTACCACCTGCCTAGTTTCCACTTCTACCAATTTGCTAAAACTTTCACCTTGAGTTGCTATTTTATCTTCAATCACAGTTACTATTCTTTCCTGAATCCTACTTTCTACTGCTTCTAATTTCTTATCTACTGTCTTAATAATATCTTTAGCTTTCATTTCTACCTCCTCCTTAATTTCACCTCTGATTTCCTGTTTCACCCCCTGAATACTCTCCTGTAGCATATCATACTTCATACTTAATTCTCTATTCATCGTTTCCACAATATCTAGTTTTACATTATTCTCCTCCAATTTCTGATTTATTTTACTCATATCCTCTCTCATCTCTTGATTACTCTTATCTAATTTCTCACCTAAATCTCTACTCAATTCCTTCCTACTTTCCAAATTATCTTTCTTACTCTCTTCCATATTTTTATTCATATCTTTATCGAATTTCTCAAATTTATCATTGAATTCCTTCCTACTTTCTAAATTATCTTTCTTACTCTCTTCCATATTTTTATTCATATCTTTTTTCATCTCCCTACTATTTTTATTCATACTCTCATCAAATTTCGCACTTAAATCTCTACTCATCTGCCTTATGAGCGCAGTTAATGGATCTTCAGGAATCTCTATAGACTTTTCTTTCTCTAGACTACCACTAGTCTCAGGATGTACCTCTGTATTCATCTTGAGATTTTCCTCTGAATTCGTGTCAGGGTTAACCTCAGGATTATTTTCAGGATTACTCTCAAGATTTACCTCCGACATCTTGGTATTATTCTCTACGCTTTCAACATCGCTACTGCTATCAACCTCCTTATAATTAACTTTCTCGACTTTATTCCTACTTCTCAACTGCCTCTGTTCCTCTTCCGACATCTCGAAGTACACCGTATAACAA
This sequence comes from Meconema thalassinum, assembly GCA_946902985.2. Lineage (NCBI taxonomy): Eukaryota > Metazoa > Arthropoda > Insecta > Orthoptera > Tettigoniidae > Meconema > Meconema thalassinum. The sequence continues at coordinate 276,762,009 of OX336389.2, read as the reverse complement.
TTGCCCTTCCAAAATTTCACTTCACTTCACTGTCCCCCAAAAGCACTGACAATTTGCACTGAAATTATACACTCCTCTCCTAAATACCGAATGGTTTTCGTGTCCTACTTTGTGGCGCCAAATGTAACATTTTTAAATAAGTCCTTAACTGTGGTGATGACAATTGTAAAGGTTCTATTTAACAAACATAATAAGAATAAATAATATACACTGTGGTGTGATCTTACCTGTGATAGTATAATATAATAAGTTGTTGAGCGCCAGATCCCTATTTAAGACAGTGAATCGAAATTTATAAATATATCCTCGGCTATCAGCAGTAGAGTTCGAGACCACTTACCCGGGCCGTAGTGAGACAAAGTCATCTAACCAATCCAGTATTTAATCAAGGAGTATGATTGCCTTAAAGTACTAACTACAATGAAAGAAATAGGCATTACTTTAAAGAAAATGAATTTATTGACTCAAGAACAAAATATTAATAAAACAGAATAGTGATAGTCACACAATTGAATTTAAAATTACTCAATGCGGCAATTAATTTAAAAGGAAATAAACATAAATGAATTGAATCTATCTTGAAGTTACATATTACAGAGACGTCGGATATTTAATTGTTTGCTCACCCTTTTGAAGTATCATCATAAAAAAAGTGTGCAAGATGATCTCGATGTTGCGTTTCATATTCAAAAAAATGTTGTAGTATGTCATAAGATACAGCATACTACGTTCCATTGTGTTGCCATCTCTAGATTAATTGTAGTATTCAACTATAAGCCATGGTCAGCTTATATATATATTGTCAACATTGTGGTTATTATGTCGAGACATGATGTATGCAAAATCTATGAATGATATTTCACAAAGCAGTCGGTGGACCTCTGTCGCTGCTCTGCCACTAATGAGTGGTCGTTCACTAATGACTCTGTAGATGCGAGTCTGCGGTTATATCTTCCTTGTCACGTGGTAGTAAGCAGCCCCCACTTCATAGTCAAATCACCCCTTCTACCTGGGGCTTGTCCATTCATTGACGCGTACCTTGGCTCCAGTAGTGACGTATTGATTGCACCATACGTGAAATATAATGTTCCATTGCTTCTCGAAGGAACTAGATTGTGCGCACGTGATGGTTACTCATATTGGGTTTCTTAGCATCTCGAAAATGACGCAGTTTGCCGTGGTGAAATTATTACTACGTCGTTCAGTTTGTGACGCATTGGGTTGATCCTTATTGGCAATCTTGTTGCAATATATATATTACTTCGTCTCTTTACAAATAATTGTTAATAAAAATATTTCTGACTATAATAATAAAAACCGCTTACAATTATCTGATATAAAAATCATCTCATGGATGTACTAATTAATAATAATAATAACATGATAAATGAATAACCCTTTAAATATAATAGGTATGGGATCGAATCGTTACAACACGACCCTTGGTATGCGAGCAGGAGGGTTATGACATTTGTTTACGTCATTGGGGAAAAGCCTGGGCGGAGTTGAGGAACTCATTTCTGGGTCCCTTGGAGGACCGGGTGGAACTGAGGTAACCCTGGCTACCTGACTGGAATTCCCGGGTGGAATTGATGCCCGCCCATAAAAAAAAGCTCCCAAGATAGTGGCTATAGCTTAACCTACCTAACCTAACTTAACCTAACCTAACCAATGTTAACCTAAGCTAACCTAAGCTAACCTATGTGGGGTAATCAAAAAACTCCCAAGATAGTGGCTATAGCTTAACCTAACCTACGAGGTATGATCAAAAAGTTCCAACATCGTTGTCTATATCTTAACTTAACCTAACCTAACTTAACCTAATCTAACCTTACGTAACCTACGAGGGCTGATCAAAAAGTACCCACGTGACGCTTGCCGATATCTCGTGAACAAATCATTGGATTTGGACGTGTGAGGTGTCATATGACTCTGGGTGCTGCCCCCTTTTCTATGGCCCATGAATTTACCCAAAATACCCAAAACTAAAAGGTAATTGATTTTTCCACCCTTAATATCTTTGGAACCCATAACCGTACATGGCTATGTGGTGTGTCGAAGTACTCGTAACAAAGACCCCATTCCTATGAACGACTCGTTATAATTTAAAAGATTTTTTAAAGTTTTTTTTTGGAAAATAGGTTATATTTTTAAGACTAGGAATCGCAGAACGTTATGCAACGGTTTAAACAAAAGGCCTCTATACCTTTTATTGTCAAAACAAAACATGGTATTTTTAAGATTTTTTCCAAAGAAGTGGGCATTGGAAAGTAGGCTATATTTTTAAAACTGTTTGTTACACAAAGTTGTATGTTTGACTTAAACCAAAGGTCGTTACCAGCTCTACCTTCCAAAACAATCCCTATGTTCCCGGGACAAAAAAAAACCAAATAGTAAAGAGATGAGAATTCTAACGAGTATCATGGCCGCCGCGCGAGTCCAACCCGATATCTCGCGAACCAATAAACGGACATGGACATGTGATTTGTAATGTGACTCGGGATAAAGCCCCCTTTTCTATGGACTACTCGTATTTTTATTTTTCTGGAAAAAAATAAAAATGGAAAGTAGGCTATATTTTTAAAACTATTCATCCCAGAACGTTGTGCTATGGTTTAAACCAGGCTGTTCCAAATCCACGAGTTTGAGTAAGCGTACACGTGAGTACTCAGCAGTAATGGTCTGAGCACGGTTGGAGAGGGACTGGGGGGGATAGCCAAAACGTCACAGGGCGAAGGTCATAGTACAAGTCCTTGCGCTTCCTGCCAATCTTGATGTATCCACTGCTTAGTAACGGTCGCCCCTACAGCAGAGCTGTATTGCATATTGCAGGTTTACTCACACAAGGCGGCGAGTACTCAGCTGCTCACGGGCGAGCTGCTCGGCTGGAACAGCCTGGTTTAAAGGAAAGGTCTCTATACCCTTTATAGTTAGAACAAAACATGGTATTTTTAAGATTTTTCCAAAAAAGTTCACTTTGGAAAGTAGGCTATATTTTCAAAGCTATGAATCCTAGAAAGTTATATGTTTGACTTAAACCAAAGGTCTTTACCCCCCTCTACCCCCCCCCCCCGAAAACAAGTCCTATGTCCCTGGGACAAAAAAAAAAACAGTAGATGAGAGGTGGGAATTCTAACACACTAACCTGTATTGTTAGTGTGTTTGCACAGGCGCGCGGCTCTACTCTAGCCGATATCTCGCAAACCAATAATCGGAGAGGGTCGTGTGACGGCTCGTTTTAATGGGATTTTTGTTGTGTAACATCTTTCCACTCGGTATCTGGATATTTTTGTGGCACTCGGTAGTTGGACATTTTTGTGGGGGTGATTTTGGAAAAGAGACGGAAGTGGATGGGACGGAAGTGCATGGGACGGAAACAATGAGCGCGCGCGGTGGCGGAGATCGGTACAACGACGTACTGTAAGCCATGTGACAATGTGGAATGTAAATCGCATACGGTTTACTTCAAGGTTTGGAGGCCCCTTTAAAGAAATTCTTACAATAAATCATCTTCAAGTTGTCGTTCTTTGGTGTGAAAATATTCATTATATCATATTTGCTGAAAACAATTACGATTTATTAAATCTTCATACTTTTGCTCTATTCTTATTTAATGTAAGCACTCGATACATCGAGTGCTATATCGCATCAACCAACACTCCAAACAACGTAGGAATTCAATATATTAACACCGACTACTAACAATAATTGGAACTTCGTTGGTCCAAATAGCTTAATATGATAATAGTGGAAACCTCCACGAGAAACTGGCGTCACCGATTATGCGTGCCATCTAGCGGTTCGCGATGACAACTACGAACTCGATTTCAATCAGCTGGCAAGTTTATCTGCACATGTTAGAAGTGTAACTTTTGGGCTATGTATGGGTGTTTTCATTACGAAATACAAATTGATCCCAAGTCATTTTACAGATTTCCTCAAAACAAATAGTTGTGAGTATACCTACTAATGTTTACGTGCCTGTATTTTTTTCTATTAATCTGAGCATAGCATACTTTCTCAGGGACGGCCCTAGGGCGGTGAGTGATGCGACCACACCATGCGCTGTCATATGGGAGGCGCAGAATATGCAACGATAGTTTGACAGCACAAAATGATAAAACCCAATCAGCTTATTAGCAAACTACTTAACCCTACCCGTCAAAATCAATTCTATATAGACTGTAAGTGAGCTGGGGTGCGTGCATTTCAATGGTATAGACATACAGTATAACGTGAAATTCTCACTTAACGTTGTATAAATATTAACGAGTTGAAACCAATATCTATACATCTAGGGTTCTGTCCGCCACCTGTTTTCTTGGCGTTCAATCGTGTGCGGGTGCATGTGGATTGTGATTTTTGTCAGTGTTGCAAGCTACGCGTGAAATTGAAACTTGACTTACCGGTACTGTTAGAACGTTACTACTTTACTAAGGTGGTGTTATGTAATGTAAGAAATTAGTAGCATCATATTAGGTATATTTCCTTTTGTGTAGATAATGATCATGCCTAGCCTGGTCTAAGCGCGACTATAAACGAACAATAATGTTTAATATTAAATCATATTTTAGTAGCGTTCTGGGAATATTATTTTTAATATTAAAATAATAGTTATAAATAATGTAAAAAATATTTGTTATACTTAGTCTCCACAGGGGAGGGATCTCGCACCACCTGAAAATATTGCTAGGGCCGCCACTGTCTTTCTTTAAAACATTGTTGTGATTAAACCTATCCATTTAATCCTTCTCCAAGTGTGCTCAGTGGGTTGTGAAGAGTAGATAACTCCACAATTCTGTTTCCAAATGTGTGTGTGTGGGGGGGGGGGGCTTGTCTGCCAATATGTCATGAACATGGAGATAGTTTTTGTCATTTTTTTGTCTGAAAGCACCCATGGGATTGGAAGCAGATTAACTGGTTGTTTTCTATCAATTAATGACTCTAATGAAGGTATCTGTAATAGCTGTACGAAATTCTGACTGACAAGTATTTCAAAGTCACTATTAAGGCTTACGGTATGTGTTTAAATTTAATTTTCATTGATTTTACGTCCCTGTTAAGTCATGCGACTTTTAGAGACGCCGGGGTACCGGAATTTCGCCCCGAAGGGAATATTTAACGTGCCCGTAAATCTACTGACACGGCTCCCTCGCATTTGCGCACTCTCAAATGCCAACTAGTAGTGCCAGGATTCGATCTTGCAACCTTGGGAATACCTGGAGAGATCGTTACCACTGAGCCACGCAGCCAGCATAAAAGGCATAAGTGAATAGAACTAATGATTCATCAGTGAAAAATCTTCCCACTAAAAATATCAAGCTCAATAAGATATTTCACTTGTACTGTAATTTGCTTTTGGAAATATCTGTAGGCTAGTCAAACTGCTGGCATATAATAACGATTGAATGTTTTAATGACAATATACATGTATTTCATTCTTATTGCTGCCCCTTTCGGATCAACACCTATCTCCCTTCCTTATATTATGCTGCAATAAGTACGCAAAGTACTAAAAATCTGTATTTATTTGCGTTTTTTAAGTCGAATTGTGATAAACTCCAATACAGTAGTTCGTTCCGGTAGTTGTCTATTCGAGCCGCTAGATAGTAGCACTATGTGCTGTCGCCGCTGCTCTGCGTGTTAAGTGGCGAGAGTTTCCACTATTATCATATTAAGCAGCGGCTTCGGTGGCGTAGTCGGTAGCATGCTGAACTGCTGTGCCCAAGATGGCGGGTTCAATCCCGGCTGAAGTCGTCGGATTTTTAAGAGCGTTAAAAATCCTTCAGTATGCCTTCCTTCAGAGGGGAAGTAAAGCCGGCGGTCCCATGTCATAGATTTATAGCATGTAAAAGATCCTTTCTCAGACTAAACGTGTGTAAAGCAAAATTGTTAGGTTAGATTTCGTCAGAACGCTCTATCAAAGTTCTAACGTTCACCACTAGGTATCATTGATATCTGGTGGCGAAAGTTGGAACTACTTGAAATTGAACGGAACTTGTAGCTCACCCTTTAGGGTGTCCGCTGGATGCAGTTACAGACTCAGGCGAGCCGAACATGTCCTCGGACACTCCCGGCACTAAAAGCCATACGATAAATAAATAAATAAATAAATTAATTAATTAAAATAATCATATTAAGCTATTTGGTTGGTCTAAACGTATCACTGGGAGAAACGCATTTAATGCACACATAAGTTTTAATCGCGCCTATACTTGGCAGTGCGCTATATCGGCAATATGAGGCCATTTTCAATAACACCGCTGGCATGGGTTCACTAACTGGCCGGTATAAAGCGCAGCTCGCATCAAGTAGGCAGTTGATTGCTCCCGCATACAGTTGCAGGTATATGTCACTACTGCAGATGCATTGGAGAATCCTTTCATGTTTGCTGGCACAAGGTAAGCACTATGAGTTCATTCTTAAAAAATGCGAGTAGGCCCTAAGTAATATGGAATTATTCGAATAACATGTCAGATGTTACACATCATATGCGACTACTGTAAGGTCGTAATTTTTTTTCTTAAATTTAACGTGGACCATTTATTTTTCCATATTTGTTCCAAAAAACGTAACTACTAGGTCATCGACCGTTTTATCCGATATCTTGTAAACGAATAATTGAAGAGTCCTATGCGAGGGCTTAAACGAAAGGTCTTTATCCCTTTTCCCACAAGGATGTGTCATTTCTACTCCATGAGAAAAACTACCCCTATCCAGGGGATGAAATAATGATTTTTTGTATTCATGCGCACTCGCGTCTCTTGTAAGATGGCGCTCGTTTTAAATGATTATTTATTGGCGGGTCCTCTCTTAACCGTAGCCGTGAGCGTTAAAGCGTGCACAGCGATAGCATTTTGCAGCTCGACTTTTATTGATATATCTCGATCCAATAATCGTAGAGACTTGTATAAGGGGTTGTATTAATCGGGATTACGCCCTCTTTTCCAATGACCACTGATTTACCCAACGAACCCAAAATTAAAGGTCATTGACTTTTCCCCCGAGATTTCTCGAAACCATAACCATAGAAACTCGAACATGGATTTAAATGAAGGCATATAAGATTTTCTATTTTGATGATCTTTGATTTTCAGATTTTGTCAAAGCACTAAACGGCAAGGTCATTGAACTAAGATTTATTAAACCCATAATTGTAAAAAATCTGAATCGGGATTTAAATGAATGCATATAAGATTTTTTATTTATATATTTTATTTTTAGATTTTAGATTTTGGAATTTAGATTTTAGATTTTACATTTTACATTTAGCTAAAAGTCCAAACCATAATGACATCGATTTGAAATTTTCGGTAAATAATTATTAATGAAAGGCATATAAAGATTTGTATTACTCGAAATTACATTTCTTTACTTCTTTATTTTTATATTTTATATTTTATATTTTATATTTTATATTTTATATTTTATATTTTATATTTTATATTTTATATTTTATATTTTATATTTTATATTTTATATTTTATATTTTATATTTTATATTTTATATTTTATATTTTATATTTTATATTTTATATTTTATATTTTGCATTTTATATTTTATATTTTATATTTTATATTTTATATTTCATATTTTATATTTTATATCTTATATCTTATATCTTATATTTTATATTTTATATTTTATATTTTATATTTTATATTTTATATTTTATATTTTATATTTTATATTTTATATTTTATATTTTATATTTTATATTTTATATTTTATATTTTATATTTTATATTTTATGTTATCGACTTCAGATTTTCCATTCGAATAATCAAAGAAAGACGTAGGTATAAGGAATTGTATTACTCGGAATTACATTCCCTTTGCTATGAATTATTTATTTTTAGATTTTAGATTTTAGATTTTAAATTTCAGATTTTAGATTTTACAATTAGCTAAAAGATTAAACCGTAAAGTCATTGACTCGAGATTTTTGGTAACTAATTAATACTAGATGATTGACTAGAGATTTTGGGAACAAATAATTGAATTTTATTTATTACAAACCCTGAATTACCAGTTAGAGTACCCGAAGCTAGTCTATATCTTTACTTGGTAAACCGCGCTGAAAGAATTTAAACACGTACATTGTTATTTGTACGCGACAGTACCTTTGAATTGACTTTTAGGTTATTGACTTGAGATATCTGAAACCAATAATTTGATAACGTTATACAACAGCTTGAATGAGAAAAACGCAAATCCTTCCTTACTAAGGCAAGTTTAAAAAAAAATTAGACAAACGACCTAACTAGAAATTCTAAATTTGAGTTTTATAAATATTTTTTGTTAAATGGTAAACGTTTCCAAGAGCAAGAGTGGGTTTACACGAAGTCTTAAAACATGCTACCTAACAGGTTAGCTTTTGAGGCTTTTTTAGAGACCACAAGTATTATCATTATTATTATTATTATTATTTTTATTTAATATTTATGTACTCTTTCAACGCATGGTCACAGAGACAGCGGGTTTGCTTTATCGTTTAAAACAAGATTTATCTTGTCGCATGACGTAACAAAAAGTTAAATGATGCAATTGTATGGGAATGTTACATCAGCCGAAATTTAATACGATGCAGGTGTTTGACAGTCTACGAGTGCATTAACGAACAGGTCGCAACATGCAAGGGTGTATGGTAATTCAGAAAAGCAAGGCGTGGGATACCGTTTAAGCGTCCTTTCCAAACCCAGGCTATAAAAGGCGGATGTGAACGAACCATACCCTTACTTTGATAATTGAAAGACACGTGCATAGACGTGCGCTTATCTATTGCTCTCTAGAGTTGACTTTGGTAGCAGCAGCAAGCAAACTCAACACTTATGTTATAGAAGGTAAGCACTTGGCATGGTTTTTATTTTGATAAATTTTATTCATTGCTATTTTTTTGTCTTATTATTATATTTACTTTTGAGTTTTAAACTGGAATTATGTTATTTATGTATGGACTTTTGTTTACAGATAATAACAACGAACAGTGTCTATACTATTTAGATCGAAAAGCTCGAAAGTGATTGTAATCATTCCTTATCCAGAGCCAACAGACTGAAGACCAGTTTCTACATTTTCATTTGATAAGATATGCTCCTTTTTTGTCAGGCTTGATGATTGCAACTGGAATAATTTTATTAACTATATTTTTATATTTCTTATTTATTTGTGTATTGTTTTTGCTTTTAGGTAATTGCACAGGACTATATCCATTACGTGTATAGAGAGAGACTTATGGATTACAATTAATACGTGTTCAATACCAGTAGGTTGAAGTTCGATTTTTCATTTGTATTTGTTAAGGTATGTTATTTATAAACTGTGTTTTGGTTTTTATTGTTTTAGCTTTATGGTTATAACTTTTTAGCTTTTACTGTAATACATTTTATTTATGTACTGTTTTCTTTTGTTTATAGATAATTGCAAAGAAAGTTGACAACGCTGTTTGGAGAGGAAAAAGTCTAAGGAATTTTTGAGCGCAACTTCATCACCACTACTCTAGAAAGGAATTCAACTCGTATTACTTTGGCTGATACACCGACTTATGTACTAGATAGGATATTATTACAGTAAATAATGGCATCGTTAAGCATGATTCAAGAATGGAAGCCACTCAACGCTTGTTTTATGACTCGTATATATTCGGGGAATATCGATAATGTTAATAATAGTAGTATTCCAAAAGATTTTTTAGATTCTTGTTACCCTATCCTTTTAGAGCAAACACATGCCAACTTGCGATTGCACAACGCATTAAAAGTTAACATGGAACTCGTGTGTGATTTTGTTTACATTAAAAATGGAATTGAGTTGTAGGAGAAATGTTATCTTTGTAGCAAAAAAAGGGTTGCTTGTATCCAACAATCTGGAACAGTGGTACAAGACTCATGGTTTAAACTGTTTGCTGTCTAAATTTGAAGAATTGCAGGACGGACCCAGCGGCCTTGCCTTAGACAAAATTCATCACCCACAAATAAATATATGTAATTTTAACTCTCTCAATGCTGGGTCCAGTTATATCCCTCTACCACGAGCAATATCCCGTAGAAAAGCTGTGGTTAATGTGAAAAATAAGTACAACAACTGTTTTCTTTGGTGTATTGTGGCCTACTTGCAACCGGTACAAAACCATTGTGACCAGCCAGGAAAGTACAAAGACGTGTACAGCCATTTGGAACGAAATTTAAATTAAGCTCACGTGTCGTTCCCTATGGATCTAACCAAAATCCACAGGTTTGAATTGGATAATCCAGACTATTCCTTCATGGTGTATGGCTTGCAAGAGGATGATATTATAGGCCCCTTGTACGTTACTAAAGAAAAGAAAGAGCTCCACATTCACCTTTTGTTTTTGTGTGAGAGGGATGTAAATCACTATTGTTTAGTTGAAAACTTAAACAGATTATTAGGCAGTCAGCTTTCAAAACATAAGCCTAAAGAGCAAATTTGTGAGAGATGTCTACTGTACTTTGTTAGCCCCTCTCTTTTGGAACGGCATACAGTTGATTGTGTAACACAAGAGGCAGTAAGACATGTATTACCACAGGGTGACGAAGCCCTTTTAAAATTTAAAAACATCCACAAGCGTGATACGGTCCCCTTTGTGGTATATGCCGATTTTGAGGCACTTCCTGTCCCTCTCTCAGGGTGTGAGCCTGATCCCAGCAGGAGCTCAACCACCCATATTCAAAACAACAACCCTTTGCCGTGGGATTTAACGTGGTGTGTTCGTACGATCCTACAAAGTCCTACTATAAATCATATCAAGGTCAGGATTGTGTCAAATGGTTTCTTAATGAAATCATGGACTTGGCTTAGCATGTGCATGGGTTGCTACAAAATCAGGTACACATGAGTCTAACTCAAGAACAGCAGGAACAGTATGCACATGCCACCACATGTGAGAAACCTTTTCAAAGTACCAATGCCAAAGTCGTGCTCATAGGATATGTAATATAATATATCCCGCTCCTGTATTTATTTCGGTATTTTTTCCACAATTTTTCGAATTATGATATGCAGTTCCTGAGTCGTGAGTTAGGACATGTGGATAAGGGCACATTTTCCATTTTACCTCAAAACCATGAACGCTTTACATCAATTTCATGGTGGTTTTTGTAAGATGTGTATACGATTCCTAGACTCGTTTAAATTCATGGCTTCATCTCTAGACAGTCAAGTGAATGGCTTGGATGACATGGAATTAAAATCACCCAAGCGCATTTCCGTAATCCCGAACATGTTAAGCTATGCATTCGAAAGGGAGTGTTTCCCTATGATTATGTAAACAACTGGGTGTGTTGAAGCAGAAGGCTCTGCCACCACAATCGATGTTTTATTCTATGCTAACACGTAACACCATCCCCGATGAGGATTACGCGCTTGTATGTAATGTATGGTGGGTGTTCAATATAATCGCCATGGGGAATTACGCCATGCATTACCTAAAACTCGATGTTTTGCTGCTCACGGATGTGTTTGAAAAGTTTCGTGAGCTATGCAAACATATTTATGTACTTGATCCCGCTCATTAATTTACAAGTCCAGGACTTTCGTTTGTTGCTGCATTAAGGTACACGAAAGTTAAATTAGGTTTACTGTCCGATGTAGACATGGTCTTATTCTTTGAACGAGGCATTCGTGGTGCGTTTTTCTCGCTTAACCAGCGCTATACCGTGGCCAATAACAAATACATGGCCTGCTATTCACCGGAAAATCCTGACTCTTACCTCCTCTATTATGAAGGGAATAATCTGTATGGTCAAGCCATGAGTCAACCTCTTCCCTATAAGGATTTTGTATGGATCTCAGAGGAACAAGTGTTCCAATGTAATGTGAAAACAGCCAGCCTTGAATCGTGTCATGGCTATGTGGATTTAGAGTACCCCTCCACTCTCCATGATAAACATGCTGACCTGCCGTTTTGCCTAGAGCAAATGGTTCTCCCACAAAGTAAAGTGAAAAATAAGAAACTTGTGGATACGCTTACGAGAAAAACGATACGTTATTCACATACAAATGTTGGTACTATGCCTATCCCAGGGCCTAGTGTTGAAGAAAATCCACAGGGGTATTACATTTGCCCAAAAAGCATGGCTCAAACCATACATGGATCTCAACACCCAGCACCGACAATTAGCGACACAGCAGTAGAAGTCAACTTTTTTAAATTGATGAATAACTACATTTATGGAAAGTGTATGGAAATTGTTCGCCAGTACCGTGACATTAAAATGGTGAATGTCTGGGATGGGCAGTGGGGTGCTCGGCGCTACATTGCCAAGCCAAATTTTAAATCGATTAAAATTATCGATGAGAATTTGGTGACCATCGAAATGGGTAAGACAAGTGTGACCATGAATAAACCCATTTATTTGGAGATGGTCATTTTAGATTTTTCGAAATTGGAAATGTACAAATTTCACTATGTTTTTGCAAAAGTACATTTCGGGGCGTATCACTCTTATATATGGACACAGATTCCTTTATTTATCATGTCCGCCACTGTGACCCTTATGCTATTATGCAACAACACAGTGATCGTTTTGACACATCCTCCTTTACTCCCAATAATGTGTTTAATCTTTCCATCAGGAAGAAAAAGGTTATAGGGTTAATGAAAGAGGAACGTGGTGACAGCATGATGGTTGAATTTGCAGGTTTGGCTCCTAAAATGTATACCTATCGCTCACGAGATCATGAAGAGTCAAAAAGAGCAAAGGGTGTATGCAGAACCTTAATAAAATCTGTACGTTTTGATAATTACCTTAATGTGGTTAAAACAGGTACCTCTATGTCGCACACTCAAACCAGAATACTATCCACTAATCATGAATTGTATCTTAGCCAACAAAGAAAGAAATCGCTTGCCTCAATTGACTATAAACGTGAGTGGGCCGGTGACATTGGTGTATTTCTCGAAATGCACGGTCAGACAGAGTTGACTTTTGCTGCTCTTGGGCTTTCTACATTAATTAATTTATTTAATTTCCCTCCCCCCAGACACCAACAGCGACCCCTTATATTCTATTTTCCCCGTACATTTGCTTATTTTTGTATAATTTTGTTCTAGAGATGCATTTTCTGCGGAACCAGCCCAGCAGCATTTTACAGCTACCCTCTGAATTTCTTCAATCGCCTCAGGTCAAGAGGACTTCTTTACCAATCCACCAGGCTTCATGTTCGTCGCCAGCTAAGAGCTTCATGAAGAAAATTCACATCTATGAAGGATGTTTTATTTTTGGTATGTTGGTCACTCTTATGTATAAACTCTCTTGTTTCCTTCCCCTACCCCCTCGCCCGCCTACCTCTGAGGTGTGCGTTATCGCTTACCTCTATCGGTGCCGCTCAGTTCGCTCGCTACTTCTTGGTGTCCGGCCGTCAAGGCTAGAGTTCGGAACTGCTCTCTCTCTCTCATTTTTGCTTCAGTCGTCAAACTTACGGTTGGGGCCCTCTCACGGGCTTGTCTCCTGTCCTCGAGAGACATTTTAAACTAGACGCCATGTCAATTTTTAACTCAACCGTCACCAGGAACCATCGCCTGCCCTACAAGAAAATCAAGCTAAGTACAAAACTTCAATGTTTTTAAACATGTTTTAATGGTTTTTAATACCATTTTATAGGCAGTTTGTGGAATTGCTAACAATTATGCAATATTCGCCTTCGAGGGATTTTTCTTATCAAGATTAGGCTATCTAAGCTATCTTTCCAATATGAAAATCTGTACTTCTTGTACTACATAACTGAGAATACTTTCTCACTAAGAGAGATTTAATTCAAATTACCCATTGTCTATAAAACTTAGCTTTTTCCTATGTGGGAACTTTACTGCCCTATTCAACTGTCATCATAACTCCAGAACTTTATACGTATACCAATCTTTCTAATCGTCAAGAAACCTGGTATTTCCTACACAAAATAAGGGAATACGCTACCCCACCGCGGGACTACTACTGCATCAATTAATTGTTGCTACAATTCTGGAACTATAATGTGCATCTTAAAACTTGTACAAAGCAAGTAACATGTCAAAATTCAACTAAGTGATCTCCACAACTGCAATAACTTTTCGCTTCATAAACGTTCTGTGCTGCAATAGTGAACTTTTCCAATACATCAATAGACTTTAGTGCAAAACAGTGCCCGTTCAACTATCATCCGCGCCGCGTTCGTTAGAACAATAAATCCGGCCTGGACTACCTAAAATTCCAAGTTTCCTGCTCCAAAATACCTTTACTAACCCAACTAATTTAAACTTTAAATTTAAGCCAAAAAACTAAGAAGCCTCGCTTGAAATCAAGCGCCCTCCCAAATTTGTTCCATTTCCAACATTGTAATTCTGCGCAAACTTGTGGCTAGTCCACATTTCAATCTCCCTTCCCTTCTAAAAAGTAGGGAATTTTACTTTTTCTAACTTAATTTTCTTTTCTTTTCCTGCTAGCTCAGGAATTGGCAACTTTCTAAGTATTAATGTATCTAAACTTCTCTCTCCAGGTTTTGTTATTACGACCTGTACACGTTGTATGTTTAATGTAGTAATTTCTGTGTAAAATAGTGGTAATTTCCGCTTGTAATTTTTCTTCTTTCCTGTAACTATCAGGAATCAAATATTGGTTTATAGCCTTTCAGATTGTCATAATGGCATTCTAAAAGTGCTTGAATTGCACATAATCAAACTATCAAAATTATAATTGTTTTATAATTATCTTTACAAACGTTAAATTTCTTATTCAAAAGCACAACTTTTAAAATCTTTGAAAGATTTTGGTGCTTTCACAAGTTCGAAACTTGAATTTGAAGATTGTAAACTTGTTATAATTAGGTCTAAGACCTTGACATTTTATAACTCTAAATTGTTACTCTCAACTCAAAACCAAAGTATTGTTATTCAGTTTTGCAATTGTTTAAATAAATTAGTTGTTTTCCTTTGTTCTTTATCTTTACCGTTAGAATTACGAGTAGGCAGGACCTTCACTTCCCTGATTCTTCCTTTAAGCTTAAACTCTTTTTCCGAATCTCTAAAACAACAAAGTTCTTACTACTTGTTGCATTTAACTTAAAACTGCAAATAACAACATTTTAAAGTTTCTCTTAGCTGTCATAGCTAATTCTAACAAGCCATTAAGGCAAATATAGCTAGCTCTGCAAGCTTCCTACTTATTGAGATTTTTCTCTTACTTATGGTTTGTTTCCAAAAATTTCAGTTTTGTTTGAGTTAGGTTTGAGGTCCTCCTCTTTTCTAAACTTTTAGTCGGCATCTTGCTGGGTAAAAGCTTAGTTTTCCTAAAGTGCAGCAATTGGTATTTGTATAAGAATTTCACAAAAAACAATAACAACTTCGCTAAAATCATCAAAATAACTTCCTCTCTTCCTTCTCTGAGAGCATTCGGTAGGTTTGCCGGAGATCTAACAGTGCCCAGAAATAAAATTGTTATACTACATTCAAATCCTTCCAGCATTCTTGAATGCATTATAAATCCTAATCTTTCTAAAGGGAAAGTTAGTACTTTCTTTTTTCTCGGCTCACTTTGCCTTGCCAGAGTGTCACCCGTCCCCACAGTACCGAAATACTGGCTCGGGAGGGAAAGTGGAATCGCCGAGCGCTTGCAGGCAACCTCAGTTCACGCTACACTTTCCGCTTGCCTGAAACAGGCCCCCACTAGAATTAGGTTCCTCTTAAATTTTGTACAGCAAAATTTCGCTCTATATATTACAGTAATTTACTTAAATTTGTGTGGTGGATTCTCATCCTATCTACCAATAATTTTCTCCAAACCGAAACCCATCTCCTTTTCTCCTTTATCATCAACTCTTAGGTAGTGTTAATCCTCAGCTAAATCCTACCAGACATGATTACCAGTCGACCATGGGAATATCGCGAGTAAAACATTTGTTATCTTTGTTTGTTTGCGACATGGTTTTAATTTTTTTTCTATGTAAATAATGTTTGTAAATAGTGATGACCTATGTCTTAGCTCTTTTAAACTCATTTAAACATTTGGCAAATGTATCACATAAACGTAACATAATCACAAGTAATTTTTAAATGTAATCTCAAGTAGGTATGTACTTGTTGTTTGTAAATAAAAACGTATAAGGAATATACAAAATCTCTGTAAATAAAAGTTATCTGTATTATTAAAATGTACAAATGCATGTGTTTGGAAAATGGTTAGAACATCTCTGTTTGAGAAATAAAAATGTAAAATAAACATGCAATGTCGTCAACTTTAAGAAACAAAGAAAAAGGTATAATACAATATGTCATGTCTTTGCCTTTAAAGATGCCAAATAAAAATGCAGTGTCTTGGACTTAAAGGATATAAAACGCAAAATGAAAGAAAGTAAAATGAAAAAATGTAAAATAGAATTGTATCGTTTACGACTTTAACAAGAAGTTCCGTGACGAACTAAAGAGCCTACTTTTCTTAAAATTTAAGATTCATGCCAATGATTAATCTATATGGATTTATCTAGAATAATGACGAACTTAAGCTGGTAATATCGAAATTTCTAATTAGTTCGAAATACTGTATACCTGGCACAATGTAGCCTAATAAGGAACTACAGTTGGCAGCCCTGGGGACTGAATATATTCCTAGTTCCATCTCTTAAGGTACAGAATACAAAATTTGGTTGAAGTCAAATGGATAGCATGTACATTGCATGCAGTTAAACATTGAATTTAACAGCGCGCGTAAAATCATGTTGGCAACAATGACATACATGTATTGGTCAGAAATAATCTGAAATAATCGGATCTATTGTTGTGTCAATTTTGAATGAAATCCATTAGTCAGTATAGAAGTTACAAGCATTTTAAAATTGGACTTATCAGCAGGCTTAGAATCATGTTGGCAGCACTGGTGTAGGCCTATATTAGTTACTCCATATTAATCTAGAATGCCAGGTGCTATACGTGTGCAAAGTTTAGAGCTTTTGGCTTGCATACTTTCTGATATATTGATATTAGGGTAACAAACATAGATACAGTATTTATTAACAGTTGGCAGCCCTGGTTACTCTTAAGAATCGGCATAGTCATATCTGTTATGGTACACATAGCACACACAAAATTTGGTTGAGATTCAATTGATAGTATAGAAGTTACATGTATTTAAATTTGGACCTCTCAGCAGGCTTAGAATCATGTTGGTAGCACTGACGTATATAAGTTAGTCCAAATTAATTTAGAATGTCAGGTATTATACGTGTGCATAGTTTAAAGCTGCCGGCTTGTATACTTTCTGATATATGGGTATTTGGATTTAAAAAAATCGAAAACATTTATTAACAGTTGGCAGACCTGGAGCTCTTAAGAATACTTTCAGTCATATCTGTCTATGTACACATAGCATATACGAAATTTGGTTGAAATCCAATTGATAGTGTAGAAGTTATATGCATTTAAATTTTGGACTTATCAGCAGGCTTATAATTTTTTTTGGCAACACTGCCATGTATGGCCTCCTGGAAATTAAACTGCAATATTATTATCTATACGTGTGCCAATTTTGAAGTAGCTCCCATTCATACCTTCCATGGTATCCAACATGGAGCTCAAATTTCAATTGCGATTTTTCAGCAGTTGGTAGCACTGACATCATTTTCAAATATGGCCGTGAGATATTCAGGTATAGATCTTTAATCCTACCAAATTTTGTTTGGATTGCTGCAGCCGTTTAGGAGTTGATAGGGGTGGGGTGGGGGGTACACACACACAGCCAGACAGACAGAAGGACAGACAGACAGACAGACAAACAAACAGACAGACAGACACACATTTGCCTGATCTCATAAGTCTACTTTTTCCTCATTTTTGAAAAATGTGAAAAGTAGGCTAAAAATGTTTGTAAAAAAATCACCATGTATACCTGCAATATTGTTTTATTCTGTATATAATATAACCTTACAAAAAATACAAATTCCTGAATCGTTTTTACGTTTGTGTATATTATGGGATTTGAAGCCAATTTCCAGTGTTGCCTTAGTAAACAAAAATGTTGTGCTTTTCAGTCGGTCAACACGAATGTACCCAAACGAGTTGGGTTATACCCTAATCCTGAAAAAAATTACATGAGATTAATAAATACAATAGGATGACTTGTTTCGGACGTCAAGCGATCATCATCAGATCCATTACACTTAGGGTATAAAATCTATGTTTGAAAATGCGGTGAAAATATTTATAATATGTACACTTACAGTATTTAGTTGCAGTATTGGTGATGCAACTTGTCGGTATATGTTAGTTGTAATCTATATGACGTTTGGTGAATGCTAAAATGGTGATAGAACTCCGGAATTTGTCTGTTTGGAGTGACTATATGGTTGTAGATGGCTAATTTTGATTGTACTGTATAGTATAGTTTACTTATATGGCTGGATGTCTTCCGCACTGCAGCAGCGAGCAGTTTCAACTTCACTCGTGCACTAGTAACAGGCGACTGGTTCCCCCTCCCCCCAACCCGAATTCCTATGTGCTGTCTGTATTAAGTGCATGCGTACCTGTGGGGTGTTGTCAAGCCTAGACATGGTGTATGTTATTGTATTCAGGACGGTCTTCAACTATTAAAGACCGTGGATTAATTCTCACCATGCATAAACTAGTAGCCATGTAAGCGCTGTCGGTCTCTGAGAATGTCCCGACACCTTTAATACTGCCATGAATTCCGGCCTAGGTTTATTGAAGAAAACGGTACATTGTGCATCCGGACCTAAATAACATTTACCTATTATCCTCCCCTATTTTCCCCCTTTTTATCTAGCTTGGCTGTATCGTTATGTTGTGAAGAGGGGTGAGCTCTCCATGAAAGTGTGTTCATTTAGATTGCAGGGGTTGTTTCTTTTGGCTAGGTGTATCTCGATTGCTTCCTTTATGTCAAGAGCTCTGCCTTTCGATTCGTGGTGAAATATTTTTAGGTCGGTTTCAATTTTAGTGAAACTGTGTCTCGCGTCGCACTTGTCTTCGCATACGGCTGAATGTGTTCCGTATTTGATCGCATTTCTATGTTTATGGTAAAGTGTATCTACTATTCGTCCACTCTGCCCGATGTAATTGACTTGACAACCAGTATCTAGGGACGTAATAGAATATACCCCTGACTTTGAATACGGGTCTTGTTTATTTAGATTACTATTTTGCAGATGCCTGCCGGTTGTGTTATTCGTTGTGAATGCTATTTTTATGCATTGCTTTTCGAACAGATTCGTGATTTTATATGTGTTCGCATTCACATAGTTGAAGCGCGCGAATTTTAACTCATTATTGTCCGGCTTTGGAATCATTATATCTTTATTTTTATGTTTGGCTACAATTTGGTCTATTTTTGCTTGGCGGGAAATTGTTTTCTAAATGATCATAATGAGACAAAAAAAAAGCAACGAATAACATTTATCAAAATAAAAACCATGTCAAGTGCTTATCTTCTATAACATAAGTGTTGAGTTTGCTTGCTGCTGCTACCAAAGTCAACTCGAGAGAGCAATTGATAAGCGCACGTCTATGCACGTCTCTTTCAATTATCAAAGTAAGGGCATGGTTCGTTCACATCCGCCTTTTATAGCCTGGGCTTGGAAAGGACGCTTAAACAGTTTCCCATGCCTCGCTTTTCTGAATTCCCATACACTCTTGCAAGTTACATCCTGTCCTAGGTGAAACCCCACACAAGATACAGCACAAACCTAGAAAGATTGCTGAGTTTTAATTCACTGTTCGTGACAGCCAATATACCATCCTTTTTGGAAGCCTTCATAGGGAGGTTATGGCTGCTTGAGCGTTTAGTTCTCGCAGTGAAGGGGCGCAGGTGCACTTCATTTAAAGGGATGTAGCGCGCAGTTCGCTACTCCTGTGGGGGTCTGGGCGGGGACACCATGAGCCCGCTGATGAGCCAGTTTGGTGTCCTCGGCGAAACCCCACACAAGACACGGCACAAACCTAGAAAGATTGCTGAGCCTTAATTCACTGGCCGTGAAGGCCTATACACCACCTTTTTGGAAGCCTTCATAGGGAGGTTATGGCTGCTTGAGCTTTTAGTTCCCGCAGTGAAGAGGCACAGGAGCGCTTCATAAAAAGGGATGTAGCTCGTAGTTGGGTACTCCTGTGGGGAGTCCGGGCGGGGACACCAAGAGCCCGCTGATGAGCCAGCTTGGTGTCCTCGGCGAAACCCCACACAAGACACTGCACAAACCTAGAAAGATTGCTGAGTCTTAATTCACTGGCCGTGAAAGCCTATATACCATCTTTGTGGAAGCCTTCATAGGGAGATTATGGCTGCTTGAGCTTTTAGTTCTCTCAGTGAAGAGGCGCAAGTGCGCTTTATAAATAGAGATGCAGCGCGCAGTTCGCTACTCCTGTGGGGGACCGGGCGGGGACACCAAGAGCCCGCTGATGAGCCAGCTTTGTGTCATAAGCAAAACCCCACACAAGACACGGCACAAACCTAGAAAGATTGCTCAGTTTTAATTATAGATTTAATTTCACTCCGACCGGAATATAATTAAATGTTCGTTCGGAGTTTGATTCTGAGAGGTGTTATCGATTTGCTATATATTTAATTTCACTTCCGGCGGTATAGAATTAAGTTTATCCTTTAGAGTTTCATTTTTGAGGAATAGATATTTTATTCCTTGTTGGAATGAAATTATATGTTTCACTCCATGTTTTATACCATGCTGGAATTGTATATCGTTACGGCTATAGGTAGCAGCACAAACGTTTGCCTCAAGAATTGAAGAGTAACTATAATTGATATAACAGCTTAGGCTTTCACGGCCGGCGTTCATAATTAAGTATAAGATTTTCGGGCTTGTAGGCCGTGGTCCAGACAGGATATCTCCCAACGTTTCACCGGAAACTGCGTCCGGCATTATCAAGGGTTCCGCTCCTTTCCTTGGTCAGCAGTGGAATGAGGAAGAGGCTTGAAATAATGGGTAACGGTTTGTAGTGGGGTATTGTTGTTTGAATATGACTGTTGGCTGGGTGGATCTTGGCGATGAACTAACGGCTGAAAGGTAGTTTTGGACCTTCAAATTAGCATGGTGAGTCGAGCGTTCTCTTCACATTCCGGTTGGATCATCTGGTCTCGCGTACATGTTGTGGGGTGCGGTGCGTGCTCCGGCTTCGGCGACCGAGCTTGTGAGGGTCAGGTGTTCCCTGGGCGACTGCCGGGCTGTAGCGGGAAGGTTCTTCAGGTTGACGTGTGCGTGATATCTTGGCCTTGGTGTTCCTAAGGGCCGGGATCCATGTATTACGCACACGTTCAATTTCCTCCTTTCGATTGAATTGTCGGGGTGTTTGAATATTTCTATGGCTTCCCGTTGCAGCCTGGCGTGGTAGTGTGTGGCCGTGGAGAGCATCTCCGTGTCCCCGTACTGTACATCGTGACCGGGCAAGAGAGAATGCTCAGCGACTGACGATTTCTCAGTTTGACCCAGGCGGCTGTGTCTGTTATGTTCCTTGAGTCTGGTGGTCACGCTCCTCTTCGTTGTTCCTATGTACACCTGCCCACGGGAACACGGGATTCTGTAGACACCTGCAGTGGAGTGTGGGTGGCGCTTGTCTTTAGCGGATCGCAGCAAGTCCCGGATTTCGGCGGTGGGTTTACAAACCGTCTTCACCCCATAGGTCTTGAGTAATTTGCCTATCCTGTCCGTCACCTTCTTCACGTACGGCAGGAATACGGTGGCCACTGGAGTTTCCTCAGATTCTTTCCTCTTGCTCCTGCGCCTGGGATGAGAGGTTCGCTCAATCTCCTTATTGCTGTATCCGTTGGTGCATAGGGCCGTCTTTATATGTTTCAGCTCTTGGTTGAGGTTGGATGGCTCACAGATTCTCCTAGCTCGGTCTACCAATGTTTTGATAACTCCGTGTTTCTGTCGGGGGTGGTGATTGGATATCTTGTGTAGATACCGGTCGGTTTGTGTGGGTTTCCGGTATACAGTGTGCCCCAAGCGCAGGTTATTAGTCCTGGTGATTAGCACGTCAAGAAAGGCCAGACAGTTGTCTTTCTCCTTCTCCATTGTAAATTTTATGCTGGTGTTGAGGCTTTTAAGGTGGTCCAGGAAACTTTCCAGCTCTTCCTCTCCGTGGCTCCAGACTACGAAGGTATCGTCAACATAACGTATCCATACTTTCGGTTTGAGGGGTGCAGTCTCGATCGCCAACTGCTCGAAATTTTCCATGTAGAAGTTCGCAATCACAGGGCTTAGTGGGCTACCCATGGCAACTCCCTCTATTTGCTCGTAGAAGTTCTCGCGCCATAGGAAGTAGCTCGCGGTGAGGCAGTGGCGAAACAAGTCAGTGGATGTCTTCCGTGAAGAGCTCGGCAATCTGGTTTATAGATTCTTTCATAGGCACCTTCGTGAAGAGTGATACTACGTCAAAGCTGACTAGGCGGTCTTCAGGTTCCAGACGTATGTTCTGCAATTTCTCAATAAAATGGCCTGAATCCCTGACGTAAATCTCAGTGTTACCTATGTGCGGTTGTAGAATGATGGAGAGATGCTTGGCGATGCTGTAGATCGGAGAGCCGATATCACTCACAATAGGTCTCCGTGGTATATCAGTTTTGTGTACTTTGCGTAGACCGTACAGCCTGGGAGGTAGAGCTTCACTCTTGCATGTATCCTTCTTCACGTGGTCTGGTAGTGAAGAGGCCTTGATTAACCTGTTGGTCTCTCTAAGTATCCGTGTTGTGGGGTCTCTCATGAGTTTTCGGTATGTCTGAGGTTCTAGTAGCGACAGGATCTTAGTGTCGTAGTCTTCCGATGACATGACTACAGTGGCGTTGCCCTTATCTGCAGGTAGAACGATGATGCTTCTATCCCTGTTAAGGGTTTTAAAGGCATCCTTCTCTTGAGGTGTGAGGTTACTGCTGGGCATTGGAGCTTTACGAAGGATGCGTGAGGACTCTGAGCGGACTTCCTCAACTTGTTCCCTGGGTAAACGGTGTACGGCAGCCTCGATATTGCTTATAATGTCTTCTACAGGCACAGAAGTTGGGGTGACAGAGAAGTTCTGACCTTTCGCCAAAAGTGAAGTTTCCCCTGGCGATAGACGATGGTTAGTCAGGTTTACTATAGTGCGAGACGAGTTCGGCGCAGATATGATTGCAGTTATCATTTTGAGGTCCTGACATAGCTCAAATTTCTTTTTCTGGCGATTCGTCGACTGGTCGAAGGTGGAGCGAATAGAATAGTGCGTGATGTGGTCGATGTTGTCCCAATCCTCGCTTGAGAGCGTAGATGTGATTCGGAGATGTTCTGATATGAGGTCCCGGTCAGTCATAGCTAAGATCCCGCGTGTAGCATGTATCTGAACTCGCAGCATTGAGCACTCAGCTCTGTCGTATATACAGTGAGCATGTGCTGAGCCAAAATTCCTCTTCATCCCAATAAACTTAGGAATCGTGTCCGTGTCCCTGCACCGTAAGAAAAAACGTCAGCGATGAAAGTTGCTGGGCTTTCTTCATCCGTAGCTTCTCGAAGCGGCGAACTAGGTTGGTAGTTTTCTCCCCGTAGAGGCGACTGATATAACAGCTTAGGCTTTCACGGCCGGCGTTCATAATTAAGTACAAGTTTTTCGGGCTTGTAGGTCGTGGACCAGACAGGATATCTCCCGACGTTTCACCGGAAACTGCGTCCGACATTATCAAGAGTTCCGCTCCTTTCCTTGGTCAGCAGTGGATTGAGGAAGAGGCTTGAAATAATTGGTAACGGTTTGTAGTGGGGTATTGTTTTTGAATATGACTGTTGGCTGGGTGGATCTTGGCGATGAACTAACTGCTGATAGGTAGTTTTGGACCTTCAAATTAGCATGGTGAGCCGGGCGTTCTCTTCGCATTCCCGCTGGATCGTCTGGTCTCGCGTACATGTTGCGGGGTGCGGTGCGTGCTCCGGCTTCGGCGACTGAGCTTGTAAGGGTCAGGTGTTCCCTGGGCGACTGCTGGGCTGTTGTGGGGAGGATCTTTAGGTTGCCGTGTGCGTGATATCTTGGCCTTGGTGTTCTTAAGGGCCGGGATCCATGTATTACGCATACGTTCAATTTCTTCCTTTCGATTGAAATTGTCGGGGCGTTTGAATATTTCTATGGCTTCCCGTTGCAGCCTGGCGTGGTAGTGTGTGGTCGTGGAGAGTATCTCCGTGTCCCCGTACTGTACATCGTGACCGGGCAAGAGAGAATGCTCAGCGACTGACGATTTCTTAATTTGACCCAGGCGGCTGTGTCTGTTATGTTCCTTGAGTCTGGGGGTCACGCTCCTCTTCGTTGATCCTATGTACACCTGTCCACGGGAACACGGGATTCTGTAGATACATGCAGTGGAGTGTGGGTGGCGCTTGTCTTTAGCGGATCGCAGCAAGTCCCGGATTTTGGCGATGGGTTTACAAACCGTCTTCACCCCATAGGTCTTGAGTAATTTGCCTATCCTGTCCGTCACCTTCTTCACGTACGGCAGGAATACGTTGGCCACCGGAGTTTCCTCAGATTCTTTCCTCGTGCTCCGGCGCCTGGGATGTGAGGCTCGCTCAATCTCCTTATTGCTGTATCCGTTGGTGCATAGGGCCCCCTTTATATGATTCAGCTCTTGGTTGAGGTAGGATGGCTCACAGATTCTCCTAGCACGGTCTACCAATGTTTTGATAACTCCGTGATTCTGTCGGGGGTGGTGATTGGATGTCTTGTGTAGATACCGGTCGGTGTGTGTGGGTTTCCGGTATACAGTGTGCCCCAAGCGCATGTCATTAGTCCTGGTGATTAGCACGTCAGGAAAGGCCAGACAGTTGTCTTTCTCCTTCTCCATTGTAAATTTTATGCTGGTGTTGAGGCTTTTAAGTTTGTCCAGGAAACTTTCCAGCTCTTCCTCTCCATGGCTCCAGAATACGAAGGTATCGTCAACATAACGTAGCCATACACTAGGTTTGAGGGGTGCAGTGTCGATCGCCAACTGATCGAAATTTTCCATGTAGAAGTTCGCAATCACAGGGCTTAGTGGTCTACCCATGGCAACTACCTCTATTTGCTCGTAGAAGTTCTCGCGCCATAGGAAGTAGCTCGCGGTGAGGCAGTGGCGAAACAAGTCAGTGATGTCTTCCGTGAAGAGCTCGGCAATCTGGTTTATGGATTCTTTCATAGGCACCTTCGTGAAGAGGGATACTTCGTCAAAGCTGACTAGGCGGTCTTCAGGTTCCAGACGTATGTTCTGCAATTTCTCAATAAAATGGCCTGAATCCCTGACGTAAATCTCAGTGTTACCGATGTGCGGTTGTAGAATGATGGAGAGATGCTTGGCGATGCTGTAGATTGGAGAGCCGATATCACTCACAATAGGTCTCCGTGCTATATCAGTTTTGTGTACTTTGCGTAAACCGTACAGCCTGGGAGGTAGAGCTTCACTCTTGCATGTATCATTCTTCACGTGGTCTGGTAGTGAAGAGGCCTAGATTAACCTGTTGGTCTCTCTAAGTATCCGTGTTGTGGGGTCTCTCATGAGTTTTCGGTATGTCTGAGGTTCTAGTAGCGACAGGATTTTAGTGTCGTAGTCTTCCGATGACATGACTACAGTGGCGTTGCCCTTATCTGCAGGTAGAACGATGATGCTTCTATCCCTGTTAAGGGTTTTAAAGGCATTCTTCTCTTGACGTGTGAGGTTACTGCTGGACATTGGAGCTTTACGAAGGATGCGTGAGGCCTCTGAGCGGACTTCCTCAACTTGCTCCCTGGGTAAACGGTGTATGGCAGCCTCGATATTGCTTATAATGTCTTCTACAGGCACAGAAGTTGGGGTGACAGAGAAGTTCTGACCTTTCGCCAAAAGTGAAGTTTCCCCTGGCGATAGACGACGGTTAGTCAGGTTTATTATAGTGCGAGACGAGTTCGGCGCAGATGTGGTTGCAATTATCGTCTTGAGGTCCTGACATAGCTCAAATTTCTTTTTCTGGCGATTCGTCGACTGGTCGAAGGTAGAGCGAATAGAATAGTGCGTGATGTAGTCGATGTTGTCCCAATCCTCGCTTGAGAGCGTAGATGTGATTCGGAGATGTTCTGATATGAGGTCCCGGTCAGTCGTAGCTAAGATCCCGCGTGTAGCATATATCTGAACTCGCAGCATTGAGCGCTCAGCTCTGTCGTATATACGGTGAGCATGTGCTGAGTCAAAATTCCTCTTCATCCCAATAAACTTAGGAATCGTGTCCGTGTCCCTGCACCGTAAGAGAAACGTCAGCGAAGAAAGTTGCTGGGCTTTCTTCGTCCGTAGCTTCTCGAAGCGGCGAACTAGGTTGGTAGTTTTCTCCCCGTAGAGGCGACTGATATAACAGCTTAGGCTTTCACGGCCGGCATTCATAATTAAGTACAAGTTTTTCGGGCTTGTAGGTCGTGGTCCAGACAGGATATCTCCCGACGTTTCACTGGAAACTGCGTCCGACATTATCAAGAGTTCCGCTCCTTTCCTTGGTCAGCAGTGGATTGAGGAAGAGGCTTGAAATAGTTGGTAACGGTTTGTAGTGGGGTATTGTTGTTTGAATATGACTGTTGGCTGGGTGGATCTTGGCGATGAACTAACTGCTGAAAGGTAGTTTTGGACCTTCAAATTAGCATGGTGAGCCGGGCGTTCTCTTCGCATTCCCGCTGGATCGTCTGGTCTCGCGTACATGTTGCGGGGTGCGGTGCGTGCTCCGGATTCGGCGACCGAGCTTGTAAGGGTCAGGTGTTCCCTGGGCGACTGCTGGGCTGTTGCGGGGAGGATCTTTAGGTTGCCGTGTGCGTGATATCTTGGCCTTGGTGTTCTTAAGGGCCGGGATCCATGTATTACACATACGTTCAATTTCTTCCTTTCGATTGAAATTGTCGGGGCGTTTGAATATTTCTATGGCTTCCCGTTGCAGCCTGGCTTGGTAGTGTGTGGTCGTGGAGAGTATCTCCGTGTCCCCGTACTGTACATCGTGACCGGGCAAGAGAGAATGCTCAGCTACTGACGATTTCTCAGTTTGACCCAGGCGGCTGTGTCTGTTATGTTCCTTGATTCTGGTGGTAACGCTCCTCTTCGTTGTTCCTATTTACACCTGTCCACGGGAACACGGGATTCTGTAGATACCTGCAGTAGAGTGTGGGTGGCGCTTGTCTTTAGCGGATCGCAGCAAGTCCCGGATTTTGGCGATGGGTTTACAAACCGTCTTCACCCCATAGGTCTTGAGTAATTTGCCTATCCTGTCCGCCACCTTCTTCACGTACGGCAGGAATACGTTGGCCACCGGAGTTTCCTCAGATTTTTTCCACGTGCTCCGGCGCCTGGGATGTGAGGCTCGCTCAATCTCCTTATTGCTGTATCCGTTGGTGCATAGGACCCTCTTTATATGTTTCAGCTCTTGGTTGAGGTTGGATGGCTCACAGATTCTCCTAGCACGGTCTACCAATGTTTTGATAACTCCGTGTTTCTGTCGGGGGTGGTGATTGGATGTCTTGTGTAGATACCGGTCGGTGTGTGTGGGTTTCCGGTATACAGTGTGCCCCAAGCGCAGGTTATTAGTCCTGGTGATTAGCACGTCAAGAAAGGCCAGGCAGTTGTCTTTCTCCATCCCCATTTTAAATTTTATGCTGGTGTTGAGGCTGTTAAGGTGGTCCAGGAAACGTTCCAGCGCTTCCTCTCCGTGGCTCCAGACTACGAAGGTATCGTCAACATAACGTAGCCATACACTAGGTTTGAGGGGTGCAGTCTCGATCGCCAACTGCTTGAACTTTTCCATGTAGAAGTTCGTAATTACAGGGCTTAGTGGGCTACCCATGGCAACTCCCTCTATTTGCTCGTAGAAGTTCTCGCGCCATAGGAAGTAGCTCGCGGTGACGCAGTGGCGAAACAAGTCAGTGATGTCTTCCGTGAAGAGCTCGGCAATCTGGTTTATGGATTCTTTCATAGGCATCTTCGTGAAGAGGGATACTACGTCAAAGCTGACAAGGCGGTCTTCAGGTTCCAGACGTAGGTTCTGCAATTTCTCAATAAAATGGCCTGAATCCCTGACGTATATCTCAGTGTTACAGATATGTGGTTGTAGAATGATGCAGAGATGCTTGGTGATGCTGTAGTTTGGAGAGCCGATAGCACTCACAACCGGTCTAAGTGGTAAATCAGTTCTGTGTATTTTGGGTAGACCGTACAGCCTGGGATGTAGAGCTTCACTCTTGCAGGTATCTTTCTTCACGTGGTCTGGTAGTGAAGAGGCCTTGATTAACCTGTTGGTCTCTCTAAGTAACCGTGTTGTGGGGTCTTTCGTGAGTTCTCGGTATGTCTGAGGTTCTAGTAGCGACAGGATCTTAGTGTCGTAGTCTTCCGATGACATGACTTCAGTGGCGTTGCCCTTATCTGCAGGTAGAATGATGATGCTTCTATCCCTGTTAAGGGTTTTAAAGGCATTCTTCTCTTGACGTGTGAGGTTACTGCTGGGCACTGGAGCTTTACGAAGGATGCGTGAGGCCTTTGAGCGGAATTCCTCTGCCTGCCGCCTGGGTAAACGGTGTATGGCAGCCTCGATGTTGCTTATAATGTCGTCTACAGGCACAGAAGTTGGGGTGACAGGGAAGTTCTGACCTTTCGCCAAAAGTGAAGTTTCCCCTGGCGATAGACGACGGTTAGTCAGGTTTACTACAGTGCGAGACGAGTCCGGCTCAGATGTAGTTGCAGTTATCGTCTTGAGGTCCTGACATAGCTCAAATTTCTTCTTCTGGCGATTCGTCGACTGGTCGAAGGTGGAGCGAATAGAATAGTGCGTGATGTGGTCGATGTTGTCCCAATCCTCGCTTGAGAGAGTAGATGTGATTCGGAGATGTTCTGATATGAGGTCCCGGTCAGTCATAGCTAAGATCCCGCGTGTAGCATGTATCTGAACTCGCAGCATTGAGCGCTCAGCTCTGTCGTATAGGCTATACCGTAAGCATGTGCTGAGCCAAAATTCCTCTTCATCCCAATAAACTTAGGAATCGTGTCCGTGTCCCTGCACCGTAAGAGAAACGTCAGCGAAGGAAGTTGCTGGGCTTTCTTCTTCCGTAGCTTCTCGAAGCGGCGAACTAGGTTGGTAGTTTTCTCCCCGTAGAGGCGACTGATATAACAGCTTAGGCTTTCACGGCCGGCGTTCATAATTAAGTACAAGTTTTTCGGGCTTGTAGGTCGTGGTCCAGACAGGATATCTCCCGACGTTTCACCGGAAACTGCGTCCGACATTATCAAGAGTTCCGCTCCTTTCCTTGGTCAGCAGTGGATTGAGGAAGAGGCTTGAAATAATGGGTAACGGTTTGTAGTGGGGTATTGTTGTTTGAATATGACTGTTGGCTGGGTGGATCTTGGCGATGAACTAACTGCTGAAAGGTAGTTTTGGACCTTCAAATTAGCATGGTGAGCCGGGCGTTCTCTTCGCATTCCCGCTGGATCGTCTGGTCTCGCGTACATGTTGCGGGGTGCAGTGCGAGCTCCGGCTTCGGCAACCGAGCTTGTAAGGGTCAGGTGTTCCCTGGGCGACTGCTGGGCTGTTGCGGGGAGGATCTTTAGGTTGCCGTGTGCGTGATATCTTGGCCTTGGTGTTCTTATGGGCCGGGATCCATGTATTACGCATACGTTCAATTTCTTCCTTTCGATTGAAATTGTCGGGGCGTTTGAATATTTCTATGGCTTCCCGTTGCAGCCTGGCGTGATAGTGTGTGGTCGTGGAGAGTATGTCCGTGTCCCCGTACTGTACATCGTGACCGGGCAAGAGAGAATGCTCAGCGACTGACGATTTCTCAATTTGACCCAGGCGGCTGTGTCTGTTATGTTCCTTGAGTCTGGTGGTCACGCTCCTCTTCGTTGTTCCTATGTACACCTGCCCACGGGAACACGGGATTCTGTAGACACCTGCAGTGGAGTGTGGGTGGCGCTTGTCTTTAGCGGATCGCAGCAAGTCCCGGATTTTGGCGATGGGTTTACAAACCGTCTTCACCCCATAGGTCTTGAGTAATTTGCCTATCCTGTCCGCCACCTTCTTCACGTACGGCAGGAATACGTTGGCCACCGGAGTTTCCTCAGATTTTTTCCACGTGCTCCGGCGCCTGGGATGTGAGGCTCGCCAATCTCCTTATTGCTGTATCCGTTGGTGCATAGGACCCTCTTTATATGTTTCAGCTCTTGGTTGAGGTTGGATGGCTCACAGATTCTCCTAGCACGGTCTACCAATGTTTTGATAACTCCGTGTTTCTGTCGGGGGTGGTGATTGGATGTCTTGTGTAGATACCGGTCGGTGTGTGTGGGTTTCCGGTATACAGTGTGCCCCAAGCGCAGGTTATTAGTCCTGGTGATTAGCACGTCAAGAAAGGCCAGGCAGTTGTCTTTCTCCTTCTCCATTGTAAATTTTATGCTGGTGTTGAGGCTGTTAAGGTGGTCCAGGAAACGTTCCAGCGCTTCCTCTCCATAGCTCCAGACTACGAAGGTATCGTCAACATAACGTAGCCATACACTAGGTTTGAGGGGTGCAGTCTCGATCGCCAACTGCTTGAACTTTTCCATGTAGAAGTTCGTAATTACAGGGCTTAGTGGGCTACCCATGGCAACTCCCTCTATTTGCTCGTAGAAGTTCTCGCGCCATAGGAAGTAGCTCGCGGTGACGCAGTGGCGAAACAAGTCAGTGATGTCTTCCGTGAAGAGCTCGGCAATCTGGTTTATGGATTCTTTCATAGGCATCTTCGTGAAGAGGGATACTACGTCAAAGCTGACAAGGCGGTCTTCAGGTTCCAGACGTAGGTTCTGCAATTTCTCAATAAAATGGCCTGAATCCCTGACGTATATCTCAGTGTTACAGATATGTGGTTGTAGAATGATGCAGAGATGCTTGGTGATGCTGTAGTTTGGAGAGCCGATAGCACTCACAACCGGTCTAAGTGGTAAATCAGTTCTGTGTATTTTGGGTAGACCGTACAGCCTGGGATGTAGAGCTTCACTCTTGCAGGTATCTTTCTTCACGTGGTCTGGTAGTGAAGAGGCCTTGATTAACCTGTTGGTCTCTCTAAGTAACCGTGTTGTGGGGTCTTTCGTGAGTTCTCGGTATGTCTGAGGTTCTAGTAGCGACAGGATCTTAGTGTCGTAGTCTTCCGATGACATGACTTCAGTGGCGTTGCCCTTATCTGCAGGTAGAATGATGATGCTTCTATCCCTGTTAAGGGTTTTAAAGGCATTCTTCTCTTGACGTGTGAGGTTACTGCTGGGCACTGGAGCTTTACGAAGGATGCGTGAGGCCTTTGAGCGGAATTCCTCTGCCTGCCGCCTGGGTAAACGGTGTATGGCAGCCTCGATGTTGCTTATAATGTCGTCTACAGGCACAGAAGTTGGGGTGACAGGGAAGTTCTGACCTTTCGCCAAAAGTGAAGTTTCCCCTGGCGATAGACGACGGTTAGTCAGGTTTACTACAGTGCGAGACGAGTCCGGCTCAGATGTAGTTGCAGTTATCGTCTTGAGGTCCTGACATAGCTCAAATTTCTTCTTCTGGCGATTCGTCGACTGGTCGAAGGTGGAGCGAATAGAATAGTGCGTGATGTGGTCGATGTTGTCCCAATCCTCGCTTGAGAGAGTAGATGTGATTCGGAGATGTTCTGATATGAGGTCCCGGTCAGTCATAGCTAAGATCCCGCGTGTAGCATGTATCTGAACTCGCAGCATTGAGCGCTCAGCTCTGTCGTATAGGCTATACCGTAAGCATGTGCTGAGCCAAAATTCCTCTTCATCCCAATAAACTTAGGAATCGTGTCCGTGTCCCTGCACCGTAAGAGAAACGTCAGCGAAGAAAGTTGCTGGGCTTTCTTCTTCCGTAGCTTCTCGAAGCGGCGAACTAGGTTGGTAGTTTTCTCCCCGTAGAGGCGACTGATATAACAGCTTAGGCTTTCACGGCCGGCGTTCATAATTAAGTACAAGTTTTTCGGGCTTGTAGGTCGTGGTCCAGACAGGATATCTCCCGACGTTTCACCGGAAACTGCGTCCGACATTATCAAGAGTTCCGCTCCTTTCCTTGGTCAGCAGTGGATTGAGGAAGAGGCTTGAAATAATTGGTAACGGTTTGTAGTGGGGTATTGTTGTTTGAATATGACTGTTGGCTGGGTGGATCTTGGCGATGAACTAACTGCTGAAAGGTAGTTTTGGACCTTCAAATTAGCATGGTGAGCCGGGCGTTCTCTTCGCATTCCCGCTGGATCGTCTGGTCTCGCGTACATGTTGCGGGGTGCAGTGCGAGCTCCGGTTTCGGCAACCGAGCTTGTAAGGGTCAGGTGTTCCCTGGGCGACTGCTGGGCTGTTGCGGGGAGGATCTTTAGGTTGCCGTGTGCGTGATATCTTGGCCTTGGTGTTCTTATGGGCCGGGATCCATGTATTACGCATACGTTCAATTTCTTCCTTTCGATTGAAATTGTCGGGGCGTTTGAATATTTCTATGGCTTCCCGTTGCAGCCTGGCGTGATAGTGTGTGGTCGTGGAGAGTATGTCCGTGTCCCCGTACTGTACATCGTGACCGGGCAAGAGAGAATGCTCAGCGACTGACGATTTCTCAGTTTGACCCAGGCGGCTGTGTCTGTTATGTTCCTTGAGTCTGGTGGTCACGCTCCTCTTCGTTGTTCCTATGTACACCTGCCCACGGGAACACGGGATTCTGTAGACACCTGCAGTGGAGTGTGGGTGGCGCTTGTCTTTAGCGGATCGCAGCAAGTCCCGGATTTTGGCGATGGGTTTACAAACCGTCTTCACCCCATAGGTCTTGAGTAATTTGCCTATCCTGTCCGTCACCTTCTTCACGTACGGCAGGAATACGTTGGCCACCGGAGTTTCCTCAGATTCTTTCCTCGTGCTCCGGCGCCTGGGAT
This sequence comes from Meconema thalassinum, assembly GCA_946902985.2. NCBI lineage: Eukaryota > Metazoa > Arthropoda > Insecta > Orthoptera > Tettigoniidae > Meconema > Meconema thalassinum. The sequence goes on along the minus strand of OX336389.2, from coordinate 276,729,148 downwards.
GTGAGGCTCGCTCAATCTCCTTATTGCTGTATCCGTTGGTGCATAGGGCCCCCTTTATATGATTCAGCTCTTGGTTGAGGTAGGATGGCTCACAGATTCTCCTAGCACGGTCTACCAATGTTTTAATAACTCCGTGATTCTGTCGGGGGTGGTGATTGGATGTCTTGTGTAGATACCGGTTGGTGTGTGTGGGTTTCCGGTATACAGTGTGCCCCAAGCGCATGTCATTAGTCCTGGTGATTAGCACGTCAAGAAAGGCCAGACAGTTGTCTTTCTCCTTCTCCATTGTAAATTTTATGCTGGTGTTGAGGCTTTTAAGTTGGTCCAGGAAACTTTCCAGCTCTTCCTCTCCATGGCTCCAGACTACGAAGGTATCGTCAACATAACGTAGCCATACTTTCGGTTTGAGGGGTGCAGTGTCGATCGCCAACTGATCGAAATTTTCCATGTAGAAGTTCGCAATCACAGGGCTTAGTGGTCTACCCATGGCAACTACCTCTATTTGCTCGTAGAAGTTCTCGCGCCATAGGAAGTAGCTCGCGGTGAGGCAGTGGCGAAACAAGTCAGTGATGTCTTCCGTGAAGAGCTCGGCAATCTGGTTTATGGATTCTTTCATAGGCACCTTCGTGAAGAGGGATACTACGTCAAAGCTGACTAGGCGGTCTTCAGGTTCCAGACGTATGTTCTGCAATTTCTCAATAAAATGGCCTGAATCCCTGACGTAAATCTCAGTGTTACCGATGTGCGGTTGTAGAATGATGGAGAGATGCTTGGCGTTGCTGTAGATTGGAGAGCCGATATCACTCACAATAGGTCTCCGTGCTATATCAGTTTTGTGTACTTTGCGTAAACCGTACAGGCTGGGAGGTAGAGCTTCACTCTTGCATGTATCATTCTTCACGTGGTCTGGTAGTGAAGAGGCCTAGATTAACCTGTTGGTCTCTCTAAGTATCCGTGTTGTGGGGTCTCTCATGAGTTTTCGGTATGTCTGAGGTTCTAGTAGCGACAGGATCTTAGTGTCGTAGTCTTCCGATGACATGACTACAGTGGCGTTGCCCTTATCTGCAGGTAGAATGATGATGCTTCTATCCCTGTTGAGGGTTTTAAAGGCATTCTTCTCTTGACGTGTGAGGTTACTGCTGGACATTGGAGCTTTACGAAGGATGCGTGAGGCCTCTGAGCGGACTTCCTCAACTTGCTCCCTGGGTAAACGGTGTATGGCAGCCTCGATATTGCTTATAATGTCTTCTACAGGCACAGAAGTTGGGGTGACAGAGAAGTTCTGACCTTTCGCCAAAAGTGAAGTTTCCCCTGGCGATAGACGACGGTTAGTCAGGTTTATTATAGTGCGAGACGAGTTCGGCGCAGATGTGGTTGCAATTATCGTCTTGAGGTCCTGACATAGCTCAAATTTCTTTTTCTGGCGATTCGTCGACTGGTCGAAGGTAGAGCGAATAGAATAATGCGTGATGTAGTCGATGTTGTCCCAATCCTCGCTTGAGAGCGTAGATGTGATTCGGAGATGTTCTGATATGAGGTCCCGGTCAGTCGTAGCTAAGATCCCGCGTGTAGCATATATCTGAACTCGCAGCATTGAGCGCTCAGCTCTGTCGTATATACGGTGAGCATGTGCTGAGTCAAAATTCCTCTTCATCCCAATAAACTTAGGAATCGTGTCCGTGTCCCTGCACCGTAAGAGAAACGTCAGCGAAGAAAGTTGCTGGGCTTTCTTCATCCGTAGCTTCTCGAAGCGGCGAACTAGGTTGGTAGTTTTCTCCCCGTAGAGGCGACTGATATAACAGCTTAGGCTTTCACGGCCGGCATTCATAATTAAGTACAAGTTTTTCGGGCTTGTAGGTCGTGGTCCAGACAGGATATCTCCCGACGTTTCACCGGAAACTGCGTCCGACATTATCAAGAGTTCCGCTCCTTTCCTTGGTCAGCAGTGGATTGAGGAAGAGGCTTGAAATAATTGGTAACGGTTTGTAGTGGGGTATTGTTGTTTGAATATGACTGTTGGCTGGGTGGATCTTGGCGATGAACTAACTGCTGAAAGGTAGTTTTGGACCTTCAAATTAGCATGGTGAGCCGGGCGTTCTCTTCGCATTCCCGCTGGATCGTCTGGTCTCGCGTACATGTTGCGGGGTGCGGTGCGTGCTCCGGATTCGGCGACCGAGCTTGTAAGGGTCAGGTGTTCCCTGGGCCACTGCTGGGCTGTTGCGGGGAGGATCTTTAGGTTGCCGTGTGCGTGATATCTTGGCCTTGGTGTTCTTAAGGGCCGGGATCCATGTATTACACATACGTTCAATTTCTTCCTTTCGATTGAAATTGTCGGGGCGTTTGAATATTTCTATGGCTTCCCGTTGCAGCCTGGCTTGGTAGTGTGTGGTCGTGAAGAGTATCTCCGTGTCCCCGTACTGTACATCGTGACCGGGCAAGAGAGAATGCTCAGCTACTGACGATTTCTCAGTTTGACCCAGGCGGCTGTGTCTGTTATGTTCCTTGATTCTGGTGGTAACGCTCCTCTTCGTTGTTCCTATGTACACCTGTCCACGGGAACACGGGATTCTGTAGACACCTGCAGTGGAGTGTGGGTGGCGCTTGTCTTTAGCGGATCGCAGCAAGTCCCGGATTTTGGCGATGGGCTTACAAACCGTCTTCACCCCATAGGTCTTGAGTAATTTGCCTATCCTGTCCGCCACCTTCTTCACGTACGGCAGGAATACGTTGGCCACCGGAGTTTCCTCAGATTTTTTCCACGTGCTCCGGCGCGTGGGATGTGAGGCTCGCTCAATCTCCTTATTGCTGTATCCGTTGGTGCATAGGACCCTCTTTATATGTTTCAGCTCTTGGTTGAGGTTGGAGGGCTCACAGATTCTCCTAGCACGGTCTACCAATGTTTTGATAACTCCGTGTTTCTGTCGGGGGTGGTGATTGGATGTCTTGTGTAGATACCGGTCGGTGTGTGTGGGTTTCCGGTATACAGTGTGCCCCAAGCGCAGGTTATTAGTCCTGGTGATTAGCACGTCAAGAAAGGCCAGGCAGTTGTCTTTCTCCATCCCCATTTTAAATTTTATGCTGGTGTTGAGGCTGTTAAGGTGGTCCAGGAAACGTTCCAGCGCTTCCTCTCCGTGGCTCCAGACTACGAAGGTATCGTCAACATAACGTAGCCATACACTCGGTTTGAGGGGTGCAGTCTCGATCGCCAACTGCTTGAACTTTTCCATGTAGAAGTTCGTAATTACAGGGCTTAGTGGGCTACCCATGGCAACTCCCTCTATTTGCTCGTAGAAGCTCTCGCGCCATAGGAAGTAGCTCGCGGTGTCGCAGTGGCGAAACAAGTCAGTGATGTCTTCCGTGAAGAGCTCGGCAATCTGGTTTATGGATTCTTTCATAGGCATCTTCGTGAAGAGGGATACTACGTCAAAGCTGACAAGGCGGTCTTCAGGTTCCAGACGTAGGTTCTGCAATTTCTCAATAAAATGGCCTGAATCCCTGACGTATATCTCAGTGTTACAGATATGTGGTTGTAGAATGATGCAGAGATGCTTGGTGATGCTGTAGTTTGGAGAGCCGATAGCACTCACAACCGGTCTAAGTGGTAAATCAGTTCTGTGTATTTTGGGTAGACCGTACAGCCTGGGATGTAGAGCTTCACTCTTGCAGGTATCTTTCTTCACGTGGTCTGGTAGTGAAGAGGCCTTGATTAACCTGTTGGTCTCTCTAAGTAACCGTGTTGTGGGGTCTTTCGTGAGTTCTCGGTATGTCTGAGGTTCTAGTAGCGACAGGATCTTAGTGTCGTAGTCTTCCGATGACATGACTTCAGTGGCGTTGCCCTTATCTGCAGGTAGAATGATGATGCTTCTATCCCTGTTAAGGGTTTTAAAGGCATTCTTCTCTTGACGTGTGAGGTTACTGCTGGGCACTGGAGCTTTACGAAGGATGCGTGAGGCCTTTGAGCGGAATTCCTCTGCCTGCCGCCTGGGTAAACGGTGTATGGCAGCCTCGATGTTGCTTATAATGTCGTCTACAGGCACAGAAGTTGGGGTGACAGAGAAGTTCTGACCTTTCGCCAAAAGTGAAGTTTCCCCTGGCGATAGACGACGGTTAGTCAGGTTTACTACAGTGCGAGACGAGTCCGGCTCAGATGTAGTTGCAGTTATCGTCTTGAGGTCCTGACATAGCTCAAATTTCTTCTTCTGGCGATTCGTCGACTGGTCGAAGGTGGAGCGAATAGAATAGTGCGTGATGTGGTTGATGTTGTCCCAATCCTCGCTTGAGAGAGTAGATGTGATTCGGAGATGTTCTGATATGAGGTCCCGGTCAGTCATAGATAAGATCCCGCGTGTAGCATGTATCTGAACTCGCAGCATTGAGCGCTCAGCTCTGTCGTATAGGCTATACCGTAAGCATGTGCTGAGCCAAAATTCCTCTTCATCCCAATAAACTTAGGAATCGTGTCCGTGTCCCTGCACCGTAAGAGAAACGTCAGCGAAGAAAGTTGCTGGGCTTTCTTCTTCCGTAGCTTCTCGAAGCGGCGAACTAGGTTGGTAGTTTTCTCCCCGTAGAGGCGACTGATATAACAGCTTAGGCTTTCACGGCCGGCGTTCATAATTAAGTACAAGTTTTTCGGGCTTGTAGGTCGTGGTCCAGACAGGATATCTCCCGACGTTTCACCGGAAACTGCGTCCGACATTATCAAGAGTTCCGCTCCTTTCCTTGGTCAGCAGTGGATTGAGGAAGAGGCTTGAAATAATTGGTAACGGTTTGTAGTGGGGTATTGTTGTTTGAATATGACTGTTGGCTGGGTGGATCTTGGCGATGAACTAACTGCTGAAAGGTAGTTTTGGACCTTCAAATTAGCATGGTGAGCCGGGCGTTCTCTTCGCATTCCCGCTGGATCGTCTGGTCTCGCGTACATGTTGCGGGGTGCAGTGCGAGCTCCGGTTTCGGCAACCGAGCTTGTAAGGGTCAGGTGTTCCCTGGGCGACTGCTGGGCTGTTGCGGGGAGGATCTTTAGGTTGCCGTGTGCGTGATATCTTGGCCTTGGTGTTCTTAAGGGCCGGGATCCATGTATTACGCATACGTTCAATTTCTTCCTTTCGATTGAAATTGTCGGGGCGTTTGAATATTTCTATGGCTTCCCGTTGCAGCCTGGCGTGATAGTGTGTGGTCGTGGAGAGTATGTCCGTGTCCCCGTACTGTACATCGTGACCGGGCAAGAGAGAATGCTCAGCGACTGACGATTTCTCAGTTTGACCCAGGCGGCTGTGTCTGTTATGTTCCTTGAGTCTGGTGGTCACGCTCCTCTTCGTTGTTCCTATGTACACCTGCCCACGGGAACACGGGATTCTGTAGACACCTGCAGTGGAGTGTGGGTGGCGCTTGTCTTTAGCGGATCACAGCAAGTCCCGGATTTTGGCGATGGGTTTACAAACCGTCTTCACCCCATAGGTCTTGAGTAATTTGCCTATCCTGTCCGTCACCTTCTTCACGTACGGCAGGAATACGTTGGCCACCGGAGTTTCCTCAGATTCTTTCCTCGTGCTCCGGCGCCTGGGATGTGAGGCTCGCTCAATCTCCTTATTGCTGTATCCGTTGGTGCATAGGGCCCTCTTTATATGTTTCAGCTCTTGGTTGAGGTTGGATGGCTCACAGATTGTCCTAGCACGGTCTACCAATGTTCTGATAACTCCGTGTTTCTGTCGGGGGTGGTGATTTGATGTCTTGTGTAGATACCGGTCGGTGTGTGTGGGTTTCCGGTATACAGTGTGCCCCAAGCGCAGGTTATTAGTCCTGGTGATTAGCACGTCAAGAAAGGCCAGGCAGTTGTCTTTCTCCATCTCCATTTTAAATTTTATGCTGGTGTTGAGGCTGTTAAGGTGGTCCAGAAAACGATCCAGCTCTTCCTCTCCGTGGCTCCAGACTACGAAGGTATCGTCAACATAACGTAGCCATACACTAGGTTTGAGGGGTGCAGTCTCGATCGCCAACTGCTTGAACTTTTCCAAGTAGAAGTTCGCAATTACAGCGCTTAGTGGGCTACCCATGGCAACTCCCTCTATTTGCACGTAGAAGTTCTCGCGCCATAGGAAGTAGCTCGCGGTGAGTCAGTGGCGAAACAAGTCAGTGATGTCTTCCGTGAAGAGCTCGGCAATCTGTTTTATGGATTCTTTCATAGGCATCTTCGTGAAGAGGGATACTACGTCAAAGCTGACTAGGCGGTCTTCAGGTTCCAGACGTAAGTTCTGCAATTTCTCAATAAAATGGCCTGAATTCCTGACGTAAATCTCAGTGTTACAGATATGCGGTTGTAGAATGATGGAGAGATGCTTGGCGATGCTGTAGTTTGGAGAGCCGATAGCACTCACAACAGGTCTCAGTGGTAAATCAGTTTTGTGTACTTTGGGTACAGCCTGGGATGTAGAGCTTCACTCTTGCAGGTATCCTTCCTCACATGGTCTGGTAGTGAAGAGGCCTTGATTAACCTGTTGGTCTCTCTAAGTAACCGTGTTGTGGGGTCTTTCGTGAGTTCTCGGTATGTCTGAGGTTCTAGTAGCGACAGGATCTTAGTGTCGTAGTCTTCCGATGACATGACTAAAGTGGCGTTGCTCTTATCAGCAAGTAGAATGATGATGCTTCTATCCCTGTTAAGGGTTTTTAAAGGCATTCTTCTCTTGACGTGTGAGGTTACTGCTGGGCACTGGAGCTTTACGAAGGATGCGTGAGGCCTCTGAGCGGAATTCCTCTGCCTGCCACCTGGGTAAACGGTGTATGGCAGCCTCGATGTTGCTTATAATGTATTCTACAGGCACAGAAGTTGGGGTGACAGAGAAGTTCTGACCTTTCGCCAAAAGTGAAGTTTCCCCTGGCGATAGACGACGGTTAGTCAGGTTTACTACAGTGCGAGACGAGTCCGGCTCAGATGTAGTTGGAGTTATCGTCTTGAGGTCTTGACATAGCTCAAATTTCTTTTTCTGTCGATTCGTCGACTGGTCGAAGGTGGAGCGAATAGAATAGTGCGTGATATGGTCGATGTTGTCCCAATCCTCGCTTGAGAGCGTACATGTGAGTCGGAGATGTTCTGATATGAGGTCCCGGTCAGTCGTAGCTAAGATCTCGCGTGTAGCATGTATCTGTTCTCGCAGCATTCAGCGCTCAGCTCTGTCGTATAGGCTATACCGTAAGCATGTGCTGAGCCAAAATTCCTCTTCATCCTAATAAACTTAGGAATCGTGTCCGTGTCCCTGCACCGTAAGAGAAACGTCAGCGAAGAAAGTTGCTGGGCTTTCTTCTTCCGTAGCTTCTCGAAGCGGCGAACTAGGTTGGTAGTTTCCTCCCCGTAGAGGCGAATGATATAACAGCTTAGGCTTTCAAGGCCGGCGTTCATAATTAAGTACAAGTTTTTCGGGTTTGTAGGCCGTGGTCCGGACAGGATATCTCCCGACGTTTCACCGGAAACTGCGTCCGGCATGATCAAGGGTTCCGCTCCTTTCCTTGGTCAACAGTGGAATGAGGAAGAGGCTTGAAATAATGGGTAACGGTTTGTAGTGGAGTATTGATGTTTGAATATGACTGTTGGCTGGGTGGATCTTGGCGATGAACTAACGGCTGAAAAGTAGTTTTGGACCTTCAAATTAGCATGGTGAGCCGAACGTTCTCTTCACATTCCGGCTGGATCGTCTGGTCTCGCGTACATGTTGCGGGGTGCGGTGCGTGCTCCGGCTTGGGCGACCGTGCTTGTGAGGGTCTGGTGTTCCCTGGGCGACTGCCTGGCTATAGCGGGAAGGTTCTTCAGGTTGACGTGTGCGTGATATCTTGGCCTTGGTATTCCTAATGGCCGGGATCCATGTATTACGCACACGTTCAATTTCTTCCTTTCGATTGAAATTGTCGGGGTGTTTGAATATTTCTATGGCGTCCGGTTGCATCCTGGCGTGGTAGTGTGTGGTCGTGGAGAGTATCTCCGAGTCCGCGTACTGTACATCGTGACCGGGCAAGAGAGAATGCTCAGCGACTAACGATTTCTCAGTTTGACCCAGGCGGCTGTGTCTGTTATGTTCCTTGAGTCTGGTGGACACGCTCCTCTTCGTCGTTCCTATGTACACCTGCCCACAGGAACACGGGATTCTGTAGACACCTGCAGTGGGGTGTGGGTGGCGTTTGTCTTTAGCGGATCGCAGCAAGTCCCGGATTTTGGCGGTGGGTTTGTAAACAGTCTTCACCCCATAGGTCTTGAGTAATTTGCCTATCCAGTCCGTCACCTTCTTCACGTGCGGCAGGTATACGGTGGCCACCGGAGTTTCCTTTCAATCGAAAGGAAGAAATTGAACGTGTGCGTAATACATGGATCCCGGCCCTTAGGAACACCTAAGCCAAGATATTACGTACACGTCAACCTGAAGAACCTTCCCGCTACAGCCCGGCAGTCGCCCAGGGAACACCTGACCCTCACAAAGTCGGTCGCCGAAGCCGGAGCACGCACCGCACCCCACAACATAAACGCGAGACCAGATGATCCAGCCAGAATGCGAAGAGAACGCTTGGCTCATCATGCTAATTTGAAGGTCCAAAACTACCTTTCAGCCGTTAGTTCATCGCCAAGATCCACCCAGCCAACAGTCATATTTAATCAACAATACCCCACTACAAACCGTTACCCATTATTTCAAGCCTATATTCAAACAACAATACCCCACTACAATCCGTTACCCATTATTTCAAGTCTCTTCCTCATTCCACTGCTGACCAAGGAAAGGAGCGGAACCCTTGATCATGCCGGACGCAGTTTCCGGTGAAACGTCGGGAGATATCCTGTCTGGACCACGGCCGACAAGCCCGAAAACTTGTACTTAATTAGTAACTGTAATTGCTACCAACTTACATGGGATGTTGGTGTATTCTTTGGAATACACGGTAAGACAGAGTAAGCTTTTGCTTCTCTTTGCTTTAGTTCATCCCTTCCTTTTTTCTCAAACACCAACAGTGATCTCCTGATTTCTCTTTGTTGGTATATGTTTCTTACACTGCCTGTAAGTCTGTCCTAGATATATATCTTCCATGACCCACCTAGCGTCATGTAGCAGCGAATCTCTGAAGTTCCTCAAATTTCCCCTGCACAAGAGGACTTCCTTACCAAACTAGCCACCAGATCTCGTCGCTATCGCCAGCTATCATCTCCGTGATCAAGAGAACTTCGTCTACTTTTTCACCCACCAGGCTGCGCTAGTGACGCCTGCAATCAACTCTTTGATGACCATTTCATCACGAGAAATTATTATTTCAAAGTTGGCTTTTCTTATATGTTGGTGTATTCTTGGAATACACGGTAAGATAGAGAACTTTTTAATGCTCTTGGCTTGTTCATTCCTTCCTTTTTCTCAAACACCAACAGTGATCTCCTATGTTCTCTTTGCTGTTTAGGGTTCTCATGTTATTCGTGAGTCTGTTCTAGATATATATCTTCCATGACTCACCTAGCGTCATCTAGCAGCGAACCTCTGAAGTTCCTCAATTCTTCCCGGTGCAAGAGGACTTCCTTATCAATCTGGCCAACAGATCTCGTCGCCATCGCCAGCTATCATCTCCGTGATCAAGAGAACTTCGTCTCCTTTTTCACCCACCAGGCTGCGATAGTGTCGCCTACTATCAACTCTTTGAAGACCATCTTATCAAGAGAATTTAACTTTTCAATGTTGGTTATGCTTATATGTTTTCCTTTTGTCTCCTACCCCCACTCTTTTCCCTTTCCTGGTCCCTCTGCGCTTCGCTGAGTGGGTCTCACTTGTACGTCGGCAGTCGACTTAGTCAGTCAAGGCTCAACTAGAGCCAGCCTCCTGAACTAAAGTGGCATTCTTTAGATTCCACGCCATGTTGGAACTTTAATCGTCAAAGGGAACTTCATCATCGCCATGAAGCAAAGATAAGTACAGACTTCAAGTTTTAACCTCATTCTCATCGTCTTTTAACAACTACATGATTTTAATAATCATTTATAGGCAGTGTGACATTACTTATTTATGGCAATAATCATCCTTCGCGGGATTTTCCATATTGAGCTTTGTCTGTCTAAGCCAATCTTCGTAAAAGCTGCATTTCTGATGCTTATTAAATGAGAGATCTTCTCACAACGTGGGATATTATTGAATACCCACTGTCTATAAAATATTAAGCTCGTTCCACCGCTGGAATAACTTTGGCCCTATTCTTCTATTAGGATCGTTCTGGAACCTTCCAGAATCTGCACTCTATCTACAAGTCGTGCCGTCATGTATTTTCCACTCACTTGTGGGAATACTATTCAAAAATGAGGAATCTTCCTTATAAATTACTGCTCAATAGCTAATGTTCCTTCCTCCGTTGGAATTTTCTCTGGCGTATTTAATGATAATCTACAACCTTCTCAAGCAATAGACTCTCGCCTATCCAGTGTAACTAGTTATTTTCCATAATTGCAATAACTTCCTTTGCCATAAACGTTTGCGCTACTACAGTGAACTTTTCATCCATTTCAACAGACAATAGTGAAAAACAGTGTTCTTTCAGTATTTCTTCCGCGTCGCGCTAGTCCGATTATTAAAAATACGGCCATGAGCATTTACCTTCCATCCCAGTTGATCTTTCCTAAACCCCTTACTAACAACCCAAAATAAAATTGTTACTTTAGGTTTTTTTCAATGAGGTGTCACGCTAAAGACGTGCACTCCCACTTTTGCTTACATGTAATTAATTAACTTCTGCATAACTACGTGTCTTGTACACGTTTCTAATTATCTTGTTTCTCCCTTCTAATTAGGGAATACAATTCTTTCAACTCATAAGTGAGTTATTTCTAGGTTTCACGAAAGGGAAACTTGCCCCATTTGTCTCGTGATTCCTACTTAAACATAGGAGGTCTAGAACCTTCCTTTTGACTTTCTCTTCAGGTTTCACAGTAAGTGACCTGCCCTATTTGTGTAATTACTAAAATTAATTCAGCTTCAATACAAGAAGTTATAGGAACTTCTCTTTTATTCTACCTGCTTTTTGTTGTTGTTACTTTCGAATTTGTTACTCTTTTCAAGATATTTACCCAGAATTTCTTAAAGTACACACCTTGTACTCGATTTATTGTCAAACTTTAATCACTTTAATTGTCTTTAAATTTTGTATTTTATCTTCGCTATTTCAAATTCTTGCGAGGATTTTATAAAGGTTTGAAACCTAATGAATTGTTAATTACCTGGCGCAAACTTTAATTTTTTCTGAGGTCTGCGACCCCAAATTGTTAACTAAATTGAAAATATATTTGTTAAATTCATAAAATTCTTTTGAATTGTTAAATAAATTAAGAGTTCCTTTTCGCTTTTTCATTTTTCTAGTATAACAGTTAGGCAAGATCCTGGTTTTCCTAACTCTTCCTAGGTTCATGCCCTACTTAATGCAAATAAATCTCTTAATAGGGTTTTCACCACTTGTTGCATTTGAACAAGAACTCTTAGGCATAACTGACGTCAAACTCTCCTCCTATTTCTCCATCCTTTTTCCTTGGTCCCTAACCCATCTCCTTCTCTTTATCATCTTCCCTTGGTGGTTAGGTTATTCCTCAGCCAATAATCTACCCAAAATTTGGTCCCAGAAACCCGGGAGAGTCCATTTGTCATTTGTTATTCTTTTTCAAAGGTTATTTGACAATACCTTGCAAATTATTAATACCTGCTTTGAATTTTTCAGCTATAACTACATCGTGCAAAGCCTGTGAAGGGGAAAGAGGCCGCTCCTGTCTCCTTTGGTGTGTCCCTTTCTTTCAAATTATTTGCTGCTGCCAGCCTGACAGCATTTCCAAGGTTCCACAGTTTCGTGAGTTATACTTTAATCGTTTTACCTTGACATGGCTCCTACTGAAAAGGATAAGGATGAGAAACTTACTTCTAAACGAGGATCCTATAAAGGACAAATTACCCGATTCAGAAAATACATCAAAGAGCTAGATCCCTCAGAAGCTCAATTAGACTTGTTAAAACATCGTGTAAGGGATTTTGAACGCTCATTTAAAAATCATTGTAACATCCAAACTGAAATAGAAACTTGCATGCTCAATCAAACCGAAGATCGAGTCGAAGTAGAAAACCAATATTACGAAGGCATAGGTTCTGCTTTCAAAATAATACGCCAACTCGAAGAGGAGCAGAAAAAGGACGCTTCTGTTCTTGGTTCCCTTCACGAACCACAAACTTCTTTCGGCGATAGTACTCACAAGCCCAAGCCAATTCTACCTAAAATTGATTTACCCCACTTCTCCGGAGACGAATCTACTTGGGATTCTTTCTATGAATTATTTTGCTCTCTTGTTCATGACAATGAAGACATTCAAGTCATCTACAAGTTTCATTACTTGAGATCTATCCTCCGAGGTCAAGCTCTGCAGTTAGTTGAAGCACTCCCTTTAAGTGCCGAAAATTACCCCATTGCCTTTAACTTATTGAAAGAAAGATACGGAAATTTACGGTTACGTATTCAACGCCATATGAAGGCTCTATTGAACCTACCTGCGTCACAGCACAATGACGTCACTAGTTTGCGTACTCTCGTTGACACTATACAACTTCACGTTAAAGTTCTGTCCCAATTAGATCAACCCACTGAACACTGGGATACTTTCCTTATACATTTAGTGGTTTCTAAAGTTGATGCTGCTACCCTTAAAGCATGGGAGATTGAACTTCCTAGAGAAGACGACTACTCTTACGAGCATTTAGTCACTTTCATAAATGCCAGATGCCAGCTGTTAACCGCTCTAGCAAATCAAAGTGAACCCTCATCTCCGAGTTCTAAATATGAATTAATGTCTATCAAACCTAAAAGCGAACGCTTAGCGTCTAGTACCCAAAAACCTGGGTCCAGCTCTTCTAAAATTAAGCCAAACACCACTGGTTACCCAACTAGGTCTAGTGAACGCCGTATTGCTAGCTCTCTCGTTTTAAACACTCAAAGCGAACCTCGCAAGAGTTTAAATGAACCATTAAAGTGTATACTTTGCAAAGATTCCCATGCCTTATATCTATGCAAATCCTTTAAAGAACTGTCAGTCGACGACAGAAGAAAATTAGTTTCCCAAAACAAACATTGCTTCAACTGCCTAGCGCCCACTCATTCTGCTTCAAATTGCAAGTCCACAAGACTTTGCTTCCATTGTGAAAAAGCTCATCACACATTACTACATCGTCATGATCAGGCAAGGTCATCGACAGCATCTACTTCTCAGAAAAGTGATAATGCTAACAATTCCAATGCTTCATCGTACATTCAAAATGCCAAGTCCATTCGCAGTGCTCAAGTATTATTGTCCACTGTCCAAATCGAAGTTCAGGATAACTTTGGCAACTGGGTTCGTGCATGCGGTCTTCATGATTCAGCGGCAACTCATGATTTTGTGTCTAATTTTTGATCAGTAAACTAGGCCTACCTGTAAACCCTACTTCTATTAACGTGTCGGGCATCAACAGCTCAAAATCGCAAGCTTTACAGTTCTCAAAGCTAAACATAGGAGACATTTGTCACAGAAACAACTTTCTTAAACTGAATTGTCTCATTCTCAATAGCATTGGAGAATACACTCCACGTCACTCTGTGGATATTTCAGGTTTAAACATTCCCTCGCATTTAAGGCTAGCCGATCCTTTGTTTAACATACAAAACCCCATTGACATTCTCTTCAGTGCCAATGTTTTCTGGAATTGCCTTCGTAAACAGGTTCGCAAGTTATCCTCAAACGTGGTCGCCAGAGACACTAATTTTTGATGGATCGTCACCGGTCAACTTCCCCATTATTCTCCCCAACCCGCATCGCAATGTTACTTCGCCAATACTGATCTGGAACAGGTTTGGAGACTCGAAAGCGTTGATCCTCCTAACGTGACCTCTTCCGAAAATGAATTCTGTGAGCAACTTTTTCTGAACACCACCACTCGCTCTTCTGATGGTCGGTTCATTGTTCAAATGCCAAGATTACATAATTCCCCTAAACTTATTAACTCTCAACCCAAAGCTAGAAAAGCTCTCTTTGCTATCGAGAGCAAATTCAAGAAAGAACCTCTCGTTAAACAGCAGTACACTGATTTCATGGATGAGCATGAAAGCTTAGAACATATGGAAGTTGTTAACAAATCTGATGATGAATTTCACCCCCCAATTGAAACGGTTTTCTTAAATCATCATCCCGTGTGGAAAAACCCTCTTGTAAAGGACAAACTTCGAGTTGTTTTCAATGGTTCTTCACCTGACGTTAATGGCAACAGCCTTAACGATACTCTATACTCTGGTCCTGCTATTCAGTCAGATCTATCTGCTACACTCTTAAACTTTCGATTATTTCCCATAGCTGTTATAGCGGATATAAAACAGATGTACCGCCAAGTTTTAATTCAGCCTGAACAACGAAATCTCCAAAGAATCTTGTGGCGCGACGAAATCAGTAAGCCCATTAAGGTATTTCGTTTAAAAACAGTTACTTATGGCTTAAAACCTTCCGCTTTCCTTGCTATCCGATCCCTACACTTGTTAGCCTCTCAAGATGGTTATTTATTTGATTCTAAAGCTTCTGAAGCACTAAACACGTCATTCTATGTTGACGATTATTTGCAGTCCTTCCCCACTCTGGAGGAAGCTTCTTTCGTGTCCTTAGAACTTCAGGCATTGCTAAGGAATGGAGGTTTCCCACTTCATAAGTGGAATTCCAACTCCCCTGAGTTTCTCGCCCAGTTTCCTATTGAAGACGTAGATCCCTCCTTTGTTGAAATTTGTGGAAACTCCGAATCCATAAAAACTCTTGGAGTTCATTGGTGCACTAGTACTGACACTCTCATCTATAAAGTATCGCTCGCCGAAGAGCTCCCTAACACAAAAAGACAGATTCTCTCTGAAATTGCAAAAATTTTTGTTCCGCTTCAATTCCTTGCCCCAGTTATCGTTATAGCCAAACTCTTCATGCAAGAGCTGTGGTCGCTCAAATGTGAATGGGATGACACTGTTCCCCTTTCTTTTCTTAACAGAGGGCTTTCTTTTCGCAGAAATTTGCTTGATCTTTCCCTTATTGAAATTCATAGGAATTTAATTAACGCTCATTCTAATGCATCTTTTTTTCTTCATGTGTTCGCGGACAGTTCCGAAAAAGCTTACGGTTGCTGCGCATATTTGGTTTATCGCGGTTCATTAAATGGATCTTCAGTCTCTAACCTTGTTTGTGCCAAATCGAAGGTGGCTCCTGTTAAAACTATCACTTTGCCTAGGCTTGAATTGTGTGCTGCACTCATGGCTGCAGAACTTGTTAAGAAATTACGGGAAGTATTAAAAGTCGAATTCTCGCAAATCTATCTCTGGAGCGATTCCATGATCACACTTTTTTGGATCGCCAAGAACCCCGCTCACTGGCAAACTTTTGTTGCAAATTCAAATTCAAAATTCAAACTCTTTCTTCGGAATGTCAAAGAAGGCATGTGCCCAGCGCTAACAACCCAGCCGACATTATCTCTCGTGGATGTTCACCCTCTCAATTGGCAGCTTCCCAGTTGTACTGGCATGGGCCCTCGTGGTTAATCGAAGACTCTTCTTGTTGGCCTTCTAAACCTCCAGCTACAAACTCCAACTTGCCTGAAGCAAAAGTATCTCTATCTACTGCGTCGTGTCTTGTTTCTAACGTTTCTCATCCCTTGTTGTCCCGCTATTCTTCCTTTCACAAATTAATTCGAATTGTCGCCTATCTCCTTAGATGGAAATATCTTGTGGTTGACCAACCTCTTCTCCCCAAACCACACATTACCAATCATGAATTGAATCTCGCTACCATTAAGGTTTTACAACTGACACAGCAAGAAGCCTTTTCTTCTGAATTGTCTTTACTTTCTTCTAAAAGGGATCTTCCCAAATCCAGTCGTCTTCGTGCTTTGGCCCGGTTCCTTGATGACAATGGGTTACTTAGGGTAGGTGGTAGGCTCTCTCAATCTTTGATCTCTGAAGACAAAAAGCATCCCGTTATTTTGCCCTCTAAACATCACGTAACTTCCTTAATTATACGTGACTTTCATTATCGCAATCTGCATGGGTAGTTTATTGACTGAGGAATAACCCACCCACCAAGGGAAGATGATTAAGAGAAGGAAGTAGATTTGGGATTGGAGAAAAAGGATAGAAAAATAGGAGGAGAGTCCCACAAAAGTTATGAATTTAACTTTAAATACACTTAGAGGCAGTTGCCACTGAAATTTAACTTTTTGATACCTAAAATAGGAACGAGCTTGGTCGAGGCTAACGGGAACCGCAGCTAGGACTTGGGCGGTTTGCAAGAGAGAGGCTTTAGTATATTTCCTCCCAAGCATGTATAAAAGTACTATGGGGAAGGGTGATGGTCTGGCAAGGCTGAGAGCAAACGATTTATGGTATGTCTTCTCAAGGAAATTAGTTTTTGTGAAATGATTCGAAGAATGCCAATAATTCAAATCAAGTTCGGAATTTCCAATTTTCGAAATTATAGAGTTTCTAGAAAAAGAGACCCAGTGCTTCCAGGAAGGATAGTGCCGAAAAATTATAACTTGGAAAGTAATCTTTGTAAGTGAACCAATGGTTGCCTTTGGAAATGGCTAAGCTTTTACTCGGCGAGAAGCCGGCTAAAAGTTTATACAAAAAGAAACACTTATCATTTTGAAAACTGACCATAAGTTTTCGGAG
Organism: Meconema thalassinum; assembly: GCA_946902985.2. Classification (NCBI taxonomy): domain Eukaryota; kingdom Metazoa; phylum Arthropoda; class Insecta; order Orthoptera; family Tettigoniidae; genus Meconema; species Meconema thalassinum. The sequence goes on along the minus strand of OX336389.2, from coordinate 276,712,447 downwards.
AGGATCTCCACAAGCAGGTAGCTGGCGTAGCGAGCTTTACTTGCCTTACTGGCCAATTAGAATTAGCTATTAAAGCTAAAAGAATCTTTAGTGAGGTTACTGCTAAGAGTTCTTGCTCAAATGCAACGAGTGGTGAAAGCCCTATTAATGGTTTTAATGGCATCAAGTAGGGAGAGCCAAGGAGGACAGGACTTTGTTTAACCTTTGTATTAGAAAAAATGAAAAAGAGAAAAAGAACGCTCAATTTATTTAACAATTCAGGAGAAATTAATATTTTTAACAAATAAATATTTTCCAATCTTATTAACAATTTGAGGTCGCAGACCTCCGACAACATTCAGAAATTGCTCCAGGCAAATAACAATTTTTAAGGTTTTAAACCTGGTATTAAAATCTTTTTAAGATTTGAAAAAGGACTAAATGAAATGATTAAAGTTTAAACATTTATAAGAGTACAAGGAGTGTACTATAAGAAATTTCTGAAAGAATATTCTAGAGAGAACAACAACTTTCAAGCTAACTATAAGGAAAACATAAAGCATAAAAATAGAAGTTCCTACAACTTCTTATATTTAAACAGGATTACTTTATGAGAATTATACAAAGGAGGGCAGGTCACTTACTGTGAAACCTGAAGAGGTAATCAAAAAGAAGGTTCTAGACTTCCTATGTTTAATTAGGAATCACGAGCCAAATGGGGTAGTTTCCATTTCGTGAGACCTAAAAATAACTCACTCAAGAGTTGAAAATATTGGTTTTCCTGATAATAGAGAAAAAACAATGTAAACTTAAACCGTGTATAAAACACGTAATTATACAGCAATTACTTAATGATAAACAAGAAAAATGGAAGGGCACTTCGCAGAGTGACACCTTATTGAAACAGACCTATATTGAAAAATTTATTACGGATTGTTAGTAGGAAGTTTAGGAAAGAGAAATAGGGGATTGAGGAAAAATGTTCATGGCCTTTTTTAAATATAAACGGACGATCGCGACGCGGTAGAAAGTTGAACAAGCACTGATTTTCACTATAGTTCGTTGAAACTTATGAAAAGTTCACTATGGAAACACGAAAGTTTTTGGCAGAGAAAGTTATTTCAATTTGAACAAAATGACTGGTTGCACTAAATGGACGAAAGTCTATTGCTTGAGAACATGGTGGATTACAGTTAAATGCGCCATAGAACATTCCAGCGGTTCCAGCGGTGGAAGAAAGTTAGCTATTAAGCTTTTAATTCAGAAACGAAATTCTTCAATTTTAAATAGCATTCTTAGAAGTGAGTGAAAATTTCAAAACGGCAGGACTTGTAGATGAAATACAGAATCTAGAAGGTTCCAGAACGACCTTGGTAGAAAAAATGGAGTTGAGAAAATCCAACGGAGGAACTAACTTGTTGAGTTATAGACAGCGGGTATTAGATAATATCCCACGTAGTGAGAGGATTTCTCATTTGAATAGCCTAAGAAAAGCTCTTTTTTAGTAAGGTTGGCTTATACAAGCAAAAGCTCAACATGGCAAATCCCACGAAGAATGATTTTTGCCCCAAAATAAGCAATCGCACACTGTCTATAAAACATCTTTAAAAGCACGTGAAAGTTAAAACCATGAAGAAGAGGTTATAACTTTAAGATGGTATTTATCTTGATTTCATGTAGAAGATGAAGTTCCCTTTGACGATGACTACTTTGCCAACATGGCGTAGAAGAGAGTGTGCCTCTTGGGTTGAGGAGACTAGCTCGAGAGGAGCTTTGACTGACCGAGTCAACTGCCGATTGCGAAGTGAGACCTGCTCAACGGAGCACAGAAGGTCCAAGGAAGGGAAAAGGAGTGGGGGGTAGGAAACAAAAGGAGAACATATAAACATTGCCAACTTGTCAAAAATAAATGTTCTTCTTGATGAATGGTCTTCAAGGAGTTGATAGTAGGCGATATTAGCGCAGCATGGTGAGTAAAGAGGTAGACGTAGTCCTCTTGCTCAAGGAGAAAATAGCTGGCGATGGTAACAGGATCTGGTGGCCAGATGGAGAAGGAATTCCTCTTGCGCGAGGAAGAGTTGAAGAGCTTCAGATATTCGCTGCTATATGACGTTAGGTGGGTCATGGAATATATATCTGGAACAGACTCACAAAAGATATAAGCAACCGGAACACCTAAGAGAAAATAGATCACTGTTGGTGTTTGACAAAGAGGAAGGAAAGAACATGCAAAAGCATTGAAAATTATAATCTCAGGTACCGTGTATTCCAAGAATGCACCACTGCATGTTGGTACACGCACTCTGCTTTGCCTCTTAAGGGAAAAGTACTGGATTATAAATGGAATTCACGAAGTTTCCTCTGTAATTCACAAGTGCATTCCTTGCTTCAAAGCGAAACCTAAAATCAATACTCAATTAATGAGCGATCTGCCTTCTTTTCGCTCTTCTCCTATACGCCCATTTGCTCTAACTGGTGTGGACTATATGGGTCCGTTCCAATATCAACGAAATTCCCCTGAAGCTAAACGCAAATTGTTTGGTAAGCTCTATGTTTCTCTCTTTGTTTGCATGGTTACTGGCGCAATCCATTTGGAACTAGTAACGAATGCTTCTACTTCTTACTTTTTATCAGCTGTCTCTCGCTTCGCTGCTAGGCGTGGTGTTCCTTCAGAGATGTTCTCTGATAACGCTTCCACCTTTCAGGGCACAGCGTCCTTGTGGAAGAAAGCTCTCACATCTTCTCCTGCCATGGAACAGATCTCTAATTTGTCCTACTCAAAGGGTTTCAAATGGCGTTTTATACCTCCCTACGCTCCTCATCACGGTGGTAGGTGGGAATACTGCGTAAAGCTCACTAAACGTCATTTAAGAAAGGTTTTAGGTAATCGCATTCTGATTTATGAAGAATTTAATTCACTGTCTGTTCTGATTGAAGGTGTTGTTAATCTCGCCCTTTAACTCCGCTTTCCAATGACCCTGATGACCTGCTTCCACTCACACCTGGTCACTTCCTTGTAGGCACTTCTCTTTCTGCCCCTCCTCCCCTTTCCAGCTCTTACAGGGATTATAATCTACCTATTATTTGGCGTAAACTTGAAGCCCTTCGCAATTCTTTCTGGAAGAGGTGGAACTTGGAATATTTAACTTCCTTGCAACGGAGACAGAAGTGGTTTCTTTCCAGTCCCGACATTAAAGTGGGGGACTTGGTCCTGGTAAGGGATGTTTCTCCTCCCCTGGTCTGGATTTCTGGTAGAGTGACCGGGTGTTATCCTGGAAGGGATGGGAGAGTCAGGGTGGCCAGAATCTTGACCACTAACGGTCAGATCACAAGACCACTGTCTTTAATTGCTCCATTACCTTTAAATGTTTAATTGTTTATCCTGCTCTCTGTTGGTGTTTCCCCCTCCCAGCTTGGTGTATTCTTGGAATACACGGTAAGATAGAGTATTTTTAATGCTCTTGGCTTGTTCATTCCTTCCTTTTTCTCAAACACCAACAGTGATCTCCTATGTTCTCTTTGCTGTTTAGGGTTCTCATGTTATTCGTGAGTCTGTTCTAGATATATATCTTCCATGACTCACCTAGCGTCATCTAGCAGCGAACCTCTGAAGTTCCTCAATTCTTCCCGGTGCAAGAGGACTTTCTTATCAATCTGGCCACCAGATCTCGTCGCCGTCGCCAGCTATCATCTCCGTGATCAAGAGAACTTCGTCTCCTTTTTCACCCACCAGGCTGCGATAGTGTCGCCTACTATCAACTCTTTGAAGACCATCTTATCAAGAGAATTTAACTTTTCAATGTTGGTTATGCTTATATGTTTTCCTTTTGTCTCCTACCCCCACTCTTTTCCCTTTCCTGGTCCCTCTGCGCTTCGATGAGTGGGTCTCACTTGTACGTCGGCAGTCGACTTGGTCAGTCAAGGCTCAACTAGAGCCAGCCTCCTGAACTAAAGAGGCATTCTTTAGAGTCCACGCCATGTTGGAACTTTAATCGTCAAAGGGAACTTCATCATCGCCATGAAGCAAAGATAAGTACAGACTTCAAGTTTTAACCTCATTCTCATCGTCTTTTAACAACTACATGCTTTTAATAATCATTTATAGGCAGTGTGAGATTACTTATTTGTGGCAATAATCATTCTTCGCGGGATTTTCCATATTGAGCTTTGTCTGTCTAAGCCAATTTTCGTAAAAGCTGCATTTCTGATGCTTATTAAATGAGAGATCTCACAACGTGGGATATTATTGAATACCCACTGTCTATAAAGTATTAAGCTCGTTCCACCGCTGGAATAACTTTGGCCCTATTCTTCTATTAGGATCGTTCTGGAACCTTCCAGAATCTGCACTCTATCTACAAGTCGTGCCGTCATGTATTTTCCACTCACTTGTGGGAATACTATTCAAAAATGAGGAATCTTCCTTATAAATTACTGCTCAATAGCTAATGTTCCTTCCTCCGATGGAATTTTCTCTGGCGTATTTAATGATAATCTACAACCTTCTCAAGCAATAGACTCTCGCCTATCCAGTGTAACTAGTTATTTCCATAATTGCAATAACTTTCTTTGCCATAAACTTTTGCGCTACTACAGTGAACTTTTCATCCATTTCAACAGACTATAGTGAAAAACAGTGTTCTTTCAGTACTTCTTCCGCGTCGCGCTCGTCCGATTATTATAAATACGGCCATGAACATTTACCTTCCGTCCCAGTTGATCTTTCCTAAACCCCTTACTAACAACCCAAAATAAAATTGTTACTTTAGGGTTTTTTCAATGAGGTGTCACGCTAAAGACGTGCCCTCCCACTTTTGCTTACATGTAATTAATTAACTTCTGCATAACTACGTGTCTTGTACACGTTTCTAATTATCTTGTTTCTCCCTTCTAATTAGGGAATACAATTCTTTCAACTCATAAGTGAGTTATTTCTAGGTTTCACGAAAGGGAAACTTGCCCCATTTGTCTCGTGATTCCTACTTAAACATAGGAGGTCTAGAACCTTCCTTTTGATATTCTCTTCAGGTTTCACAGTAAGTGACCTGCCCTATTTGTGTAATTACTAAAATTAATTCAGCTTCAATACAAGAAGTTATAGGAACTTCTCTTTTATTCTACCTGCTTTTTGTTGTTGTTACTTTCGAATTTGTTACTCTTTTCAAGATATTTACCCAGAATTTCTTAAAGTACACACCTTGTACTCGATTTATTGTCAAACTTTAATCACTTTAATTGTCTTTAAATTTTGTATTTTATCTTCGCTATTTCAAATTCTTGCGAGGATTTTATAAAGGTTTGAAACCTAATGAATTGTTAATTGCCTGGCGCAAACTTTATTTTTTTTCTGAGGTCTGCGACCCCAAATTGTTAACTAAATTGAAAATATATTTGTTAAATTCATCAAATTCTTTTGAATTGTTAAATAAATTAAGAGTTCCTTTTCGCTTTTTCATTTTTCTAGTATAACAGTTAGGCAAGATCCTGGTTTTCCTAACTCTTCCTAGGTTCATGCCCTACTTAATGCAAATAAATCTCTTAATAGGGTTTTCACCACTTGTTGCATTTGAACAAGAACTCTTAGGCATAACTGACGTCAAACTTTCCTCCTATTTCTCCATCCTTTTTCTTTGGTCCGAAACCCATCTCCTTCTCTTTATCATCTTCCCTTGGTGGTTAGGTTATTCCTCAGCCAATAATCTACCCAAAATTTGGTCCCAGAAACCCGGGAGAGTCCATTTGTCATTTGTTATTCTTTTTCAAAGGTTATTTGACAATACCTTGCAAATTATTAATACCTGCTTTGAATTTTTCAGCTATAACTACATCGTGCAAAGCCTGTGAAGGGGAAAGAGGCCGCTCCTGTCTCCTTTGGTGTGTCCCTTTCTTTCAAATTATTTGCTGCTGCCAGCCTGACAGCATTTCCAAGGTTCCACAGTTTCGTGAGTTATACTTTAATCTATTTACCTTGACATGGCTCCTACTGAAAAGGATAAGGATGAGAAACTTACTTCTAAACGAGCATCCTATAAAGGACAAATTACCCGATTCAGAAAATACATCAAAGAGCTAGATCCCTCAGAAGCTCAATTAGACTTGTTAAAACATCGTGTAAGGGATTTTGAACGCTCATTTAAAAATCATTGTAACATCCAAACTGAAATAGAAACTTGCATGCTCAATCAAACCGAAGATCGAGTCGAAGTAGAAAACCAATATTACGAAGGCATAGGTTCTGCTTTCAAAATAATACGCCAACTCGAAGATGAGCAGAAAAAGGACGCTTCTGTTCTTGGTTCCCTTCACGAACCACAAACTTCTTTCGGCGATAGTACTCACAAGCCCAAGCCAATTCTACCTAAAATTGATTTACCCCACTTCTCCGGAGACGAATCTACTTGGGATTCTTTCTATGAATTATTTTGCTCTCTTGTTCATGACAATGAAGACATTCAAGTCATCTACAAGTTTCATTACTTGAGATCTGCAGTCCAGTTGAAGCACTCCCTTTAAGTGCCGAAAATTACCCCATTGCCTTTAACTTATTGAAAGAAAGATACGGAAATTTACGGTTACGTATTCAACGCCATATGAAGGCTCTATTGAACCTACCTGCGTCACAGCACAATGACGTCACTAGTTTGCGTACTCTCGTTGACACTACACAACTTCACGTTAAAGCTCTGTCCCAATTAGATCAACCCCCTGAACACTGGGATACTTTCCTAATACATTTAGTGGTTTCTAAAGTTGATGCTGCTACCCTTAAAGCTTGGGAGATTGAACTTCCTAGAGAAGACGACTACTCTTACGAGCATTTAGTCACTTTCATAAATGCCAGATGCCAGCTGTTAACCGCTCTAGCAAATCAAAGTGAACCCTCATCTCCGAGTTCTAAATATGAATTAATGTCTATCAGACCTAAAAGCGAACGCTTAGCGTCTAGTACCCAAAAACCTGGGTCCAGCTCTTCTAAAATTAAGCCAAACACCACTGGTTACCCAACTAGGTCTAGTGAACGCCGTATTGCTAGCTCTCTCGTTTTTAACACTCAAAGCGAACCTCGCAAGAGTTTAAATGAACCATTAAAGTGTATACTTTGCAAAGATTCCCATGCCTTATATCTATGCAAATCCTTTAAAGAACTGTCAGTCGACGACAGAAGAAAATTAGTTTCCCAAAACAAACATTGCTTCAACGGCCTAGCGCCCACTCATTCTGCTTCAAATTGCAAGTCCACAAGACTTTGCTTCCATTGTGAAAAAGCTCATCACACATTACTACATCGTCATGATCAGGCAAGGTCATCGACAGCATCTACTTCTCAGAAAAGTGATAATGCTAACAATTCCAATGCTGCATCGTACATTCAAAATGCCAAGTCCATTCGCAGTGCTCAAGTATTATTGTCCACTGTCCAAATCGAAGTTCAGGATAACTTTGGCAACTGGGTCCGTGCACGCGGTCTTCTTGATTCAGCGGCAACTCATGATTTTGTGTCTAATTCTTTGATCAGTAAACTAGGCCTACCTGTAAACCCTACTTCTATTAACGTGTCGGGCATCAACAGCTCAAAATCGCAAGCTTTACAGTTCTAAAAGCTAACCATAAGAGACCTTTGTCACAGAAACAACTTTCATAAACTGTATTGTCTCATACTCAATAGCATTGGAGAAGACACTCCAAGTCACTCTGTGGATATTTCAGGTTTAAACATTCCCTCGCATTTAAGGCTAGCCGATCCTTTGTTTAACATACAAAACCCCATTGACATTCTCTTCAGTGCCAATGTTTTCTGGAATTGCCTTCGTAAACAGGTTCGCAAGTTATCCTCAAACGTGGTCGCCAGAGACACTAATTTTTGATGGATCGTCACCGGTCAACTTCCCCATTATTCTCCCCAACCCGCATCGCAATGTTACTTCGCCAATACTGATCTGGAACAGTTTTGGAGACTCGAAAGCGTTTATCCTCCTAACGTGACCTCTTCTGAAAATGAATTCTGTGAGCAACGTTTTCTGAACACCACCACTCGCTCTTCTGATGGTCGGTTCATTGTTCAAATGCCAAGATTACATAATCCCCCTAAACTTATTAACTCTCAACCCAAAGCTAGAAAAGCTCTCTTTGCTATCGAGAGCAAATTCAAGAAAGAACCTCTCGTTAAACAGCAGTACACTGATTTCATGGATGAGTATGAAAGCTTAGATCATATGGAAGTTGTTAACAAATCTGATGATGAATTGCACCCCCCAATTGAAACGGTTTTCTTAAATCATCATCCCGTGTGGAATACCCCTCTTGTAAAGGACAAACTTCGAGTTGTTTTCAATGGTCCATCACCTGACGTTAATGGCAACATCCTAAACTATACTCTATACTCTGGTCCTGCTATTCAGTCAGATCTATCTGCAATACTCTTAAACTTTCGATTATTTCCCATAGCTGTTATAGCGGTGGAGAAGTATAAATTCTGTCCTAAAACTTCCCCATACGGGAGAACGAAACGCATCAGGCGAAAGCCTGGCCAAAATAACTACTGTGGTCAAGAAAATTAGACTGAAACGGTGCGGGGGTATTGGGCATGAAATACGTGACTAGAAAACCAATATAGGGAGCAATGCATTAACAATTTTTATTCCTAATAATAAATTTATAATAAACAAACAAATTGCACTTAAGTGCTTATTACAGAAATTAACAATTATAAATGTAGCAAAGTGTGAGGGCCTGATTACAGAACCCAGATTATAGAAAGGTCCATGAAAAGCTTGCTTGATTGGAGAAAAGTTGAGCTTAATATATAAAAATGCAGTTTATAAAAAGAGAGAACCATAAAAAAATAATTAAGAGTGTAATAACTGGTATGATATAAGCTCTTTATAAAATTAAACTTATCTTTGAAGAGAGTTGAAGAGCCAGCTCCTTAAAAAGTTCCAGCTAGCACACGTTGATTTAAAAGTCTTCACGGTTTTCTTGGAAGGAGGCGTACATGGCCTAGAGTTATGTGCACCATCGATAAAATGTCAACTTTCTTTTCTTGCGCAGGAATGACATTTATAGTTTCCAAGAGCTGATCCAGAGATATTTTGAAGGACGATTCCAAGTATCCCCTCTAAGGTGAAGTTGAAGAGTACAGCGGCTGGCAATTATTCTTGCCATCTTGAGCAATACGTCATGGTGCAGATCTTGTGACGTAACTGCTCGCTAGCGTAGATATCAGCGATGGTGTCATGAGAGGTAGCGGTGACCAGCGGGTTGAAGTGATCAGCAGTGGTGAATCAGAAGTGTTGAAGTGGTGAAGAACGCCAGCAAGCGGCGTCTTAAATAGGGACCATAGAACTCTCTCGAAGTTTGGAGATCGCCCGACCAGACAAAGACCTGCCATTGGTCGAACGAAAGTCAGGGTGACGTCAGTCGACACTACTCAGCAGACAGTGGATCAACCAGTAGATGTCTGGTATGTCATGAGTGAGGACGCCTGAGATAGCGAGCGACTGAAACACTCGAGGTGAGAACTATAATATCTATGAATAAGTGATTGATAACAAGATTATGCATATGAATTAAGCAATTAACAATTGTAAATAAATAATTACCATTCGGGGATCTCAGTAACAATAAATAAAATTTGACCGACAAATGGGCCAAGCTAAACATTGAAAGTATCACAAAAGTGATCATGCTCCGAGAACTCCGAATGAAAACAAACAAAAGAATCAGTCAAAGCAAAACATGGATAACAGACGAGGAGAAACTAAGACTCGAAAGGCAAAACAGAAATAGCAGAGATGGGTCTAGTATAACGACCTTTACTAGTTAAAACATCAATAACTCTGACGCGTTTATCACGGCCAAAGTGGCAGTGAATAACTCTACCTAGGTTCCACACGAGAGGCGGAGATGGGTCTCGAAGAAGAACCATGTCCCCCACTCGTACATCTGGTTGAGGAAGCCGCCATTTCTCACGCCTATTTAGCAAGCTGAGATATTCTAACTTCCATCGGCGCCAAAAAGAACAGCGCAAAGATTCTACTTTTCTCCAAAAGATAGGCAAGTTAGGATCACAGCGTCGAACCAGCAAAGGCGGAGTAGCAGCAAGCGAACAGCCAATCAGGAAGTGACTGGGTGTTAAAGGTAAAAGATCCTTAGGATCGTTTGAAAGAGGGGTCAGAGGTCTGGAATTTACAATACCTTCAATTTGAATAATCAAAGAGTTGAATTCCTCATAAGAAAGTATGGTAGGACAAAGAGTTTTCTTAAGCTGTCTTTTAGTAAGTTTGATGCAGGACTCCCATCGGCCCCCATGATGGGGAGCATAAGGCGGGGTGAAATGCCATTTGAAACCTTTAGAATAGGAAAAGTTGGAAATTTTTTCTTTAGCAGAAGGGGAGCTTAACAATTTTTTCCAGAGATCAGAAGCGCTTACAAAAATTTTTGCATTATCTGAAAAAACTTCAGATGGAACACCCCTTCTAGCAGCAAATCTAGAAAAGGCGGCCAGAAAGTAGGATACAGAAGCGTTCGTAACCAACTCAAGGTGGATAGCTCCCGTCACCATACATACAAATAACGAGATGTAGAGTTTACCTAAGATTTTGCGCTTAGATGAAGAGGGATTGGTCTGATATATGTAAGGACCTGCGTAATCGATCCCAGTAAGAGCAAAGGACTTACTAGGTTCTGAACGAAATGGAGGTAAATTACCCATAATCTGCGTGGCGGGCCTTGGTCTAACCTTGAAGCAAGGTATACACTTTTTGACAACAGAAGAAACCTCATGAACGCCATTGATGATCCAGTAGAGTTCACGAATTAGACAGAGCAAGGTGCGAGTGCCAGCATGAAGGTGTTTATAATGAAACTTTTTTATTATAAGGGTAGTGATAGGATGCTTTGAAGGAAGGATGATGGGATGCTTTTTCCCATCCTCACCACTAGACATAGCTAATCTTCCACCCACACGTATTATGCCGTCCTGGTCTAGAAAAGGAGTGAGTGGTGAAAGCCTGCTAGACTTGGGTAAATCTTTACCACTTATAAGAGCTTGCTTTTCAGGAGCAAATACTTCCTGCTGAACAAGTAACAAAATCTTGCAAGTAGCAAATTCTAACTCTACTCTGGAAAGAAAGGGTTGAGGCTTCAATGGTTGATCAATTACTAAATATTTCCATCGGAAGATATAAGACACTACACGAATCAATTTATCAAATGAATAGTATCTATGAAAAAGGCTAGTAGAAGTAGAAGTAAGATGCGACGTGACAGGGTCATTACGGGCATCAGGTATTTCTTCTGCAGATTGATTAGCTAAGCGAGGCCAGCAAGATGATTCCTGACTTAGCCAAGGAGGACCATTCCAGTACAGGTCTGAAGAAATCAATTTTTTAGGCGTGCAACCACGTGATATTATATCCGCGGGGTTTTCACGGCTAGGAACATGTCTCCATTGTTCAGAATGAGAGACTTCATGAATCTTAGAAACGCGATTTGCCACAAAGGTATTCCAATGAGAAGAAGGCTTGGAAATCCAAGCTAATACAATAGAAGAATCGCTCCAAAAAAATGTGCGGGAAAATTTTAACTTTAAACTGACATTTAGTTTAGTAGCTAATTCTGTTGCCATTAAAGCAGAGCATAATTCTAATCTCGGCAATGATACTGTTTTAAGTGGAGCAACCTTAGATTTAGCGCACACTAAATTAGAAAATCCAGGGAAAGTATCTGAGGAACATCCTACTATGTATGCACAACAGCCATAAGCTCGTTCTGAACTATCAGAAAATACATGCAGGTCATACTGCTGGTATAAGGGATTAGAAATTAAAGGGCGGGGTATAGAAACCTTGGAGATATCCAGCTAACTGCTGCGATACTCTAACCATTCTTCTACAAGAGGAAGGGGGAGATTTTCATCCCAGTCTGATTTTAATGACCAAAGCTTTTGCAAGAACATTTTTGCAACAATAACTATAGGAGCAATATATTGCAAAGGATCAAAGATCTTTGCGATTTCTGACAGAACTTGTGTCTTAGTTACAGGGGGAGATTCTGACAGATGTACCTGATAAGAAAAGGTATCAGAGGAAGGACACCAAAAAACACCCAATGCTTTTACGGCTGCTTCATCAGTAGGAATGGCAACAAATTCATCAACTGGGACCTCTGATGAAAATTTTGATATAAATTCAGTGGAATTTGAAGTCCATTTATGGAGCGGAAAACCACCTCCTAGGAGTAGGGATTTCAAATCTTCGCACACAAGGAGCGCTTCAGAAATATTAGGGAAAGAGCACAAGAAATCGTCGACATAAAATGCCTTTTTTAATGACTCAGAGGCCAAAGGATGATACAGATGACCATCTTGCTCGGCTAACATGTGGAGAGACCGAATCGCAAGAAAGGCTGAAGGCTTCAGGCCATATGTCACAGTCTTCAATCTAAATATCTTTATGGGTTTGGAACTCTCATCGCGCCACAATATTCTTTGCAGATCTTGCTGCTCAGAATTTACGAGAATCTGCCGATACATCTGCTTAATATCTGAGATTACAGCAATAGGAAACCTTCGAAAATTAAGCAAAACAGAGGTGAGATCTGTTTGAATCGCGGGACCCCATTGCAAGGTATCATTTAAAGAGATTCCATTGGAATCTGGTGATGAGCCATTGAAAACTACTCTTATATTGTCTTGCGTTAAGGAATTTTTCCATACCGGATGATGATTTAAATAAACTATTTCATTTAAAGGATGGTCAATTTCTTCTGATTTAGAAATTACCTCCATGTGATTGGATGATTCGTATTCCTCCATAAAGGAAGCATACTGAGTTTTGACAGAAGCATCTTGTTTGAACCGATTTTCAATAGCAAATAGTGCCCTAAGTGCTCCGGAATGCGAGCCCGTAATGGCGGGAGGATTGGGAATACGTGGAAGAGTTACTATAAATCTGCCTTCAGTATTACGGACAGTGGTTTCCTTATATAACTTTTCACAAATTTCGTTAGAAGAAGAAGAAGAAGAAGTAGCCTGAACATTCTCAAGATCCCAGAACTTGGTTAGCTCTTGGCTCAAATCGGTACCAACAAAATAACAATTCGATACAGTTTGAATAGGATTACGGTATATTTGGCCAGTAGCAATCCAACCAAAATCAGTTTCGCGGAAGAAAACATTAGGAGCAATTTTTACTTTATTGGAATGAAGACATTGCCAAAATACGCTTGAGCTGAAAAGAAGCTCTACGGGTGAAGCTCTGTTGAAATGAGGGTCAGCTAGCTGGACAAAATTCGGGATATTCCAACTTTGAATAGGATAAGAAGTGCCAGGAATATTGTTGCCTATAGACTTGATAATCAAACAATCTAATTGCAACTGCGTACCAAGATTATTAGAGTCCTTAAGATCCACTTTAGCAAAGCTTAAGGATTGTGATTTAGAGCAGTTTATTCCTGTAACCTCTATTGAGGTAGGATGTTTTGGAAGGCCTAACTTTTGTACCAATGATTCATTAATAAAATTGTTGGTAGCGGCATTATCCAATAATCCCCTAACAGATACCCATTTTCCGTGAGAATTTTTCAATAGAACCTGCACGGTAGATAATAAAACCTGGACTTTGCCAAGAGAGATAGAACTTTGAGCATACGACTGCGCACTATTTTGAGAAGTCTCCGAGTTAGACTTGGTATTGGAACTGCTTGGTCCTGATAACCGTGGTCTTTCATGCCTGTGCAAAAGTGAATGGTGTCTTGCCCTACAATGAAAGCATAAACGTTGTGAACGGCAATTGTTTAACATATGCGTTCCTGACAAACAGTTGAAACAATGTTTTTTGTTCGTAATGAACTTTCGTCTTTCATCTACTGATAAAGATTTAAATTCATCACAATTGTTTAAATTATGCGATTGCTGACACAGACCGCACGTTTGCATTTGGTTAGGTGACCGAGCATCAACAGGAAGAGCCTGTGATCTTAAAATTCTTTGATTAGAACTGCTAACCTTATGTTTTGAGAAGGCTTTTGAATCTGAACTACTAGTTTTTTGATTAGCTATGGCGGAAAAGACTTGGCTTCTGGCCTTCAAAAAGTTAATAATCGCCTCATAAGTGCATTGCAAATTCTGGGAAAGTTCTGTTTCCCAGGCTTTTAATGTATTTGCATCCAATCTTGCAGAAATGAGGTGAACTAGAAATAAATCCCAGTGATTTACAGGTTGGTTTAAATTGGACAATGCTCTGACGTGTAACTCTGCGGTGTCAATCAACTTACGAAGTGATAAACTGTTATCTGCTTGCACGTTAGGTAACTCGAATAAGCTTTGTATATGGCGTTGAATAGATAAACGAATGTTCCCATATCTATCCTTAAGAAGATTCAGAGCAACTTCATAATTATCACTGGTCAAAGAAAGTGCTTGAATCAGGTTAAGTGCGTTGCCTTGAACTGCCAGACGCAAGTAGTGAAATTTTTGTATTACTGGTATAGAAGTATTCTCATGTACTAAAGAATTGAATAATTCAAAAAATGGTTCCCATTCTATGTCTTTACCAGTAAATTTGGGTATTTCTAATTTGGGTAATATAATGCGTGAAGAAGATGTAGAAGATGCTGCAGAAGTTTGATCTTCTTGTTTTTCTTTTAAAGTTAAAGCCCTAATAAGCTGTTTAGCTTCAGCAAATCCCTGATAGTATAATTTTTCAACTTCCAACCTATCACTTTGCTGGTCCGGATGCTGAGTTTCTATACTGCATTGTATCTCATCATATTTCTCAAAGGCTTGTTCATAATTCTTAAGCCTCTGCGAAATTATGTCAAGATTATGCTCTTGGGGATCGAGTTCCGTTAAGAAAGTACGAAACCGTGTGAGCTTGCCCTTACAAGAGGCTCTGGAGTTGCTAAGTTTTTCATCAAGGTTAGGCATATTACAAGTTGTTTGTTACTCACGTCAATATTGTGACTTCGAGTACTGGAAGTCAGAGGATGACAGCTTGCTATGTAGTAAGGTTTAGTCTGATGCGGAAGAAACCGGCTTAGCTTACGTTTCTCTCCTCTGCCGCACATGCGCCTTAAGCTGAAACGTACAATGTGAATTAGTGTTGAAACACAATGAACAAAAATTGTTAATGCAAAATTCACAATATTAAACTTATATAGGGATCCAGGGTGCAACAGATATGTTTCCCGGGTTTCGGCACCAATAAAATGGAGAAGTATAAATTCTGTCCTAAAACTTCCCCATACGGGAGAACGAAACGCATCAGGCGAAAGCCTGGCCAAAATAACTACTGTGGTCAAGAAAATTAGACTGAAACGGTGCGGGGGTATTGGGCATGAAATACGTGACTAGAAAACCAATATAGGGAGCAATGCATTAACAATTTTTATTCCTAATAATAAATTTATAATAAACAAACAAATTGCACTTAAGTGCTTATTACAGAAATTAACAATTATAAATGTAGCAAAGTGTGAGGGCCTGATTACAGAACCCAGATTATAGAAAGGTCCATGAAAAGCTTGCTTGATTGGAGAAAAGTTGAGCTTAATATATAAAAATGCAGTTTATAAAAAGAGAGAACCATAAAAAAATAATTAAGAGTGTAATAACTGGTATGATATAAGCTCTTTATAAAATTAAACTTATCTTTGAAGAGAGTTGAAGAGCCAGCTCCTTAAAAAGTTCCAGCTAGCACACGTTGATTTAAAAGTCTTCGCGGTTTTCTTGGAAGGAGGCGTACATGGCCTAGAGTTATGTGCACCATCGATAAAATGTCAACTTTCTTTTCTTGCGCAGGAATGACATTTATAGTTTCCAAGAGCTGATCCAGAGATATTTTGAAGGACGATTCCAAGTATCCCCTCTAAGGTGAAGTTGAAGAGTACAGCGGCTGGCAATTATTCTTGCCATCTTGAGCAATACGTCATGGTGCAGATCTTGTGACGTAACTGCTCGCTAGCGTAGATATCAGCGATGGTGTCATGAGAGGTAGCGGTGACCAGCGGGTTGAAGTGATCAGCAGTGGTGAATCAGAAGTGTTGAAGTGGTGAAGAACGCCAGCAAGCGGCGTCTTAAATAGGGACCATAGAACTCTCTCGAAGTTTGGAGATCGCCCGACCAGACAAAGACCTGCCATTGGTCGAACGAAAGTCAGGGTGACGTCAGTCGACACTACTCAGCAGACAGTGGATCAACCAGTAGATGTCTGGTATGTCATGAGTGAGGACGCCTGAGATAGCGAGCGACTGAAACACTCGAGGTGAGAACTATAATATCTATGAATAAGTGATTGATAACAAGATTATGCATATGAATTAAGCAATTAACAATTGTAAATAAATAATTACCATTCGGGGATCTCAGTAACAATAAATAAAATTTGACCGACAAATGGGCCAAGCTAAACATTGAAAGTATCACAAAAGTGATCAAGCGGATATAAAACAGATGTACCGCCAAGTTTTAATTCAGCCTCCAAAGAATCTTGTGGCGCGACGAAATCAGTAAGCCCATTAAGGTATTTCGTTTAAAAACAGTTACTTATGGCTTAAAACCTTCCGCTTTCCTTGCTATCCGATCCCTACACTTGTTAGCCTCACAAGATGGTTATTTATTTGATTCTAAAACTTCTGAAGCACTAACCACGTCATTCTATGTTGACGATTATTTGCAGTCCTTCCCCACTCTGGAGGAAGCTTCTTTCGTGTCCTTAGAACTTCAGGCATTGCTAAGGAATGGAGGTTTCCCACTTAATAAGTGGAATTCCAACTCCCCTGAGTTTCTCGCCCAGTTTCCTATTGAAGACGTAGATCCCTCCTTTGTTGAAATTTCTGGAAACTCCGAATCCATAAAAACTCTTGGAGTTCATTGGTGCACTAGTACTGACACTCTCATCTATAAAGTATCGCTCGCCGAAGAGCTCCCTAACA
Source organism: Meconema thalassinum (assembly GCA_946902985.2). Classification (NCBI taxonomy): domain Eukaryota; kingdom Metazoa; phylum Arthropoda; class Insecta; order Orthoptera; family Tettigoniidae; genus Meconema; species Meconema thalassinum. Next base: position 276,695,536 of record OX336389.2, on the reverse strand, counting down.
CAAAAAGACAGATTCTCTCTGAAATTGCAAAAATTTTTGATCCGCTTCAATTCCTTGCCCCAGTTATGGTTATAGCCAAACTCTTCATGCAAGAGCTGTGGTCGCTCAAATGTGAATGGGATGACACTGTTCCCCTTTCTTTTCTTAACAGATGGCTTTCTTTTCGCAGCAATTTGCTTGATCTTTCCCTTATTGAAATTCCTAGGAATTTAATTAACGCTCATTCTAATGCATCTTTTTTTCTTCATGTGTTCGAGGACAGTTCCGAAAAAGCTTACGGTTGCTGCGCATATCTGGTTTATCGCGGTTCATTAAATGGATCTTCAGTCTCTAACCTTGTTTGTGCCAAATCGAAGGTGGCTCCTGTTAAAACTATCACTTTGCCTAGGCTTGAATTGTGTGCTGCACTCATGGCTGCGGAACTTGTTAAGAAATTACGGGAAGTATTAAAAGTCGAATTCTCGCAAATCTATCTCTGGAGCGATTCCATGATCACACTTTCTCGGATCGCCAAGAACCCCGCTCACTGGCAAACTTTTGTTGCAAATTCAAATTCAAAATTCAAACTCTTTCTTCGGGATGCCAATGGAGGCATGTGCCCAGCGCTAACAACCCAGCCGACATTATCTCTCGTGGATGTTCACCCTCTCAATTGGCAGCTTCCCAGTTGTACTGGCATGGGCCCTCGTGGTTAATCGAAGACTCTCCAAACTACGGCCCGGGGGCCACATCCGGCCCGCGGACAGATTTTGTCCGGCCCGCGGAGAGCTAGCATACTTGAAAACTCCTTTTAGAGAACATATTTTTTATAGCAAATTACATTTAGTTTACTGAAGTATTCTAATTTTATGTTGAATAATTATTAATATGACAGTAAGCCTCCGTGGCTTAGGCGGCAGCACGCCGGCCTCTCACCGCTGGGTCCGTGGTTCAACTCCCGGTCACTCCATGTGAGATCTGTGCTGGACAAAACGGAGGCAGACAGGTTTTTCTCCGGGTACTCCGGTTTTCCCTGTCAAAATTTCATTCCAGCAACACTCTCCACTATCATTTCATTTCATCTGTCATTCATTTAATCATTGCCCCAGAGGAGTGCGTCAGGCCTCGGCAGCCGGCACAATTCATATCCTCGCCGCTAGTTCGGGGCTTCATTCATTCCATTCCTGACCCGGTCGGAGACTGGAAGCAGGCTGTGGATTTTCAATTATTAATATGACAATGACATCTACATTGATATGGTCATGGGCTAACTACTCATAACATTGTTGTAGGCTTATTGTTATTGTTTTTGTGATAATTTGGATAAAGAAACACAGAATTGTAATGAGTAAAGACATGTATAACATGCAGACATATGAAATACTGATGAGATTTATGTAATTGAGATTTTCCACTGACAATAGTTTGTAGTTGTGGACTAATTTTACTTGTACCAATTATTAAAAGAGATTTAAGATGCTCATCAGTTAATTTAGATCTGTAAACATTTTTTGTGTACTTCATTTTGGAGAAGGTCTTCTCACACAAATAAGTAGTACCAAAAACAGAAAACAGCCCACGAGCAAATTTATGCAAATTATCAAATTGTGTCAGTGGAAGACTCTTATAAAATTCAAACAAAGATGAGTTTTGATATTTGTTCTTAATTATATCACTGCACTGTAGTTCAATCATTTCCATTTGAAGTTCCGGGGCTAGGGTTTCAATGTCAGTATCAAAAGGATCCTGAAAAATCTTAATTTGATTCGTAAAGGCATCGAAGTCCGAGAAACGAGTATCAAAATTTATTTTCAAAGCACTCAAAGTTTCGATGCAAAATCGATTGGAAACTCAGTCTCAGTGGTGTGGCTGAATATTTCACATGTTTTAAAATGTGAAAAACATTTACTTGGTAGTTGTGATTGAAACAGTATCAATTTCTTCCGGAATGATTTGATATTAGTGTATAAATCAGGAAGATGCTGGTTTTCTCCTTGCAATCTGAAATTCAGTTCGTTCACATGTTTTGTCAAATCAACATAGAATGCTAACTTCCACAGCCATGCGTTGTTTTGTAATTCAGTAAGAGGGCGATGCTTTTCATTCAAAAAAATTTCGTTCACTGCTCGAAGTTCAAAAAAGCGCTGAAGGACTTTCCCACAACTAAGCCAACTAGTTGATAAGGTAAGTCATTTTCTCCAATCTCTTCAATAAATTGTCGGAATTGTCGGTGATTCAGCCCAAAAGATCTCATAAAATTAACAGTTGATATGACTGGTTTCAGAACTTCAGACATATCCAAACTTTTTCCGCACAAAGACTGTTGATGAATGATACAATGTAATACTAATGGTTTTGAACCACCGTCATTTTCTACAGCCTTTGACACAAGAGCGACCACTCCTTTATCTTTCCCACTCATGTTTTTGCCTCCATCAGTTGTAATACATTTCAAGTTTTTCCATCGAAGGTTCTTTTGATTAATGGCCATTTCAACTCCTTTAAAAATATCTGTACCAGTAGTTGTGCCATGAATACTATACATATCAAGAAGTTCTTCATGCACTTCATAGCTTTTATCTACTCCTCGAATATAAATCAACACCTGAGCAGTATCTGACACATCCGTTGACTCATCCAAGGCCAAAGAAAACCACTCAACATCTCCATTTTTGTCGAACAGTTGAGAGGATATATTTTCAGCGATGTTTTCTACCCTTCGAGCCACAGTGTTTGCTGACATACTGACAGTTTTTAATAAATTTACCTTTTCAGGGCACATTTCTTCGGCTGCTGCAATTATGCATTCTTTGATCATTTCTCCATCGGTGAATGGTTTTCCACGTTTTGCAATTTCAAGAGCCACACGAAAGCTGGCACGAGTTGCAGCCTCTTGTTCGGTTTTGAGTTTTGTAAATGAAGATTGCTGCGATTTCAATCCGCGCTTCATAGCTTCGAATTTTTCTGTCCGCAAACTTCCTGTATATTTTGAGTAATTTTGAAAATGTTTTGTTTCATAATGACGTTTAATGTTATATTCCTTGAGAACGGCTATGCTTTCATTGCAAATCAAACATAGCGCCTTGTTACTGGACTCAATTACGAAATACTGAATGTTCCACTCATCTTTGAATTTTCTGCATTCACTATCAATTTTTCGCTTCTTTTCCATACTACTAAATCACACACAAAAGCAACAATTCAAATCAAAATACTGTTACAAAGATGGCTTAAACTTAAACACGTTTTAAGGAGGTACGCACTATTTTATTTCACAACAGTGTCATAGGAACAGACTTGTGGTTGCGCAACTAGCCTTCTTATATATTCCAATTACTTCCATCTAGAAGTGAGTGGAAGACACCAGAACTCTCTCGAACCAACGAGATTACTCTGTACGTGCTATTTGCGCCATCTGTTAGCGATAGAAGGTACTACCTATTTCCGCTTGTGTCCACCAGTTGTCGTGTCACGTTACTCCTCATGGCTCGTACTCTACGACTAATCTAGAAATTACAGATAATGACAGGAAAATTAATAATATGCAGTGTTGCCGTTTTACGGACTTTAGTCCGATTTGCAGCCTTTTTTTCAACGTTGCGTACTTTTTCGGACTTTTTTTTTCATCAGTGGACTATTTCACTTTTTACCACCGGCAACAATGATAATATGGTTTTTGGCCCTCGGAACATACTGGAGTAATCAGTATGGCCCTAAGGCTGGAACGTTTGGAGACCCCTGGTCTAAGCCAATCTTCGTAAAAGCTGCATTTCTGATGCATATTAAATGAGAGATCTTCTCACAACGTGGGATATTATTGAATACCCACTGTCTATAAAATATTAAGCTCGTTCCACCGCTGGAATAACTTTGGCCCTATTCTTCTATTAGGATCGTTCTGGAACCTACCAGAATCTGCACTCTATCTACAAGTCGTGCCGTCATGTATTTTCCACTCACTAGTGGGAATACTATTCAAAAATGAGGAATCTTCCTTATAAATTACTGCTCAATAGCTAATGTTCCTTCCTCCGTTGGAATTTTCTCTGGCGTATTTAATGATAATCTACAACCTTCTCAAGCAATAGACTCTCGCCTATCCAGTGTAACTAGTTATTTTCCATAATTGCAATAACTTTCTTTGCCATAAACTTTTGCGCTACTACAGTGAACTTTTCATCCATTTCAACAGACTATAGTGAAAAACAGTGTTCTTTCAGTATTTCTTCCGCGTCGCGCTCGTCCGATTATTATAAATACTGCCATGAACATTTACCTTCCATCCCAGTTGATCTTTCCTAAACCCCTTACTAACAACCCAAAATAAAATTGTTACTTTAGGTTTTTTTCAATGAGGTGTCACGCTAAAGACGTGCACTCCCACTTTTGCTTACATGTAATTAATTAACTTCTGCATAACTACGTGTCTTGTACATGTTTCTAATTATCTTGTTTCTCCCTTCTAATTAGGGAATACAATTCTTTCAACTCATAAGTGAGTTATTTCTAGATTTCACGAAAGGGAAACTAGCCCCATTTGTCTCGTGATTCTTACTTAAACATAGGAGGTCTAGAACCTTCCTTTTGACTTTCTCTTCAGGTTTCACAGTAAGTGACCTGCCCTATTTGTGTAATTACTAAAATTAATTCAGCTTCAATACAAGAAGTTATAGGAACTTCTCTTTTATTCTACCTGCTTTTTGTTGTTGTTACTTTCGAATTTGTTACTCTTTTCAAGATATTTACCCAGAATTTCTTAAAGTACACACCTTGTACTCGATTTATTGTCAAACTTTAATCACTTTAATTGTCTTTAAATTTTGTATTTTATCTTCGCTATTTCAAATTCTTGCGAGGATTTTATAAAGGTTTGAAACCTAATGAATTGTTAATTACCTGGCGCAAACTTTAATTTTTTCTGAGGTCTGCGACCCCAAATTGTTAACTAAATTGAAAATATATTTGTTAAATTCATCAAATTCTTTTGAATTGTTAAATAAATTAAGAGTTCCTTTTCGCTTTTTCATTTTTCTAGTATAACAGTTAGGCAAGATCCTGGTTTTCCTAACTCTTCCTAGGTTCATGCCCTACTTAATGCAAATAAATCTCTTAATAGGGTTTTCACCACTTGTTGCATTTGAACAAGAACTCTTAGGCATAACTGACGTCAAACTCTCCTCCTATTTCTCCATCCTTTTTCTTTGGTCCAAAACCCATCTCCTTCTCTTTATCAGCTTCCCTTGGTGGTTAGGTTATTCCTCAGCCAATAATCTACCCAAAATTTGGTCCCAGAAACCCTGGAGAGTCCATTTGTCATTTGTTATTCTTTTTCAAAAGTTATTTGACAATACCTTGCAAATTATTAATTCCTGCTTTGAAATTTTTCAGCTATAACTACATCGTGCAAAGCCTGTGAAGGGGAACGAGGCCGCTCCTGTCTCCTTTGGTGTGTCCCTTTCTTTCAACTTATTTGCTGCTGCCAGCCTGACAGCATTTCCAAGGTTCCACAGTTTCGTGAGTTATACTTTAATCTATTTACCTTGACATGGCTCCTACTGAAAAGGATAAGGATGAAAAACTTACTTCTAAACGAGCATCCTATAAAGGACAAATTACCCGATTCAGAAAATACATCAAAGAGCGTAACATCCAAACTGAAATAGAAACATGTATGCTCAATCAAACCGAAGATCGAGTCGAAGTAGAAAACCAATATTACGAAGGCATAGGTTCTGCTTTCAAAATAATACGCCAACTCGAAGAGGAGCAGGAAAAGGACGCTTCTGTTCTTGGTTCCCTTCACGAACCACAAACTTCTTTCCGCGATAGTACTCACAAGCCCACGCCAATTCTACCTAAAATTGATTTACCCCACTTCTCCGGAGACGAATCTACTTGGGATTCTTTCAATGAATTATTTTGCTCTCTTGTTCATGACAATGAAGACATTCAAGTCATCTACAAGTTTCATTACTTGAGATCTATCCTCCGAGGTCAAGCTCTGCAGTTAGTTGAAGCACTCCCTTTAAGTGCCGAAAATTACCCCATTGCCTTTAACTTATTGAAAGAAAGATACGGAAATTTACGGTTACGTATTCAACGCCATATGAAGGCTCTATTGAACCTACCTGCGTCACAGCACAAAGACGTCACTAGTTTGCGTACTCTCGTTGACACTACACAACTTCACGTTAAAGCTCTGTCCCAATTAGATCAACCCACTGAACACTGGGATACTTTCCTAATACATTTAGTGGTTTCTAAAGTTGATGCTGCTACCCTTAAAGCTTGGGAGATTGAACTTTCTAGAGAAGACGACTACTCTTACGAGCATTTAGTCACTTTCATAAATGCCAGATGCCAGCTGTTAACCGATCTAGCAAATCAAAGTGAACCATCATCTCCGAGTTCTAAATTTGAATTAATGTCTATCAAACCTAAAAGCGAACGCTTAGTGTCTAGTACCCAAAAACCTGGGTCCAGCTCATAAAATTAAGCCAAACACCACTGGTTACCCAACTAGGTCTAGTGAACGCCGTATTGCTAGCTCTCTCGTTTTAAACACTCAAAGCGAACCTCGCAATAGTTTAAATGAACCATTAAAGTGTATACTTTGCAAAGATTCCCATGCCTTATATCTATGCAAATCCTTTAAAGAACTGTCAGTCGACGACAGAAGAAAATTAGTTTCCCAAAACAAACATTGCTTCAACTGCCTAGCGCCCACTCATTCTGCTTCAAATTGCAAGTCCACAAGACTTTGCTTCCATTGTGAAAAAACTCATCACACATTACTACATCGTCATGATCAGGCAAGGTCATCGACAGCATCTACTTCTCAGAAAAGTGATAATGCTAACAATTCCAATGCTTCATCGTACATTCAAAATGCCAAGTCCATTCGCAGTGCTCAAGTATTATTGTCTACTGTCCAAATCGAAGTTCAGGATAACTTTGGCAACTGGGTCCGTGCACGCGGTCTTCTTGATTCAGCGGCAACTCATGATTTTGTGTCTAATTCTTTGATCAGTAAACTAGGCCTACCTGTAAACCCTACTTTTATTAACGTGTCGGGCATCAACAGCTCAAAATCGCAAGCTTTACAGTTCTCAAAGCTAACAATAAGAGACATTTGTCACAGAAACAACTTTCTTAAACTGAATTGTCTCATTCTCAATAGCATTGGAGAAGACACTCCAAGTCACTCTGTGGATATTTCAGGTTTAAACATTCCCTCGCATTTAAGGCCAGCCGATCCTTTGTTTAACATACAAAACCCCATTGACATTCTCTTCAGTGCCAAAGTTTTCTGGAATTGCCTTCGTAAACAGGTTCGCAAGTTATCCTCAAACGTGGTCGCCAGAGACACTAATTTTTGATGGATCGTCACCGGTCAACTTCCCCATTATTCTCCCCAACCCGCATCGCAATGTTACTTCGCCAATACTGATCTGGAACAGTTTTGGAGACTCGAAAGCGTTGATCCTCCTAACGTGACCTCTTCAGAAAATGAATTCTGTGAGCAACTTTTTCTGAACACCACCACTCGCTCTTCTGATTGTCGGTTCATTGTTCAAATGCCAAGATTACATAATCCCCCTAAACTTATTAACTCTCAACCCAAAGCGAGAAAAGCTCTCTTTGCTATCGAGAGCAAATTCAAGAAAGAACCTCTCGTTAAACAGCAGTACTCTGATTTCATGGATGAGTATGGAAGCTTGGATCATATGGAAGTTGTTAACAAATCTGATGATGTATTGCACCCCCCAATTGAAACGGTTTTCTTAAATCATCATCCCGTGTGGAAAACCCCTCTTGTAAAGGACAAATATCGAGTTGTTTTCAATGGTTCATCACCTGACGTTAATGGCAACAGCCTTAACGATACTCTATACTCTGGTCCTGCTATTCAGTCAGATCTATCTGCTATACTCTTAAACTTTCGATTATTTCCCATAGCTGTTATAGCGGATAACAAACAGATGTACCGCCAAGTTTTAATTCAGCCTGAACAACGAGATCTCCAAAGAATCTTGTGGCGCGACGAAATCAGTATGCCCATTAAGGTATTTCGTTTAAAAACAGTTACTTATGGCTTAAAACCTTCCGTTTTCCTTGCTATCCGATCCCTACACTTGTTAGCCTCTCAAGACGGTTATTTATTTGATTCTAAAGCTTCTGAAGCACTAACCACGTCATTCTATGTTGACGATTATTTGCAGTCCTTCCCCACTCTGGAGGAAGCTTCTTTCGTGTCCTTAGAACTTCAGGCATTGCTAAGGAATGGAGGTTTCCCACTTCATATGTGGAATTCCTACTCCCCTGAGTTTCTCGCCCAGTTTCCTATTGAAAACGTAGATCCCTCCTTTGTTGAAATTTGTGGAAACTCCGAATCCATAAAAACTCTTGGAGTTCATTGGTGCACTAGTACTGACACTCTCATCTATAAAGTATCGCTCGCCGAAGAGCTCCCTAACACAAAAAGACAGATTCTCTCTGAAATTGCAAAAATTTTTGATCCGCTTCAATTCCTTGCCCCAGTTATCGTTATAGCCAAACTCTTCATGCAAGAGCTGTGGTCGCTCAAATGTGAATGGGATGACACTGTTCCCCTTTCTTTTCTTAACAGATGGCTTTCTTTTCGCAGCAATTTGCTTGATCTTTCCCTTATTGAAATTCCTAGGAATTTAATTAACGCTCATTCTAATGCATCTTTTTTTCTTCATGTGTTCGAGGACAGTTCCGAAAAAACTTACGGTTGCTGCGCATATCTGGTTTATCGCGGTTCATTAAATGGATCTTCAGTCTCTAACCTTGTTTGTGCCAAATCGAAGGTGGCTCCTGTTAAAACTATCACTTTGCCTAGGCTTGAATTGTGTGCTGCACTCATGGCTGCAGAACTTGTTAAGAAATTACGGGAAGTATTAAAAGTCGAATTCTCGCAAATCTATCTCTGGAGCGATTCCATGATCACACTTTCTTGGATCGCCAAGAACCCCGCTCACTGGCAAACTTTTGTTGCAAATTCAAATTCAAAATTCAAACTCTTCCTTCGGGATGTCAATGGAGGCATGTGCCCAGCGCTAACAACCCAGCCGACATTATCTCTCGTGGATGTTCACCCTCTTAATTGGCAGCTTCCCAGTTGTACTGGCATGGGCCCTCGTGATTAATCGAAGACTCTTCTTGTTGGCCTTCTAAACCTCCAGCTACAAACTCCAACTTGCCTGAAGCAAAAGTATCTCTATCTACTGCTTCGTGTCTTGTTTCTAACGTTTCCCATCCCTTGTTGTCCCGCTATTCTTCCTTTCACAAATTAATTCGAATTGTCGCCTATCTCCTTAGATGGAAATATCTTGTGGTTGACCAACCTCTTCTCCCCAAACCACACCTTACCAATCATGAATTGAATCTCGCTACCATTAAGGTTTTACAACTGACACAGCAAGAAGCCTTTTCTTCTGAATTGTCTTTACTTTCTTCTAAAAGGGATCTTCCCAAATCCAGTCGTCTTCGTGCTTTGGCCCGGTTCCTTGATGACAATGGGTTACTTAGGGTAGGTGGTAGGCTCTCTCAATCTTTGATCTCTGAAGACAAAAAGCATCCCGTTATTTTGCCTTCTAAACATCACGTAACTTCCTTAATTATACGTGACTTTCATTATCGCAATCTGCATGTTGGTACACGCACTCTGCTTTGCCTCTTAAGGGAAAAGTACTGGATTATAAATGGAATTCACGAAGTTTCCTCTGTAATTCACAAGTGCATTCCTTGCTTCAAAGCGAAACCTAAAATCAATACTCAATTAATGAGCGATCTGCCTTCTTTTCGCTCTTCTCCTATACGCCCATTTGCTCTAACTGGTGTGGACTATATGGGTCCGTTCCAATATCAACGAAATTCCCCTGAAGCTAAACGCAAATTGTTTGGTAAGCTCTATGTTTCTCTCTTTGTTTGCATGGTTACTGGCGCAATCCATTTGGAACTAGTAACGAATGCTTCTACTTCTTACTTTTTATCAGCTGTCTCTCGCTTGGCTGCTAGGCGTGGTGTTCCTTCAGAGATGTTCTCTGATAACGCTTCCACCTTTCAGGGCGCAGCGTCCTTGTGGAAGAAAGCTCTCACATCTTCTCCTGCCATGGAACAGATCTCTAATTTGTCCTACTCAAAGGGTTTCAAATGGCGTTTTATACCTCCCTACGCTCCTCATCACGGTGGTAGGTGGGAATCCTGCGTAAAGCTCACTAAACGTCATTTAAGAAAGGTTTTAGGTAATCGCATTCTGATTTATGAAGAATTTAATTCACTGTCTGCTCTGATTGAATGAGTTGTTAATTCTCGCCATTTAACTCCGCTTTCCAATGACCCTGATGACCTGCTTCCTCTCACACCTGGTCACTTCCTTATAGGCACTTCTCTTTCTGCCCCTCCTCCCCTTTCCAGCTCTTACAGGGATTCTAATCTACCTATTGTTTGGCGTAAACTTGAAGCCCTTCGCAATTCTTTCTGGAAGAGGTGGAACTTGGAATATTTAACTTCCTTGCAACGGAGACAGAAGTGGTTTCTTTCCAGTCCCGACATTAAAGTGGGGGACTTGGTCCTGGTTAGGGATGTTTCTCCTCCCCTGGTCTGGATTTCTGGTAGAGTGACCGAGTGTTATCCTGGAAGGGATGGGAGAGTCAGGGTGGCCAGAATCTTGACCACTAACGGTCAGATCACAAGACCACTGTCTTTAATTGCTCCATTACCTTTAAATGTTTAATTGTTTAACCTGCTCTCTGTTGGTGTTTACCCTCCCAGCTTGGTGTATTCTTGGAATACACGGTAAGATAGAGTATTTTTAATGCACTTTGCTTGTTCATTCCTTCCTTTTTCTCAAACACCAACAGTGATCTCCTGTGTTCTCATTGCTGTTTAGGGTTCTCATGTTATTCGTGAGTCTGTTCTAGATATATATATTCCATGACTCACCTAGCGTCATCTAGCAGCGAACCTCTGAAGTTCCTCAATTCTTCCCTTTGTAAGAGGACTTCCTTATCAATCTGGCCAACAGATCTCGTCGCCATCGCCAGCTATCATCTCCGTGATCAAGAGAACTTCGTCTCCCTTTTCACCCACCAGGCTGCGATAGTGTCGCCTACTATCAACTCTTTGAAGACCATCTTATCAAGAGAATTTAACTTTTCAATGTTGGTTATGCTTATATGTTTTCCTTTTGTCTCCTACCCCCACTCTTTTCCCTTTCCTGGTCCCTCTGCGCTTCGCTGAGTGGGTCTCACTTGTACGTCGGCAGTCGACTTAGTCAGTCAAGGCTCAACTAGAGCCAGCCTCCTGAAGTAAAGAGGCATTCTTTAGATTCCACGCCATGTTGGAACTTTAATCGTCAAAGGGAACTTCATCATCGCCATGAAGCAAAGATAAGTACAGACTTCAAGTTTTAACCTCATTCTCATCGTCTTTTAACAACTACATGATAATAATAATGATTTATAGGCAGTGTGAGATTACTTATTTATGGCAATAATCATCCTTCGCGGGATTTTCCATATTGAGCTTTGTCTGTCTAAGCCAATCTTCGTAAAAGCTGCATTTCTGATGCTTATTAAATGAGAGATCTTCTCACAACGTGGGATATTATTGAATACCCACTGTCTATAAAATATTAAGCTCGTTCCACCGCTGGAATAAGTTTGGCCCTATTCTTCTATTAGGATCGTTCTGGAACCTTCCAGGATCTGCGCTCTATCTACAAGTCGTGCCGTCATGTATTTTCCACTCACTTGTGGGAATACTATTCAAAATGAGGAATCTTCCTTATAAATTACTGCTCAATAGCTATTGTTCCTTCCTCCGTTGGAATTTTCTCTGGCGTATTTAATGATAATCTACAACCTTCTCAAGCAATAGACTCTCGCCTATCCAGTGTAACTAGTTATTTTCCATAATTGCAATAACTTTCTTTGCCATAAACTTTTGCGCTACTACAGTGAACTTTTCATCCATTTCAACAGACTATAGTGAAAAACAGTGTTCTTTCAGTATTTCTTCCGCGTCGCGGTCGTCCGATTATTATAAATACGGTCATGAACATTTACCTTCCATCCCAGTTGATCTTTCCTAAACCCCTTACTAACAACCCAAAATAAAATTGTTATTTTAGGTTTTTTCAATGAGGTGTCACGCTTAAGACGTGCCCTCCCGCTTTTGCTTACATGTAATTAATTAACTTCTGCATAACTACGTGTCTTGTACGCGTTTCTAATTATCTTTTTTCTCCCTTCTAATTAGGGAATACAATTCTTTCAACTCATAAGTGAGTTATTTCTAGATTTCACGAAAGGGAAACTAGCCCCATTTGTCTCGTGATTCCTACTTAAACATAGGAGGTCTAGAACCTTCCTTTTGACTTTCTCTTCAGGTTTCACAGTAAGTGACCTGCCCTATTTGTGTAATTACTAACATTAATTCAGCTTCAATACAAGAAGTTATAGGAACTTCTCTTTTATTCTACCTGCTTTTTGTTGTTGTTACTTTCGAATTTGTTACTCTTTTCAAGATATTTACCCAGAATTTCTTAAAGTACACACCTTGTTCTCGATTTATTGTCAAACTTTAATCACTTTAATTGTCTTTAAATTTTGTATTTTATCTTCGCTATTTCAAATTCTTGCGAGGATTTTATAAAGGTTTGAAACCTAATGAATTGTTAATTGCCTGGCGCAAACTTTAATTTTTTTCTGAGGTCTGCGACCCCAAATTGTTAACAAAATTGAAAATATATTTGTTAAATTCATCAAATTCTTTTGAATTGTTAAATAAATTAAGAGTTCCTTTTCGCTTTTTCATTTTTCTAGTATAACAGTTAGGCAAGATCCTGGCTTTCCTAACTCTTCCTAGGTTCATGCCCTACTTAATGCAAATAAATCTCTTAAAAGGGTTTTCACCACTTGTTGCATTTGAACAAAAACTCTTAGGCATAACTGATGTCAAGCACTCCTCCTATTCCTCCATCCTTTTTCTTTGGTCCGAAACCCATCTCCTTCTCTTTATCATCTTCCCTTGGTGGTTAGGTTATTCCTCAGCCAATAATCTACCCATATGTATTCCTTTTGTCTCCTACCCCCCACCTTTTTCCCTTCCCTGGTCTCTCCGCGCTCCGTTGAGCTGGCCTCACTTGTGCGTCTTAAGTCAAACCAGTCAGTTGGAGCTTAATTAAGCTCGCCTCCTCTACTCTAGAGGCAAACATTCAAATTCGACGCCATGTTCGAGGTTTAGAGTCGACCGTCAACAGCAACATCGCCTTCTTCATGAAGCAAAGATAAGTACCGACTTCATGTTTCAACCACATTCTCATCGCTTTTAAAAGGCTCAATGCTTTTATTTGGATTTTATAGACAGTGAAAATTGCTATATGTGATAAAAAATAACTGCTTTCAAGAGATCTTCTTGATCAAACCGGAACTATCAAGTCTAACTTTCAAAATGAAAGATTTTCTGAGATGCTATCTCACATCGAGGGATATTTCTAAAATACCCACTGTCTATATAATCTAGTTTTCCGCCGAGGGATTCTCTACCCAATTTAAACAAGTCATCATTGCTCTGGAACCTTCCAGAACCTACACTCTCTCTACCAGTTATACTGTCATGTAATTCCCACTTGATATGGGAATACTTTCTTCGCTGAGAAACTTATGTGGGAAAAACTTCTAATCCACATAATCTGTCTTCCTACGTAGGAAATATTCTGCCGTATTCAACTGCCGCCCATAGAAACTACAACTCATAATTCTCTCAAGCCAAAACTCAACTTTTACATAACTGCAATAACTTTTCTTTCTATATTTTTTTTTGAGCTGGTACAGTGAACTTTCAACTATATTAGCAGACTATAGTGATAACAGTGCCTGTTCAACTTTTTCATCCGCGTAGCGCTCGTCCGAGTACAATAAATACGGCCATGAACACTCTTCCACAATCCCATTTGATCTTTCCCAAACCCTTTACTAACAAACTAAAATAATAAAATTGTTACTTTAGGTCTTTTTTCAATGAGGTGTCACTCTCAATAAGTGCCCTCCCTTACTTGTTCCACGTTCAGCCAATTAATGTCTGTAAAACTTCGTGTCTAGTACACGCCTTAAAGTATATTGTTTCTCCCTTCTAATGAGGGAATCCAATTTTTTCTACTCAAGAGTGAGTTATCCCTAGGTTTCACGAAAGGGAAATTTGCCCCATTTTTCTCGTGATCCCTACTTAAACATAGGAGCTCTAGAAACCTCCTTTTGTTTTTTCTCTTCAGGTTTCACAATAAGTGACCTGCCCTATTTGTATAATCTCCAAATGTAGCTCTGTATTAATACAAGAAGTTATAGGAACTTCTATTTCATTTCTTCCTGTTTTTTGGTGTTACTTTCGAAGTTGTTATTTGTTCGTATTTCTATGATACCTATCTAGAAATCCTTAAAGTACACACCTTGTACTTGATTTATTGTTTAACCTTAAGTACTTTAATTATCTTAAAATTTTCTATTTATTAATCTTTGCTATTTCAAAATCTTACGAATATTTTAGCTCATATAAAAGGTTTGAAACCAAAAAATTATCAATTGCCTGGCGCAAGATTTAAATGATTTCGGAGGTCTGCGACCCCAATTGTTTGTAAACTCAAATTATATATGTCTTAAATTCATTACACCTTTTTGCATTGTAAAATAAATTTGAATTTTTTTCTTTTGTTCTATCATTTCTCTGAAATAACGGTTAGGCAAGATCCTGTCTTCCCTGACTCTTCCTAGGTTTATGCCCTCTTTAATAAAAATAAATCCATTGATAAGGTTTTCGCTACTTGTTGCATTTGAGCAAGAACTCTTAGTTATTAACTTATTAAAGTCTCTCTTATCTTTGATAGCTAATTCTAACTGGCCAGTAAGACAAGCATAGCTCGCTACGCCAGCTTCCTGCTTGTGGAGATTCTCTCTACCACTTATGGTTGGTTTTTCAAAATTTAAGTGTTTCTCATTGTCTAAACTTTTATTCGCGCCTTGCTGGGTAAAAGCTTAGTCATTTCTAAATGCAACTATTGGTGCTCTTACCAAAATTATTCCCAAGGGTATAATTGCTTTATCCCTATCCTTCTTGGAAGCATTCGGTCGCTCTTTAGAAATTCTACAATTTCAAGAATTAAATATCACGGCTGATTCAAATTATTTGTATTCTTCAAAATACTTGTTTAGAAACAAACTCCTTTGAACAGATACACAATAAATCTGTTACTCTTTGTCTTGCCAGACCACCACCCTTCCCCATAGTAGGTATATTTATGCTTGAGAGGGAATACGCTATAGCAGCTTTCTTGCGAATAGCCCAAGTTCCAGCTGCGTTTCCTGTTAGCTTCGCCCAGGTCCCTACCCACTTTAGGTATCGGAAAGCGGATTTGCAGTGGCAGCTGCCTTTGAGTATACTTAAAGTTAAAATTATAACTTCTGTTGGACTCTCGTCCTATTTCTCCATCCTTTTTCTCCAGTCCGAAACCCACTTCTTTTTCTTCATCATCTTCCCTTGGGGGTTAGGTTATTCCCAAGTTAATAATCTACCCAAAATTTGGTGCCGAAACCCGGGAGAGTCCATTTATGACATTTTACTTATCAGGCATTATTTGTCAAGGGTTATTTGACAATATTTTGCAAATCATTAATATCTTCTTTGAATTTTTCAGCTATAGCTTCACCGTGCAAAGCTTTTGAAGGAGAAAGAGGCCGCTCCTTTCTCCTTTGGTGTGTCCCTTTCTTTCAACTTATTTGCTGCTACCAGTCTGACAGCATTTCCAAGGTTCCACAGTTTCGTAAGTTATGCTTTAATTTACCTGTTTTGTCATGGCTCCTACAGAAAAGGATAAGGATGAATAACTTTCTTCTAAACGAGCATCCTATAAAGGGCAAATTACCCGATTTAGAAAATACATCAGAGAGCTAGATCCTTCAGAAGCTCAATTAGATTTGTTAAGACATCGCGTAAAGGATTTTGAACGTTCAAATGAAAATTATTGTAACATCCAAACTGAAATCGAAAATTGTATGCTCAATCAAACTGATGATCGAGTCGAAGTAGAAAATCAATATTACGAAGGTATAGGTTCTGCTTTTAAACTAATACACCAACTCGAAGAAGAACAGAAAAAAGACGGTTCTGTTCTTGGTTCCCTTCACGAACAACAACCCTCTTTTCGTGAGGGCACTCACAAGCCCAAACCAATCCTACCTAAGATTGATTTACCCCACTTCTCCTGAGACGAATCTACTTGGGATTCTTTCTATGAACTATTTTGTTCTCTTGTTCATGACAATGAAGACATTCAAGGCATCTACAAGTTTCATTATTTGAGATCTATCCTCCGAGGTCAAGCTCTGCAGTTAGTCGAAGCACTCCCATTAAGTGCCGAAAACTACCCCTTTGCCTTTAACTTGTTGAAAGAAAGATACGGTAATTCACGGTTACGTATGCAACGCCATATGAAGGCTCTATTTAACTTACCTGCGTCACAGCACAATGACGTCACTAGTTTGCGTACTCTCATTGATACAACACAACTTCACGTTAAAGCTCTATCCCAATTAGATCAACCCACTGAACACTGGGACACTTTCTTATTACACTTAGTGGTTTCTAAAGTCGATGTTGCTACCCTCAAAGCTTGGGAGATTGAACTTTCCAGAGAAGACGATAACTCATACGAGCATTTAGTCACTTTCATAAATGCTAGATGCCAACTCTTAACTGCTTTAGCTAATCAAAGTGAACCCTAATCCCCTAGTTCTAAATTTGAATCTATGTCTCTTAAGCCTAAAAGCGAACGCTTAGCGTCTAGTATCCATAAACCTGGGTCCAGCTCATCTAAACTCAAGTCAAACGCCACTGGTTACCCAACTAGGTCTAGTGAACGCCGTATTGCTAGTTCTCTCGTTTTTAACACTCAAAGCGAACCCCGTAAGAGTTTAAATGAACCATTAAAGTGCATACTCTGTAAAGATTCCCACGCCTTATATCTATGTAAATCTTTTAAAGAACTGTCAGTCGACGACAGAAGAGAATTAGTTTCCAAGAATAAACATTGCTTCAACTGCCTAGCACCCATGCATTCTGCTTCAAATTGCAAGTCCACCAGACTTTGCTTCCATTGTGAAAAAGCTCATCACACTTAACTACATCGTCATGATCAAGCAAGGTCATCGACCGCATCTACTTCTCAGAAAAGTGACAATGCTAACAGTGCGAATGCTTCATCTTACATTCAAAATGCCAAGTCCATACGTAGTGCCCAAGTACTATTGTCCACTGTCCAAATCGAAGTTCAGGATAACTTTGGCAACTGGGTCCGTGCACGCGGTCTTCTTGATTCGGTGGCAACCCACGATTTCGTTTCTAATTCATTAATCAAAAAACTAGGCCTACCTGTAAACCCCACTTCTATTAACGTATCGGGCATTAACAGCTCAAAATCGCAAGCTTTACAGTTTTCAAAGCTAACCATAAGAGACATTTGTCACAGAAATAACTTTCTCAAACTGAATTGTCTCATTCTCAATAGCATAGGAGAAGATACTCCAAGTCAATCTGTTGATATTTCAGGTTTAAGCATTCCCTCGCATTTAAGGCTAGCCGATCCTCTGTTCAATGTACAAAACCCCATTGACATACCCTTTAGTGCTAATGTTTTCTGGAATTGCCTTCGTAAACAGGTTCGCAAGTTATCCTCAAACGTGGTTGCCAGAGACACTAATTTTGGATGGATCGTCACCGGTCAACTTCCTCATTATTCTCCCCAACCCGCATCGCAATGTTATTTCGCTAATACTGACTTGGAACAGTTCTGGAGGCTTGAAAGCGTTGATTCTCCTAACGTGACCTCTTCAGAAAACGAATTCTGTGAGCAACTTTTTCTGAACACCACCACTCGTTCTCCTGAAGGCCGGTTCATTGTTCAGATGCCAAGATTACATAATCCCCCTAAACTAATTAATTCTCAAACCAAAGCTAGAAAAGCTCTCTTTGCTATCGAGAGCAAATTCATGAAAGAACCTCTCGTTAAACAGCAGTATACTGATTTCATGGATGAGTATGAAAACTTTGATCATATGGAAGTTGTTAGCAAATCTGATGACGAATTGCACCCCCCCCCCCCAATTGAAACGGTTTTCTTAAATCATCATCCCGTGTGGAAAAACCCTCTTGTAAAGGATAAAATCCGAGTCGTTTTCAATGGTTCATTACCTGACGTTAATGGCAACAGTCTTAACGATACTCTTTACTCTGGTCCTGCTATTCAGTCAGATTTATCTGCTATATTCTTAAACTTTCGATTATTTCCCATAGCTGTTATAGCGGATATCAAACAGATGTACCGTCAGGTTTTAATTCAGCCTGAACAACGAGATCTCCAAAGAATCTTGTGGCGCGACGAAATCAGCAAGCCCATTAAGGTATTTCGCTTAAAGACGGTTACTTATGGCTTAAAACCTTCCGCTTTCCTTGCTATCCGATCCCTACATTTGTTAGCCGCTCAAGATGGTCATTTATTTGATTCTAAAGCTTCCGAAGCACTAACTACATCATTATATGTTGACGATTACTTGCAGTCCTTCCCCACTCTGGAGGAAGCTTCTTTCGTGTCACTAGAACTTCAAGCATTGTTAAAGAATGGAGGTTTCCCACTTCATAAGTGGAATTCCAACTCCCATGAGTTTCTCTCCCAGTTTCCTATTGAAGATGTAGACCCCTCCTCCGTCGAAATTTGTGGAGACTCCGAATCCATAAAAACTCTTGGAGTTCATTGGTGCACTAACATTGACACTCTCATCTATAAAGTTTCGCTTGCAGAAGAGTTCCCTAACACAAACAGACAAATTCTCTCTGAAATCGCAATTTTTTTTGATCCGCTTCAATTCCTTGCCCCGGTAATTGTTATAGCCAAACGTTTCATGCAAGCGCTATGGTCGCTCAAATGTGAATGGGACGACACTGTTCCCCTTTCTTTTCTTAACAGATGGCTCTCTTTTCGCTGCAATTTGCTTGATCTTTCCCTTATTGAAATTCCCAGGAATTTAATTAACGCTCATGCTTATGCATCTTTTTTCCTTCATGTGTTTGCGGACAGTTCCGAAAAAGCTTACGGTTGCTGTGCATGTTTGGTTTATCGCGGTTCGTTAAATGGATCTTCAGTTTCCAACCTTGTTTGTGCCAAATCGAAGGTGGCTCCTCTTAAAACTATCACTTTGCCTTGGCTTGAATTGTGTGCTGCACTCATGGCCCCAGAACTTATTAAGAAATTACGGGAAGTCTTAAGGGTCGAATTTTCGCAAACTTATCTGTGGAGCGATTCCATGATCACACTTTCTTGGATCGCCAAAATCCCCGTTCATTGGCAAACTTTTGTTGCAAACAGGGTTTCCAAATTTCAAACCCTTTCTTCGGGAAGTCAATGGAGGCATGTGCCCAGCGCTGACAACCCCACCGACATCATTTCTCGTGGATGTTTACCCTCTCAATTGGCAGCTTCTCATTTGTACTGGCATGGGCCCTCGTGATTAATCGAAGACTCTTCTTGTTGGCCTTCTAAACCTCCAGCTACAAACTCCAACTTGCCTGACGCTAAAGTATCTAAATCTACTGCTTCGTGTCTTGTTTCCAACGTTTCTCATCCCTTGTTGTCCCGTTATTCTTCCTTTCACAAATTAATTCGAATTGTTGCCTATCTTCTCAGATGGAAATATCTTGTGGTTGACCAACCTCTTCTCCCCAAACCACACCTTACCAATCCTGAATTGAATCTCGCTACCATTAAGGTTTTGCATCTAACACAGCAAGAAGCCTTTTCTTCTGAATTGTCTTTACTTTCTTCTAAAAAGGATCTTCCCAAATCCAGTCGTCTTCTTGCCTTAGCTCCATTCCTTGATGGCAATAGGTTACTCAGGGTAGGTGGTAGGCTCTCGCAATCTTTGCTTTCTGAGGACAAAAAGCATCCTGTTATTTTGCCTTCCAAACATCACGTAACGTCTTTAATTGTACGTGATTTTCATTATCGTAATCTGCATGTTGGTGCACGCACACTGCTTTACCTCTTAAGGGAAAAGTACTGGATTATAAATGGAATTCATGAAGTTTCCTCTGTAATTCACAAATGCATTCCTTGCTTCAAAGCTAAACCTAAAGTCAATACTCAATTAATGAGCGATCTGCCCTCCTTTCGCTCTTCTCCTATACGTCCATTTGCTCTAACTGGGGTGGACTATATGGGTCCGTTCCAATATCAACGCAATTCCCCTGAAGCTAAACGCAAATTGTTTGGTAAGCTCTATGTTTCTCTCTTTGTTTGCATGGTTACTGGCGCGATCCATTTGGAACTAGTAACGAATGCCTCTACTTCTTACTTTTTATCAGCTGTCTCACGCTTCGCTGCTAGGCGTGGTGTTCCTTCGGAGATGTTCTCTGATAACGCTTCCACTTTTCAAGGCGCAGCTTCCTTGTGGAAGAAAGCTCTCACATCTTCTCCTGCCATGGAACAGATTTCTAATTTTTCCTACTCAAAGGGTTTCAAATGGCGTTTTATACCTCCCTACGCCCCTCATCACGGTGGTAGGTGTGAATCCTGCGTAAAGCTCACTAAACGTCACTTAAGAAAGGTTTTAGGTAATCGCATTCTGACTTATGAAGAATTTAATTCGCTGTCTGTTCTGATTGAAGGTGTTGTCAATTCTCGTCCCTTAACTCCGCTTTCCAATGACCCTGATGACCTGCTTCCACTCATACCTGGTCACTTCCTTACAGGCACTTCTCTTTCTGCCCCTCCTCCCCTTCCCAACTCTTACAGAGATTCTAATTTACCTATTGTTTGGCGTAAACTTGAAGCCCTCCGTAATTCTTTCTGGAAGAGGTGGAATTTGGAATACTTAACTTCCTTGCAACGGAGACAGATGTTGTTTCTTTCCAATCCCGACATTAATGTGGGGGACTTGGTCCTGGTTAGGGATGTTTCTCCTCCCTTGGTCTGGATATCTGGTAGAGTGACCGAGTGTTACCCTGGAAGGGATGGGAGAGTTAGGGAGGCCAAGATCTTGACCACTAATGGGTATATTATAAGACCACTTTCTTTAATTGCTCCTTTACCTTTAAGTTCTTAATTTCATGTCTTTCGTTCTCTGTTGGTGTCCCCCCCCAGCTTGGTGTATTCTTTGGAATACACAGTAAGACAGAGTAAGCTTTTGCTTCTCTTTGCTTTAGTTCATCCCTTCCCTATTTCGCAAACACCAACAGTGATCTCCTGATTTCTCTTTGTTGGTATATGTTTCTTACACTACCTGTAAGTCTGTTCTAGATATATATCTTCCATGACCCACCTAGCGTCATCTAGCAGCGAATCTCTGAAGTTCCTCAAATTTTCCCTGCACAAGAGGACTTCCTTACCAATCTAGCCACCAGATCTCGTTGCTATCGCCAGCTATCATCTCCGTGATCAGCTTCCTGCTTGTGGAGATTCTCTCTACCACTTATGGTTGGTTTTTCAAAATTTAAGTGTTTCTCATTGTCTAAACCTTTAGTCGGCGCCTTGCTGGGTAAAAGCTTAGTCATTTCTAAATGCAACTATTGGTGCTCTTACCAAAATTATTCCCAAGGGTATAATTGCTTTATCACTATCCTTCTTGGAAGCATTCGGTCGCTCTTTAGAAATTCTACAATTTCGAGAACTAAAATATCACGGCTGATTCAAATTATTTGTATTCTTCAAAATACTTGTTTAGAAACAAACTCCTTTGAACAGATACACAATAAATCTGTTACTCTTTGTCTTGCCAGACCACCACCCTTCCCCATAGTAGGTATATTTATGCTTGAGAGGGAATACGCTATAGCAGCTTTCTTGCGAATAGCCCAAGTTCCAGCTGCGTTTCCTGTTAGCTTCGCCCAGGTCCCTACCCACTTTAGGTATCAGAAAGCGGATTTGCAGTGGCAGCTGCCTTTGAGTATACTTAAAGTTAAAATTATAACTTCTGTTGGACTCTCGTCCTATTTCTCCATCCTTTTTCTCCAGTCCGAAACCCACTTCTTTTTCTTCATCATCTTCCCTTGGGGGTTAGGTTATTCCCAAGCTAATAATCTACCCAGATGTCACTCATCCTATTATTGTTTGAAACAATCAATTGCTTGTGCATTAAGTTTATCTCCATGAAATTTATGAATGTAAATTTTAAAAATATTAGATAAAAGAATATCTGCGATATCTTCGTACTACATGATGGTAAGGATCAGGTCATTGACAGCTTTCCCAATCTATTGACTTTTCCACAAATTGTAGTGACAAAATGTTATAAATATAGTATTGTTTAAATAGATCTTTCGCAACTATTTGAACTTCTTTTAGTGGCAAAAACATATTTTCTGTATTCATAACATAGGTCTCTGGAGACTTTGAACTACTGCTTGGTGATTTTTTGAAAACCTGTGTTGGTTAAGCTGCACATAAAACCAAGTTCAATAATTGTATTATCAGTTATGGGATGTACTTTTATCAACTTAAACAGATTTGGCTTTATTTTGTTTTCTTTCGTCGAGAGCTGAGAGGTAGGAAAATGCCAGTGTCCCCAACTAATGTTTACGGAAAATGACAATCGTGTTTCTGTTGTAAACGTTTGCATTAACGTCTTTATTAACATAGAAACACATATGTCTGCTTACTGCTGTTTTGTGTGTGATATTTCGAAAACATGATTCTTATATAAAGGCCTGCAAATTGTGCAACAAAGGTGTAAAAAAGCTAATTCACAGCCATGACATATAGGCTACATCTTTACGAAGATGACAGTTAAATCCAGGATATAATGGTCGAAGTATTGTTAGGATAGCCAGATGATAACAGAACAACTCAGGTTAATATTTTAATAAGAATATTTAATATATTAATAGGCTACACTTTTACTCAAACCCGAACTGACAATCTCTGCCAAAGCCCCTCTCAACACTAGTCACCACAGAACATCAATATCACTAACCGTGCTACCAACTCATTCATATACACTGCTCAAAAAAAAACTAGAGGGACAACATTTGAAACACCTGCATTATTTTGTCAGGAATGTGTGGAGTGAAACAGCTATGTTAACTGGGAAATGACACCTTTATTTAACGGAAATGTACATATCTTGTGCTCGTCGTAGCACACATATTGGTGCTATGACCAGAAATGCAACACAATACCGTCAACCAAAGTGGAGAGTCCTTCCATGAATGAACAGAGTGCACAAAAAGAAACAGTTCAATGTCTGGTAGGCCCTCCATGAGCTCGTATAACTTCCTCACATCTTCCTGACATGCTCCTGACAAGTCTGCGAACAGTTTCTTGTGGAATTTTGTCCCCCTCCTCCATAAGGGCCTCTGCAAATTGTTCCATAGTCTGAGGCGCTACAGGACGGGCCCGAAGTTGTCTGTCCAGCATATCCCATAAATGCACAATGGGATTGAGGTCAGGACTCAACGCAGGCCAGTTGAATGTTTGAATTGCGATGTCCTGTAGAGTTCCCATTGTGGCTGCTGAGGAATGAGCTCTCGAATTGTGGAGTTGCTGGATAAACTGGAGACCCATTACAACTGCAATGGGCATAACATGACCTAGTACAATCTCGTTTATGTACCTCCGAGCATTAAGTCAGCCTCTGGTTATCTGAAGGTCCGATCGGCCATCAATTGTGATGCCACCACACACCATGACTGAGCCGCGGCCAAAGCTGTCTGTTTCCTGGACTGCTGCTCCATAATAACCTTCACCACGACGACAATTGACATGTATACGTCCGCCGCACCGTGTTAGACGAAAGCGGGACTCGTTCGTAAACAATACATTGCGCCGGTGACGCAGCTGCCAGTCCCTATGGTCCTCAGCAAATCGAAGTCGCTCTCTCTTGTGGCGAGCAGTTAATCGAGGGACCTGATAAGGTCGTCTTGGTCTTAAACGTGCCTCTCGGAGTCTGTTGCGCATTGTTTGGTCTCTGACACTGCTACCAGTTGCTGCTCTTAGATCACTTTGCAGGTCCCGGGCGGTCGCCGAACGCCGGCGGAGAGAACAATTCACCACATATCGGTCGTCTCTGGCCGATGTTTTTTGTTTTCTCCCTTGCCCTGGCGTTCGTGTGTATGAAGCAGTTTCACAAAATCGTTTCCAAACCCTCCAAACAACGGATGAAGCCTCATTACGGTAAGCTCCGTACACACAGCACGTATAGTCCAAACTTACTGCAGTATTGTAACTGCCCGAACACATTCCGTTTCATTCAGATGCCTCATTTCGACTAATGCAACGTACACCAAGCGTATAGTAACGTATTCCTCACTTACACGCACTCGAGGACAGAGTGCGACATTGCTCGTCAATTTCACTCTACGACATAGCATGATACATGTGTCTACTGCCGCTAAGCCATGGCTTTCCAACGACATGTGGAGGTGTCCTCGTATTCTAAAAACATGTCGGAAGAATACGAGCAACAGTAGTCTACATATCGTAATCACCGACTGCGTACATGGTAAACTCCATCCAATTCCTGTCCCTCTAATTGTTTTGAGCAATGTATATGTCGTAGTCAGATAGTGAAATCCGTCATTTCATGAAGATCCTAGGCACTTCATGAAAAGCCGGCATATGATGTAAAAAGAGATAGTTACACCATCTGACGCGTTTCTTCATGAAGTGACGGACCGATTTAGGCACATGGTGTAAGAAATGATTTTACATTATCAGCCGAGGCACTTCATGAAGATCCGGTGTTTGTTGATTCGGCACTTCATGAAATGACTGATGCAATGAAGCCTTACATTAATTCACTTAATTGTTCTATTCCAAGAAATAAATTAATGCTTGTTTATTATGGTTTTCGAAATTAATTTTCACATAACAACCTAAATCTAATCGTGAAATACCGGTTACTACTTACTCTCTATCTCTTTTTTTTTTGTGTGTGTGTAGAAGTTTGTATTTTCATGTTTACATTTTTATTTGTACAGTATTTTTAGCCTAATTTTCACATTTTGCAAAAATGAGGAAAAAGTAGACTTATGAAATCGATCCGGGAAAATGTGTGTCTGTCTGTCCTTCTGTCTGTCGGTCTGTCTGGCTGTGTGTGTGTGTGTGTCCCCCCCCCCCTATCAACTCCTAAACGGCTACAGCAATCAAAACCAAATTTAGTATGAGTAAAGATGTGCACCGGAATATCTCACGTCCATATTTGAAATGATGTCAGTGCTACCAAATGCTGAAAAAACGCACTAGAAATTTGAGCTCCATGTTGGATATCTTGCAAGGTATGCATGGGAGCTATTCCAAAATTGGCACACATGTAGATAATACTATTTCAGTTAAATTTCCAGGAGGCCAACTATGACAGTGTTGCCAAAATAATTTTAAGCCTTCTGATAGGTCCAATGTTTAAATGCATATAACTTCTACACTATTAATTGGATTTCAACCAAATTTTGTATGTAATATCTGTACATAAACAGATATGACTGAGCGTATTCTTAAGAGCCACCAGGGCTGCCAACTGTTATTAATTGCTCTCTTTATTTTTTATCCAAATACCAATATATCAGAAAGTATGCAAGCCAACAGCTTTAAACTACGCACACGTATATTCTGACATTTTAGATTAATTTGGAGTAACTTATATACGTCATTTCTACCAACATGATTATAAGCCTGCTGATACGACCAATTTTTAAATACATGTAACTTCTATACTATCAGTTGGATTTCAACCAAATTTCGTATGAGCTATGTGTACCATAACAGATATGACTATAAGTATTGTTAAGAGCAATCAGGGCTGCCAACTGTTAATAAATGCTGTCTATATTTATTTTACACTAATATCAATATACCAGAAAGTATGCAAGCCAACAGCTCTATACTTTGCACACGTATAGCACCTGACATTCTAGATTAATTTGGAGTAATTAATACAAGGCAGTGCTGCCAACATGATTCTATGCCTGCTGATATGTCCAATTTTAAAATACATGTAACTTCTATACTAACAAATGGATTTCATCCAAAATTGGCACAACAAGATATCATAATATTTCAGATTATTTCTGACCAGCACACGCATGGTATTGTTGGCAACATGATTTTACGCGTGCTGATAGATCCCGTGTCTAACTGCATGTAACGTCCATTGGACTTCAACCAAATTTTGTATTCTGTACCTTAAGAGATTGAACTAAGAATATATTCAGTCGCCAGGGCTGCCAACTGTAGTGCTCTATTAGGCTACATTATACCAGGTATATTTTGAACTAATTAGATATTTCGATATTACCAACTTAATTTCGTCATTATTCTAGATAGGTTCATATACTGAATAATAATCATTGGCATGAAAAGTAGGCTGTATAGTTCTTCACGGAACTTCTTGTTTTTAATCTGTAATGCATACTTTAATAATTTCATTTGTAGTTTTTCTTTTTGTTCTTCAATTGTGTATCTTTTTTCTATCTTTCCTTCACTGATGCAATTTGTATTTTTGAACTTGATATGCCAAGAAGAAACATAATTGGGCTTACGCCTGTGTAACTTAATATTGTTAAATAAATAAATAGCCTAAATAAATGAATACACACATACATTAGAATACTTAAATTGCATAGTATACTGTAAAATATTTGTCGAAGGATTTCTGCTGGGTTAAAAAAGGCAACAGCTTAATTTCTTTGTCTGAAGGAGGGTGGGGGGTTGGGGGGCGTTATCAAGCTAGTATACGCTGTCACGCAAGAAAAGTTGAACAACCTGCAGGGTGACGTAGCTTGAGGCTGCACTGTATTATTCAGAACTTCCCAAAATTAAATAAATACTAAGTTCTTTGGATTATAACGATTGAATTAGATCTGGAATCCCAATCAACCAAAGCGGAAATAGTTGTGGCCTATAGACTGTATTCCTATCGGCTAATATTTATTGTGGGAGAGAAGTGAAGGAGAGTTTGCATGTTATGGTAATAATAGTAATTATGTGCGTTTGTTATCATTCAACACCAACAGCGGTAGCTACATTCACTAACGCAAAGCTCTAGGCCAGGCGTTCTCAACCTGGTACCCGGGAGCTCCACAGTGCTCTTTAAATGACATTTGGTACTCCCGTCATACGAGCAAAAAAGTGCTCGCGAGCACAACCTCCCCTGAGATCCATTCTTTAATTCAAATTCTGTTGAATGAACAAGAATAATAGGGTTTTCACTAGAAGGTTTGACAGTGAAAGATTTTATCTTGTAAAATACTATTTATTAATCATCAGTAATCATAATTGGACATCCCTTGTTTATGAGTAACGTAAAAGATGCTGATTCGACTCGACTGTACATACGTAAATGATCTTATCTGCATGAGTCACGCAAGCAGTTGCAGCATGCCTGGTGAGCGGTGAATCACTAGATATTTCAGCACTTCAATGCGAGAGAGAGACAGGAAAAGAAAAGAGAGGCGTATGCTTGTTGCATTATTATTATTATTATTATTATGGACTTAATGGTGCTCGGGTACTTGGTATGGCGTGATGGTGGTGGTCACAGTCTCAAAAAAATTGAGAACGCCGCTCTAGGGTGTGAAACCAAGCTATATATGGACTTGTCGAGTGGTTCAAACCCCACTTACATCGGACAATAAAATGATGTTTCCCCATTTGAAACTCTAATGCAAATGCTGGGACGGTACCTTCGAATAGGCCACAGACCGCTTCCTTCCATCTCTTGGTCCAGTTTCAATCAATCTCTCATTAACTTTTCATTAGTTTGGCATCAGGAAGGGCATTTGGTATAGAAACCACCTGTCACATAGAAATTGATTGAACATCATCCCCAAGCCCATTGAAATTGGAAAGAGTCCCGCGACGTAGCCTTGCACGTACAAATCTCGCACCCCGGCCACAAAGGTAGCTGCAGCAAGTTGGGAGATCGTAGGTGCTAAACCTGGCGATGACAGTGGCTATCCAGAGTGTGGTTTCTCCCAGTGGATTTTCCACACTCCCTTCACCCAAATGCCGGGATAGTACCACTTCAAGTCCCGGAGCGCCTACCCCATCCCTTTCCCTAATGCAGTCCCACCCACTCCTACAGTCATCATAATTATAAATATAAGTTCAATTTACACCCAATCACACGGGGCTGATGATTGAGGTGAGTCAAGTCCCACAAATTAATTAACAACAAAACTGGAACGATAACAGGTAAGATGCACACAATGTAGAAAAATGCAGAATCATTCTTTCAAATATTTCTGTCTATAATAAATAGGCTGAAATTCGAGATTTTCTCGAAGGTGAACCCTCCACTAAATCAACCAAATGTAAAGATTTTGTGTAAGCCCCTCTTACTTCTCGCGAAAATGTCACGCTGAGAGACAATCGACGAAATATGACGCTGTTGTTTCATTTGAGGTACTTCGACATCGTGGTCATTCAGCCCTGTGTAGTTGGGAGTGTGTAGAATCTGTCTGATAATCAGTATTATTATGGTATTTGTAGTAGTGTGTGTATTTGTAGTTCAGTTTAAGATTGGGAAGGAGGCGGCCCGTGGCTAAAGTTAGGAACCAACCCGGCATTTGCCTAGAGGAGAAGGGGGAAACCACGGAAAACCAATTCCAGGATGGCTAAGGTAGGAATGGAATTCTTCTCAGTTTTGCCTCCCGAGGTTGAGTGTACCCCAATTCAACCCTCAGACCATAATTATGTTCCTATCCGTGGTAACCATAGTTGATTTCATAAGTCTACTTAACGAGTAGGCCTATGCCTATATGCTGGTTTGAATCCCGTCGCTGACTGTGCCGTTTTCCCCCAGGTCTTTCCCCACACCCTCTCGGAAAATGCTGGGATGGGACTTCATTTCAAGTCTCGAGACACCTTCCCAAATTCTTTACCCATACACTACTTCAGTCATCACGAAAACACAGGTTATCAGAAAACATCTACCCAAATACACTGGGCTGATGACCAAGATGTCCCTAGCCCTTAAAATGAATATACAAGAAAACAACTATAAAACAAGGCAACAACTGAACTATATTAAAATGTGCAGATTGAACAAAAAAATCTGAAATAGTTACTTGGCAAAACTACCATCTTCCAGTGCGGCTCGAACTCAGCTCGTAGTGTTCTGGAAGCTAACACCATACCCCGAGACCATAACGTGACTAAGAGAACGGGCTGCTAAGAGCTGTAGAAGATCTCTGTATTGCGCGTCCGTAACTGAGTTAGTTCTCGTTGAAAGGGTGGAACAGGGAAACCAAGTCATATTATACTATCGGTTATCTATCTCTCATGTTTTAAAAACAAAATGGATCCGAACGACGTTCTTCTTCCATTCACAGACAGTACGTCAGCATAATATTCCTTCTAGGCGCAAAGCCAAGCAAGATGCTGGGGGAGGGAATTAGGGGATAAATGAGGTCCAGACCATTATACATTTGTACCATATGTCACAGTGTTCACTCTCTGAGGAAATAACAGCCCTTTCTTAAGTGGCCACATTTTTATCCGATGAATTCTTGGAAATTCCACTTCCCTCACACGTGATCACCGCTGCCGCTACGGTACTTCATGAAGTGACGGGCTGAATTTCCCGTCAGATGATGTACAAAATGAATTACACTATGTGACGGCGATATTTAGTCATTTCATGAAACCACGCGTCAGATAGTGCAACTGTACCGTTTTACATCATATGCCGGCTCTTCATGAAGTGCCTAGGATTTTCATGAAATGACGGATTTCACTATCTGACTACGACATATATTCCGAGATATTCCTAACATTCGGCCAGTCCTGACGTAATCACAAATTTCAATTTTGATTATTTTTTTATTTTTTTTATTTAGTCAATTTACCCTCTAGGTTGGTGGTTCCCATGGACTCAGCGAGGGAACTCACCACTACCGCCTCTATGGGCAGTGTCCTGGAGCTTGGAACATCTGGTCGGGATGGATACAACTGGGGAGCTGTGATCAGCACTTCGCCCAGGCGGCCTCACCTGCAAAGCGAACAGGGGCCTCATGAAGGATGGGAAGGGATGGAAGATTGGGATGGATAGGCTAGGAAGAGGGAAGGAGGCGGCCGTGGCCTTACAGTAGGTACCATCCCGGCATTTGCCCGAAGACGATGTGGGAAACCACGGAAAACCACTTCGAGGATGGCTGAGGTGGGAATCGAACCCCCTCTACTCATTTGGACCACCCGAGGCTGAGTAGACCCCGTTCCAGTCCTCATACCACTTTTCAAATTTCGTGGCAGAGCCGGGAATCGAACCCAGGACCTCCGGGGCGGCAGCTAACCATGCTGACCGCTACGCTACGGAGGCGGCCTCAATTTTTGATTAACAGTACAAAATAGTTTTTTTAATTTTTTACATTTTCATCTCAATCATATTACACTCTTTATCTTACAGCTAATTATAATATTGCCATACTAATATTAAAACTCTTTCAACTCGTAGTCGTTGAATCGTTTTGGTAGTTTTCTCTCTCGTTGGTTACGCTTAACAGTTTCTTTAGTCTGATTCAAAGCTTTAGTTTCCATCTCTAAATTGACTTTTTCGCTTGGTACATTTTCCGTCTGATCTCGCTCATTTTCGACTACTTTCTCAACCTGCTTTTCGCTGTCATCACTCCCTTCCTCCACCTCACAATCACTATCTGAAACCCATCCTCACCAGATTTTAAGCTGGCTCACAAGCGTGGTAGTATCTAATTTCCGCTTATCGGAATCGTTTAATTTCGAGACTCGATAGGTGTCTCCTGGCTGCACTTCCATGACAACCAGAGGGCCACGATATCGACTCTGTAGTTTTGAGGATTCACCTGTCGAGATATGGTTTCTTTTAACATAAACAACATCGCCCACGCTATACTTAACATTTCTCATTCGCTCTCATCGTATCGCGCCTTGTACAAACATTGCTCTTTCTCGATGTTTTGTCTAATCTCGTCTTGAATTTTCGCAGGTAATCTATAAGATTCGCTACCAATAGTCAATTGTCTCGTTTGCCCTGCTTCCAACTTTGGATTATAACCATACAGTGACTCGAAAGGCGTTTTGCCAGTTGTCTTATAGACTGACGTATTCAAATCTCGCTCCAGACCCTTAATGTATCGGTCCCAATCACTCGCATCAGTTACAATCTTCGTTTGCAATGCCGGAATTATAACTTGGTTTACTCGCTCGATCTGGCCATTGGCCTGCGGATATCGACTTGAATTTAAGGTATGACGAATACCGTTTTTCTCGCAAAACTCTTTGAACACTGCAGATGTGAACGCAGCTCCACGATCTGTCACAAAGCGAGCCGGCGCTCCGAATCGCTCAACTAACTGCCCTACTTTTCGCACCGTAGTCTTCGCATTGACATTCCTCACCGCCTCCAGCTGAACGAACTTTGTCAAATTGTCGACTATTCCCAACACATACTTGTTACCTCACGCCGTCGTTAAAAACGGACCCACTTGATCCAAATGAAACCCGGAAAATGGACGCTGTCCAGGAGGAATCGGGTGAAGAACACCAGGCTGTTTTCCACTCTTGTTTTTCGCTAGAATGTACTCCAGACAGGCCTGGATGTGCCTTTTAACGTACGCTCTCATACTTGCAAAATAGAAGTCATTCTGAATTCGCGCGACAGTCTTTTCTACACCTAAATGACTCGCACAGTCATGATTTCGGATCACGATTGCTTTTCGCGTGTTCTTAGGAACTACATATCGCAATGACTTTACTCCGTCGGTAACTAGCTTTTTGTACAACGATCCGTTGACTAGACAAAAACCGTTCACTTCTCCTTTTTCCACACGAGTTCGTTCTGACTCTACTTTTCTCAATACATCAATTTTGTGTTTCAAATGCTCATCTGATCGCTGATACAATAGAATCCCACTTCTGAATTGTTAGGATAGCCAGATGATAACAGAACTACTCAGGTTAATATTTTAATAAGAATATTTAATATGTTGAAGCCTCCGTGGCTTAGGCGGCAGCACGCCGGCCTGTCACCGCTGGGTCCGTGGTTCAAATCCCGGTCACTCCATGTGAGATCTGTGCTGGACAAAACGGAGGCAGGCGGGGTTTTCTCCGGGTACTCCGGTTTTCCCTGCCAAAATTTCATTCCAGCAACACTCTTCACTATCATTTCATTTCATCTGTCATTCATTTAATCATTGCCCCAGAGGAGTGCGTCAGTTCATATCCTCGCCGCTAGATGGGGGCTTCATTCATTCCATTCCTGACCCGGTCGGAGACTGGAAGCAGGCTGTGGATTTTCATTTTCATTTAATATGTTAATAGCTACACTTTTACTAAAGCCCGAACTGACAATCTCTGCCAAAGCCCCTCTCAAAACTTGTCACCACAGAATATCAATATCACTAACCGTACTACCAACTCACTTATATATATTCCGAGACATTCCTAAGAGTATTGCTGTTAAATGTGTAGTTCGGCGTAACTTACTAGGTTATCCCTAATTTTACAGTAATCAAAATCCTTGAAACATGAAGTTAGCAATTGTAGGATGTGCTCATGGAGAGCTGGAGAAGATTTTCAATACGATAGCATATATCGAAGAACGAGAACATATCAAAATTGACCTTTTGATATGTTGTGGAGATTTTCAAGCAACAAGGAATGTTGATGACTTGAGATGTATGGCGGTACCAAAAAAATATCAATCAATGTGTTCATTTTACAAATATTACTCTGGAGAGAAAGTTGCTCCGGTTTTGACACTATTTATTGGAGGTAATCATGAAGCATCAAATTATCTTCAGGAATTATCATATGGAGGATGGGTCGCCCCAAACATTTATTATTTGGGATATGCCAGTATAGTGAACATTGGTGGAATCACGATTGTAGGATTGTCTGGCATATATAAAGGCCATGATTACATGAAGGGACATTTTGAAATACCTCCATATACTGAAGAAACTAAAAGAAGTGTGTATCATATACGTAATCTCGAGACCTTTAGACTGAAACAGGTTCAGCAGCCCATTGACATCTTCTTGTCTCATGATTGGCCCAGAGGAGTCCATCGTTTTGGAGACATGCAGGCGCTCATTAAGACTAAGCCATTTCTTGAGGATGATTTGAAATCTGATAGTCTTGGAAGTAAGCCCTGTGAAGAACTGCTTCATGACCTGAAGCCTTCCTATTGGTTTTCTGCCCATCTACATGTGAAGTTCTCTGCCTTAATTGAGCACCCTGCTGATTCCAAGAACAAACAGACCAAGTTTCTGGCATTAGATAAATGCTTACCAAGAAGGGAATTTTTGCAGATCATTGACATTCCTCATGATCCAAAGAAACCTATGGATCTTGAGTATGATTTAGAATGGCTCACCATTATCTTCTTGACCAATCATCTGATGAGTGTGAAAAGGAATGTTCAATATATGCCTGGC
This sequence comes from Meconema thalassinum, assembly GCA_946902985.2. Lineage (NCBI taxonomy): Eukaryota > Metazoa > Arthropoda > Insecta > Orthoptera > Tettigoniidae > Meconema > Meconema thalassinum. The sequence continues at coordinate 276,662,080 of OX336389.2, read as the reverse complement.
CCTGGAAACAATGAAAGGTGGATGTTTTCTCCCACGGCTGAAGAATTGGATTTAGTGAGGCGTAAATTTGACAACGATCTGTGCATACCTAGCAATTTTAGCCAAACAGTGACTCCATATAATCCTGGGGAATCAAGTGGAAACTCCTCAGCAGTTTGTCGGCCTTCAGCTCAGATAAATCCTCAGACTATGGTGTTCTGTGACCGATGGGGTGTAGATGATCCAATGAGTCTCTTTCTGGAGGGTGACAGTGGCTCCAGAGGCTTGAGCTCGAGTCAATTCTCTGGATGCTCCCCACCAAGATTTCTAATGCCTGAGAAACCTAGAGATATCACACAAGTCTCCATGCGTGATAGAACAGACTTGTATGAAGCAGGTGAGATGGAAGGAAGTAACAGTAATTCTGTTCCTACCTCAAAGTCATCATCAAACCGTTTGTCCAACATCATGCCAATGGGAAGATCGAGCTTGGTTCTACCAAGTCCCCAGAACAGTGTTTTAGAAGAACCTCTGACCAAGGGATTTTATGAAGATATCATCAACTCCTCAAAAACTATAAGTTCTGCTCTTCCAAGTCCAAAGTACAGTGATGGGGAAGATTTAACTGGCTGTGGCCATGAAATGTCCTTGTTAAAACAGAAGTGTCAAAAGAAAACAGTTACAGGAGATTCTGAAGCAGTTATTTCTACAACACATGGGACACATCCTATCGTGAAAAGGTTTAAACGCCGTAATCAGGAGTTGTATGCTACCAGAGAAGAGGACATTTAACAACCGTAAAACTTTATAGTGATTATGGTTTAAGGAAAGATGGAGCATGGTTCAGAAGTACAAATGAATTATTGATTATGCATGACTTATCACTTACTGCTACCATATACTCTTTATGTTTTGCCTTTCATAGTCCAGTCCAGTCTGCAAGCCTCTGTTTGCAAACAAGTCACCTCTATGATCCCCTGCGACCTCCCCTGCTTCTATACCTCTCACTTTAAATCTCAAACTCTGACACTAACCATTGCCTCCTAGGTCTGCCTCTGCTTCTCGAACCCTCTACCTCCGAGCTCATTAACCTCTTAGGTAATCTCTCCTTCCCCGTTCTCATTGCATGACTCCACCATCAGAGTCTGCTAATACAAACAGCTTCATCTAGCATTTCATTTCTAACCTAGCCTTTATCTCATCATAATTACACATACGTATTATCTGGCAGGTCCTTCCACAGCCAGCCCAATCTCCTGATCTTTCCATAATGCAGTGTGTGTGTGTGCAGAATTACTCAACTGTCAAATCTGAACCAGTGCCAATCCACTGGATGCCAAGGGCCAGTTAAGTCGAGTTTTTGGCTGCTTGCCACATGAGAGGTTACAATGACTATACATCTCCCTTTTGTATTGAATCAGCACTTGTATCCTGACCTGGTGACAAGGGAACAACAGTCTGCCAACATGGTGAAATGTTTTGTCCATCTGATATGATTATGCTCATTGAAATAAAATCTTTTGAATTGTCAACTTTAATTTCATTTTCATTACTCCTTCTAGGTAACTTACTATGATGAAAGAGGGAAAGGCATTTGAAAGAAGCTGCCATGGCATTTGCATGGGGATTAAAATGCGAAACCATTTTGAGGACTGTCTAGACGTATTACATGATTCAAACACACTTGTCTTTGAGCCTTGAGATAGCCTGGCCCCATGGCCTTGCATCTTAGCATACGTTGCTACCGTGGTATGTTCACATATTTTAAAGATAGCATGAAATCAAATTTCCTCATTTTTTGGTCAGTAGTAGGGTAATCATATTCTTCGAGCTAAATAACCTTAATTTGGTCTCATATTTCATGATTCAGTAGAATTTGTTTTACAAGGAATCTTGGCAAATGTTTTTTTTTTTGGTCGTGTGGCCTCCTGAGAGGCCGAGTGCAAGTCTTTCTACTCGACGCCCGTGGGCGACCTACGCGTCAGGATGAGAGATGGAATGGATGAAGATGAATGAAACTGGGCAAGGATGTGGAAGGAAGCGGCCGTGGCCTGTCAGAAGGTACCGTCCCAGCATTTGCCTGGTGTTGAAAATGGGAAACCACGGAAAACCATTCCAAGGACGGCCGACGGTGGGGCTCGAACCCACGCGTCTGCCGAGTCAGCAGAGAGCTTGGCCCTTTGGCCTAACGCTGCGCTTTAGCCAGCGTAGCCACTACTGTCGGTTTGGCAAATGTTACCTACCTGGGCTGAAATGATACTTCATACATACACATGTGTGCCTCCAGACAGATGCATGTGAAGAACTCTCTTGCCTCTTGTACTTGCACTACATTTAGTAAGCAGGTGGTAGGGTTGTTCCACGAGTTCCACAGCACATACTCGTTCTTATCGGCTCTGCAGTGTTGAGAGGCTTCTGAGGAATGTGAAGGTCAGAGTTGACAAGAAAGCTCATCTTCTAGGGTTGTTTTTCTTGCAGTCTGACCAACATGTGTTCAAAGTTTCAGCACAGTCAAAATCAGTTCATTGGGCCTGAAGCAATTCATTTGTGGTCAACAAGCTATTAATGAGTTTATGATATGTTAGCATGTCATCAACACATATATTTTCTTGAAGCAAAAATAAATTATGACAGAGTTTGTCTTAATTACAGACAACTGGACATTGAACAAAATTTGTACTATTGATGATGTAGATGATGCTAATGATGATAACCGGGTTTTAAGCCCCAACTGCTGCTAAGTAGTGGTGTTCAGAGACCCCAGGGTGCATGAAATCTTATATATCTGGTGAATTATCACATAAAAGTGAGGAGCTTACCACCAGATATAGAGTATGAAATTGATGCTTTTCATTCGGTCAACACGATTGTACCCAATTGTAATGTGTGTTATGCCCTAACCTGGAAGAAAGTTACATGCGATTAATAAATTCACTTGGATGACCAGTTTCGATCGTCAAGCTATCATCAGATCCATCACACTCAGGCTATTAAATCTATGTCTACAAATAGGGGGCGTGGTGGCTCAGCGGTCTAGCTGTATGCCTCTCACCAAGGCGGTCCGGGTTCGATTCCCGGTCAATGCATGTGAGATTTTCGAAGTGAAATGCCATGTCCTGTGGTTCGGATTCCACGTAAAACGGAGGTCCCGTGGCTCATGATCTCAAGATTAACGGTCACGTTAAACTAGAAGCTTCCTTCCTTTCCTTTTATGTCTACAAATACATAGGTTGGTTTTTTAGTTTTGGCACCTTAGTTATAACTGGATTAATATCTCACATAGATGGTTCCAAGTTTCACAGGCCCTCGATGTAGTCCCCACCATTGCGTACAACGTGTTCCCAGCGATGCGGAAGTCGTTGGATCCCGTTGGCACTGCCCAATCTATTGATGGTACGAAGAGAGTGCTCGGCAGCCTGCTCCCCGCGCATTGTCATCTTCATCTTCGGGATGAGATCATAGTCGCAGGGACTGAGGTCGGGAGAATATGGGGGGTGATAGAGGACCTCCCAGCCCCAGCGATCCAACAATGCCGACACAATCCCTGCTGTGTGTGCCCTAGCATTGTCATGCAGAACGATGGGCGGTGTAACCATGTGGTGGCGCCGTTTCCTTCTCAGAGCTCCTCGGAGATGGTCTTGCAGAAACGAACAATAGTACACCGCATTAACGGTTTGCCCTCGGGGAACAGTATGGCAGCGCTTCCGTACCATTGAAGACGTTAAGCAGGCTGCCGAGCGCTCTCTTCGTACCATCAATAGAATGGGCAGTGACAACGGGATCCAACGACTTCCGCATCGCTGGGAACACGTTGTACGCAACGGTGGGGACTACATCGAGGGCCTGTGAAAATTGAAACCATCTAAGTGAGTTATTAGTCCAGTTATAACTAAGGTGCCAAAACTAAAAAAACAACCCATGTATGTGGGTGAAGGCAGTGCTGGATTACCCATTAGGTCCGACTATGCCCAGGCCTAGGGCCCCCAATTATATGGGGCCCCCCTCCCCAAAAAAAAAATATATTTTTTAGCTGATATGGAACTATCAGAAAATGAATGTCAGAAAGCAATTTCTAATTTAGTTCAATTTTATTCCGAAGATTTTGAAAAATGTTATCCAGAACTGAGACAATTTCAGCATTATATTAAACTACAATGTCCTTTAAAAACTGAGTTCACTCATTCTGAACTTTACGAAATTCTTATTCGAGACAAGCTTGAGTCTGTTTTTCCGAACATTGAAATTGCTTTTCGTATTTTCCTGACCCTCATGATAACGAATTGTTCTGCGGAGCGCTCGTTTTCAAAATTGAAACGGATCAAAAGTGCGCAAAGAAGTATCATGTCACAAGAACGATTAGACATGCAATGTTTAATGTATATCGAGTCAGATGTTCTGCGGGAAATTGATTTTGATGACATTGTAGAAAATTTCATTGACCGAAAAAACAGAAAAAAAAATTGATTATATTTTACAGAAGTAAAAAATAGTATGATTTGTTAAATTGTTCATCAAATCATCCGAAATGTTTTCAAATAATGATGATCGTTTCAATTGAAATGTATTTATATATGATTTTTTATAAAAAGTGTATTGTTCATCTTGAGAAAAAAAACTCTTGTATATACTTTATTAAATGTACAGGTGCTAAAAAATAAAAATTATTTGAAAAAAATATAGGGGCCCCAAAAATCTGAGGGACTTGGGCCTAATTTTACCTTAATCCGGCACTGGGTGAAGGTATTTAAAATATTTACATTTATTTAGTTATTAATTAAAAATGGCTTCCAACATGATGAAGATACAGATGTTCACATTACAGATTTTGGTGGTATTCTCTTCTGTCTGTCATTCACAGGCAGGTAAGGACACGACAAGGGCCACTAATCCACCAAATTCTTGTTAGAATGAAATACAGTTGTTAATACCTAACAACTGGTTTCTCCTCTAATACACGCATGTGTTCTATCCTTTTTAACTGAGGCTTTTGAAAGAACGAAATATTGGGAAAAGCGTGAATAAGACAATGAAATGTGGGAGAAAGAAAGGACACCCTAGCCACTGATTGCTCTGGTAGAAGACCAAAAGACGTTGGTCAGAAAGAATGACCATTGACGATGTGCATGGTACAACTGGAAGCATTGCTAGACTCAGCTCAGGGTTGGTTGGTGCCATCTACAGTGAGGACCTTCCCTATAGAATGGAGCTTTGCTTGAGCATGGGGCGGGCGGAGAGTGATTAGTCACCGCCTCATGACTAGCATTTAGAGATAACACAAGAGTAGGACGGGAAGTCCCCAATGCTGGCTGGCATTGTATTTATTAGATGCGGAGCTGGCAAGATACCTAAGTTGAGATAATTAAGACGTGTGGTGAAGTAGAGATCAGGCCATTTAGGAAGACGGCTGGTGAGGGGAAATGTGCGAGTGAGAAAGCTGAACCGTGGGAGTGAGAACGCTGACTTCCCCTTCTCGCTCGGTGTTGCGGCGACGTACATTCAACCCGAAAGTTTTGTCATAGCGGACGTGTAACTCCGCAGATTTTCAGTTAGTGGAATTCCCTTCCAGCTGTAAATTACAGACATATCTAGCCGAAATGTATTTATTTAGAAGCGTTACAGATGGTAGATAGATTAAGGAGTTAGAAGATAATATAACCACTTATTCTAGTAACTGTCAAAATATTTTTCGTGTATCAATTTGCATAGCCAATGGTTTAAATTATAATTAGATGTAGAATTAACTTTACGACGCTGTAGATGTATAGTGTATAATATGATTTGGCATAACAGCAGGCTTCGGGAGTCAATAATAATAATAATAATTACTTTTGTTACTAGGCGAGAAAGCATCGTTAGACTATATGAGCGTATGTTTCTAGCTCCTTAATGCCAAGATGATGTTTTCTCTCTTGTTACACCACTGGAAATTAGAAAGGCAGCACCTACGTCTAAACAGCTGAATATAAACTTATGAACTGAAGTGTCCTTGCAACACGAGCTCTGGAAGGCGGGACTACGCTGCGCTGGATCGTCGTAAGTGCGCATGCGCGGCCAAACTCCTTCCTAGCTGGTCGGATCTCTACTGCAGGATGTCTCGTATCCTGTGATTATTAAATACGTTAAAAAGTGTAAATGAGTTAAACTAGTTGGGTGCTACGCTGCTGCTAGGCCAGTGCTGTGCTCGACACGCGGCTAGCCACAGTGCCACGACCACCGCGACTCTCCATCCGATAGGGAGTGTTCTCACTGTATAACTAATCAGTGATATACTCAGTAGATAATATATCATATATATCAAGTTAAGCCATGTTCAATGTTATTGTGCCCCTCAAGGAACTTCTTGTCTTCACCTCTGGTCATTTATCTCCCACTGAAGATTTAATTTTAATGATTTTAATGTGATGATAAATCGGCTAGTGGAATGATAAAAAAAAAAATGCCACAGGTGTTCTGTGAAATGTTGTAAATTGCCAGTCTTTGTATGGAGAGATGGTCACTCTGTGTTGCGCCTTTTGCGGTTCTTCATAAACATCCACACTCCTGCCGATGCTGAAAGGCTTGCCCACTTGGAGACATCACTTTCCTAAAAATAAAGATAATACAGCAATGTTATCTGGCTATCAATTTGGAGAACCCTGTATTCGGAAAACAATGGTGTTATTGATTCATTTATTAAGGGGCATTGTGTCATCGTGGCATTGTGCATGTGTGGGATCTGTTTAATAACCTGTGTCGTTGTGATGGCTGTACTATTGTGTATATTTGTGATTGAGGCTAGGATTTGGGTAGGAAGTAACCATTGTCTTAATTAAGGTACTATCCCAGCATTCGCCTGGTGTAGAAGTGGGGAAAAAATGGAGAACTATGTCTAGAATGGCTGAGTATACCCTGTTCCTGCCCTCAGACCAGAATTACATTTCTTGGCAGAGACAAGAATCGAACCATAACTTTAGAGGTGATAGCTAAGAGTGTTAGGCACTACACCATGAATTGTAGTGATAGAAGCCATTTTCCAGTGTTGCCTAATTCTAATAAAGAAAGCATTTCAGTTGGTCAACACGAATTGTGCCCAATTACATTAGACGGGAAACCAGTAGTTAGCACACCCTACAAGCTAACATGCTTTATATGTATAAATACCTACTTAATAGGTATTTTTGGCGTTTATAAATGACTTACCAAATGGGATTCGCAGTGACTGTCGATTGTTTGCGGATGATTGTGTAATATATCGAAAGATACATGACTTACAAGACAATGCAGTGCTTCAAGAGGACCTGAACCTGGTCTATAAGTGGGAGATTGTAAATAAAATGAAAATAAACACAAGAAAATGTAGTCTCTTAAAAATAGGGAAAGTGCGAAGGCAGGATTTTCAATATAACATTGGCTCGGAAATACTTGTAGAAGAAGATTCTTGCAAATATTTGGGCGTTCACGTAAGGAATGATATGAAATGGAGTAGTCATGTAGGATGTGTAGTTTCAAAAGCTTACAAATCCCTGCACTTTGTAATGAGGGTATTAAAAGGAAGTAGTACCTCTGCTAAAGAATTAGGCTATTTGTCACTTGTAAGACCTATTCTGGAATATGCCTCGGCAGTTTGGGATCCATATCAAGTAGGGCTCATCAATGAGTTGGAAATGGTACAAAGAAAGGCCGCTAGATTTGTGCTCAGTGACTTTAATCCCAGGAGCAGTGTGAGCCGTATGTTAAAGAAACTTGGGTGGGAATCACTGGAGGCTAGGAGGATGAAATCTAGAGTCTGCGCTATGTACAACACGTATACAAATCAACCAGCATGGGGTGAGGTTAGCAAACGATTGGGAAAGCCCACTTACATGGGTAGGAGCGATCATCCTTTCAAAGTTAAGGGCCGACCACAGCGAACAAATTATGGTAAATATTCTTTTGTAAACCGTGCCATTGATAACTGAAACTCTCTATCTGCCGCAGTCTTAGAGCCTTTTCCCAAACATATAGGTATGTTTAAGAAAAGACTGACTATTTGTGTAAATACTCCAGTTTAATTGTTGTATAATTGTTATTGAATTGTTATGTATAATTATTTATTTGTTATGTATATCCAATTTGCCACCGGGGGACACACCCCCCATTGCAAATAAATGAATGAATGAATGAATGAATAATAAGGATGTAGCCGGAGAAAGTTCGCGCCAGATAGTGCTCGTGTAGTACTGGGTAAGCGTAAGGCGATCGTCTTATGTTTCTCCCAGTGAGCTGCGAGGAATGTATAGATTGTGACCGAGATTTCTAAGCTTAAGTAAATTATACCTTCTCTAATTTTACTCCAAGACTACAGTCCAGCCGCTGAGTGTCCGGCTCTGACGTTTGGCGATGGTGGGAGAAGAGGGGTAAAGAGAACAATATAGCCAACTTACGGCAATGAGAAGCTGTTAATAGAACCTTGAAACTTGCCATCATTGTAATTCTTCTCTAGCTTCTTCACTATGTAACGTGGAAGTCTCACACCCCATTTGCAATTTTATGCTTCATTTTGTTGTTCCGACATTTTGCGGTTACAAAACCTAAATTCTTCGATTGCAGTGGAATTCCGCCTATGTTGGCGAAGTCGCTTACTGCCATGAAGAATGTTGTCATCTGTACCAATCAGCGGTTGTCCCGGTAAGCCGGTCTTTAAATTTAGCTCGATGTTGCAAGGGCTCTCTTCTGTTGCTCTTTGTGCTAGTGCAGGTTTGTTGTTTTATTGTCTTGTGTGTGCACACTTACCGGTTAACTGTGTATAATTATATTACTTTAGCAATATGGTCAGCGGTTCGTCAGAATTCATTTAAAAACATGTGAAATATTTTATGTAGTGCACGCTGTTTTATATTTCGCGGTACAGAACCGGCAACGCTGTCTCCTTCCCTCATGAGAAATGTCAGAGCTGGACACTCGACGGCTGTACTGTATATTAATCAATTCTATAGGTATATACCCTGTATTATGGACGATTTTTAGTGTTTAAACATCTGCAAAATGAGCTACGGACCAGAGGCACTAAAACTAGCAGGAGGAAGGAAGAATTAATACAGCAGTAATAACAAAATTCTAACACGCTTTATTATTCAGCATGCTTTCTCCTAAATATTACAATTCCTTGAGTATTGTAGGCCTATATTGATAAATATATCTCGATAAGACTTAAATCATAAATAGAGATTTAAATATTCACTTGCTCCCCTTGCTTATAGACTTCGATTCATGTCTTTTATTAGGTTCATAGCTTACATGAAACTGTCGTGTTTTAAGGTAAACATAATCAAAGAAAGTTGATACCGGTAATGTATACCTAGAAAATTCATTGCAACGTTTGGTTCTTATTTTAATTAGTCAATTTCTCAATAAGAATCGTTCCCTTACCCCTTGGAAATGACTTAGGGGTACAATGTTTAAAAAGTTTGAGAATCCCTGCTTTAGGGCCACGAACTGTTTCCATTCATCTGTCTATGTCTCAAGAATGTAGAAGTCAGTCGCTATCACATTCTCCGTCGGGCAGATGGAAGTTGACGATTAAATCTGATTTCAAGAAACCAACCATAGTACGTTTGTGACTTAATGTTGCGACATTTATTCTTGAAGTACGGTATTTGTCCGAGTATTGAGCCACAAATGTTACATTCACTTCTTCGTGTATACTGATGATTTCTTTCCGAACTTCAATGGAGATGATTTCTGCGGATTCCGATATTGTAGGCTTATCGTGGTAATCCGGCAATTTTCTTGTGTATGGCCTCTTCCTTTTTTTTCTTCTTTTTTTTTTTTGTGTTCGTGGTCCACGGAAAAAGCGGTGGAACAGTGCCCGGTTTTAATCTTGCTCTCTCACCTTGAAATACAAACGCAGAAATTCAGTGGTTGTTATTGAAATGTCAATCAGTTTATAGGTACAAAATAGGAATTATTTTCCTTTGTACATCACACCTACCCAACACAGTTTTCGTGAAGTCATCGGGTTGAAAACGATGCGAACAGTCGGTCGGATTTCTCTCACCGAAATTTTTCCTTCTAATAGCATGCAACCATTTCTTCCTCATTTCTTTATCTTGTGGAAATTGGTGAAACGAAAACGAGCTTCCCTGATTTTTGCAAAGAAGAACACGGCAATAGCTCGGCATAGTCACGAAAATAACAATTTAAACAACTTAGATTCGTGGATATTAGCGGCATGAGAACACAGGAGACAACTGAAGAGCGCGTTGCGCTTACCCAGTACAACAGCAGTGCGCTCTATCGGTGCTAGTTCTATACATCCCTATTGGATGACATGTTTGGAACGTCACACATTCATCCTCAGATTCTGTTCACTTAGGCTTAACTAGTTATGATGTTTATGAATCACACTTAAACACAAATAAATATCATCATATATATTATTTCAGTAGTATAGATCCCTTCTGCGGCACTCACAAGCGACCGATCGTGACATAGAGCATTCAAATGAAAGAGAATAGACATTAGCAGTGACGAATTGCACTATAATTTCATAAATATCTATAATTTCTTTAAAAGATGAATATTAAAAAAATGTACGAAGTGTGCGATTTGCAAATACTGTTGCTGTATGAAACTACGCTCCATAATTGCTGTCCACTTCACATTTTGGCTGCTGTGACACCTGTTTCATGTCATTTTAACATTCTGAGGTCTTTCCTTTAGCCTATAATTTTGTGTGGTTTTCAGATCAGTAAATCAAAGGAATGAGTACTCAAATCGTATAATTTCATAAATATCGAATAACCGTTGAGTGTTACAGCAACCTTTCTCTTTAACGCTCTCATTATAAACCTATTGGGGAAAGTGTGGTTTATGAACATGCGAGATTTCTCGCACGGGTCCTCTAGTATATATTATTTCAGTAGTATAGATCCCTCCTGCGGCGCTCAAAAGCGACCGATCGTGACAAATGAGCATTCAAATGAAAGAGAATAAACATTAGTAGTGACGAATTGCCCTCTAATTTCATAAATATCTATAATTTCTTTAAAAAATTACTTATAAAAAAGGTACGAAGTGTGCGATTTGCAGATACTTTTGTTGTAGGAAAATACGCTCCGTAATTGCTGTCCACTTCACATTTTGGCTGCTGTGATGCATGTTTCATGTCATTTTAACATTCTGAGGCCTTTACTTTATCATTTTGCATGGATTTCAGAAACAGTAAATCATAGGAATGAGTACTCAAATCATACAATTACATAAATATCGAATAACCGGCGAGTGTTATGATGATCCAATTTGCTGTGATTGCCTTCTTAAGTTAGGGAACGTAGAACTTGGAATTCTAACTGAAATGTAAATAGTGTTCTATAATCATTTAGTTGAAATTAAAACATAACAACCTTTCTCCTTAAGTCTCTCATTATAAATCTATTGGGGAAAGTGTGGTTAATGAACATGCGAGATTTCTCGCACGGGTCCGCTAGTATACAATATTTATATTACATAAGTTTATTAAAGGAAGTTTGTAAAAACTTGTGCAACGTGTCAACTATTTACAGACAGTATAATACACTTCTATGGTTGTTGCATTAATATTATTATTATTATTAATGTGGATTAAGTATGTTGACTATTGAATTGTTATTATGGATAATCTCAGTATTGAAATTGTCTGCCTATTTCGTTATTATTGGTCTAAATCAACCGTTCCTATTTAAACTATTGGCCTAATTATATTGCAATGTCTCGTGTAGCAAATACCCAATAACAAAAATGCACTGGAAGTAATGGAGTGATGTCAACATATCTGGTATTTAGAGCTGGTCCTTGTGGTCCGGTTCTGCTGCGTACCTCCAGCGGACTGACCGCTTCGTGTACACGCTATGATTAATTGTGTTGCTTGTGGTGCGCTGATGCTGCGCTCTGTTAGTTGTTCTAAATGTGTTTGAGACTTCAGTCTTTTGACAGGTTTGATGCAGCTCTCCATACCTCCCAGTCCTGAGCTAATCATTTCATCTCTACGTAGCTACCACACCCTACATCGGAGGCAATCTGTTTAACATATTCTAACCTTGGTCTACCCCTACAGTTCTTGTCCTCGACCCTTCCTTCCATAACTAAGCTTGCTATTCCTGGGTGTCTTAGTATGTGTCCTACCAACCTATCTCTTCTCTTCATTAGCAGTCGCCAGAAACATCTCTCCTCTCCCACTAGTCTTAATACCTCTTCAAAGGAGATGTACAAGGGAAGCGTGAGCTGTGTGAAAGTGGGAGGAGAGAGATCGGACTGGTTGGAACAGAGAAACGGCCTGAAACAAGGAAGTGCACTGTCACCGTTACTTTTCATTGTGGTGATGGATGACATAATGACCCGAGTGGCACAAGTAATTGGTGAAGGAAAGATAAAAGCAATGGTGTTTGCAGATGATTTGATGATTTGGGGAAACAAGGAGGAGGAGGTACAGGAACAGTTGGACGTGTGGGAAGGAATAATACAAGGATATGGGATGAAATTTAGCATAAATAAGAGTGAGATGGTGATCACAACAATGAAGAAGGAAAGAACCACAATGGGAATAACAATTGGTGGGGAACAGCTAAAGAAAGTGGAGAGTTTCATGTATCTGGGAAGCCTGATACAAGATAATGGAAGAAACGATAAAGAAATAAATGAGCGGGGGAGGCAGGCAGAAGCATTTCGGAGGAGTGTGAGAAGCATGTTATGGAGCAAGGATGTCCCTCAGAACAGCAAAAAGATCATATATCGGAAGTACTATGTCCCTATCCTGACGTATGCCTCGGAGACCTGGGTTATGAAAGGAAGGGAGAAGAGCAAAATACAGGCCAGTGAGATGAGGTTCTTGAGAAGCAGTATTGGAACTACAAAGATGGACAGAATAAGAAATGAGAGGACCAGAGAATTAATGAAGGAGGAACCATTACAGGATGGTATAGAGAAATCTAGACTTAGATGGTATGGACATGTAAAACGAATGGAGGAGAAGAGGATACCCAGGAGAGTACACGAGACGAAGTGGGATGGAAAGAGACCAAGAGGAAGACCGAGAGACAGGTGACTGAAGGGGGTGGAAGAAAGCGTGAAGAAGAGAGGAGAAGACTGGACAAGGGTGGAGGCTGAGAGATGGTGGGAAGACAGAAGACGTTGGAGAGGCTTGTGTTCCAAACAGACCCGGCCAGTGGCTGGAAACTGTGCAAGATGATGATGAGTCATTAATGTTCAGTCCACGTGTACCGGGTGAGTTAGCCGTGGTCGTTACGGCATGAGTGATGGCAGTCGCTCACATCCGGGAGGCGAGGAGGTTCGAATCCCCCCGCCGGCAACCTTGAAGATGGTCTTCTGTGGTTTCCCATCTTCCTTCCAGCCAAATGCCGGGGTTGGTCCCTAACTATAGGCCACAGCCGCTACCTTCCAACTCCTCGTCCATACATTCCAACTTTCCTTCCCAACGGTACTTGTAGCTCACCCATCGGGTGTCCGTCTTGAAGCAGCTACAAAACTGCCGAGCCGAACATGTCCTCGGACACTCCCGGCACTAACAGCCATACGCTAAAAAAAAAATTTAAAATCCACGTGTTACCAGCGCTTTCCGTTGTAGTAACTAAAGCATTACTTGGTTTTCTTAAGTAGGTATTTATGTGTCCAGCAATGATCTAAGCTGCATGACTGTATGAATGTATGCTAATTGTGAAGAAGGATCTCAATTATTAACGACCCAATCTCTCCCCGCCTGGCATAAACTAATTAGTCATTGAGCGCTGCAGGACTTGATGGGATTTCTTGAACTCGTTAACACTGCCTAATTAAGGCCTGGGTTTATTGAGATTATGGCACAAAGTGCATTATTCATAGCATTTTTCCCTGTTACCCCCCAATACTTATTCATCGCCTGGCTTAATTTCCGTTATGTTGTTATCTTATTTTTGACAGGATTCCTGCTTAATAATGTGAATAAGGGTGAACTCTCCAAGAATGTGTGCTCATTTAGATGGGGAATTTCCATGAAGCTTTCAGCAGCCTGCCTCAATTCTGCCTCCATGTACGTAGACCTATACATGCAAGTAATGAGCACTTTTCAGGCTTTCAACAGCTTGTCTCAATTCTGCTTCCATGTATGTAGACCTATACATGCACGTAATGAACACTTTTAAGGCTTTCAACAGCTTGTCTCAATTCTGCTTCCATGTATGTAGACCTATACATGCAAGTAATGAGCACTTTTCAGGCTTTCAACAGCTTGTCTCAATTCTGCCTCCATGTATGTAGACCTATACATGCACGTAATGAACACTTTTAAGGCTTTCAGCAGCTTGTTTCAATTCTGCCTCCATGTACGTGGACCTATACATGCAAGTAATGAACACTTTTAAGGCTTTCAGCAGCTTGTTTCAATTCTGCCTCCATGTACGTGGACCTATACATGCACGTAATGAACACTTTTAAGGCTTTCAGCAGCTTGTTTCAGTTCTGCCTCCATGTACGTGGACCTATACATGCAAGTAATGAACACTTTTAAGGCTTTCAGCAGCTTGTCTCAATTCTGCCTCCATGTACGTGGACCTATACATGCACGTAATGAACACTTTTAAGGCTTTCAGCAGCTTGTCTCAATTCTGCCTCCATGTACGTGGACCTATACATGCAAGTAATGAACACTTTTAAGGCTTTCAGCAGCTTGTCTCAATTCTGCCTCCATGTATGTAGGCCTATACATGCACGTAATGAACACTTTTAAGGCTTTCAGCAGCTTGTTTCAATTCTGCCTCCATGTACGTGGACCTATACATGCACGTAATGAACACTTTTAAGGCTTTCAGCAGCTTGTTTCAATTCTGCCTCCATGTACGTGGACCTATACATGCACGTAATGAACACTTTTAAGGCTTTCAGCAGCTTGTTTCAATTCTGCCTCCATGTACGTGGACCTATACATGCAAGATATCAGCACTTTTCAAAAATAAAGAAATAACTTAATAAGCAAATATGTACCATACCCTATTATTTTGTTTCTCTCCAACTCCTGAATCCTTCACTGAACATTCATATTAAAAATAGAATGGTTTTTGGACCAATTATAAAAATATAGCCTGTTAGAAGAAAAGCACGTGTTCATCTATAGCTCCCCGGCAAAACTGGAGAAACCCTTGAGTAAGTAATAATATTTCTGTACTTATGCATTTTATATGTTGGTTTAAAAGGAAATCTAGAAGAGCTAACTTAAAAGTTAACTTTAACTTCACTATCATAATACTACTTAAGAGTTTGACCGTTGAGGACTGGTGACCAAGATGTTCCTACCTTGAGCAAGGACTGCCTCACAACTTTATGTAAAATTTATTTTCGTAAGATGGCCTTCATGTAGTTTGGATAATTTGCGATACGTGTTACATGGATGCAAGTGGTTACTTTTTGGTGTTAAATGATGAAAGTTGGCAACACCAAATGAGATGGCCAAGTTGGTGTTTTAGTAACTTATTTAAGGCAGTTTTGACTTTAGTACATGACCCTCGACTCTCATTTCGTGATGCGTAATTCAAACATTCTGAATGCACAACTTAATTTGTAGTGTCGGTTAGGGGTGTGGTGGCGCAGTGGTCAAGCTGTTGACCTCTCATCACGGTGGACCGGGTACAATTCCCGGTCGATGCATGTGAGATTTTCGAAGTGAAATACCATATCCTGTGGTTCGGATTCCACGTGAAAAGGAGGTCCCGTGGCTCATGATCTCGAGATTAATGGTCACGTTAAACTACAAGCTTGCTCCCTTCTTTGTAGTGTCTGTGCTCTGAAGGGAACAGTCTGCACACTGTTGTACTTGGCTTAGAGCTCCACTCTACCCATGAGTGCAGATCTTTCCCAAGTTACAGTATTTCAAACAGTGCATTGAGAAGGTATATTGGCTTTCACGGCCGGTGAATTAAAACTCAGCAATTCTTCTAGGTTTGTGCCATGTCTTGTGTGGGGTTTTGCCTAGGACACCAAGCTGGCTCATCGGCGGGCTCTTGGTGTCCCCGCCTGGACCCCCACTGGAGTAACGAACTGCGCGCTACCTTCCTTTATAAAGAGTGCAACTGCACTCCTTGACTGCGAGAACTAAAAGCTAAAGCAGCCTCAACCTCCCTATGAAGGCTTCCAATTTTAATTCACCGGCCGTGAAAGCCAATATACCATCTTTTTGGAAGCCTTCATAGGGAGGTTGAGGATGCTTGAGCTTTTAGTTCTCGCAGTCAAGGAGTGCAGTTGCACTCTATATAAAGGGAGGTAGCGCGCAGTTCGTTACTCCAGTAGGGGTCTGGGCGGGGACACCAAGAGCCCGCCGATGAGCCAGCTTGGTGTCCTAGGCGAAACCCACACAAGACATGGCATAAACCTAGAAGAATTGCTGAGTTTTAGTGCATTGAGAAGTTTGAGAGAATTGAGTGTTTTGCATAATAAAACAATAATAGTGACTTACATTGAGGTACGTGGTATTTATAAACACGACTGATTTTCCATTTGCGTTTTCTATGCACGTAATAATAAGTTGAAGATGCATGCTGTGTTGTAGCTGGCAAGCTTGGTGTAATCAGTGTCGTAGTTACTCGTGTTGAGTGCTGTACCATAGCTGCACTGTCACACGCAGCAACACTTGTACCATATGAGCTATAGTGCACTCTTTAACTCTAGACAGACAATAGTAAAAATGATTTTGTATACCATCCCAAGAGGTTGCAAATTCATTCTTATCGTGAGCGTTATAACATTTGCACAATAGGTTTGATTCATTTCAAAATAAACATACCTTAGGGTTTAGACATATTTATGTAATTCTCTGCACAGTCACTAATCTAACACAAGCCAATGAATGCTGTCATCTACATACCCCAAAGCTCAATGTTTGTCTGTCTGTTTGTCTGTTATTTATACCAATCTACACCGTTTCACTGATCTGAACCAAAATTAGTATACATACCCTTTGGAACCCTGCGGGTAACCCTGTCCACTTTAAATTTTGGACAGACCATTCTATTCCCAGCATTTAGGCCCTTTGGCACAAATCTACACCGTTTCACCGATCTGAAGCAAAATTTGTATACTTGCCCTTTGGAACCCTGCGGGTAACACTGTCCACTTTAAATTTCGGAGAGACCACTCCATTCCCTGCATTTAGGCCCTTTGGCACAAATCTACACTGTTTCACCGATCTAAACCAAAATTTGTACACTAACCCTTTGTAACCCTGTGAGTAACACAGTCCACATTAAATTTCGCACAGACCACTCCATTCCCTGCATTTAGGCCCTTTGGCATAAATCTACTCTGATTCACCGATATGAACCAAGATTTGTATACTTACACTTTGGAAACCTGCGGATAACACTGTCCACTTTAAATTTCGGGCAGACCACTTCATTCCCCTGCATTAGGCCCTTTGGCACAAATCTACACCGTTTCACCGATCTGCACCAAAATTTGTATACTTATCCTTTGGAACCCAGCGGGTAACACTGCCCACTTTAAATTTCAGACAGACCACTCTATTCCCTGCATTTAGGCCCTTTGGCACAAGACTACACCGTTTCAACGATCAAAACCGAAATTAGTATACTTACCCTTTGGAATACTGTGGGAAACACTGCCCATTTTAAATTTTGGACAGATCACTCCATTCCCTGCATTTAGGCCCTTTGGCACAAATCTACACCGTTTCACCCATCTGAACCAAATTGTACATACTTACCCTTTGGAACCCGACGAGTAACACTGTCTACTTGAAATTTCGGACAGGCCACTCCAATCCCTGCATTTAGGCCCTTTGGCACAAATCTACACCGTTTCACCGATTTTAACCAAATTATACATACCGGTACTTATCCTGTGGAACCAGACGAGTAACACTGTCTACTTGAAATTTCAGACAGACACTTCCATTCCCTGCATTTAGGCCCTTTGGCACAAATCTACACCGTGTTACCGATCTGAACTAAATTTTAAGTACTTACCCTTTGGAACCCATCGAGTAACACTGTCTTCATGTAATTTTGGACAGACCACTACATTCCCTGCATTTAGGCCCTTAACACAAATCTACACCGTTTCACCTAATTGCACCGAATTTTACATACTTACCCTTTGAATCCCTGCTGGTAACACTGTCCACTTTACATTTCAGACAGACCATTCCATTCCCTGCATTTGGGCCCTTTAGCACAAATCTACACCGTTTCATCTAATTGCACCGAATTTTACATACTTACCCTTTGGAATCCTGCGGGTAACACTGTCCACTTCATATTTCGGACAGACCATGTCATTCCCTGCATTTAGGCCCTTTAGCACAAATCTACACCGTTTCACCTAATTGCACCGAATTTCACATACTTACCCTTTGAAACCCTGCTGGTAACACTGTCCACTTGATATTTTGGACAACCCTCTACATTCCCAACATTTAGAAAAACTGACAAAAGGAACTTGGAAACACAGTTTTAAGGCCCTAGAACCATTCATGTCCGTAGTAGTGTAACTGTAAGAATATTTTAATAAGTCTATTGTTGGCTGGCAATGCGGGCTGCATCACGTCACCCCTGCCAGTGTTCTGGTGCAGAATTGCTAAAATGGTTACATCTTGCGCTGCTTATAAGTCACAGTGAGTAATTTGTGCAAAAAGATTTCTTAGGCCCCTTAAAACAGTTATCATCTTGATCATATTATTATTCCTGTGTATAAGTGCGATGGTGTTGGTGCAGGACATTGAGGTTATCAGCTGCAATAAGTGTTGGTGCTTTCAAATGTACTTTAATTTATTCCGATCCTTATCCTTGAGCACTATGTGGCGATAAATGATACTAATGCTACCTCAGGAGCTCGGGACAGCCGAAGTTTTCCAAAGTGCTCTGATTATTTTCCTACGGCGCTATGCTCTACTTTTCTAGCAGCCAATGAGATATAGGCCCTAGACAGTGTCTTTTATTTCACTTAATCCTCTTTCTAATCATATTTTTCAATTTGTTTGTAATTTACATGTGTCAGTACTGTAGTTAGTAAATGGCCGCATCCCTATTAATTATTATCATTATCAGTACCGGCACCGGAAAATGACCTTAATGTTACTTCCGTTATACTGTACTACTTATCACCCCTCACTACCACCACCTCCACCACAAAAGTTATATATATATATATATATATATTTTTTTTTTTTTTCTGTTAGTTTAAGTATCATGTGCCAGTTCTGTAGTAGTATTCATTATCATCCAGAAAACAAATTAATCCACCAGGCGAAGCCGGGCACTACCGCTAGTAATTTTAATAAAATACAGTTTTCAGTTAATTAATATCAAGCCGAGTTATGCAAAGGGTTTAATGTTAGTCTTCAATGCCTAAGGTTGTGGGTTTAATCCCAGTTCAGTCCTATGGCATTCGAGGATGCTTAAATACAACAACCTTACATCAGATATAGTGGCACGTTATTGATCCCCCTCTGGACAAAATTCTGGCATCCTGATATATCTCCCAAAACACAACAGTTAAAAGGGACATTAAACCAGTAGCATTATTATTTCAGTTAATTAATGTTCCTTGCCTTTTGAATGAAATGACGATTTACATTGAGGTGTACAAAATAAACATGGGATTTTTGGAACAAGCGACATTAACAAGAGAATTAAACACCTTAAGACAATTTCAAATTATTCTATCAATCTAATAATAACCTTAACAGAAGATGTCCAATAGTACAGGGAATTTCACAACAGGACCAAATTAAAATCAATATATTTTTTTCCAGGATTACAAAGACGATAATTAAATAAATAAGCGACTTCGAGTCAAATATGACTTCCATAATAACAGTTCCAAAACCCATTAAACGTGGCCTCCACAAGACCCAATTCGTTTGAGAGTTCTAAAAACTAATGTACCAAATATTGCCTGTCTTTCATATAAAGTAAGAACGGCAAGCAGCAGTTTTGTTATTCGCTGCTACGGTGGGCTTGGCCGAGCTTGTGGCGCGCCATGGCCCCCTGCTGTAGTATTGAAAGCGCGCGTATAGTACATACGAGGGCTGTTCTTTTTTTCAAGTACCGATGGACTGTATAAAAATAACAGATTGACATACCGAACTGATTTTACTACTAAATGTTTGCTTGTTATATTCGTATGTCTCAACATAATCGCCAAAACGATTGAAACATTTGTTGTATCGTTACACCAGCTTTCCAATGCCCTCGGCAAAATATTCTGCCGCCACTGAGGTGGGTACGTCTGGACAGTCTCCTGAAGTTTTTCCTTTTTGACGGAGCGTTGCCGCCCAACCATACCTTCAATTCTCGAAAAAGGTGAAAATCATTCAATGCTGCTTTGGACTAAACGGCAGATGGTCCAAAACTTCACACTTGAATTCTTTGAAAAAAGTCTATCATGACGTTGGTACAGTGTGGTCGTGAATGATTTTTACCTTTTTCAAGAATTGAAGGTATGGTTGGGCGGCAATGCCTCGCCAAAAAAGGAAAAACTTCAGGAGACTGTCCAGACGTACCCACCTCAGTGGCAGCAGAATATTTTGCCGAGGGCATTGGAAAGCTGGTGTGAAGATATGAAAAATGTTTCAATCGTTTTGGCGCTTATATTGAGACATACGAATAAAACAAGCAAACATTTAGTAGTAAAATCAGTTTAGTATGTCAATCTGTTATATTTATACAGTCCATCGTACCTTGGAAAAAAAAAAAAAAAGAAAAAAAAAAAAAAACAGCCCTCGTATGTATTATGCGCACGCTTTCAATAGTACAGCAGGGGGCCATGGCGCGCCACAAGCTCGGCCAAGGCCACCGCAGCAGCGAATAACAAAACTGCCGCTTGCCGTTCTTACTTTATATGAAAGACCCTGTACTTAGCTTCACTAACTTGTGGGAGGAATTCTTCCCTTAATTATTTATTTATTTAGCGTATTGCTTTTAGTGCCGGGAGTGTCCGAGGAAATGTTCGGCTCGCCAGAGGCTGTAGTTGCATCAAGCGGACACCCATAGGATGAGCTACAAGTTCCATTCAATTTCAAGTAGTTCCAACTTTCGCTACCAGATGTTACTGACATGTAGTGGTGAACTTTCATAGGGCGTTTCAACAAAATCTAACCTAGAAATTTAGCTTCACACAAGTTTAGTTAGTGGAAGGATCTTTTACATGCCATAAATCTATGACATGGGACCGCCGCGCCGGCTTTACTTCCCCTCCGAAGGAAGGCATACTGAAGGATTTTAATGCTCTTAAATAATCCGATGACTTCGGCCGGGTTTGAACCCCCGATCTTGGGCACAGCAGTTCAGCATGCTACCAACTACGCCACCAAAACCTTCTAGAAATGAACCCTACTTTAAAACTCCCATTGAAGACCTTTTAATAGAAACCCTTCACAATCTGCGATATCATCTTGCGGTGAGAAAGCTTGTATATCAGCATTTACTTCCTTGTTTCAGTGGACGAGTGCTTGTTGCCCAAGTCATCAAGGTGTGGGAATACAACAACAATTATCATCATCACCGTGCTACCAACTAAACCGATGAGGCAACCACTCACAGCTGCACGTAACCACTGCAGATAACATTCTCGGGTGCCCTGCCCTGTATTATGTATAAGGAAAATTCAACTGTAACATTTTCTCCTGCTTACTTGCATTAAGAGTACAGATGTAAAGACTGCATCTGAAACCTTCACTTGAGCACCCCGGTTGTTGATGATGATAATAATTGTTGTTTTAAGGGGCCTAACATCTAGGTTATCGGCCCCCCTAAGTGTACGTAAAAAGCGTTTTAGTTTGTAGGGTATGTAAATTACACATTACACATGCATTGACTACAGACAACACTTAGGAACACGGGGCGGAGAGAAGGAAAAACCAGCTCAGTGAGACAACAATCCAATTCAGTCGACCGTCACTGCTCCAAGAGGGAAGTTGATACTACTCGCAGCTACAGAACGGAAGACATCCAACCAGATAAGTAATAGCCTGCACTATACAGTACAACCATAGTTGACTTTTACAACCATATAGTCACTCCAAACAGACAAATTCCGGATATCTATCACCATTTTAGCATTCCACCTAACATCATATATACTACAACGAGCATACACTGACAAGTTGCATTACCAATACTGCAACTAAATAATTGTACATATTGTATATATTTTCACCTGTATGTTCAAACATAGATTTTACAGCCTAAGTGTAATACATCTGATGATGATCACTTGACTATCGAAACTGGTCATCCTAGTGTATTTATTAATCTCATGTAATTTTTTTCAGGATTAGGGCATATCCCAGCTCTTTTGGGTACATTCGTATTGACCGACTGAAAAGCACCAAACTTTTGTTTACTTAGGCAACACTGAAAAATGGCTTCAAACCCCACAATGGTATGTAAATACTTGTTTCTCGCCTAATATAATTGGGCGCAGTTCGTGTTAACCCACTGAAAAGCTTTCTTAATTATAATTAAAACTGCATTCATTTTCAGAAATGGACAATTTTGTTTTTGTTACGTATGCATACAACTGTTATTACTATTGTGTTATATATACAATAACTCTAATAAGGGTTCATTACATATAAGGACCACTGAGATTTTATCAAGAACAGGGGTGATATGTAGAAGTCAATCTCATCCTCCAAATGCTGGATGATTGTTGAATTGTTAAAAGAATTTGGGTCCACATATCTGGAGTATTACTAACCATCTGCAAATATTGAATTGTGCATTTGGCATGGGGAACAAAAGTAAATGTAATTATCTTTTCCTATAAAATGCATACCTGTCTGCGTCGATCTGGAGCTCTTTCACCATGGCGACACCAGTAAGCAAAATGTTCCGGATTGTGCCACTTTCTGTCATGGTTCCCAAGGGCCTGAAAGTAGTAGGCAGATGATACATAACCAAAATTGTGGAACCAATGTTACAATCAACTATGAGATGAACTAAGAATGGAGACAACAGAGGAAATAGCAGACTTCAACATCTGTTCCAAGAGATGGTTCCCTAGTTTAGGGGCTGTGACAACGCGGTCATGTAGCCCTGTGTTCCAAGAGAATTTATTTATTTACTTTGTAATGTAGTCATTGAACTTATTATGGAAAGAACAACGTAACAATGACTGAGAAGGGAAAGGGAGAAAACATTAACAAATACATACTTTAGTTCTATCCAAAATGCTTATAATTATCATCTTCGTCATTATTTGTGGCAAGTGACTGTATGATGTGGGGTTCATGGATATGTCAGACTAAAATAAGTGACAAAAACCTCTACTATACTTAGGGACACTCTAAAACGGCAAATTAAACTGTGAAAGCAGTCAATAAACGTGAAGTCTGCAAAGAAAAAGGTTTTAGACACTTTTCTCCGTGAAAATTGGATTATATGTTGTGATTATATTCTCTTTGTCAAATACATAGAATCCTCCTACACTTGAATAAATTGTCATTAAGAAATAAACCAAACAACTAAAACTTTATTTCCTTTAAAGAAATCCGTAGTTTTCCCATGGTTCGGTTTATGGGTTCTCATGAGGGAAATTGTTGCATTCTTGTGACAATTTTACATGTGTATACACCATACGTCCAAAAAGTTCCGAGTCTGATTTTATTCCTGGTGTATAAGCGATGTCAGTGCAGTAACGACGGTACCAGCTGGACCTTACACCTGTAAACAACAGATATGTATTCGACTGCTGTCGGTTGTGAGCAGGCAGCGTTCGGTAGTGGACATGCGGCCGAAGTGTGTCAACGTTGCTGTGTCAAAAAGCTAATGGAGCAACGAGCAGTGATTCGATTTCATGTTTTACACAGTAAAATGGCTAAGGAAACATTTGAGTCCGTGAAAAAGACCTACGGCGAGAATTGTTTAAGTGAATGAGTGTTTTAGTGCTTTAAACGTTATAAAGAAGGACAGATGTCACTCAAGGAAAATGATAGGTAGGGATGCCCCACCTCAAGTTCATCCTACGGAAACATTGAGAAAATTCCTGATCGTATGCAAACCAACCATCATCTCTCATGCAGAGCTATGGAGTGAGCGGCTGCATTGTCGTCCAGCAAGAAGGGATTCCTGATCGTTTGCAAACCAACCATCATCTCTCATGCAGAGCTATGGAGTGAGCGGCTGCATTGTCGTCCAGCAAGAAGGAATCCCTGATCGTTTGCAAACCAACCATCATCTCTCATGCAGAGCTATGGAGTGAGCGGCTGCGTTGTCGTCCAGCAAGAAGGAATCCCTGATCGTTTGCAAACCATCATCTCTCATGCAGAGCTATGGAGTGAGCGGTTGTATTGTCGTCCAGCAAGAAGGAATTCCTGATCGTTTGCAAACCAACCATCATCTCTCATGCAGAGCTATGGAGTGAGCGGTTGCATTGTCGTCCAGCAAGAAGGAATCCCTGAACGTTTGCAAACCAACCATCATCTCTCATGCATAGCTATGGAGTGAGCGGCTGTATTGTCGTCCAGCAAGAAGGAATTCCTGATCGTTTGCAAACCAACCATCATCTCTCATGCAGAGCTATGGAGTGAGTGGCTGCATTGTCGTCCTGCAAGAAGGAATCCCTCCCCTTCCCTTGAACCCTCTGAATCCTCTTGCATAACCGATCCATGACACCCAGGTAATACTGGGAATTGACAGGGTTGCCGGTGGGAACAAATTTTCTGTGGATAATGTCAATAAAGACGATGAGCAATGTCTTCACTTTCGATTTTGTCATTCGCACTTTCTTGAGTCTTAGCGAACCATCAGAGGCCCATTCTGCACTTTGCCATTTTGTGGTGGGTTCTTATTGATAACACCACCGGGTGAGTTAGCCGTGGTCGATACGGCGTGGCTGCAGGAAGTCGCTCACATCCGGGAGGCGAGGAGATTCGAATCCCCCCGCCGGCAACCTTGAAGTTGGTCTTCTGTGGTTTCCCATCTTCCTTCCAGGCAAATGCCGGGGTAGGTCCCTAATTATAGGCCACAGCCGCTACCTTCCAACTCCTCGTCCTTACATTCAAACTTTCCTCCCCAGACAACACTCCACACGCGATGGTACTTGTAGCTCACCCCATGGGTGTCCTCATAGAAGCAGCTACAAAACCTCGGACACTCTCGGCACTAAAAGCCATAGGCTTAAAAAAAAAAATTGATAACACCAATCACCAATTCTCTTCTCCCGTGATGATTTTTTACTGAAAAGAATTGTCCGTGGTTTTCATTTCAATTAAGTCACAGCAAGCGATTCTTTTTGTTCGGGAGTCAAGGTGTGCAAGACAAACTTTGCACACACTTTTTTCTACTTCAAAACATTCTGGATAATGTTTTGAACACTTGATTTAGAGATGTTCAGCTCATCATGAACCATTGAATTCACACTCGTAAACCACTTCCGTATAAAGTACAACAGGAAGCTGACCACCAAAATCACCTAAGATGAGAGATGAATGACAGCTAGGATCAAACTGGAATACAGTGACGGAAGAAGGGAAAAGGACTGCTTGTTGTGACAGACTTGACTGAGGGTTGACCTACAGAAACCAATTGTTTCCAAGAATTCCTAAATCGGCCTCTCCTT
Organism: Meconema thalassinum; assembly: GCA_946902985.2. Classification (NCBI taxonomy): domain Eukaryota; kingdom Metazoa; phylum Arthropoda; class Insecta; order Orthoptera; family Tettigoniidae; genus Meconema; species Meconema thalassinum. The sequence continues at coordinate 276,636,541 of OX336389.2, read as the reverse complement.
GCCTCTACAGGGTTATTAGTCCATCTGTGTACTCTGTATGCACTGCAGACTCCTTATGGCACCATATCTGTAGATTCACAGGCAATAAGAAAGTAAAATTTTCAATTTCTTCGAAAATTTGCTAAAAATTAATGAAAAAAGAATATTGTATTCTTTCTAAAAAGAATGTCTTAAATGGGAGCGAAACGTGGTATAACAAGGTTTCTTATAAAGGCTTTATACAGGAGATGTCCAAGGACCAGTTGTTTTTTTTTTGTCGTGTGGCCTCCTGAGAGGCCGAGTGCGGGTCTTTCTAGTCGACGCCCGTGGGTGACCTGCGCGTCGGGATGAGAGATGGAATGGATGAAGATGAATGAAATTGAGCAAGGATGTGGAAGGAAGCAGCCGTGGCCTGTCAGAAGGTACCGTCCCAGCAATTGCCTGGTGTTGAAAATGGGAAACCACGGAAAACCATTTCTAGGACGGTCGACGGTGGGGCTCGAACCCACACGTCTACTGAGTCAGCAGAAAGCTTGGCCCCATGGTTGGAATGATGGAGATGTTTAATTTCTTCACAGCATCAGAGAACGAGACCATGGAGGGCTGAACGAACAACTTGGAAGGCAGTAGCTGATTTGCCTGGGAGACGGTCTGGACAAGATGCAGCAATCAACACCTCAGCAGGAGAAAGTTTTAGGGCCTACATCGTCCCAAGGCAGAATTCAACTGAGCACGTGGATGGAGCCATGCTGAAATCTTAAGTTAGAATCAAGATCTGGCATTGTAATTAAACCAAAGTAAATTTAAGGTCTTTTCCAATTTTTTTAGGATTAATTTGATTACAAATTAACATAAATATTTTTCTTAGAATCTAGGAATATTTTTGCATATATTCATACCAGTGATTAGTTATGAATCTATGAATGTGATAGACTGGCTGCGTGGCTCAGCTGTAACGTTCTCGCTTGCTGTTCCCAAGGTTGCAGGATCAAATCCTGGCGCAGTCAGCTGCAATTTGAGGGTGCACAAATGTGCTGTGTTTGTAGATTTACTCGCACATTAAAGATCCCTTTCGGGGCAAAATTCTGGCACCCTGGCGTCTCTAAAAGCGAGAGTAGTTAAAAGGGACGTAAAACCAATAACACTATTATTACAGTATTATGAAAGTGCTAGAGTAGACAAGCCATGTAGAAACTACATGAAGCCAAATGTGCGTGATATTGAGGTGAATATTGAAACTTAAAATGATAAATGATGATTGATAGTTCAAAACTAATTTGTCATTAATGATTTCTGAAATACAGTATAACCTATCATATCCGGACTAATGTGGCGACCGGCTGATCCGGATATGGAAAAATCCGGATATCACAAGGCTATTTTTACAAATAGCTAGGTGACCAGAAATAATTCACGAGTTTCTTTGTTGATTAATTTTAATGTTTTTAACGGTTTAGTATCATTTTGTTAACTGTATACTGTACATAGGCTAAGAAATAGAATTGCTTTAAACTAAATTAAAATAATTAAATTATATTAATATGCTTTACAGTACATGTCAAGTCAACCCCTGGCACTATCCAGCCCATGACGGGCTAAGGCCGACCAAGCGACCGCTGCCCAGCCATTCGGCCTGCAGATATTGGGGTGACGCGTGATCAGCGCGTCGGGTCCCCTCGGCCGTTAATCTTGGTATTCGTGATCGGGGCGCTGTCTCACTGTCAGACAGCTACTCAATTGTCCTCACGAGGCTGAGTGCACCCCGTTCCAACCCTCACGTCAGTTTTTAAAATCCCTGACGGAGCCGGGGATCGAACCCGGGGCCTCCGGGTGAGAGGCAGGCGCGCTACCCCAACACCACGTTACAGTACATGTACTTACATAAATACACTGTACATTCTGCTTCTACATAATTTTTTGAAAATGTTTGTCATTTTCTGTTGCTTCATGCACTTCACTTAGGCCTACTGTTTCTACATTAGTTTTTGAAAAAGTTTGTGATTTTCTGTTGCTTCACGCACTGTACACGCTTTTTGGATGCCATGTTTCTCAATCTTCTTAAAAGCATCACTTCAGTCACACTCGTTTCATCTTGATTTTCTACATAAGTGATTAATGATTCTATGGTCTTGAATGCCTCAGAGTGACTCATTATAGGGGCGTTGTCCTCTTCTTTGGGTTCAAAGATTTTTTCCTCATCATTGCACACCATTTCTATAATGTCACTGTCTGAAATTCCGTTGACTTCGTCTTCATTTACTAACCAATTTATGGCTTCCTCGTTGTTGATTTTTTCACAACCAGGCAGGCATTGCACAAGCTCAGCAATCTGACGATTTTCTTCATTGCAGGCATAAGTTTCATTGACGTCTTCTGTTTTCTCCCCCGTCCATTTATCAGTAGCTTTGTGATCTAAGAGCTTCCTCCAAGACCTTACCAGCGTCAACGGTTTTATTTCATCCCATGCCTGGGATACCCACATTAACACGTCTAACATGTCCACCTTCTTTAACGTCTCTGTGACACTTTCTTTTTCGTCCATTCCAGCAATCAACACAGAAAGTAACCTACGGCGATAGGTTCGCTTTAGTGACTCAAGCACGCCTTGATCCATAGGTTGACAAAGTGATGTCACGTTTGGTGGTAAGAACACACCCTTTATATCTCCATCTTTAAGTTTGTCTTCACTTGGATGTGAGGGTGCATTGTCAAGAAGGAGCACTGCTTTTCTTGGCAAGTTATTTTTCAACAAATGTTTTTCAACTTTTGGCACAAACTGCTTGTGAAACCAATCACTAAATATTTCGCAGTTCATCCATGCGCTGCGCTGGTATCTGTACCAAACTGGTAGGCCAGACAAGTCTTTAAAGTTCTTGAAAACCCTTGGCTTTTTGGATTTTCCAATGAATCCTAATGGAAGCTTGTGATCTTCTGTAGAGTTGCTGCAGGCTAAAATGGTGACCCTCTCCTTTTTCTTCTTATACTCCAGTGCACTGTCTTCTTTCTCGGAAGCCAAAGTGTAGGTGGGAAGCATTTTATAGTTGAGCCCAGTCTCGTCACAATTATAGAGCTGCTCTCCAGTAATCCCATGTTGATCAATTAGACTGTGTAAAAATATTTTAAATTTGTCAACGTCTTCTTGGTTAGCCGATAGCTTTTCACCACTGATCTGTAGTTTCCGCACACCATGATGATTTTTCCAGCTTTCCAACCACCCCTCACTTGCTTTAAACTGTTCATCTCCTCCAATTTCCTTATTAAAGTGTAGTGCCTTTTCTTTTAGTAAAGGACATGAGATAGGTAACCATTGCTCTCTTCTTTGGGTAAACCAAAGAAACAATGCCTCATTAACTTGGTTGTTAGCTGCCTTTTTCATCATTTAAGTTTTTTAACACCACTTGTTGACGCTTGTGACGAGCACCACTTTTCAATATCACTTCGAGCCTTTTTCCAGTCACTCACAGTGCTTGTTCCTACTCCCATATCCGCGGCAATCTTCTTGGCTGTTTCACCAGCATCTAACCTTTTTAGAGCACGGAACTTTTCTTCCACCATCGTAACAACAGTTTTTTTCCTTTTTTCGGACATTTTAGCAAAAAAAAATACAAGGTTAAAAGATAACAATAACGATAACAACGGTAAACAATTACAGTAACAACAGAAACACACTCGCAAAACAAACTGTCGCTTCAAGACTCACGTACAGACTGAAGGGTAGAAAGAGAGGCAGCCTCGTGTTGACGTTGGTGGCAGGCAGGCAGAAGCCGTGAATGGAATATCGCTTATTCACACAAAGGGATGAGTTTCCGGGAAGATGTCGTTGACCGAGTCAGGCCACAACCCCTCGCGGTCAAGCACGCACACAGCCTTCCAGCGCTGCAACTTTCACTCGTCCTCCCTGGCAAGCACACTAATGTATCCTCGCTCTCAACTACGACTTAAAAATTCATTCGGAGATGTGTCCGGATATGGGAGGGTTCGGATATCACAGGTCCGGATGTGACAGGTTGTACTGTATTGAGAAATGATAATATGAGAACAAACCCATAGAAGATGAGCAGGATGATTAATTGAAATGATCATGTTGAATTAGAGTAGGCAGGCTATGTCACTTGAATATAATATCAGATTACATTAATATTTGGGTATGAGAGGAGGTGCATTATTAAAAACGAAGATGGCACGTTGAACGATGTTGATGAATAAAATGATAATACAGTGATTATGATTATAAGTGAAATATTAGGTCATGATGGCAATTCCATGACAGATAATGATAGAATAATATTATGGTAATGTTGAGTATATTATAAGCTCAAGGTAAATTTATTGTTAAATGCTGATATGAGTTGAATATGTGTGGAAAGTGTAGCACATTAGCTAATGGTATTAAGCGCATTATAAAAGTAATGATCACAAGATTAAAAGAACGATGAGGGAGTAATCAATATTACATAATGAAGAAGAAAATCCACAGCCTGCTTCCAGTCTCCGACCGGGTCAGGAATGGAATGAATGAAGCCCCCATCTAGCGGCGAGGATATGAACAGTGCCGGCTGCCGAGGCCTGACGCACTCCTCTGGGGCAATGATTAAATGAACGACAGATGAAATGAAATGATAGTGGAGAGTGTTGCTGGAATGAAATTTTGACAGGGAAAACCGGAGCACCCAGAGAAAAACCTGTCTGCCTCCGTTTTGTCCAGCACAGATCTCACATGGAGTGACCGGGATGTGAACCGCGGACCCAGCGGTGAGAGGCCGGCGTGCTGCCGCCTAAGCCACGGAGGCTTCAATATTACATAATGACTTCTAATAATAAGGGAATGTGATAGGATTTGAATCTTGTAAACTGAAACACCAAATGCATCGAGAATTTAAATGCTAGCTTTGAATTATATTAATCTTCTCTTCTTCATTTCCCGGTTCTAGTGATCTGGGTCAAGATGTGAATCAAGGACCTCCATACTTTTCTGTCTCTCCACCACTCTCGTCCTTCTTCCAGTATATCTTCCACTTTCACTCCTCTTCTCAATGCTCTCCCTCACTGTATCCATCCACCTCATCCTCGGCCTTCCCCATTGATGCTTCCCCGTGACTTTCTCAGTAAATAATCACTTCGGGACTCTGTCTTCTCCCATTCCCATCATATGTCCATACCATTTTAGTTCACTGACCTCGATCTTGTCTTGTTACTTCGGGAATGCTGTTTTTTTTCCCTAATTTCCTTGTTTCCGATTTTGTCTCTGCGAGTCTTTCCAATTTTACCTCTATGGAACTTCATCTCTGCTGCCTGGATTATACTTTCGTCCCATTTAGTTGTTCTCCACGTGCCCGCTACATACGTCAATATAGGTGTATTGTATCATTGTATTTTAGATAGGGATTATATTAATATCATGTGATATCTGGTATATTTAACATCTAAAATATTCTAAAATAACCTTCTTACTAAATTTATTGTTAAAAGAAATATGATAATTGGTAACTATGCATTTGAAGGAATTTTTGAGTGATTTAATGGGAGTGATGAGTATTATAACCGGTTGAGACGACTAGGACTGTGACAACGTTGATGGAGTTTGATTCTGCAGAACATGAGGTATTTTGAATTAATTATGTGTATATTTGTTGTGAATAGGATTTTCACTAGGTTTTGTTAGGTTAGTATGCTTAGCTAGCTGTAAATGTAAATGTGAAAATGACGAACATCATGACAGTAGGGATATTTTAATTATTATTGTTTATTGGGTCCATTCGTAAATCAATATTTAGGATCAGGCCATAGCAACCTATGTAGGAGCAATGTCACTAGAAGTTATCATTATCATTGTATTTTAGATAGGGATTTTGTGTGTATTCTACCTAGTTTAGCTTTACTTTTGTATGGATAGGACTTCTTCAAGGGAATCTATAGGACGTAAAAGTAGATCTTTTCTTTTTCAGGAGGCATTTATTAGATAGGGGACCAGTTACATCAGCACCAATTTCCCAGTATAAGAGGGGGCTAGGGCTTCTGGACCCCAATAAATCCAAGAAGAATTTTGTTTTAATCTTAATAATAATAATAATAACCCCTGGCACTACTGCCCGTGAAGGGCCTAGGCCTACCAAGCGACCGCTGCCCAGCCATTTGGCCTGCAGATATTGGGGTGACGAGTGGTCAGCGCATCGGGTCCCCTCAGCCGTTAATCTTGGTTTTCGTGACCGGGGCGCTGCCTCACTGTCAGACAGCTACTCAATTGTCCTCACGAGGCTGAGTGCACCCCGTTCCAGCCCTCACATCAGTTTCTAAAATCCCTGCTGGAGCCGGGAATTGAACCCAAGGCCTCCGGGTGAGAGGCAGGTGCGCTACCCCAACACCACGGGGCCGGCCTTTAATCTTAAACTAGAGTTATGTTTTGCTATTTTTCCTTTTCTTTCTTCAAGCATGGCTGTGTATACGATTGTAACGGGATTTCGGGGCATGTGCCTTGGTCAATCATGTCATGCTGGGACAAGCAGGCACAATACTGAGGCACCATATATAGACTAGCAGTAGCTTTCTTCCTGACAGGTTACGAGGTACATGAAGAATTTACAAGTATTGTTGATGGTGGCAGCAACCAGAGAGATAAAACTACCATTGACCAAGAAAAGAACTTGACGTATGTATTGGATCCCACCATTAGATGTGTGGTCAATGCAGATAATGAGCCATATATGAACCAACCATCAATTACTTCAGAGAAGCATACAACATCCTTTTTATTTTATTAATGCAGCCAATGGCCATTCATATTTTTTTCAGGATGGATCAGGAAGAAAATCAGGCTGGACCTATTGAAAGGAACCATCCCAGCATTGGCCTGGTGGTGAAAATTGGGAAACCATGAAAACCATTCCAGGACGGGTGAGGTAGGATCTGAACCTAAGCACAAGGTAGTGCGTTAGCGCTCTTGACCACTGCGGATCATCTTTAGTATAAGGATTTTGGGACGTTTCATTTTAGGATTCTAAGTTGAGTTTTTTAAAAGTGTGGGCATTTCTAAGGATATACGTAATACATTCCAATTTGGCTATTTGGCCATCAAAGGAGAAGTCCAAATAATTAGAAATCATGTGAACATTTTTAAAAGCCTTTGTCTGGAGTGTGGCACTCTATGGAAATGAAACTTGGACTGTTGGCGCAGCAGAAAAGAGGAGAATAGAAACATTTGAAATGTGGTGTTACAGGAGAATGATGAAGATCAGATGGGTCGATGGAGTGACAAATGTGACAACAATGCAACAGATATAGGGTATGGTAGCTATGTAGAGATGAAACTATTAGCTCAGGACAGGGAGGTATGGATGGCTGCATCAAACCAGTCCAAAGACTGAAACTAAGACAACAACAACGTGAACACCCCTTAATATTGCATGAAAAGGAGACTCCATGAAGCTCTTATCACATATTTTAATGTTCAAATTCTTATGGTATACCGGTAGTTTGTCAGGTTTAGTTAGCCTTCCATTACTCCTTTCTCCTTGTACTGTGCATGTTTTCATGCAATTCATTCAATTATTAACCCCCTTATAGAGAGACTTATTAGTTGATGGTTACATACCTCAAAATTTCAAGGTTGTAGCTCATATTGTTTTGGCTCTGTGCTGATTGTGAGGATACTTCATTTTACTGTAAAGCGTAAGATTTCCACTAGACCCAAATGGGATCTATATGCTGAGGAATATACAGGCCTAACAGAGCAGAGTTATTCTAAGAAATATTACCTGGATAAAGGGGAAATCTTAAGGGGACTTGAATAAAGTGTTTTAGTGTACACAATAGATTTGTGAAATTCGTACCTAATGAAAAATTATAATTTCAGATGCAGTGGCGGCCGGTAATAAGGTTGCAGTGTTGCACAACGACCAGATTAATTCATGAAAAACAATTAATACCGCGATAATATTTTTAGTATTAAAAGCTATATGTTTCCTGTTAAATGTATAGAAATTCATAATTCTGTTCCTTAATAATTCAGGAAATTTCATAGTAAGTTACAGTATTGTGAACTGACTGAGAAAGCGAAGCGCGCCAGCCGTCTAGGAGCGCTCGTCCGCTTGGTCGTTGCCAGCCCCAAGCACCAACCAGATCTCAATAGTGAAGGGTATGGCAGAGATGCTAGACCGGGTAAGCCCTATCCCAACAGTTAACACGGCTAGTCGTTGCCAGCTCATTGCAACCAGGAAGCCGAGGCGCGGCCGGAGACATCCGAGATGCTCCGTCAACTGCCGATACTATGTTTTGCAATGTTGGGCGTACTTGTGATACTCACCCTCGTATATAACTTACATTGTTTTGTTCTCATGAAGGTTTTCATGTAGACTAACTTATATTCCATTTAATCCGATGAAAATATGATGTCTCTGAACTGCGGCATTCGTTATGAATGAGGTACCGGTACATCCGTTTTACCGCGCAATTGAATACAATTTTCTCCGATATCAAGCTGTCCTATCACCTCATGGGCGTCCGCAGGAGGGGGGGAGGGCACAAGGAGGCGCCGTGCCCCCCACCCCCCTGTAATTGTTCATTGTCACACCAGTTTATTTCATAAATTGAAGTTACTGATGGTTAACTGATTTACATGTAGGGATAATTCCACAGTTTTATTTAACTTAGAAATTTTGGATTATTTGAGAATATCTTCAGTTATTTAGGAAATCGACGAATTGGATTAACATTACCATTTTAATGAACTGCTTGATTTTTATTTTTGTCGGTAGGCCTACATGGTGATACAACTACTTTTGCCTGTTTAAAATAAATGATTTATGACGATGATTCACAAAGAACTCCTATGGACAAAAACTCTTAACTAAAAAAAATATTCCTACCATTCATGCCATAAAGATCATGTACCCAACGGTTTAAGAGCAGCCAATTAATGAATATCACGAAGCAAGTAAGAAATTAAACGAAAATTGTGCGGGGTGTACGTCTCAATAACACCTAGTGACGAGGTAATGAAATGAAAAACATATTACTTCCCCACCCTTGAAAAAATTCTGCGGTTGCCCATGTACCAACTTAACCCCACTCTTAACGAAAATAGCGCAACACCCAGAACAATTATCCATCAGCCGCCTCTGTTCAGATGTAGAGTTGGACTGTTTTAAGAGATGGAATGTCAAGGTTATCTGTCTTAGAGTAGGACTGTGTTACATTATTGTCAACCTAACAGAAATATCTATTAGGCTGTTGAACTTACATATTCGATCTGATGTCGAATTTGACTCTCGTCGTGGTAGGGTTGGTTACGATCACTGTGGTTGTTGATGCGTATCTTTGTACCTGGTGTCCAAAATTGGCAAAGGGATTCCTTTACAACTTTTCTGCGGTGATCCTTTCCATTGGCAGGCCGCAGGTTCACCACCTCGATACTCTCAGGCCCCTTGCTTTCTGAGGAGGTAATGATATACATAAAAATTTTATTCACCACAAGTTCTACAACCAGAGACTAGCAGATGGCCTTGGTCTATCATTATAATCATTTTATGGTATTTTATGATGCAGCGATGACTCTTTTTTTCTTTTCTTTCATCCACACTTGCAGATTTCAACTAAGGTAGTAGACAGAGATCTGATGTGCTTGTTTTTGATTATCCAAGTTCACTCTATATAGCCAAGATTAGTACAATTGGGCTCAAATCACACAGACAAACTGTTTTCACTGCCTGGGCACCTATACAAAGTTCTGTATTCTGTGTATTTATTCCCAATTCCTGACTTTTGTTTCCTTCTAAGGCAAGAAGACCTGTAAAAATTGTCACAACCTAGTATTTTGTTGGTGTCTTATTAAGACCTGGATTCCTACTTAACGTATTCACTTATCTGTTCCAAAGAAAATCATTAACTATTGTAAAAGTGATTCACTACCATTAACTAAATCCTCCAGTCAGATTATATTAATTCAACAATATCTACGGTACCTCAGTAGATAGACTGCTTGCTAAAGAGGCCACAAAATGCTGCTTCCGCTTGATCACTGGTCTCTTTTCCCCTTGCCTAGAGGCAGGTGTGTATGGGTCACCTTTACTTGAATATGAATAAACCAGACATTCTTTTTTCAACCAGATATTTTTCAATTGTTTTGTTTAACCTCTTAATTTCTTTTCCTACTCTATATAGCATAAATGAATATACATCCTTAAATGCTAAAATTACAAAACTTGCTTTGCACATACACTTTTTTAAATTTTATTTAATCACTTAATCACTCCAAAAGTTAATTTATATATTTTACAGAATCAGAAATATCCTTTCAGCAAAAGTCTTGAGAACTGTATATTTTGCCTTAGTCCAGTCACAACTACAATATGGAATAAATGGTTGGGGTGGAATACTTGATTCACATTTGGCTCAGGTAAATACCTGCCAGAATTTCATTATTAAAGTTATGTACAAAAGGCCACCAACTTTTCCAACATGTGAACTGTATCAACAAAGCATGTTGCTTAACATACGACAGTTATTTGTTCAGTCGTCAATCATATTTATACATAAAAATATGAAGCTCTTCTCTAATGGACAAAAACTTGAAATGTGCACTAGACTTCAAGACAGAACTGGAATAAATATCCCTCGTTGAAACACACTACTTGGCCAAAGGAATTTAAGTTGTCTTAGCACTAGGATATACAGTATATTGCCAGTAAATGTGACAAATAACACCCTGAATATATTGAAGAAAAGGCTTTTTATATGGCTCCTTAATAACTTTGATAGAGTGAATGAACTTATAAATTTTCACCAACATATTTAGGCCTAAACCAACTTAGTCACAAATAAGTAATGTATCATCTTCTTTTATTTTCAGTGTCATTATAGTTAATGCTTTTACTATAAACTTTTCTTATTATTATCAGTCAAATACCATGTTGCAAATAAATTAAGAAATTGTGTTCATGAAGCCCACGCACAAGTTTATCTTATGTGGGATTCACCCTGTATTTTTGATACAACATCTGTATATGTACATGTTTTCTGTCAGTGAATAAAAATGTGTGCTCATAAAAAACAAAAATAAAACTTATTTACATATTTACTTGGTAAGGGGACTTGATTTGTTCATTCATAACCTGAGTTTCTGACTGATTACACAGAAATGTAGGACATAAATATCTTACATCTTGCACACACCTTGTGCTGAGATAATGTTATAATTTTATTTGTGTGGGTCACATGGCATTTTAAGCTCTCCATACCCAGATTTCAATTTCATGCAACTACTTTTGCATGACTTCAATGTTAGAAGAAGTCAGACATGGTGAAACCTCTTGAAGACAGGTTGTTGGGTCCCCTTACCTTCCATGTTGCTGTAGATAGGATTCCTTGTTCTTAGGTACAGAGTCTTTTTTATTTGTTATAGCCATATCTTGTCAATAGATATGCAGCAAATTAACAATTTCATACATTTTGCCTTTAATACTTACATTAAATCAGACTTCATTTGTTGTAAAATGCCAGTTATGGCACATGTTTTTGTAATTCCCTCAAATAACTCTAGTTCATTTAAGTTCACTAACTACACTATCAGTAGCAAAAAGTTGCACGTTTGATTCTTACGGAAGCTCCACACTTCAGTCAGTTTCACTTGCTTGGTGTTGCACTGAGTCACATTCTTTCATCCTGCACAATTGTTCATGAATTTGTTCAGATCTCTGTTTGCTGCAAATATTTGTTGATTTTCTATAAATTTGGATATTATTGGGTATTGTCTGTTTCCCTCTCATCTTCATTGTTGTCATTATTATCAGCATTTTCATCTTCACCTTTCATCATTCCCACTTCGGGCTTGGCTGTCGGATATGAAGAAATGTCACTGTCTCCAATAAATTATGCACTGTGTAGCATCTGTACCAAACTTCCCCTTTGAGCACAGATATGATATAACTTTCAAATTATTCTCTACTTCATACAAGTCATCATTTTCTTCAGAATAATGAAGAAATTTTGCTTCCCTGAAACACTTAGTGATTGTCTCCTTATGGTGTTTGAAGCCATTTTTCAATGTTGCCTTAGTAATCAAAATTTGATGTTCTTCAGTCAGTTGACCAGCTGAAAAACATTAAATTTTGATTGTCTCCTGTTTTATTTTCTCACATGGAAATGGATTTCATAATGTCACCTGTGCTACTTGAACTTCCAACATAGCTACAGGGTGTTTCACTCAAAGCGGGGCCCAGCACTCCAGGTAGAACGTGGATCTAAAGGTCAGACGAGCATATCGCAGCACGCTGCTGTGACAGCAAATGTCATAAGATAAGAGAAGAAGTGCTGTTGGATTGATGAAATTAATGCTTTGGAGCAGCGCCGGACTTCGCTGTGCTGGGAGTGCTGTTGCGACGCAGGATTTGCCGAGTAAAATTGACTTTGTTATTTTGTTTATAGCCTATTTTAATTTACAAGTGTTTATAACGTGGATATTGTTTAATTGTTATTGTGTTTCAAAATTTTATAACGTGTTATTGCTAAGTCTTAAAGCCTATTGGTTCAATAATGCCTCAACCTGCGTACACATTAGCACAAAATATCACGAGAGAAATTGAGGCTATCTTGGTAAATGAAATAAAGCGTGTGAATGAAAATTTCCTTAGACGATGCCAGAAATGTGTAGATGCAGGTGGAGGACATTTTCAACATATTCTGTGACAAGGTGAGTAATTATTTTACTTTGATTATGTGTTATTTTGTGTACTTGTTATTTACATGCGATTCGTACGGGCGCTATCTCGGCGCCTAGCTCAGCGAGCTGCCATCTGCTCGTCCGACCCTCTATGCGCCGCGCTGCCGGCCCCACTTTGAGTGTCCCTGTATTATTTCCTGCATGAGTAACCTTCTGTGGAAACCAAACTTAAATCAAATTTAATTTAAACCAAATTTAAACAGGGTGACATTTAACAGTTCGAGAAACAGCAGCTCATAACAATTATCTCTTGTCATCTTGGCATTAAAATTAAGAGCCATTCTTTTGTCAATACAGCTGTCATCCAAGCCTTCCTGTTTGAGGGGAAGATGACCTCGTAGTTCTGCCCCTTAAAACAACAATAACTAACTATAACTTTCCTGTTTGATATCCAATTCACTGAAAATTTATTTCTATCCTGGTAGCTCAAACAACAAGGTATAGCCAAATAGCTTATATGATCATACTAAGCTATTTGGTATCTGGTAGCTTATTTGCCTCTCACTAGTGGTTTATCAAGCTTTTCTGCCATATTAACTCAAATAGAAATTATAGGACATATGTTAGACATCTTGCTGCATGCATAATTTTTTGTCCTGCGCAGGGTGAGCCGTTTGTAGGAAGTGCTCTAAAATTAAATCTGTTTCATCCCATTGTACATAATGTTTGGCTGAAATCCCCCAATAATGTTTTCAGTTTTTCCTGCAACACAGAAACTTATCACCCCTTTGAGGACCATAAGAACTGCGACGGGGATGGTTTGTAAAACATCACACAAATGGTCTATGATACATACGGTACCGGTATATTAGAGTAGAGTCGAGGTGCAGAAAAGCCAATCCAGTGAGTTCTCAGTCGTGATCTACAATATTCTGCACAAAAGAAATTAGTGTAGCAATGAAACGCTCCCTACATCGCTCAGTATTTAGATCGACCTCGCTATATGGAAGTGAGAGCTGGTTAGATTCAGTTTATCTGATACATAAGCTAGAGGGCAGCACGAATGATTGCTGGGACAAATAAATGGGGCCAATGGCAGGATTCGGCTTTCATCGCGTTTTGTTGTGGACCAAGTACCCGCTTCATATGTCAAAATTGGTGTGTAAATACATTGAGATTAGAACTTTCTTGCATTTCTCTGGGACTTCCTGGTTCCATACTAAACCTCTCACACACTGGTAAAACCCATTAGCTTGTTGGATTCTCTTTCCAATTTCTTCATTTATTGTACCATCTGTGAGTATGCTCCCCAAATACTTAAAGCTTTTACCATTTCCAATGGATTTCTATTGACTTCAATATTCTGTCTTCCTTCTCTCTTGTTTCTTGTCATCACTACAGTCTTACTCTTCTCCACATTTATTTTCATTCCATATTTCTCTATCTCTTGGTTCCATACAGTGACTTGTTCTTGCACTTCTATTTCATTTTCTTCCCATATTACTATGTCGTCTGCAAAGAGTAAGGCCTTAGTCTCTTTGCTTCCCATTCTTCGTTTCACACTCTTGTGGATTTCATCCATGACAGTTATAAACAGTATAGGGGGTAACACACTTCCTTGTCGATGTCATGTTTCAACACTGAACCAGTTTGTTTGTCCTAGCTTGGTCTTCACACTGCTTACACACTTTTCATACTTGGCTTTGATCATTTGTATTTCTGCTCTGCCTACCCTGGTTTTTATCAATGCATCCCAGACCAATCTTCGTGGGACACTGTCGTATGCCTTCTCAATATCTAGAAATGTCATCACCAAATCCTTTCTGAACTCCCATCTTTTCTCCATCATGTTTCTTAGAGCAAAGATTAGATCAAAGGTTGATATATCTCTTCAGAATCCATGTTGTTCTTCCTCCATTTCTGCCTCAACTTTCATTCTCACTCTTTTCTCTAATATCCTCTCAAAGATCTTTGCAACATCGGAAATAAGTGTGATTCCCCGATAATTGTTACATTCTTTCTTATCACCCTTCTTGAATGCTGGAATTATCAGACCCTTCCTCCAATCTTCTGGTACTTGTTTCTCCTTCCATATTACACGAAATAGTCTATACATCCCATGTAACCCTACTGGTCCAGCTGCCATGATCATCTCTGTAGTCACTTCATCCACTCCTGGTGCTTTCCCATTCTTCATCTTCCTTAGGGCTTCTTCTATTTCCAACATTGCTATGTCTTCATTTCGGTTTTCTTCCACCTCTTCTTCTTCTTCTTCATGTTCTTCCTCTTCAGCCAGTTCCTTGAATTTGACGTTAAGTAATTAAGCGAAATACTCTTCCCATCGCTGAAGTATATCCTCTCTTTGTGTCAAAATGTGTCCACTGTCCGTCTTCACAAATTTTGTTTCTTCTCTATTTCTCACTTTGTTTCTAACCAATCCATACAGAAGTTTCTTACTTCCTTTGACATCCTCCTGTAGGGTATCTGTGAAGCTTTCCCAGCACTTCCGTTTTTCTTCCTGTATGGTTTTCTGGCATATTTTCTTTGTTTTGTGGTACTTTTCCTTTCTCTCCGAGTTTCTGCCTCTGATCCAGCTACTCCAAGCCTTTTGTTTTACCTTCACTGCATCCTTTACTGTGTCATTCCACCAGGGTGTTTCCTTTTCCTTCTTTTTCCCTGAAACTCTACCACATGCATTCTCTGCACATTTTACCATTCCTTGTTTGAACTTAATCTATTCTTCTTCTACACTGCCAACCTCTCCTTTGGGAATTCGTTTTTTCACCTCATCTTGGAACTTTTCCTGCACCTTCTTTTCCTTTAATTTCCATACCTTTATTTTTCTTTCTCTTGTCTCTTTGAATCTAACTATTTTACCAAGTCTTATTTTAGCCACTACAATTTTTTGGTCTCCTTCAAAATCTGCTCTTGGCATAACCGTGACATCTTCCAACTGTCTGCGTTTCTCTCTCTCAACTAAAATCAGATCAATCATTGATTTTGTTTTCTTTTGCCCCCATCCATATCTTGTTATTTTCTGACTGTTCTTCTTTCGGAACCATGTATTGCCTACAATTAGTCTATTCCTCTCACAAAAATCAAGTAGTAACTCTCCTTCAGTATTTTTATTGCTATAACTGAAAGGACCAATTATCTCTTCTTTACCTTGCCTTTCTGTTCCTATTTGTGCAATCATGTCTCTCATTACAATCACTTCTTTATCTTCAATGCACTTCTCCAGTTCTTCCAGAAATTCCTCAAGGCTCTCTTCGAGGTTACCTGTCTGGGGGGCATAGACCTGAATAAAATCTTTCTGTCCACTCTCTAGGCCAAATCTAAATTTAATTATTCTATCATTTACCTGGTACACCTCTTCTATACCAAGTCCTCCCTCACAATGAACCCTACTCCATTTTTGCAGTGCACCCTTCCACTCCAAAACAACTGAAACCCTTTGTTCAAATTCTTCTGTCCCTTTCCTTTCCACTTGGTTTCACTCATTCCCAAAACTGCAATGTCTTTTCTCTCCATATATTCTATAAGTTCCTCTATCTTGCCCTTGAGGGTCAAGACATTGATGGTAGCAATCTTCATCACTGGTTGCCCACTTTTCACAGCTCCCGCAGGACCAGAACTCCAAGAGCTGCGCATCGCTTGTGGGGGATGGCCTAACTGTTTCCGAGACCTCTATTCACTTTCACTCATTTTATAGGCTATAGTACGATGGGCTCGCCATACCCAAAGGAATTTTATACCTACTGCCAGGTTTAAAATAGGCCGCCCCTAACATGGAGTCAGACACCTTTTGTAGCCACTCCTCTGGAGTACAGTGTTAATTGTAATTGCAAATAAATTCTTCAATTAATAATTTAAAATTGAAACATGTAGTTTGCTTTTTGAATGTCTGTAGTCCCCAACAAGGATCCTTATAATGCTACTGAGTCATTTGTTGGTATGTTTGGTATTTATCAACCTATAGCAACCATCAGTAGCGTAGTGTCAGGATAGACTAGGTAGACACTGTCTATCCAAATTTACGTAACAAATGACCGGTTGTATTATTATTTATTGCAATATTGTTCAGTGGCGACTCCTAATTTTCACAATGTGTAGGACGTAGTAAGATAGGCTACTTATTAACCTAAGATAATTATTATAGCTGGGCCAAATTGAGATATTAGACTCAGTTATTCTGTCGCACAGCACTATTACGAACACATTACACAATACAATACAATCGAATACCACTCCAAAGATGTGCACACGCTGAAAACAGACTATTCATTCTGACCGCGCAAAATCATAACCAATAAGCCCGTAGTGTTGGTTTAAAATTCAACCAATAGCGAGACTTGAGGATCTCAGTCGACGTCCTCCGAGTGCCATTAAACAGACCAAACCTTCCCCTTCCCCCTCAGGGGCTATCCACACATTTCTAAGGCTATAAACACGTGCTTTGAGGACGCAAGGCTTACTTCCTCACAGCTTTCTACTCCGGGTGGTGAAGGTCACACTTCACCCATCTAGGGGTGTAATGTAGAACTAGTTACAAGTACTGACAGTAACAGTGAGACAGAGCATATCGAGAGGGCGCACAAGGTGGCCCCAAAGACTATTTTACAAAACTTTTTTTTAAACAGTTACAGCTGAGAGCTGACTGTAGGATGATCCTCACGTCCTACATGGAGGAATCGCCACTGATATTGTTTTACTTCCAAGTTCTTAAGCCATAATAGTAATTTTCATGATTTAAACAATTCAGCGCTTGCATCCTGCGTACGAACGAGACAGATAGACACTTTGAGGATGTCTCCCCTGCCTCCTTATTAAAGCGTGAAAGATCGTGCGCGCGCCGCCATCCCCTCCATGCTCCTCCACACTGCCTGTCGTGAACATAGTAGATATGTCTTTTCTTTGGCGATGTGGTGAACGTTTCGTGATCCTGTATTTACTGTGCCTTAGTTTCTAGTTTTTTTAACCATGGAAAGTGATGAGCTATTAGTTGACATGAACAGTGTAACTTTTGATTCTGTAAGATTTCTTCATAGTATCACTATCATCATTAACATTTGAACAAAAGTTGAAACTAAAATCTAAAATAAATCGCCCTTAGTTGGATTTGTCCCAAAAAGATGGCAAAGTTGTAAGAACATTTAAAAGTAGTTGCCATTCGAATTATAGATGGTTATGTGGTTCTCAGCACACAAAGTACCGACAGCAGTGGCTACGCTCGCTAAAGTGCAGCGTTAGGTCATGAGGCCAAGCTCTCTGATGACTCGCTAGATGCGTGGGTTCGAGCCCCACCGTCGGCCGTCCTTGAAATGGTTTTCCGTGGTTTTCCCCATTTTCAACACTAGGCAAATGCTGGGACGGTAGGCAAATGCTGGGACGGTACCTTCTGACAGGCCACAGCCGCTTCCTTCCACATCCTTGCCCAGTTTTATCCATCTTCAACCATTCCATCTGTCATCCCAGCATGCAGGTCACCTACGGGCGTCGACTAGAAATACCTGCACTCGGCCTCTCAGGAGGCCACACGACAAAAAAAAAAGCACACAATGTCCCTTCATTGTTATTACTGTTTGAACCATGGACCCGTACGGGTATCACAACAATAAAGAAATTGAGGCAAAACTCTAAAACATTCAGGGACCAAGAAGCACATTAATAATGCAGAGATGTATCACATGCTAGCAAGAAATAGAATTGAGCATTGTTTAGTGGAAACAACGCGATTAGCAGCTGTGAAACATAATGAAAATGTACTGTAACTCGAAATATACGAATAGTGGGTCGCCTGATAGATGGTGTGCCATCTCGGGCGGCAAGAACTTGCCTTTTAGAGGCCACAGAGAAGACCACTAATCTCTTAATAAGGGCAATTATTTAGAGACCCTCGATTTGCTGGCAATAGAAGAATTCATTTATGAAAGACGGCAGCTTGAAGGCAGCTCTGTTTTTGAAGGTACGTCTCCAGACATCCAAAATGATTTAATGACTGCACTAATGCAGTAAGGGAAAGGATTGCAGAAGAGCTTTCATCATGTGAATTTGTGGCCATTCAGGCAGATGAGACTACTGACGTGTCCTTCAAAGCTCTCAATTAAGTGTAATTGTGCGATATGTCTGTAACTCGAGAGTTGAGAAATATTTGTAGGTTGCTTCGATGTATCATTAGATATAAGTGCACTGGGTTCGGCAATACACACATAATTTTCGATCTGGAAGAATATAAAATAGATAAGAAAATAGTCTGCCCCTTAAAACCTCAATAACTAACTAACTAGGCTTATGCTGGAGCTACTTGTCATGTTGGGTAGCAACAATGGTCTTCAAGCAATTATCAGACAGCATTGTCCCATGGCATTATTTGTACATTGTTATGCTCATCCATTAAACTTAGTTCTTTTACATGGGGCCAAGAGAATAGGAAGTATGTAAGATTTAAGTTAAAACTTGAAACATGTTTTTTAAATTTTTTACTGCAGTTTTTCTTTTTATTTGTGTCTACCCAATTATTTTCCTCATGCTACGCTACTGGCAACCATACTTGCAAGTTTAATGGTAATCTGTATACAATAAGACAGTCATAATACTGTCATTGAAGATAATTATTTGACCTCTATATGCATTTTGTAACCATACAAGAAAAGAGTTCAAAATAGCAATGCAATAACAACAATTTAATTGATCAAATCTCAATTGATTAATGACTAGCACTAATTTGCACTTATAGTTTACTTGAATTGATATAGAGTATGGGACAGGATGAGTAAGTATGGTATTACCCAGTATATGTCAAAATCTGTGTTGTTATCACTCAAAGTAAAGCCATGGTATTCCGGAGACTGTCTGTACTAGAGGTGGGTGCCTGCTTATTACAAGAGCTATTCACCATACAGGGCAATTCAAGCCACACCATCAAACAAACTAACATCAACCTCCGTATGACATCTGTGACATCATCGAATACACTAAACATTTATCCTTGGCACGTACATATCGTGGTATATACCTGACCTTTATCAGAATCCTTATTAAGCTCTAAATTACAATGAAGGAGGGCACTTGCTACTAATTGTTAAATTTGTTGATGTTAATGATCACATGAATAGAAAACTTTCTGCGGCTTATCCCATTTAATTTGGGGCCTCCGGAGCTGACCTGACCCATTGTGACTTAAGGTTAACCCCCTTCTTGATACCACGTGATTCTGCAGGTGATAATTTCACCCCACTGTCACTGAGAATCGAACCCCAGCCATTCAGGTGAATGAAGAGCAGCTAAGCTACTGCACAATCACGTTCCCTTATGTTGATGATCAAATGTGAGAGGATTTTTGAAAATTCAGTCTTGTGTACTGTCCTATTGAGAAAAAGGCCTACTGGTACATAACAGTGAAGAAGAAGAAGAAGAAAAACAAAAACAAAAAGAAACAAAAAACACAGACAAACCACATACATTGATTGTCCTTTCATGAAAGAATTACTTCAGGTTATGAACGAACCTAATGCGAATAGCTCACCGCATGAGAGAAGTAAGAACTAGACTCTATGTAGGGGGTCTTTGCCCTTCTAGGGACATTGAGGCTATCATTATTATTGTTATTATTAATATTATATTATTATGAACAGAAGTATATACAGTAGTGTGAAACTGCAGGATAACTGTGTTAGTCCTAATTGTCATATAAATAGATCATGTAACAAAACATTTTTCAGGGTATATCTCAACTGATTAAACTCACTTGCACTTGCCAATCTGATGCCTACTCCCCAGTGGTTGCCATTCGGTTGCTCCACTTCCAGGATGTCGCCAGTCTCCATGACATTACAGAAGACAGAGGCCTCGTCTTCTCCCAGCCACTTGGAGCGTGTCATGACGGTGAACTTCATGGCAGTAACGGGTTTCCCACCTGTAGAAGCCATGGCATAGATGACTACTGAGATTTGTATGTCATAGTATCAGTCCATGTGCAGGCTTATCTCTCCTTCTTTCCCCAGATAGCACGGTAAATGCTTGCCTTGACACTGAACAGACTTGGCAAGCAGTGGTCCACTACCTGCCAACACTCATCTACTGTGCCACAAGGTCAAGCCAAATATAACAAGTGACTGCTGCCAATGTTTTGTAAATATAAGAACATGTGACATAGCAAATCATTGCAAATATTGATTCAGAGAATTGGTGGGTGGAAACCAGATTGGTAAAGTAATATTTCACTATTGTTGTATAGTCTTACCAGTATTTCAGCAGTTTATTGTGAAGCAGCTATGAGCTGTATTTAGTTGTATGTCACTTAAGACATAAGGCATCTGTAACAAATTGTGATGTGCAACAGTTTTGAATGATATATTTTAAATAAAAACATTTATGCTTAATTGTCACTTATACCACATGTTCTAAATTTTAAAAAATTGTGCTTGGTTGTCACTCATACCGTTATCGTTTGATATGTTCTAAATAAAAATATTTGTCACTTATACCATTATGTGTTCTAAATCAAAATATTTGTGCTTAGTTGTCGCTTGTACCATTATGGTTTGATATGTTCTAAATCAAAATATTTGTGCTTAATTGTCACTTATACCATTATGGTTTGATATGTTCTAAATCAAAATAATTTTGTTTAATTGTCGCTTATACCGTTACGGTTTTCATCTATTGAAGTAATAATCCAGTATGATACAGCAATAGGGGAGTTTGGATTGAGTGTATTCCAGACTCAAGAAGCTTTAATGTTAAAAAAGTTACTCCATGGCGTAGTCTTGTGTGTTGAATCGCTCACCATGACTGCGGCAGGAGCTGCAGCAAGTCCAGAGATCAGAGGTTCGAATTCTGGCGCTGACAGCGGCTATCCTGAGTGTGGATTTTCCTTCGATTTTACCACACTCCCTCCAAACAAATGCCAGGATAGTACCTTATTTCAAGTCCCAAGGCACCTATCCCATTCCCAACACTAATAATTGCATTCACCACGGTAACACAGGTTATCAGACAAATTGAACATATACCGAAGTACACAGGGCTGATGACCAAGATGTTCCAAGCCTCTAAAATGAATCAACAACAGCTGTTACTATTGCACATGACTAGGAAACAATTCCCTCCAAATTCATTTCTGGCTCTCATTGCATGCCATGTTATTTATACTTCCTTATAGAGTACCGGTAATGATAAGGTTTTACAAGGTATTCCACTAACCCACAGTAATATTTTATCTTGAACTGAAGCCTTATCTCTAATTTGATGATATACTTTCATCTGTTTCTTATCTATTTTCCTTTACCCTTTATCTTCTGTGTATTCAGTTTGAATGTTATAGTATCATTTTGTAAGTTTAGTAAACGGTGTTATCTTTGCCATAAATAAAATGTCATGGCATGCAATGAGCTGACTTCATCTGTGTAGTTTACCATCTAAGATTATCAAAACCATTGGTTATCAATAGGGCCCAGATGTTGATGCCATAAAAGAGTTTAGAAAATGCACTAAAGATTTTCAGAAATGACTGTAATAAAGGTCCCAAAAATTTGAAAAATGCACTATAAAATGGAGAAAATGATCTTATAATAATAAACTCACCAATATTTCAAAAATGACATCTTGCTCAAACTGAAAAGTCAATCAAAATAGATTTCTAGCACTTAACAAAAGGTTTATTTTCACTTTAGTCAGAGTTGCACTGCACTACACATGTCATTCTGATGTCAAATGTAATTGATCTGCGATTATCAGCCAACAAGTTTTTATATCTCGAAAATTTGCGTTCAACATCAACTAATGTGATCAGAGTGTACTTGAAGTGAGGAAGGTCATTTGCTGCTAAATCCTCCTGAATCCCATCCATGCAGTAGTTTTCACCAGAAAGAATGTCTGAGATTTTGCATAATATTTTATACCTGGTGTTTTTGTCCGGCAATTTTTTAAGTTTTCATGCAATACCCACAGCAATTTTGCCAGTATTATTGCTAAGACTGGTTACCATCGGGTTGATTAAGGAAATGGAATCAATATTTCAAATTATCTTGTATCAGCTACTAACTTAATTCTGAGAGACGTAACTCCCTCATATAAAGCCGTGACATGACTAAATTGGAATACATTACCTCAAAAGGCCGATTTCTCTAAAATACGACCAAAGAAGCTCCCAAAGTTTTAAAAAATGCTCTTAAAATGGAAAAATAGCAAAATATGCAAAAAGATGCAAAATAAAAATGACATATTTGAATACGGGTTGGCCCGTCCGGAGTTTCTATGTACTTCAGCATTGTTTCAGACAGCTCAGTAAAAGGATGACATGTCAACAACATCCGGGCTCTAGTTATCAATAAAGTGAGATCTGCTATTTTAAGCTCGTTGTTGTTGTTGTTGTTGTTGTTGTTAATTCATCTCGGTCATCAGCACCATGAACTTTATTTATTTACTCTTATATTTATTAATTTTTATATTTATTTGTTTGTATATTTGTTTGCTCTCTTTTAGTGGCCAAGTCTCTTTGGTGTGAACCACCTCCTATCTTGCCTATATTAAATTTTCAATTTTGTGGTACACATTACTCAAAAACTATTTGGGTTATTAAAATAAAATTTTTAGCGATTGTTATATACATCTTTAACCGTATTAATAGGAAGGATTATACAGAAGCTAAATACTTACTTCAGGATGGATTTTTTATAAATATATTATTGTGAGGTTTGAAGCCATTTTTCAGTGTTGCCTTAGTAAATTAAAGTTTGGTGCTTTTCAGTCGGTCAACAAGAATGTACCCAAAAGAGTTGGGTTATACGATACCCTAATCCTGAAAAAAATTACATGAGACAGTCACTGGCGAAAGAGTGAAGTTGACACTGCTAGGAGCTCCAGCAAGGAAGACATCAAACCAGATAAGTAATGCTTACACTATACAGTACAACCATAGTTGACTTTTACAACCATATAGTCACTCCAAACAGACAAATTCCGGATTTCAATCACCATTTTAGCATTCCACCTAACATCATATATACTATAATTGGCATACACTGACAAGTTGCATTACCAATACTGCAACTAAATAATTGTACATATTGTAAATATTTGCACCTGTAATTTCAAACATAGATTTTTGAGCCTAAGTGTAACAGATCTGATGATGATCGCTTGACGATCGAAACTGGTCATCCTAGTGTATTTATTAATCTCATGTAATTTTTTTCAGGATTAGGGTATAACCCAACTCTTTTGGGTACATTTGTGTTGACCGACTGAAAAGCACCAAACTTTAGTTAAATAAAAATTCAGCAATTCTTCTAGGTTTGTGCCGTGTCTTGTGTGGGGTTTCGCCTAGGACACCAAGCTGGCTCATCGGCGGGCTCTTGGTGTCCCCGCCCAGACCCCCACAGGAGTGATGAACTTTGCGCCACCTCCCTTTATATTAGGTGCAACTGCACCACTTGACTGCGAGAACTAAAAGCTCAAGCAGCCTTAACCTCCCTATGAAGGCTTCCAAAAAGATGGTATATTGGCTTTCACGGCCGGTGAATTAAAATTCAGCAATTCTTCTAGGTACGGCACAAACCTAGAAGAATTGCTGAATTTTAATTCACCGGCCGTGAAAGCCAATATACCATCTTTTTAGTTAAATATATTATATTTTTTCTAATAATTTGTAAAAAAAAAAATCATAACTTTATTCTTATGTAACATTCCTATTACTATTCACAAAGGACATATTAAACCACATAAAAAGTTTCACTGGCCTAACATAGGAACTTGACTCATAAATGGTACCAAAGTACAAGAAAATACACAGCTGAGAAAGATAAAGCGAAGGTTTGTCAGTGTAATTTCTTAACAGTGATGGATCTCAGAACTTTTCTGCCCCATAATCTGGATTATCTGTATCCTCCTTGTTTCCTTTTAGATTCCTCTTTATCATCCTTGCTCTTTCAGTCATGTCATCAACCGCTAATTCTGTTTCATTGATGAACTTGAAGAATTAGTACTATTTCTCTTCATGCTAGTCACAAGGGGAACACATGGCAATGTTGTCTACAACACTAACCTCCTCAACAACCGGGGGAGTTAGCTGTGGTTGTTACGGCGTGGCTGTAGGTAGTCGCTCACATCCGGGAGGCGGGGGCATATATAAGGGGGGTGCTGAGGGGGCTCTAGCGCCCCCCCCCCCCCCTCCGAAAAAGCCAATAAAAATTAAGAAAGTGTTGCTTTGGTAAGAGCAAAACATAATTGTAAATTTGATTGTACTCTAATCTTAACTTATTGGCTGTTATAAACAATATTAAAACTCGTGGTGTAGTGGCTGGCATTCTTGGCTGCTGCCCCGGAGGTCTGAATTCGATTCCTGGCTCTGCCAAGAAATTTTAATTCTAGTCTGAGGGCTGGAACGGGGTACACTCAGCCTTGTGAGGCAAAACTGTGAATTCCACAGTACGGTACTTTTGAGAAATAAATTATCAACTTGTGAAAACAAGAAAAAAAACCTGTTTACCTTTCTGCTTAGTAAATTGACAAGTATTTAGATATTTGCCATTCATACTCCATAGGCCATAATAGAAAATTCATTAAGTATAAAATTTTATTTATGTGTTGTGTTGTATTTTACAATCTTTTTGGTATTGCCAGTAATAATTGTAGGCTATATAAACTTTGAATCTTATCTAAAATAATTACACAAAGTTATATGCTCTGAGATATTGGTTGATATTCCAGGGTATTTTGCGGTGACAGTACCCTGAGAATACTCACAATTTTTCAGGATAGTCAGCCCCCCTCCCAAAAAAAATAATTGTATATACGCCCCTGCCGGGAGGCGAGGAGATTCGAATTCCCCCGCTGGCAACCTTGAAGATGGTTTTCTGTGGTTTCCAATCTTCCTTCCAGGCAAATGCCGGCGTTGGTCCCTAACTACAGGCCTCAGCCGCTACCTTCCAATTCCTAGTCCTTACAATCACACTTTCCTCCCCAGACAACACTCCACACGTGACGGTACTTGTAGCTCTCCCCATGGGTGTCCGCATAGAAGCAGCTACTAACTCTGGCGAGCCGAACATGTCTTCGGAAACTCCCGGCACTAAAAGCCATAAGCTAAAAAAAGAAGAAAACCTCCTCAACAGATGAAATTACACGTGGAAGTTTCCTTGTATAACTATTTCCCGTAGAATTTCTCTTCCCAAAACATTTCAAACGGCCCATTGCGCTGAGAGTTACAAAAGACACCAAACTCACAGCCAAGTCACGACTTTCTTATTTGATATACGGTATTGACATTCAACACTGGAATATAAGCGGCTTCGTTGGCGTAGTCGGTAGCATGTTGAGCTTCTATGCCCAAGATCGCGGGTTCAAACCCGGCCGAAGTCGTCGGATATATTGAAGAGCGTTATAAATCCCTCAGTATGACTTCCTTCGGAGGGGAAGTAAAGCCGGCGGTCCCATGTCATAGATTTATGGCATGTAAAAGAACCTTGCACTAATTAAACTTGTCTGAAGCTACATTTCCAACTTTCACCTCTAGGTGTCAGTGACATCTGGTAGTGAAAGTTGGAACTACTTGAAATTGAACGGAACTTGTAGCTCACCCCATGGGTGTTCCCATTGAAGCAGATGCAGCCTCTGGCGAGCCAAACATGTCCTCGGTCACTCCCGTCACTAACAGCCGCGCGCTAAATAAATAAATACTGGAATATAAACACAAACAAACTATGGCAGGAGTTGGCAGGGTTACCAACATGAAGATTGATCTTTACCAAGTGTAATGGTAGTGCATTCGGCAATTTACCTCTAGTAATTCAGAAGTTATCCCCAGAAGTATGAGCCAAGGTAAAAGCGGGTGTGTCTTTTCAAAAAGTAGCATGGTGACATAAAGTGTCATAACAAGCACATATTTTGTTTCTTTTTTTTTTTCATTTCTTCAACATATTTGAGTTCTCCACTTACCATTAGTAAATATTCATAAACAACAAAAATCTCAATTTTGGTATTTTTCATACCTTAACCACATATTGTGTTATTAATTTAGCATATAGAAATGTTCAAACATTTACAAGTAAATTACCCTACATTAGAGTTTGCACTAGCAAAACACAAATTTACATTAATAATTATTTCAATATCGAAACACAATTACACACTGATACTCATTCACACAGTTGGAAAGACAGATTGGTTTAGGAACAAGACTGGACTAAGACAGGGGAGTGTGCTGTCACCTCTCTTGTTCATAATGGTGATGGATGAAATTGTAAAGGAAACAAAGGAAGCATATGGACATAAAGAAATGAAGTTACTGTTATTTGCAGACGATATTGTGGTCTGGGGAAGGAACACCGAAGAAGTGCAAAAACAACTAGATGCACTGAACGAAAATGTTCAGAAGTACGGCCTGAAAATCAGTATAGAGAAAAGCAAGACCATGGTGATGGCAAGAGGGGAAAGACAAGGAAAGGGCACTGTGAAAATTGGAAGTCAGAGTTTGGAGATTGTGGACACATTCAAATACCTAGGAAGTGAATTGATGCAAACTGGTAGGTTGGACATGGAGATTGGCAGGATGGTACAGCAGAGCAATGCATTCTATCAAAGTGTAAGAAAACTTGTTTGGGATAAGGAAGTACCAAGGAAAAGCAAGGAGGTAATGTATAAAGTGTACTATGTACCCATATTAACGTATGCAGCTGAGACTTGAACCCTGACAAGCAGGCAAGAGAGTAGAATCCAAGCCAGTGAAATGAAATTCCTAAGAAGTATGATAGGAAAGACAAGGAAAGACAGAGTGTGGAATGAAGATGTTAGGAAGGAAGTTGGGATGGGAAAACTAAATGAGAGAATTGAGAAGAATAAACTAAGGTGGTTTGGACATGTAAAGAGGATGGAGGAAAATAGAATACCAAGGCAGATGCTGGAGGCAAAGTGCAAGGGTAAGAGAGCAAGAGGAAGACCTAGAACAAGGTGGATTGATTCAGTGAAGAACAGCGTAAGTAAAAGAAATCTGGACTGGGACAAGATCGTGGAAGAAGAATGGTGGAAGGAAAGAGGAAAGTGGAGAAGTGCCATAAATACCCCGACCCGGCAGGAGCTGGATAATGGGAAATGATGATGATGATGATGATGACTCATTCACACAAATCAGTCAGCAGTACTCATCAGGTGGTCGTGGCATAACCAGGGCCGGATTTAAGAGTATGCCGCCTATAGGCTTAAGTCCATTTACCGCCCCCTCAGTAGTTCATTTGCTTAATACATTTGTTTTATACAACAAAAGGATAGAGTTCATTGGGGTTTTCATCTTTTTTAAACATGAAGTTCATTTAGTTTAGATAAACTACAAATTTAATGGCTTACATAATAAATGTTATAATGAAATTAGTTATCTACTTTTTTACTTACTTCTTTTATGATTCGTTAAAAATGAGATGGGTTTCGAACTTAGTTAATTAATTTGTTCTTGGAGATCAATGATCACTATTTTACACATATTTTTATATTTTAATGCTAATTACTATCTTTTGCATAATTGAAGAACTGTGTTCAATTTGAATAAGTTGTCCAACATGGTGAAATGAAATTACACAAAATGTAGTTAATTACTGGTTTATTTGTTGAAAAATACGCAAACTTCTCTAAAACAACTCACCCCACGTAATTTTGATGTTCAAATTTACATAGCTTTCTTATGAGATTTCTTAATGGCAAACTAGTTAATAATGTCCTCATATGAAAGTGTTTTTGTTGTAATTTGCCTCAATACAAACTAATGAAAGTGAGTTTAACCATATTTCAGAAATACTAGTTCGCAGATAGTTCTTAACTCTTCTAAGGCAATAAGAACTAAAACATATTTTTAAGTAACTTCTATTCTTAAATTCATATGGAAAATATTAACGTCTGAAATAGTTAATTTTAGCTTTTGAATGAATTCCCAAACTGCCACCCCTGAAAATTTGCCGCTCTAGGCTGCAGCCTACTTACCCTATTTAGAAATACAGCCCTGGGCATGACCCCTGACACTACAGCCCATGAAGGGCCTAGGCCTACCAAGTGACTGCTGCCCAGCCATTTGGCCTGCAGATATTGGGGTGACGCGTGATCAGCGCATCGGGTCCCCTCGGCCGTTAATCTTGGTTTTCGTGATCGGGGCGCTGTCTCACTGTCAGATAGCTACTCAATTGTCCTCACGAGGCTGAGTGCACCCCGTTGTGGTCGTGGCATACTGTTTTGAATTTCTTCAGTGGGGTCACATTGACCGGTAGGGAATTCCACAGTCTTGAACCTGTGACCAAAAATGATTGGGTGTTTGTTTAATTTATCTGTTGACCTGTATTCCTGTGGTGACTGTAGTAGTGTGTGTAACTGTAATTATTAAGGTTGGGGATCGGCCAGGTGAAAAACCACGCTCAGGATAGCCTCTGTCAGGGCAGGGATTTGAACCTCCTATTTCCAGACTTGCTGCAGCTCCCCATCACAGTCATTTAACTTGCACAGCTATACTGTGGGGTTATATTTTAAGCCTTGTTGTTGTTGTTAATTCATTTAGGGGACTTGGGACATCTTGGTTATCAGCCTTGGGTAGTTGGGTGTGTGTTACACTTGTCTGATAACCTGTATTGCTGTGCTGTAGTGTAACTGTATCAGGGACAGGGATGGGGTAGGCACCCTGGGACTTGATGTCAAGTACAGGGTGCCGGGAAATGTTCTCCGCAGCGGCTATGTGCAGCTGCGAGAGGTAGCATCATCACTTTAGTTGGCAGCATGCTGTCCTTGATAGGGTGAAGGCTACATGTGTGGACTGTGGGCTGTTGGCTGTCAAAATCGTCAGTGTGTGTAGTTAGATTATTGGAAGAGTGCAAGAGTACGTTATGAATGGCTGTGGTGAGTATAAAGTTTACTGTTTGTTTTGATACAAGTGACAGATGTGCTGCCAATGTAACTAGTACTAACAAAACTATTAATAATTTCCGTCTTTTCAATACAATGTTGTTGATAATCTATTTATCCAACTGGGTACATGTTTCGTACAGTTGTCTGTACTTCTTCAGCCCAAATACATATTTTGACATAAACAAGTATGATGCACACAATAATCACATACAATGAAATTAACCCTGACATAAACATAGTACAGACTAAACATTGATACTACACGTTAAAATATGATGTGTCGTTACAATTGGTTGAAACACATAAAACTTTGTACGTCGGCCCAATATTCACCTGATAACTTAAAATCTTCTTATTTGTTAAATGGTTAAGAAACTATGCCGGCGTTTCTCCATGTACAAATTTTGACATGCGTTCTCTAAAACATTGCATTTCTTGCTGCGTCAGAGTATGGTGAGATGATGAATGTCTTATGCTGCTACAGTATTTTGTTGAGAAGCGGAAATTATTAATAGTTTTCTTAGTGAATATATTCAATACGGACCTAAAATGAAGAATAATGCTCTAATGTAACTGGTGATGCTATCTCTCGCAGCAGCTTGTAGGCACTGCGAAGAACATTCCCTGGCTCCCTGTACTATCCTGGCATTTGTCTGGAGAGAGTGTGGAAAAACCTGGGGGAAAGAGCACACTCAGGATAGCCGCTGTCAGCACCAGGATTTGAACCTGCGATCTCTGCAGCTACCCTCGTGGTCAGGGTGCACGATTTAACGATCAAGGATATGCCGCAGGTTCTTTTTTAAGTAATAGAGAGATAATGTATATGCAAAAACATGCCAAATCAAGCCAAAATTATGCAAAGATCTAGAACTTTTATTCTCAAGTTTCTTGCGTAACTGGATATTATTGCTCCATGTGCAAACCTTTTGGAACTAGTTTTAGCTGGGGATTGAATGCTACTACCCTTTCTGACACCCATGATTTTTCCCTAATTTCTGCAAGGGGTACACCAGGGATGTAGGAATGGGATAGTCGTAACTTGTGACTTTAGAACTATCCTAACATTTGCCTGAAATTGAAGTGGAAACCACAGATAAACAACTATAAATTGGCCAGAGTGGGATTCTCTTCATAAAGCTGAGAGCACCCTGTTTCGAACCTTATCTCCTTTTTAAAATGCTCCATGGAAGAGTTGTGAATCAAAGCAAAGCCTGCTAGCCAGGATGCTTCTGTTCTTACCCCTGGACAATGGTGATGGCTGTCAAAATGTTTATGTTATGCAAATAGGCCTGCCACCCCTTGTACTAACCCCCAGCCATCACTGAACACCCCAAGAGATTGAGACAGGTCCGTTTTACTATCCCTCTCTACCAACTTGTTGGTAAGCAAGGCAGCATTTGTTCAAACAAACAAATTATCAGGGTTGGGCGAGTTACTTTGCAAAAAAAGATAACAACATTACCGTTACAATTGCTGAAGTTATGAATTGTTACTTTTGTATAAAAAGTATAGTTGCTTAATAACATATTGCCCGCCACTATATTTTACTTGATTTGAATGTAATAGTTGATTCCAGTAATATGGGAAAACTAAATGAACTATCATTACAACGCTACAACAACCTGGCGCTCGTTGTGAGGTAGCACATCTCCAGTGGAGTACCGATGGGGGGTTTAGGGTTTAAACCCTCCTCCCAGAGACATTTCTATACTTGAATCTTTATATTGTCCCATCTATCACCTGTTTTACGCTACCACTATTGAGGTTTCTTACTCCTGTGTGTATTTTAAATGTGATCATGTTCCTCATTTGGTAAATGTCCTGCACTCTACTCACAGCGAGACTCCTTCTTCAGTGTTGGAACTAGCCATGGATCAGTTTTGCTGCTAAGGTGTGTGATCGGTAGCCTTCTACACGTCCTTTCGGTTTGCTTTAATTGTGTGTCCGTTTTGTTAATAGTACATTATGCAACGAGCCTATAATGGCAATAATTAAGACACGAGTATGTTTATAAAACGAGCGTATGCGAGTTTTATAATTTCCATACGAGTGTCTTAATTACCATTATAGGCGAGTTGCATATGGCTGTTTATGTTCGACGATAATTATTAGAACTATTTTATGTTCGAAAATAAATATTCATAAATATCTGTCGAAATTTCGCCAGTTTTATGTACTGAACAGAGCGCATGAGAAGCAGAGAATACCTTGTATTTGACCATGGCCTCCTCGATTACCCCACTATGACACTAGGCCATGCAGTGAAATTTAAATTAGAAGGCCTTGGAACTCAGCGCAGGTGCGATGCTATCCTTACCTAATTGGTCAAAAAACTGTTTCTTGAGCTCTGATTGGTGGGAGAAACTGTCCCATAATGAAACCTTGTACTATAATGAGCCTCATTATAGTACAGTTTTGGGGGGGCTGGCTGCGTGGCTCAGGGGTAACATTCTCGCTTGCTGGGCCCAAGGTTGCAGGTTCATATCCTGGCGCAGTCAGCTGGCATTTGAGGGTGCGCAAATGCGAGGGAGCCGTGTCCGTAGATTTACTGGCACGTTAAAGATCCCCTTTGGGGGAAAATTCCGGCACCACGGCGTCTCTAAAAGCCAGTGTAGTTAAAAGGGACGTAAAACAAATATTATTATTATTAGTACAGTTTTCTGGCACATAATATTTACATTTCAACATCGTCGAACGTAAAGATAATTCAGTACTTGAGGACTTTCTGCAATTTATTCCAATTAATGATACAGATAAAGTCATCAAGATAGGCAGATTTTGAGAGCCAATAGTAATGGCAGCGGGAACACGGAGAGCAAAACATTATTTTTCTCTCACATAATATCAATATTTTAAGCAACCACATAACTATGTTAATGATGATACCACTGCATCGTTCCAGTTTTAATATTTAGTTACTGTTTTCCATATTTATTTATAATTTTCTTTTCATTGTTTTATTGTGCGGAAAAAATAATGAGACCTAAAATAGTTTTCATGCAAAGAGAACGGTTACTTACTTATTGTTTTTTTTAATGAATATTAATTGAAATATCATTTTAATTATGATGATGACTATCGTTTTAAGGGGTGGAACAGCAAGGTCATCTGCCCCTTTAAAAATGCACCCCCCCCCCCCCCAGAAGGAAATTCTGTGTATGCCACTGCACATCTCATGCCTTAAAAATATTTCATTTCATGGAAAGCAAGTTAAACTATAACCAGAACAACAATAATAATAATATCAAGCTATCGAATTACAGATTTCTTACTTGCGCATGCTGTTTTAAGCTAACTGCGACTGCTCTGGTTTTTTTACCACTTGTGCACAGTTTACATTTACGCCTAATGCTGTCATTCTTCCCATTCGATTTTAAGAAATTAAATATACTGGTGTATGATGGCCAAGGCATCACTTTTTCATCTTTCTATTCAACAATAGCTCAACTATAGTCACAAACACATTTTAACATCAATTTCACCAGAGAAGTAAAATCTCATGGATGATCTTAATAATAATAATAATAATAATAATAATGTTATTGGTTTTACGTCCCTTTTAACTACTGTGGCTTTTAGAGACACCGGGGTGCCGGAATTTTGCCCCGAAGGGGATCTTTAACGTGCCAGTAAATCTACTGACATAACTCCCTCGCATTTGCGCACCCTCAAATGCCAGCTGACTGCACCAGGATACGAACCTGCAACCTAGGGCCCATTGATGATCTTAACTAGACATTCAGCGTTCATCATAAAAGTGGCAGAGGTTCAGTTCCAACTCTTCCCCATCCCTAAACCTTTTAAACAGGTCGGAAGTAAGTAATAAAATGTTGCTTTGTGTTCTCAGGCTCTCTAGTAGAAAATTTGTTTCTCAGAATTGACTACAGAAAAAAGTCCAAAATATAGCTGCTACAGGAGCAATTTGGTACGTTTAGTGGTATACCGAGAATTTACAGTTAGGCATGTAAATATAAATCCTGGTCTCTGATGATGATGACGATGGCTCCATAGAGTCGTCGCACACTACATTTGCAAGGGAGAGCTGGAAGTCAGCACTGACTATGGCCATTCTGAGTGTTATTTTCGCCACATGTTTCCACACTCCCTCCAGGAAAATGCCAGGATGGTACTTTATTTCAGATCTTGGGACTCCTAACCCAATCCTAGACTCTAATTATAGTTACACACCATTATTGGTCATCACAAAAATGCAAGTTATTAAGCAATTTCAAGCACACCCATATACATAGGGCTGATTACCAAGATGTCCCAAGCTCATAAAATGAATTAACAACAAACTATGTGATGTGGTGGAAGAATTGGAGAAGGTGCAGAGAAAAGCAGCACAGTTTGTCATAAGGAATTCTAGTTTGGGGACCAGCATGACCAACAATGATACAGAGATTAGCATGGGAGGGATAAAAACTTAAAGGGAAAAGGCTCGACTCCTGCGAATGTATAGTGCAGCTGCAGAGGAGGATGCATGGGAAGATATTGGGGATAAGATGGAAATGGATCAAGTACCGTAAAATGGGGTAACACCAATATAATGAGGTAACATTGATTGTTTGCGTTATTATTTGAAAATGTAATTCTACTGGGGACCTGTGGATTTGATCCGGTCCAAGCGTAGGCATTCTACACAGTTGAAGTACTCGCTGATGACAATGAATACCGACCGTGCGCGTTGATCAATATTGAAACAAAATAAAAATCTAATAATGAAAGACAGAAATCTGTAAGTTACAAGAATAACTTCATTTGCACATCAAGACATCAGAAGGTAAGTGGTGTTAAAAATGTGATCTAGGGTCACTAGTGATGCGTAAAATAAATTTAGTTGTGTTCTTCAGTTAATATAAACATTATATATGTACATAAATATAACATTTTGTAATTTTATAGGGTATCACTGATCATGGGAAGAGTTTATAACTAGTTGACCGGGCCATCGGGTAGATGTAGATATAATCCCCCTATATATGGAAAATGCCATTAAAGCAGTACGAACTGGCAAATTAAGCATTAGGAGGGCATCTGAAGAATATGGTGTACCATATACAACCCTTAATGATAAATTAAGGAACAAGCACAAATTGAAGGCACCTACGGCTTTAAGTACGGAGAAAGAAACTAATCTTCCTCGTGGTCTCCTAGAATGTGCGAAATGGGGATTCCCCTTAAAGGCAGAGACATCTGTAATGTTGTACAGGTTTACCTACACCGTGAAGGAAAAATTGAAAAGTGGTTTAAAAACCACTGTCCCGGAATTGAATGGCTTCGAGGGTTCTTATCATGAAATCAGGAACTCGCACTGAGGGTAGGAGAAAATATCAAACGTGCAGCCGTGACAAGAGAAACTATTAAGGCCTACTTTGAACAATTGGAGAAAACCCTGGAAGGTCTCCCTCCTTCCAACATCATAAATTATGATGAGACCAATTTTACTGACGATCCTGGGCAAGTTAAAGTGGTAGTGAGGCATGGAGTCAAACACCCGGAGCAGATAATGGACACTTTGAAATCTAGTATCAGTGTAATGATGGCAGCATCTGCAGATGGGAAACTGCTGCCACCCTACACTATACACAAGAGCAAGCATCTTTATGAAACCTGGAAAAAGGAGGAATAGAAGGTGCTGGCTACAACTGCAACTCTAGTGGTTGGTTTGACCTAAATATGTTTGAAGCTTGGTTTAATGAGATTTTGTTACCTCTTGCAAAGAAATTGAATGGGTGAAAAGGATTAATAGGTGATAACTTGTCCAGCCACCTTTCACTCAATGTAATAAATCTCTGCAGAAAAACAATATTGAATTTGTTCTTCTGCCTCTAAACTCCACGCACATTTGCCAACCATTTGACATAGCCTTCTTTCGGCCCCTGAAGAATGCTTGGCAAAGTGAGTTGAGTGTGTGGAAAAAAGGAAACGGGGGTGTTCTTCCTAAACCTGAGTTTCCAAGACTTCTGAAGCAAACGCTTAATAAAATTGGCTGAAATACAGCAACCAACATCAAGTCTGGATTCAAGAAGGCAGGGATCGTTCCGCTATGTCCTGACAAAGTGCTGTAACAAATCCCGGACACAACAGATATGCCTACCACTGAATGAAAGATCTTGGACAGATTCTTTCGCTACGCATCTAAAGGAAGCTCGCTATGGCATACAATGCACTAATACTGTTACTTCAGTTTCTGCTCGACGTGGGAAACGCTTAAATCTTCAACCGGGGAAAGGAATTGTGGTCAGTGATTTGGTGACGGAAAAGGAAGACAATGCAGAAAGGTCTGAAGCGGAAACTACTTCATCTGATGATTCAACACTGTCGGACACTGAAACTGTAGATCAACAGGAAATGATTCAAGATATGGAACCGGCTGAACATCAGCCAGAAAATTCTGAAGGAACAGAGCAAGAAATGCTTGTATTTGCTGGTGACTTCGTAATAGTTAGATTTCCAACTAAAAGGGCAGTTCGATATTATATCGGAAAAATTGAAGAAGATCTCGGAGGATTAGAGTATGAAGTCAGTTTTATGAGGAAGAAAGTGTTAGATAATGGTATGATCATTTTGATGTTTCCAGACAACCCTGATATCGCAGAAGTAGATAAGGAGCAAATAGTGAGGAAAGTGACTAAGATATCTTGCTCTCGGGGAAAGTTTTCGTTCACAAATACAAAAGGATTTCAGCTTGAATAGAAAGCATCTCAATAGTGATTGTCAAGAATTTGAAAACTTTCTATTGTTTAATTATTTATGTAAGGTTGTTTCTGTAGATATAAGAAAATTAAGATTGTAATCCATATTTATTAGTATGCTTATTCATTATGTTTTCTGTATTAGACTATTATTATGTTCTCAAATACATTTCGTTCAGTATAACCCCAATGAAGGTTTTATACCATTTATAATATAAAACAAGTGTATGATTGGTATTATCTCAAACTATTAGGTAACACTGATCATACAATATATTGTTTTATCTATTTTATGAAAAGCTGAGAAAAATTAAATTCATTGCCGAAATAAAGACGAGTAATGCTTAAATATAATTTAATTTTTGCAGTTCAATATTATAATTCCTGGGAAAATTACACTAAATATATCAAGGAAATTGATCAGTATTTCCCCACCTTACGGTATATAGAGGAAGAAAGCACCATCAATAGCTGTGCCATTTAGTAGAATAAACTGGGATAATATTCCTTTTGGGGGGCAATGGAACAAACTGCTAGGTGAAGTCTTTGATCCCATTCCCAAATTAGCAGTTATATTTAAATGTAAACTAGTCAAGTTGCAATGTGGAATGATCATGATGTAATTATCAACCTATGGTAATACTCCAATAATATTTATTTTAATATTATCATCATCAAACGTCACACAAATAAACATAGAACTGACCTCAGAAAGCACACAGGAACAAAGGGGGGAGAAAGGAAAAACCAGTTTCGACCAGTTAACACCCGGGTTAGTCGACCAAAACTGGTCTAGTGTGAACACGCAACTGCTCAAAGTTCCAGTCAGGAAGACAACCGGATAAGTATCAGCCTGTATTATTACAGTAAAACCATAGTGGATTTTGTATAACCATATAATCACCTCAAGCAGACAAACTCCAGATTTTTATCACCATTTTAGCATTTCACTTAACATTAGATATACTACATTTAGCATACACCGACAGTTGCATTACCAATACTGCAACTAAATAATTGTACATATTGTAAATATTTTTCACCTGTATTCTCAAACATAGATGTTATAGCCTAAGTGTAATGGATCTGATGATGATCGCTTGACGATCGAAACTGGTCATCCTAGTGTATTTATTAATCTCATGTAATTTATTTCAGGATTAGGGCATAACCCAGCTCTTTTTTGGGTACATTTGTGTTGACCGACTGAAAAGCACCAAACTTTTGTTTACTTAGGCAACACTGAAAAATGGCTTCAAACCTCACAATTATCATCATCATTAATATTATCATAATTATTTAACTATGTTTACTATTTTGTTGCTTTTTCCTGGTTAATATTAGCTGCAAGGTTCATGCAGTATGAATATTTCAGTATTAATTATGAAATATATGTGAGTTGTATAAATTCTGTGTATCTATCTATAGTTTATGGTATATCCTGCCACCAGAGCAAATTACTCCACTTGCAGGGAAATATATTGATGATGATGATGATGATGATGGCGATATTGATGAAGATTACCAGTACAAAGGTAATCTGATGATTGCTGAACCCCTTTTTGTGTTATTGTTTTATAGACACTTGGTAGTACAGACATGCTGTAGTTGTTATTATATCTTAGTATGTTATTTAGACAGGATGAACTCTTACCCTGTGCAGCCATGCTCAGGTGCCTTTTAAGAAGTACTGAGTCTCACTGTTCAAGGTCAAGGGCAGACCACTTAGTAGCACTGACTGAGCCCAGTGGGCTAATGAAGGAAGGAAGTAAACAGGATACTGATAAACTGGTTGTTTCGAAACCAATGGAAGTGTACTTGCTATATTTAGAATGTCTTGTCATAAGACTGGCAGACCTCCTTCATGAGAGAGGTCTCCTATTTACAGGAGGGAGAAGCATATACCAAATGCTTGTTACCTGGCATTGCCCACTCTGATCCAACCATGCAACAGGTATTCAGTTATTAACACGCAGTATTTGCAGGGATTTGTCTTAGTTTCAGACTTCAAAGTGAGGTGAACAAGCTTGTTCCATGTTAGAATATAGTAAGTACAGACATCTGCTGCCATTAATGTGTTGTTGACAGATTGCGGTGAGGCCAGTACTAAGAGCCCATGTGTATGGCAATGGAATAGCCTACAGCAAGCCTCCATTCGTATTGACACTGGTATCTTATCACAGTTCTGTACTCTAATTCTTTGAGTGGAATAACGTTTGTTTGAAATAACCTTGTGCTTTGAAAGTTAGTACACAATTCATATCAGCCTAAGTTAAGAGGAGCCAGGAATTTTCCTATTTGACATATTGTCCAAGTTTAAACAAATGAAGATGCCGGCCCCGTGGTGTTGGGGTAGCGCGCCTGCCTCTCACCCGGACGCCCTGGGTTCGATTCCCGGCTCCGTCAGGGATTTTAGAAACTGACGTGAGGGCTGGAACGGGTTGCACTCAGCCTCGTGAGGACAATTGAGTAGCTATCTGACAGTGAGGCAACAACGCCCTGATCACAAAAACCAGAAAAAAATTAAATTCATTGCCGAAATAATGACAAGTAATGCTTAAACATAATTTAATTTTTGCAGTTAAATATTATAATTCCTGGGAAAGTTACACTAAATATATCAAGAAAATTGATCGGTTTTTTTTTTTTTTTTTTTTTTAGCGTATGGCTTTTAGTGCCGGGAGTGTCCGAGGACATGTTCGGCTCGCCAGTTTTGTAGCTGCTTCGAGACGGACACCCAATGGGTGAGCTACAAGTACCGTTGGGGAGGGAAGGAGGGAAGTTGGAATGTAAGGACGAGGAGTTGGAAGGTAGCGGCTGTGGCCTATAGTTAGGGACCAACCCCGGCATTTGCCTGGAAGGAAGATGGGAAACCACAGAAGACCATCTTCAAGGTTGCCGGCCGGGGGATTCGAACCTCCTCGCCTCCCGGATGTGAGCGACTGCCATCAGTCATGCCTTAACCACCACGGCTAACTCACCCGGTAATTGATCGGTATTCCCCCAATTCTAGTAGTTCGGTAGATGGCAGATAGCGCTTGATTCTTAACACACCCCCACAAAAAGGGGACCCGATGCGCTGATCACGCGTCGCCCCAATATCTGCAGGCCAAACGGCTGGGCAGCGGTCGCTTGGTAGGCCTAGGCCCTTCACGGGCTGTAGCGCCACGGGTTATTTTATCATTTATTAAACAAATGAAGACATGACTAGTAGAAACAAAACAGTTTAACCCAGATGGCTGAGCTACAAGCTGGCCCTGAGTTGCCTCAGTGGTGCAGTGACACCTGGCAGCCGTGGCCTTAACTTAAGAACCATTCCGGTATTTGCCTGGAGTAGAATTGGGAAGCCATGAAAAAACACAGAAAACCACTTTCAGGATGGCTGAGGTGGCATTCAATCACACTTTTTCTCAGTTTTGCCTCACAAGGTTGAGTGTACCCTGTTCCAGCCCTCAGACTAGAATTAAATTTCTTGGCAGAGCCAGGAATCAAACCTGGACCTCAGGGGTGACAGACAAGAATACTAGCCATTGTGCTACAAGGCACAACTACCTAAACACCAAGGAACCCTACATTACATTTACATTAGAATTTAAAAAAATGATCATTAACTACGTGGATCTTGCAATAACAAGAGAAAATATTTTTAGGAAACCCACAGTCATCAACCATAATAAATAAAAAACAGACTCCCAAAAATACAGCATTTTACAGTGTAACCAAACAGAGCAAAAAGATTCCTTTAGCCCCCCAAAGTTACTGTTGTTCATTTAGGAGCGTTAAAATATCGTGGTCACCTAGCCCCGTGTCTTTGGGTGTGTGTGTAGAATTTGTCTGATAACTTGTTTTATTGTAATGGCTGTATTAGTGTGTGTATTTGTAATTCAGATGATGATTGAGAAGGAGGTGGCCGTGGTCTTAAGTTGAGAACCATCCCGGCATTTGCCTGGAGTAGAAGTGGGAAACCACGGAAAGCCAGATCCAAGATGGCTGAGGTTGAAATCGAACCCACCTCTTCTCAGTTTTGCCTCATGAGACTGAGTGTACCCCGTTCCAGCCCTTGGACCAGAATTAAATTTCTTGGTAGAGCTGGGAATCGAACCCGGACCTCTGGGCGACTGCCAAGAATGCAAGCTCCTACATTACGAGGTGGTCCCAAAAATTACACTATGGAAATAGACACTATATATATGGTAGCAAAAAATAAAGATATAAACCCAACTACATAGGAAACATAATTCTATAAGATGTGTTCAAAAAGTAACGAGCCAGAGGCTGTAATGAGCAAACCGGTGACGACATCGGCTAATCGTGGCGTGTGTAACGAGGTGTGGTTCCGTCCAGAGCGTGGAAGGTCACAGCCCGTCGCTAGAGGGCACGCGTGCACGTCACGAGACGATACAGAGCGAGCAGCAGCATGCATCAATCGTCCAACGCTGCCAGTCGCATTGCAAACAGTGACATGGGGGCGTCAAACGAAGAGCAAAGAGGTGTTGTTCGGTTTCTGACAGCGAAAGGAGTAGGGGAAACGGCCATTCATCGCCGAATGTCACAAGTGTACGGCGAACACTGCATGTCACTTGCAAGGGTCAAGTCGTGGCACAAGCACTTCAAGGAAGGACGGGTGTCTGGGGCACCCCCCTGCATTACCGATGACAACGTCCAGCTGGTTGATGCACTCATTACCCAGGACCGCCGAGTGACAGTGAACGCCATAGCCGCCGTGGTCGGATTGAGCGTCGGATGTGTGCACGCCATCATGAAGGAACGACTGCACTTGCGGAAAGTGTGTGCCCAATGGGTGCCCCAGAGTCTTCAACCACACCAGGAAGCATGTCAAATGGCCTACTGTCTTGGTCATGGCTGGACGATTGATGCATGCTGCTGCTCGCTTTGTATCATCACGTGACGTGCATGCGTGCCCCCTAGCGACGGGCTGTGACCTTCCACGCTCTGGTCGGAACCACACCTCGTTACACACGCCACGATTAGCCGATGTCGTCACCGGTTTGCGCATTCCAGCCTCTGGCTCGTTAGTTTTTGAACGCACCTTATAATACAGGGTGTACACAAAAGACTATTGGAGTTTTATACTATAGATGTACAATTTCTCTTACGTATTGTATACAATAATAATCATACATGGGCTGAAAGAGTAACTATATAAGTTTTCACAGCACACATTAGAAGTGTTCAATGTAAGAACCATTAAACACACGGCACACGTCCAACCGATAGTCTAGCTCTTCCCACACTTTGGTCAGTATGTTTGGAGTAATGGACCCGACAGCTCCACATCTTAGTTCGGTGGATGGCAGATAGCGCTTGATTCTTAGCACACTCCCACAAAAAGATATCAGATGGAGAAAGTTTGGGGCTCCCTGTAGGCCATTAGTCAAAACTTTGATACTTTTTTTGTACACCTGTATATAAATCTGAAAGTTGGTCTGTTTGTGGATCTTTCACACAAGAACTACTTAAACAATTGAGCTGAAATTATGGGTTTATGATCAGTTGACAATATGCCATTTTAAAATGTCTGCCATTTATATGCAATTTTTAACTAGCCTGCGAATTCCAACTTTGTGTTTGTTTCCTAAAGTGATTGTTTATAATATCGATGTGCTGAATCCATGTTATCAATTTGTTCACATCATTTTGTATTCAAAATTATTTCGTATGCATTATATAATTGAATTGGTTATTGTTAGAAGGCACTAAGTCATTTTTGTAAGAATTGAGATAATTGACAAAAACTTTTTCTCTCACTTAATTGTAAAGCATAGTTGCTGTCACGTGTAAGTATCATTGCCCGCAATACTACTGTTCTAGAGAGTTCTATTTGAATGGATTTAACGTTTTAAAAAGGGAGAAAATAGAAAAAGAAATTTATGACTTAGTTCCCTTTAACAATGAATCAGATCTCTAAAAAGTAGCTAGTTCACTTTTATCATGACGAATAGAAGGTCCTTCTATTCGTCATGCTTTTATGACAAATATACAGATTTATAGATACCAGTAGATATATTACATATTTTCAATGCTAGCAATACAGTAGTGGGCAAATAGAAGCAAAAAAGTCTGGAACTAAGTCAACGACTTAGTTCTCTTTAACACTGAACGTTAAATTCAGCTAGTAGCGATACAGCATACTGAACGGGCAGACTTAGTTCCTTTTAATATAGCTAGCTGCGTCGACATTCATACTATACGTATCCATGGAAATCGCAATTTCGATAAGAATTGACTTAGTGCCTTCTAACAATGACCGATTCTTGTTTGACTGGTTTGATGCAGATCTCCATGCCTCCCTGTCCTGAGCTAATCGTTTCATCTCTACATTGCTACCACACCCTACGTCCGAGGCAATCAGTTTAACATATTCCAACCTTAGTCTACCCCTACAGTTCTTGTCCTCGATCCTTCCTTCCATAACTGAGCTTGCTATTCCTGAGTGTCTTAGTATGTGTCCTACCAACCTATCTCTTCTCTTCATTAGCAGTTGCCAGAAACATCTCTCCTCTCCCACTAGTCTTAATACCTCTTCGTTTGTAACCCTATTATATAATTATGTACATGAATTTCATCACAAACGTTTTCATTTCACTTTTATATTTCAAATTCAAAACCAATATTTAAAACGCACAACTTGCTACAATTATGTCTGTGGTTGATTTGTTCATACATGTCACTAATGTGCTTTTGCTTTGGTCAACTTCACTATTGGATGTATTACTTAGTATAATGTATTACACAAAAAATTGCACCACTTGCTTCTTACTTGAGAAAGTTCTCGTGCTCATCTATCTTTTATATTTGTCTTCAGGTATTTCATTCTTAACATCCAACAATAATCTGGAAGCATACTTATGCTCCAGCATCCCTGGTACCTCCTTTTCAACTCATGCAAATCCTTATGAAATCGTTCACCTTGCTCTTTGCTAAAAAATCCTAGATGTGTGGGGAAATAATCTAGGTGAGGAAACATGAAATGAATTTTGGTACAGTACTCATGTTACAACCAAGTTTCTTGTATGCTTCAAGCAAGTTAGCCACAATGATTCAGTAATTAGGTTCCTTGTGTTACCAAGAAATTTTGAAACAACTTCACAGAAAGGTATCCATGCTGCTTTCTCCTTTTCATCCATAGTGTTATGATTTTAGATTCTTGACCTTTCTTCCGCATAAGTTCTTTCTTCCATACTACTATAATTATCATAAAGAAAATGGAAAAACAGAGTTTGCATTTTGTGTTTGTCATAATAATTGGAGGAAAAATTAAAGTGGGAGTGAAGATTTGAGGAAAAATAATTTTAACTCTCAGATTTACTGTTGACACAGTCATCTTGGCCAACATGCCAGAGGATTTGAATGAGTTTTTGAATGGTATGGATACTGTCCTGAGGAAAGAATTCATGATGATAATTAATAAACGTAAAACAAAAATATTGGAATGCAGCCGAAATAAATCTCAAACCCCTATGGATGTCAAATTGGCAGGTGAAAAGCTAAAGGAAGTAGGAGACTTCTTTTACTTAGGAAGCAAAATAACCAGTGATGGACGAAGCAAAGAGGATATAAAAAGTAGGTTGGCTCAGGCAAGGAAAGCATTTCTACAGAAAAGGAATCTGTTGACATCAAATATAGATTTAGGTAGTCTATAAGGAAGTAATTTTTGAAAGCCTTTGTCTGGAGCATGGCACTCTATGGAAGTGAAACTTGGACTGTTGGAGCAGCAGAATAAGGAGAATTGAAGCGTTTGAAATGTGGTGTTACAGGAGAATGATGAAGATCAGATGGGAAGATAGGGTTACAAACAAAGAGGTTTTAAGATGAGTGGGAGAGCAGAGATGTTTTTGGCGACTGCTGATGAAGAGAAGAGATAGGTTGGTAGGACATATACTAAGACACCCAGGAATAGCAAGCTTAGTTATGGAAGGAAGGGTCGAGGACAAAAACTGTAGGGGTAGACCAAGGTTAGAATATGTTAAACAGATTGCCTTGGATGTAGGGTCTGGTAGCTATGTAGAGATGAAACGACTAGCTCAGGACAGGGAGGCATGGAGCTGCATCAGATCAGTCAAAAGACTGAAGACTCAAACAACAACATAATAATTTTATTTTATATTGTCACACGAGGATGGAAAGCATAACATTATTTCAAGCAAATTTCATTATTATCCTTTCAGATTTCAATATGTGAGTTTTGAACACAATAAGCTGATTTTAGAAATATGATACTCTACTATTTATGTCATAGTATGGTACCTGTTTGATGGTTCTGGTTTTAATATTCACAAGTAATGTTATCCTTACGACACTGTTTTCCTTATTGTCACCTCGTTTATTTTTATAGATGATAATTTTTATTGAGGAAAACCCGGCCTCTTCCTTATTGAATTTCTGCATTGTCACTCTTAGCCGTAAGTATATGGAGATAGTTGTCAAGATATGGCATTTCCTGATGGCAATGA
Organism: Meconema thalassinum; assembly: GCA_946902985.2. NCBI lineage: Eukaryota > Metazoa > Arthropoda > Insecta > Orthoptera > Tettigoniidae > Meconema > Meconema thalassinum. Next base: position 276,591,860 of record OX336389.2, on the reverse strand, counting down.
TCTTAATGACACCTTCCACCCTGAAATATGTCAGTGAACATATAAATTGCATTAGGTACAGTACCGGTAATAAAACAGTTGTGCAACATTACCAGAATTCTATATTCTACAAGATGGCCTTTTAGCATCAAATAATACTTTTGAAGATAATTATGAAGGTTTAATTTGGATATACTGTAGCATTCATTGTATATACCGTAGTAGAGTAGCCACTTATTTGCATATTAATCATGATAAATCGAATATGGATTTACTTATTAGGAAGACATTTTTTAAGGCCTTTGTCTGGAGCGTGGCGCTCTATGGAAGTGAAACTTGGACTATTGGTGCAGCAGAAAAGAGAAGAATTGAAGCATTTGAAATGTGGTGTTACAGGAGAATGATGAAGATCAGATGGGTAGATAGGGTTACAAACGAAGAGGTATTAAGACTAGTGGGAAAGGAGAGATGTTTCTGGCGACTGCTAATGAAGAGAAGAGATAGGTTGGTAGGACACACCCAGGAATAGCAAGCTTAGTTATGGAAGGAAGGGTCGAGGACAAAGACTGTAGGGGTAGACCAAGGTTAGAATATGTTAAACAGATTGCCTCGGACGTAGGGTGTGGTAGCTATGTAGAGATGAAACGATTAGCTCAGGACAGGGAGGCATGGAGAGCTGCATCGAACCAGTCACAAGACTGAAGACTCAAACACACACATGATAAATTGAAATAGAGGAGCAAATAAAAATAAAAGAACCAGGAAGAAGTGGCTGAAAATGTACAGTAAATGTGGCATTCAACGACATGTTTCAAGTTAAAAATGGACTGGACAAATTTGTGATGCTTAACAGCTGCTTAGGAGCTCAGAGTCTTGCAGTGGAAACCTACAGATAACTTTTGAGATAATTCCTTTGAAACATTTCCTTCTACTAATGTAGCTTGCCACGGAAGGTGAGTGGTTAACATGTCGGACTACCAACCCCAAGCTTGCAGGTTCGCTCCTGGCCGTGGAAAGTGATTTTTGAAAGGCGACAAAAAACACGACATGGATGTCATACGTTCTTGGCATGTTAAGGAACCCATTTGAATTCAGTAGGCCGTGTTCAATGGCAAAATTATATCTCGGAATTTTCCGCCAACACAAAGTTCCTCCATTCTCTACTAGAAAGCACTGTAGTGTCAAGGAGCTTAGATATCTAACCTCCTTGACTTTCATAGCCTTGAAGGGAACAACGAAATTCGACATGCAAGCTGCCCTCTGGGTGTCAATTAACAGAGCTTGCACCCGTCACCCGAGGCCATACGATATTATTATTATTATACTACTAATGTGACCAATTCTTTGGCACAATAGTAAGCTTCTTGCCATCCATGTCCAACTTACCCCATTTATGTTTTATATGAAAATGAAAATCCACAGCCTGCTTCCAGTCTCCGACCGGGTCAGGAATGGAATGAATGAAGCCCCCATCTAGCGGCGAGGATATGGGCTGTGCCGGCTGCCGAGGCCTGACGCACTCCTCTGGGGCAATGATGAAATGCATGACAGATGAAATGAAATTTCATTTCATTCATTTCATGTTTTATATAGAGTTTCAAATTTCAACATGTGGGTACATATTGATTTTAATGGGGCATTTCGTTTTACAGATGATCTATGAAGATTCGATGGGAAATTCAACCTGGCTTCCGTTCATTTTATAGATTACATTGCCAAAGGGCTGTTACCCAGATTTTTACTTATTCTTTAAGAATTTTATCTCTGTTTTAATTATGGATGACGCTTGTGAAATTGCAGAAGTTTTACTGAAAATGTTATGTATAATAGTTTTAGATTGAACTTAGAGAATTTTATGTGTCTTTTTGACTGAAGAAGGCTTGATAGACCGAAACATGTATCAAATGAAGTAGTGGTTGAAAAAAGTATGGTATTGTAAAGTGTAAATTTAAGTTATTATATGGTACAGTAATAGATATCATAATCATTATGAATTACACTTAATCACAAATATACTGTATCATCATCATCTTCATTTCCCCTTTTTCAGTTGGCACTGGGTGGGGGCAAATACGGTTCCTCTCCACTTTGTTCTGTCGTTCCACCATTCCTCTTCCGACACGGAGTTACAGTCCAGGTTCCGTTTTCTAATGCTATTCTCCACCGAGTCCATCCAACGCATTCTTGGTCTTCCTCGTCCTCTCTTCCCTGTCATCCGTCGTTCCAGTGCTCGTCTTGGTAGCCTTACTTCATTCATCCGTTTGACATGTCCAAACCATCTCAATCTGTTTTGCTCCAGTTTGTCATTTAGTTTCTGTACTCCCAGTTCTTTCCCTATATCTCCATTTCTCACTCTGTCTCTCCTCGTTTTCTGGTCCATACTTCTCAGGAATCTCATCTCAGCTGATTGTACTCTGCTCTCATCCCTCTTAGTCATTGTCCAAGTTTCTGCTGCATATGTCATTATAGGAACATAATATGCTTTGTACATACATTCTTTAGCCTTAATTGGTATATCCTTGTTCCATACTAGTGCCCGTACCTGTTGGTAGTAAGCACTCCCGAGCTCCCGAGTTGTATTCTTCTGCTAATTTCCAAATCTAGTCTTCCATCTTCAGTCAGTTCACTTCCCAAGTATTTGAAGTGTTTCACCACTTCCAATTCCTTATCTCCTACTTTGATTACTCCTTTTCCTTCTTTCTTATCTCTACTCATCACCACTGTTTTACTCTTCTCCACATTTATCATTAATCCCCATTGCTTAATCTTTTCATTTATTACGTCTAACTGTTCTTGTACCTCCATCTCATCCTCGCCCCTGATCACAACATCGTCTGCAAACAACATTACCTTCATCTTTGCCCTACTATATTCTTTCATTGCTACCTTCATGATGTCATCCATCACCATTTTGAACTGTATATACAGTATATTGTGGATGCTTAATGAAATAATTAATTTATCTTGGCATCCAACATGTTTATTAATGCAACATCTACATGAAATCATACAAATACACAGTCACATGGTTTGCCATTACTGAAGGAAGCACAAAGATGCTCCCATGATGCAACACAAGGATATATACATTTTTACAAGGAATAAACACTTTTCACTTTTTGGTCGACAGTCACCAGTCGCCACATACACTCTCCCCAGTGACAGCGGAGAGATACTTAGCTGGAATGCGAACAGTTCGTCCAGAGTGGGTACGGTGGTTTTCAGACTTAGGAGATGGAAGAATTGGTCCATCATCTTGATGGTGATGGGTGGTTTGCTGTTTGGTAGTCTGGGATAGGTACAGTTCATTTAAGAGGAAGGCAGGCTTAAGTCTGTCAATTTATATGGTCTGGTCACTTGTAGGCATCTCAATCACAAAATGTTTATTGGTTCAAGAAAGCACTTTGAAGGGTCCATCATAGGTAGGCTTTAAGGGTTTGCGAACTGCATCGTGGCGGATGAATACATGAGAACACGTTGCGAGTTCGGGATGGACGAATGTTTTTTTGCTGAATGGTGACCTGGGTGAACTGGGCGTAGGGATTTGATATGTTCCTTGAGCTTGAGAGTGAATGACGGTACATCTGTCACTGGCATTTCTTCAATGAAAGCCGCTGGTAATCTCACAGGTTCTCCATAAAGGAGTGTAGCTGGAGTCAAGTCCAAGTGAGGAATAACTAGGGATCACATTCCAAGGAGCACTGTTGGGAGTTGAGGCATCCAGTTGCTGGAGAGTTGTGTCCAGAGTGCAGCTTTCAGTTGACGGTGCCAACATTCAATTTTCCCATTAGCAGCAGGATGGTAGGCTGTTGTCTTAACGTGGTTACATTATTGTGGTGTTTGAAGCCATATTTTCAGTGTTGCCTTAGTAAACAAGAGTTTAGTGCTTTTCAGTCGGTCAACACGAATGTACCCAAAAGAGATGGGTTATGCCCTAATCCTGAAATAAATTACATGAGATTATTAAAACACTAGGATGACCAGTTTCGATCGTCAAGCGATCATCATCAGATCCATTACACTTAGGCTACAAAATCTATGTTTGAAATACAGGTGAAAATATTTACAATATGTACAATTATTTAGTTGCAGTATTGGTACTGCAACTGTCAGTGTATGCTAAATGCAGTATATATGTTAGGTGAAATGCTAAATGGTGATAGCTATCCGGAGATTGTACTTTAGAGAGATTATATGGTTGTAAACTATGGTTAAACTATAAAATTTTTGGCTAACTACTTATCTGATTGTCTTCCGTATTACAGCTACTCGCAGTTTTCGTGCTCACTGAAACTCGCTGTGCGGTCGACTGCGGTGGTTATCTTAACGACTGTTTTTTCCCCTGCCTCCTCCCCCCTGTCCCTACGTGCTGTGGGGAGTGATAGCGATGTGTTTATGTGAGGTGTTGCCAACCTAGATAAGATGTATGTTATTGAATGAGGTGGGTCCACAACTATTAAAGACCGTGGATTGGCCCTCGCCACGCGTGGAGCATAACCCATTCGAACTAAGCGTTGACGGTCTTATGAGGACGTCCCGGCATCTTTAATACTGCCGCGAATATGGGCCTTGGTTTATTGCAGAAGCAAAGTACATCGTACACCTGATCCAGATAACATTTACCTATTAAAAACCCCCTAATTTCCCCCCTTTTTTATCTAGCTTGGCTGTGTCGCTAAATTGTGTTTTGTTTCCGACAGGGTGTGTTTTTTTGGTAGCGTGAAGAGGGGTGAGCTCTCCATGAACGTGTGTTCATTTAGATTGTTAGGATTGTTTCGTTTGGCTAGGTGTATCTCGATTGCTTCCTTTATGTCAAGAGCTCTGCCTTTCGATTCGTGATGGATTATTTTAAGGTCCGACTCTATGTTGGTAAAGCTGTGCCCTGCGTCACACATATGTTCGCACACGGCTGAATGTGTTCCGTATCTTATCGCATTTCTATGTTCATTATAACGTGTGTCTACTCGCCTTCCACTCTGACCGATGTAATTAGCTTGACAATCGGTGTCTTGGCACGTTATAGAATATACCCCTGACCTTGAATACGGGTCACGTTTATTTAGATTACTATTTAGGAGGTGCCTAGCGGTTGTGTTTTTCGTCGTGAAAGCTATCTTTATGCCTTGTTTTTTGAATAGGTTAGTGATTTTAGATGTATTCGCATTCACATAGTTGAAACGCGCAAATTTTTTCTCATTACTGTCCGGTTTGGGAATCGTTTTATCTTTATTTTTATGTTTGGCTATAATTTGATTTATTTTGCTTGGCGAGAAGTTGTTTTCCTTTGCTATTTGCATAATAGTTCTTATTTCCTTATTATAGTTGTCTTTTGACATGGGTATGTTTAAAGCTCCGTGCACCATTGAATTGAAACCCGCTAGTTTGTGCGTACTGGGGTGATTAGACTGATTGTCGATTGCATGCGAGGTTTGTGTTGCTTTCCGGAATATGGAATATGAAAGGTCGTTGTCTTTACGTTCAATAGTTATATCGAGATAATTTATTTTCCGGTCTATTTCGGATTCCTTAGTGAATTTGATAGAGTGGTGAAGGCTATTAATGGATTGGAGAATTGTTTCTTCGCTTGTTAGTTCAGTATCGTAGATGCAAATTACATCATCTACGTATCTTTTCCATATTACTATTCCCTTTGTTGAAGTCTTTTCTAAGAACGAATTTTCTAGTGCATTGATGAAGATGTCAGCGATTAACCCACTTAGTGGCGATCCCATTGCTAGGCCTTCTCTCTGTGTGTATATTTTATTGTCGAATTGAAACACGTTTTGGGTGAGAACGACCCTCAGTAATCTCACAATCTCTTCAATTTCTTTTACCGAATTGTTGGATTTTAAGTTGTTTTCGATAGTGTTGATTGCTTCAATAATCGGAATATTGGTGTACATGTTAGTTACGTCGAAGGATACTAGCCTGAAGCTAGGTTTCATTTGTAGGGTGTTCAATGCTGTTACTAGTTCTGTTGTGTTCTTTACAGAGTTGTTTTTGTCGTTGGAAAGACGGCATTTTAAGATTTTTAGTAACTCTTTGCTGATTTTGTAATTAGGGGCATTCCTACAATTGACTATTGGTCTCATTGGGCATTCCTTTTTGTGTATTTTTGGTTGTCCCCTCAATGACGGTATTTTCGGGTTCATGTTTATTAGTTTTGATTTTTCGGCTTTGGTCAGTATGTATTCTGTTTCTTTTAGCGCACTTTTTTTTTGTTTTTGGAATTTGTTGGTGGGGTCTTTTGTTAATTCCTTGATTTCGTTGTTGTTTAGGAATTCGACTGTTTTTTCAATGTATTCTGTTTTGTTCAAAATTACTGTAGTGTTTCCCTTATCTGCTTTTGTGATGATTAAGTCATGTTCTTTTATTTTTTGTTTCAACGACTT